>OV725078.1:165216919-165899419 GCA_928085145.1 Nezara viridula | reverse complement strand
TGAAATAAAGCTATACTTATGCACAAGGACTTTTGTATCAACAATCAGTAATTACATTTATAAGTTTAAAAAAAATATTGTTACACTAAAAATATTAATCAATTCATCCTTGGAAATTTTATCTTTGAATCAATTGATTTTTTTTTTAAACAGAAATCTACATGTTCTAACTTCGAACCACTATAGTGTGGACCATACGAAGTCAGAGAACGAAATAATGAAGAATGTAAAAAAGAAATAACGAAGACCCTAGTAATAAGTTGTAATGTTCCGTTCCTATATACTAACCAAAAGGAAAGACATAATTAATGTAACAAAATGATAAACTTGGAAATGCAACGTAAAAACAGTTAGTTTGTGTAATGTTCCTAACCGTTTCAATAGGGAAACGGTTCGGCATTCTTTTCCACCAGGATCGGTCCATCACTCTAAACGTGTGTTTAGACATGAAAAGAACACGCAGCCGGTGCTTTTGAGAGTTACTCTCGAAGCCCTTTGCACGGGAGAGTGAACTTTGTCCGAGTACACTGTCAGAGTGCAACTCTCGAGGCCGTCTCCGACTATTCACACACGGTCATTTCTGAGAGTGTTTTTAAGTTGAAAAGATGTCTTCAATACGAAAACGAGAAGTTGGAGAAGCAATATTATTTTTGTGCTTATCGAAAAAAAAAATCCAAAAACAAAGTGGTTATGTCCTGGATACAAAGGCGGAATCATCTAGGTACTTATCGCTCTTTAGCACGCGAGTCGGAACTTAAACATCTCCGCAGATTTTCAATTGTTGGAAATGTAGACAATTACTTTGCCATGAAGATCACTAATATCACACACACTTACAAACTTGCTCCCACATGGCCTTGGAACCTTCTGATATAGAACTCATATTGGAGAGCTACTAATGAGTAGTTTCTCTACAATTCTGTTAATATCGTTATACTAATTAATAATTATTTATTTTAGTTTTAGTCAATAGAGTTGTAAATTTCAATGAATATATTAAAAAAAATTAATTGCTCTCAAGTAGAGAATTATATCAAGAAAACGAAAAACATTGGCATAAGAAAACATATCAACTTTTTCCCAAGTTGAAAGATATTTTAAGAAAATGAAAAACATTAATATATAAAAATATATTAACTTTCTCCCTCATAGGAAGTTAATTAAGTGGATTTCCAAAAGGATGGGATTCAATTCGTTAATTTCAATGAGCTTGCAAATATTCTTCGAAGTCCATTTTTTTTATTGGATTTGGCCATGCTCTCAGCAAATACAAATTTTTTAAAATGATTAAGAATATTCTTCGAGAGGGAGGAGTAAATTTTTACACCAGTGAGGATGGTGCAATATTGCACCTCTCGGAGAGCTCCTCCTCTACTTTCGGCGAAAATTCTCGGAGGTGTTTACACTTGCGAGCTTCACCCTCGAGAGTAAAAAACTTCTCACGCCTAAACGCACTTTGTACCAGATATAATCCTTATAATTCTGGTCAATCACTTACTGTTGGTATGAACAATTCAAATTCAAATTAAAGATTATGATGATTTTTAAATTTTAATGAAATCTTGTGGTGTTTCCCAATAATTTGTATATTAATACATTTAGGTTAATTCTCAGAATTTTTAAAATAATCTTTAGTTAAGAATGTAGTTAATAAGCGAATTGGAGATTTTTCTTTATGCTTCGACCTCTTTGGCTTGTTTATATACTATGTGTCAAAGGTTACCTTACTGTTTTGGGTGATGGTTGTTTAGTAGTTGCGTTAGTTGAAATTAAGTAAGTCGTTAAAATTTCCAAAAATGTGCGAGCAAATAGTTACAGTTACCGAACTTATTGGATTAAAATCAATTCCTGTCCCGATTCACATGGGAACAACTGTGGAAGAAGTTTTAATAGTAATTTGCCGCGAATTAAAAATAAGCCCCATTGCAAGACATTTATTTGGCCTGCGTTATAATTCTAGTCAGTGGATTTCATTAAGCACTAAATTATGGGGCTTTCGTGTCAGTTCTTTTGAATTGAGAATTAGGTACAAGTTTCCTGATTTATCAAAAGTGCTCGCATTAGATAAACCCACGTTTAACTATTATTTCTTCCAAGTTAGGAATGATTTAATATCGTATAAGATTAATGAAGTAAACTATGAAAAACACAAAGATAGCCTTCTGGGGTTGAGTGTTGTTGACATGTATAGAGTGATGCTCGAGTCGGGTAAAACAAAAGAAGTAATGTTGAATGATTACAAAAAGTACATTCCCAAGGAGTTAATTAACTATCATAAATTTTTTTTGAAGAAACCAATCAAAGATAAATTAGCTAAACTTGAGCAATCTGAAAAAAGGGACTTATCTGTTATCAAGCAAATGTATTTACAGCAGTTTGAAGATATGGTCCCCAATTATATGATAGAAAGTTATAAGGCGAAAATGGATGAAGGTGGTATTGAAAAAGACGTTACTGTTATGATTCACCCTTTTCACAAACAGTTACCTGGAGTTCAGTTTCAATATACGGGCAAAGATGAGGTACTTACTTTCATACTTATTTTATTTACAAATGGTATGTGTTTTAGTTAATGACACCAATATAATCCTAACTAAATTTAAACTTTTGAGAATAATTTATAAATTGTGACTGTTTTAGTTATATACCATGATTCTATTCAAATTAAGTTAATCCTCATCAGTTGTAATACCTGGCACAACTTAGTGAGAATCACGTATTACGTTTCACGGGTTAGATAGAGAGTAGCAGTATGTAGATTTACTGCCTTCACCTGTATTCAGATTGTACTTTCAGTCAATTGTGTGCTTATGGCTGATTCCTACTTAGTCTTAGGATTATTGCATTATGTTTACTTCTTGTCCTATTTAAAAAAATGGGGCTGTTCTTTCTTAATTGAAAAAGAGGTAACACTGTACAAATGTCACTCCACCTTCTCAGTGGGCCAAGATCCCTTTATTACTAGTCATTTTATTAGTATTATAGGTTAAGTTAAGATTGATTAACTTTAATAAATATCTTTAAAAAAAGTTACAGATTTTGCTAATCAACACAATATTGTTTATAACCATAAAACATCTGAACACATTATATTATTTACATATGATATGGATTGTTCATAAAATTAAATTAAATCATATGGGTTGTCCTACTCCTACATCACTGCCTCCCAGAGACACAGTCGCGACAATGTTTCTCAAAGACTGAAATATAATGTAAACTTTAGAAAAATTCTCTCCAAGTACCGAGATGGAAACTTCACTGAACTACCACTACGCGTGGTTTGTATTAGTGGTTTACTGGTACTGGGACTTGAACAGGGTTCATAGTATCTTCAGGAGAAGTTTGTGCAGAACGTTGGTCTGGTTCTGTTGTATAAAGGTCAGGTTCTTCTGGTGATGCCAAGAGATAAGCCGGCTTTAGGCGGTCTACTGATATGTTTGTTTCTCTGTTATTCAATTGCAATATAAAAAATTTGTCAGGTCTGGCAATCACTTTGAATGACTTGTTGGTCTTTAGCTTCACTGGAACAGGTTTCAGTTGTCTCATAGTGTCTTGTAGTTGCGATACAAAAGTTTCTGCATCGTTTATGCGTTGAGCTGGCTGTCCAAGAAATTCACCAGGCGACTTGATAGTGATGCAAACAGTGGTTAAAAATTGTGTAAAGGAGACACCAGTATCGGGATTGAATGAGGCTCGCCTAAACCTAGAAGAATCGTTGGTAGGGCTTCTGACCATTTTAGAGAACCATTTGCTCTCAGAGCAGTTTTCAGGGTGAGATGTAGTCGTTCCACTTTCCCATTACATTGAGGGTGGTAAGGATTTGTCCTCCACAATTTAATTCCACATAAATAACTTAGGTTTTTTAATAGGTTCAACTCAAATTGTCGACCTTAGTCAGATGTGAGCGAGGATGGGATACCAGAGCATGCTATCCAATTGTCATAAAATGATCTGGCGACAACTTCTGCCAGTGGTATAGCTTCCATCCAATTCGTAAAACAGTCTATCGCAATCAGTAGATAGGTGTTACCATTTGAAAGAGGTAACGGGCCAATCAGATCGATGTTTACATTAGAAAATCTCTCATCTGGCGGTTGAAATATTCCAAATGGTGATTTTGTGTGTCTTATCACTTTAGACTTTTGGCAAGCTATACACGATTTTGCCCAATCACGCACATCTTTGTTAAGATCTGGCCAAACAAAACGAGCACCAACTTATTTGACTGTTGCTTTTACACCTGGGTGATTTAAATTGTGAATTTGTTCAAAAAACAATTGATTTGAGGTATGAAAGGTCATACAGATTCAGTATAAATGTCACACCACAAACGGTTTCCTCTTGGCAGTTGATAAGGTTTAAGTTCTAGTGATGTTCCACCATTCTTCACTGGCAGAAATGCAGGATCACTGGCTTCGGCTTCTTCTACTTTATCCATATCGATGGTGCTGACAGATTCGATTCTAGACAGTGTATCAGCAACCATGTTCAGTTTGCCATTTATGTGTCTAATGTCAGTGGAATACTCAGAAATGTATTGTAAGCGTCTTAGTTGCAACGGGGTAGCCTTTTCATTTTTTTGCTTGAAGGCATAAATCAATGGACGATGATCAGTGTATATTATAAACTGTCTTCCTTCAAGGTTGTGTCTAAAGTGTTTGACTGATTCGTAGATGCCTAATAATTCTCGGTCATAGGTGCTGTAGTTTTTTTCTGCACATTTTAATTTCTTAGAAAAGAAAGCAAGTGGTTTCTACTTGCCATCTTCTAGTTGTTGCACTACTCCTCAAACTGCCTAGTCGCTGGCATCAACAACAAGAGCCAAAAGTAAGTCTGCACTGGGGTAGGAAAGCATTGTTGCACCCGCTAAGTCCATTTTGCATTTTTCAAATTGAGAAATGGCTCAGAAGTCCAAGAAATTTTTCTATTGTCATTTTTTCGAGCTTCTTTTGTGTTTCATGGAGAATAGCTTGGGTTTTAGAAGCTTCTGGTAGATAGCTTCTATAAAAATTAATCATACCGAGGAATCGGCGAAGTCCAACAATTGTTTCTGGGAGTTTGAAATCCAAAATAGCTTGTACTCGATCAGGCAATGGCTTAGTACCATCGGGTGTGATCAGGTAGTCTAGGAACTGTAGTTTGGGCACACCGAATTCCGACTTTGAAACATTAATGTGAAGTCTATATTAATAAGTTTTCAAGACGGTCAAAAACTAGTTTGAGGTGATATTGATGCTCCTCTTCTGAACTTGAAGCTATTAAGCAGTCGCCCAGATATGGAAATGCGAAATTCAGGCTATTGAATACTTCATTGATAAATCGTTGAAAAGTACTCGGGGCATTTCGAAGGCCAAATGGCATTACATTATATTCAAACATACCAAAGGGTATGGTCACAGCTATTTTTGGCTTGTCTGCTTCAGCGACGGGAATTTGAAATATGAAATATGAAGTAGGCCTTAAATAAATCAATTTTTGAAAAAAATTGTTTTTTATAAAGATGTTGAAAATCTATAATTCTTGGTATTGGATATCTATCTGGAATGGTTTGTGAATTAAGTCTCCTATAATCACCACATGGACGCATTGAGCCATCCTTCTTGGGTGCCAAGTGCAGTGGTCTCAACCACTGTGACTTGCAGGGACGTATAATTCCATGGTTTAGCATAAATTGAAATTCTTCTTTCGCGATTGCTAATTTTTTTGTATCAAGTGGCCTAGGATGGGAATGAATTGGTTGACCCGTTGTTACAATATGATGTTGAACATTGTGTTTTACTGCCGTAGGTAGTAAACTTGGTTTAGTTAGATTTGGGTATGATTTTAATAATTCATAAAATGTATACGATTTGGCCACATTGCTTATAAAATTGCTTTTATCGACTGCTGAATCATTACCAATGACTCCTAATTTAGTGTTACCATCAATTAATTGATTATTTCGTAAATCAACCAAAAGGTTAAAATGGTATAAAAAATCGGCACCTAGTATAGATCTGCTTACTTTGGCTGAGATAAAAGTCCATCTGAATTCTCGACGAAGTCCCAAGTTGATATTTAAAACATTTTCACCAAACGTGGGAATCTCCTTGCCATTTGCTGCATACAATTTAAAATCTGAAATGTTATTTCTACTTTGTGCCTGAGGAGGAACAATGGACACATCTGCTCCACTGTCTATTAATAATTTTATACCTGAATTTTTATCTATTAAAATTAAATTAAACTTACTGCCTCTGATATCGTCGTCTGCAGTAGATTGAGCCACTACTTCTACTACAGTTTCCCTCTTGATTCCATTGGCAAGGTTGCTGGCACTTTTCGGGTAGACATCTTTTCCCAAATCGGTGATGATAAAAACAATATTTTCCGTTCGGATTGAAGCTCCCTCGGGTACAGCTGCGACTTCGGTTTCTATTGAGAAATTTCCTGTTACTATGGTGATCTGGACAATTACTTAGACTTTTAGAATCCTGTATAGAGGAAATACAGGCATCCATAGCTTCTATTTTGGTAACAAGCTGTTAATTCATCTGTGCCACTATTTGAACAAGTTTCTTTACAAACTTTAGTACTAGACATGGCAGCTAAGTAATTAACACGTTAGCTGCAGTTATGGTCCCTGGTGTCCGATAGCTTTGTATCAGATATAATGATTATTTACGTTTGCATCTATCCAAGTCCCATTCAAATATTTTTAAAAACGACCATTTTACAGACTTTGTAAGATAGGCAAAGTTCGAAACAATCCTGACTGAAATCGAGACGAATAATTAATGCCCTGATTTTAACTGAAACGGACCAGTGGTTAGTTAAATGAAGTCTTTAATCACAATTAGGAATCTTGGCCCACTGGAGAAGATTTAGTGGCATTTGTACACTGGTACCAAAAAAAAAAATAATATTCTTAACTCTTAACATATATTCGTCTGGTGATTTTTTGTACTGCAATTCACAAAATGCCTGTATGTCGGCAAAATGCCGCCATCTCTTTATCTATGTTTGGTAAAAATTAGAATTTAATTTATTTAGAATTAAAAAAACAAGAATTAATTAATTTCTGTAATATACAAATGACGAATTTTCGTCATTTGGCTAGTGGTAATTGTTTGTGAAATTTTCAAAACGATATAATGTCATTTCATACAGTATAAAAATCCTAAATAATTTAAATAAACTTTCAACTGAGTCACAGCGTCAGTCAACTGTTTCCCTTTCCATACATAATTTTCATCTAAGTATTTGATTTTCCTCTTCATCTTCCAAGTCTCTTTAGGTACTCCATGTTCAAGGTTCTTAATGAAAGATCTAAGAAAATTTACAAAGTGGAAGTAAGGTTTACAAGTTGGATGAGTTGAAATTTAGTAGAGTCCGTCCAAGATAAATTTACTGGTGGGGAAAGGGGGAGAGATGCAGAGTGGCAAAATATTTTCCTGCCAACCTTCAACTCTTTTTCAATCTTTTTTGCAATTAGAAATTTCTTTTACCATTTTTGTTTTTCATTTCTTTTACCAATTTTCATTTAATATTTCAAGTAAGTTTCGATTTTGAAAAAGCCTTTGACTTATTTAACCAGGACATCTTGTGGAGAATTCCTATGGCATGATATGGCAACCCTAAAAAGATAATAAACCTTGTTAGGAGCTCCTTTGATGGATATGAATGCCGAGTCATCCATGAGGGACTGCTGTTGAATCGGATAAGGATTGAGACTGGCGTGAAGCATGAATGTGTGCTTTCTCCAACTCTCTTCATCGTCGTTCCAACAGCATCATGAGAACTATGCTTGAGGTCAAAGACACGGAATCCAGTGGGGTCTAAATGAGAGGTTTAAAGATCTCGACTACACCGACGATTTATGCCTTCTTGCACAGCCGTTCAGTGATCTGCAGGACAAACTAGTTGCATTTAATCGAATCTCCAACCGATTTGGAATGCGGATCAATGTCGTTTAAACAAAGGAAATGAGAGTAAATAAGCAATGTCGGATCCACTAATAATCCACTTGTTCTGAGGAAAAATACTGTAGAACAGGTGGAATCATTCAACTACTTGAGCAGCGTGATCACCAATGAAGGAGGCTGGTTGGAAGATGCTAAAAGCCAAATCAAAAAAGCAAATATGACATTTGTTTAACTTTACTTAATATGGAAGAAAAATAAATTGTCCAAAAAAACATAAATAAGGCTGTTTAACACCAACATGAAATCAGTTCTGCTCTACGGCAGTGAAACATGGAAGGTGACTGAAAACATTACCCAACCCCTTCAGACCTTCATCAACTGTTGCTTGTGAAGAATCTTGGGGATCTGGTGGCCTGAGAGGATCTCTAACAAAAAGATCTGTAGTACCACAGAATAGATTCCTATCCACCTTGAAATAAGGAAACATAAATGGAAATGGATAGGACACACTTTGAGGAAAACAGGTAGTGCCATCGAGAAAGAAGCTTTGCAATGGAATCCCCAAGGAACGAAGAAGAGGAAGACTTGGAGAGAAATGGTGCAGTTCTGTTCAAAATGATCTTTTGAACATTCAGTAGAATGTAACACACTTGTAGTTGCCCTATGCTCCACCAGCAGTTAAGGTGATAATAATGTCAGTAAACTGGTAGAGGGAAAACAATCCACTCTTAGACCAAAAACGTAATTATGAAGGTATATAACATGTATTAAATATCTAATTATATCAATTAGAGATCGACCTATTATATTAATATTAAAAAGGCTGATATGGCTGATATTTTTCCCTTTTCTTTAAGGTTTGTACAGTTTCACATGGAATATCCTACTTATTGTTAAATAAAAGAATTAATAGACCATTTAAACATCTCCTTATACCCAAATTTTGACCGATAAAAGAGAGATAAACTTATATTTCAACATATTGGCCTTTCGTTCCTATATGTCTGTTCTGTACAATGTCGCATAGAAAATTCTCGTAATTACTGAATCAATCAATCAATCATCTAGGCCTAGATCTGTACATACATTTCAATGTGTCAATCAGTCGTCAAGGAATTGACATCAATGTAAATTTGAGCAGATTTCGACATTTTTTTTTTCTTCACCTAGGACCGATAGATTTTATCGAGAACGGTATACATCATCATCATCCTCATATTCCTGATCCCAATACCGCAGCACAGTGTGGGCTATGTCTTGTAGAGCTTGGACCAGGTTTCCCTTTCTTGAGCCAACTCTCTTTCTTACTCCAATCCATACCTCGCTTCCTGAACGCCTCTTGTACACTGTCTTCCCAGGATATGCGTGGTCTTCCTCTAGGTCTCCTTCCCTCCACACGGGTCTCGTATGTCTTCCTGGCTGTTCTCTCTTGATCCATTCTAAGAAGATGTCCGAACCATCTTAGCTTGTGCTCTCTAGGATGGTTTCAGCCGGTTTGACCTCGAAGCTAGTCCGTACAGTGGCGTTCCGGACCCTATCTCTTCTGACCTTTCCCTCGACCTTCCGAAGGTATCGCATCTCCATGGCTTGAATTCGACTTTTGTGTTTCGAGGGGAGGGTCCACGATACAGAGGAGTACGAAAGGATAGGGAGAAATGTCGATTTATAGACTGCTACTTTAGTTTGCTTCGTTATCTCTCTTCTGCTCAGAAATTCCCTCCGGAGAAGATAGAACACTCTGCCAGCTGCCCCGATTCTTTTACTCACCTCTTCATCAACATAACCACTTTTGTTGAGATGAGCACCCAGATACTGGAAATTATCTACCTGCTCCAATCTCTCACCACTTGCTCTCATCACTCTCATTATTCTCCGGGGCTTCTTCCCTATTCTCATGCATTTAGTTTTTTCCGGGTTAATCTTCATGTTTATCGTGGCTATTTCTTCCTGGAGGATGTTGATGTTGTATTGGAGGTCTCGACCGTTGGCAGCTAGCAAAACCAGGTCGTCAGCAAATGCCAGCTCAGTGAATCTTGTCAGTTGTAGTTTTCGGTGTCCTAACTGGAACTGCCTCATCCTTAGTTTAGCCTTTTTAAGTGCCATGTTTAAAACTATTATGAACAGTAGCGGGCTTAAGCTACAACCTTGGCGAATACCTAATGTCGTCTCAACTTCTTCTGAAATGTGGTTCATAGTCCTAATCACATTTCTGGTCTTGTTATAGAGTCTTTATAACGGTATACAATAATGATTTTTTTTTTTTTCCGGTCTTCTCCTTCCCCTGATTAAAGCAGATACCGTTATTCCAAACCCATCTGTTTTACAGCCTTATTTTTATCAAAATTGGTAGAGTTTAACAACCTTTTTTGTACTCCTCTTCTTACAACTTTATTTTTCATATCCCCTCTTTTATATTTTTCTTGTGATCTGGTAATGTTTCCTGTCCACTTTATAATTTTAATTTAATTTTAACTTTATAAGTACTTAATTGAATATTTCTTTAGTTGTTTTCGGTTCAATAAAAAACAAGACTCGCTTAAAAAACAACAAAACTTGGATTTGCTACTTTCCTGCTGAAAATTGGCCCATTGTTTATGTGTACTTTTTTGTAGCTCTTGAGGTCTGCTATCTCACTCTTATAAACATTTCCCTCTACTTATAGGACACCCTGTATATCGGTTATGGGGTCCACCTGACTCGAATTTATCTTTAAATCTAACTCGCACAACTAAATTAAAAGTTTAATCGTTAATCTTTTGATAGTTTTTGTCAACGTTTTGGAATATTTCCTGTAATCAGGTTGTTAAAAAGAGGGTTAGCCAACTGTTAGAGGGTTAGGATATCTGTATCTGCTAAATATCTCAAGAGAGGATGAGAAATAAAAAAAATGTGCCGATATATATCAGCATATTGGCGTTTGATATCGGCCGATCTCTAATATCAATTCAATGAAGAGAAAAATGTAAAACTAATGTACGGATATTTGTCTTGAAAGCATTAGTGAGTAATATTAAAGAAAATGGAACACCTTCTTTATGAGTCCGAGGAAGTTATCAATTTCATACTTTGGCTCACAGAAAGATAGCCTGTTTACACACAGCGATTCATTTGATTCAAGTTAATGCATTACAGCCTACAATAATTCATAATATGGACAATTCTCTTTGTTTACATTATGAAGTAAATTAAAAAGGCTCCTCCCCATCATTGAATATCCGACAACATTTTATAGGATGTTTTTCTGTTCTATACATTCTGTCTATTTTTTAATTTTTATGACCTATTTCTTGGTAAATTTATATCTACAAATCCTGGCCCTATTAATGACATAGACTTCTGTGAACAGTATACCTCACGAATTCAGATTTTTTTTTCTTATATTGATTATTCAAGCATCCTTGTCATTGTTTTATAATTTATTATTTTCTGCCTATCTGTTTTAATTTAAAAAAAAAAATAAAATTCCTACTTTTAATAAAGATTTGTGTGAAATTTGAAGAAAATTGAATACTTCCTTTAAAGTACCTTTAATTTTTTTTATTTCAAATGATTAACCATTTCACATTAATCTTAGATATAAAAAATAGGTAAATGTAAAATATGAAAGAATTTGATAGTTAACTATAGGATAAATAAGAGATCGTAAGGGATAATAGTTCTAATAGAGGAACCAAGGAAATATGAGTACTCCCAAGCATTCCCAAAAGATTAGAACAGGCTTCCATACGTAACATGAGCTTAATACAATACTAACTCCGACAATATTATGTACATATACATATTCGGTTTTCATAAATGCTACCGTTAGTATTATTTAATATTTAATTGTATAGATTACAGCAATATTAAAATTAAAATTTGTATATATATTGGTAATTAAAAAAATAAAAATACCCACAATGAAATGTAAGTAAATTTAGCTTTTCCTTTCACTCCCCCTTTGTCTGAAAATACTTATGTCTGCTAAGAAGAGGGTGGTAAGTGAAAGTCGTGTGATGTTTCTTTTGTATTTTTAGATTTTGCTATTTTATAAAATTTATATTTTAAATTTAATTCTTATTTATTGTTTTTATTTTTATTATTTCTTGACCATGATGTATTCAATAACAGGCAGTCAAATGTTTCTGTATAGTTAACAGCTTGTTTCATTGTTAATTACAGACAGATATGTTGATAGAAACTTTGTTTCACATAAGTACACTCAAATTTCTCATTACAATGATTGGTAGTAATCTTTGCTACTTGTATTTCTGTTTTAAATCTCTTTGATTTTTGTTTCTTTAGATGCCAAACCGATTGCTATAACACATTAAATTAATACTGGTGCCATTTTATTGATTTCAGTGGAACCATTTATGTTCATTTGAAGACTTATGCTGCATATCTCTACACCCTGATGGCAAAGCAGAAATATCTCGAAAGACGGGCATACCAATATATATTAGAATGAATAATAATTCTTTGGTGTCATTTATTACTCTTTTGGATGGTTATTACAGATTATCTGTGAAATGGACTTTCAATTTATGTAAAGATTTCATTACTCCTACTCTCCATCTTTTGCAAAACATGAAGTGCCATGGTCCAGTTGGGTAAGATTAATTATGCAATTTTTATATATTTATTTTAAGTGTGAAATAAGCATTATTTTCTAGTTTATTTATTATCAGCCATTTTACACCAATTTACAAAATTTTATCAACTTAATGACTACACATCTAATTCTGACGTTTCGGCTTGTTGAGCCATTTTCAAGTCTAAAAAATTTTTACATTTTACAATCATATTTAAAACATTACATACTTCAACATATAGAGATTCTTTTTATATACCAATCATGTACCTGTCCTTTTCACTTATGTGAATGGCATGCGTCTACTCATAATAAAAATTTTCAGCCATAAAACAAATCAGCCAATAAAAAAGAAAGACATGTTAAAAAATAACATTTAGAAAACTATTAAAACATTTTTCTTTTTAAATTTACAAATTAAAACTATTTTTATGAGAAATTTAATAATATATTTTCCATAACAATATTGCACATAACAAAGGTAAACTTGTTTTTATATAGAAAAAAACACAATAGTAATTTGTAATTTTTGTTTGGTCTAGCATAAATATTTTGTTTTCCAATTTGTTGTGGATAGAGAAAATCGTTACAATTATTCCACTATCCTCGTTCAAATATTGAATATTGTTTTTCAGCTAACTAATTTGTGAGAGAACTTCTTAAATATTCATTGAGAAATTCTTTAATATTCACTCAGACATCACGAAAATGTATTGTCAGCTCAGAGGTCCAGCGCAAGTATAATTGTTCGAAATGATTGTGCGAACCCAGGAGGGTTAAGATACAAGCCTGGCAAAATCATCTATATGTTACTGGAACAACGGCATAACTCGAAAGAAATTATTTTTTTGCATTATCATTTCCGTGTTTGGCCCGCTGTTCACATTATTCGTTATTTCTTTAAAATGTCTAACCACCAAGTTTTAATCGAGTATCTAAATTGCGAATACTGAGCTTTCTGGTATACTCATTAGTAATTTCTTGTATCATTAGTAAACTTTTTCTTTGAAATTTAACCGGAACCATGTTGACATATTACAATCAACTCAGTGGAAATAGCAAGAAAGGGCTAAGACTCTAAATTCTTTTTCAAAACTGGATTCTCTGTATTCTTAATGGAACTAAGCGACAATATAGTGGATTAATGTTCTCAGAATATGAGCTTCATAATTTCCTTGTGTTAGTGATTCCTAACTGGATTTTTTTTATCATAATTCTATAACTCCATTGATTTTCAGCAGATTTCCTTGTTTATTCGTTTTATAGCAACACTACTATATATACCCTATTATGTGAGCAATGAATATATTATCAGAAATAATATATGAAAATAAATCACTCTGTGGTAGATGACGTGACATATCATATTATAATATTCAAATTTTTTTCGAGCATTAGAAATTCTTGTTTTATTCAGCTACTAAATACGTTACATATATGTATATATATATATATATATATATATATATATATATATATACATATACATATACATCAAATAAGATGTTATACTTTATGTTTTTTTTATCTTGATAAGTTTGAAATTTGGTTCATTCTACTGTTAAACTAATTTGTTTAAAACTGATAGATTTTTTATTGCAAATTTCAGATAATGCCAATATTATTAGACTTTCCGCTAGCAAAATAATATTTTAATTTTTTTAATGCTTGTATATAAAACAGGATTCAGATTTCAACATAAAATTTAGTATCAAATTATTTTATCTAACATTACTTTTTAAACGATTTTGTGGACACGTATCGGTTAATTCTCGTCCATGAATTGTTCTTCATTTTCCTTATAATTCTTCATTCTTATAATTGATAATTTTTTTACTGTATATCCTACCGATTTTTTTATCTTTCCTTTTTTATTTTATTTGATATGTAACGTATGACACAGAACTACATTAATGTTTATTGTTAATCTGGTCATGATAGTTATTGTCAGGAGTGCCCACCTCCCCAAGGCCGATGGCGCATGCCTCCCCTCCCCCAAAAACAAAATATTATTGCTCCTCTCACTTATATAATTAATATGTATCTATATGAGATGTAATATCATCAATAAGTTAGTTTAAAAGATAGTAGATATAATATTAGTTTATTTCTCCAGAATATTAAAGGCATAATACATGAGGCAATTACAATCAACAAGTAACATCAGTAATATTTAGAGGAGGCAAAGCTCCCCCCTGCCCTCCTCTGCGTATGACCATGCCAGGAATTCATTATTATTTTGTTTTAAAATATTTTTCCTTTTAAATTAGAATTTCATCTGAAATAATTGCGAGAGCGTTGTCAAAAGGAGGTACATTATTTTGAAATGAGGGGGGGGGCAATCAATTTGAAGATGGAAAAATTAGTTTTTATTTCCTAATTAGTTTATTTTAGAATGTTGAAACGACCTGTCACTGATGATAACATTTAATAAGTTATTGTTTTGTTGCTACATTATTTTAAATTTGTTTCTTTGTCTTATAACCAAAGAGAAGGCATTAGTTGTATTTATTATAAACACAAAATACAATGCAATGAAGGTACCGCATATCGATATTTCAAACAAGCGGCGCCCTTTGAGTTAATGCTGAAACTGGATATACGGAAGACAATGCCCTGCTTGTGTTGAGTATTTAGCATAAAATCATATCTGCCGATTTTCCAAGTATGCGGCGCCCTTAGATATTTTTTTCTATACATGCTAACCTCAGTGCGTTTTTTTTTCTTTGTTTCCTGGTTTAAATGTTCTCTTAAAATTGAAAACTTAAGTTGTTCCAAAAAAATCTGATGGTGCAACTTGCGCCATATAACCCCTCTGTGGGCACCTCTGGTTATTATCATGTTTACCTCCGCGTAACAGGTATTAAGAAACGTCGACAAATATTAATTGCCAAGTGCCTCGATTGTCAACTATTGTTTGTTAATTATTGATCTAGTTATCTCAATAAATGTTTTCGAACAATTTTATCAGAAAATCTAAATAGAAAACTAAAGAATGTGTAGGACACGCGGCACTCATTAATAATCTTTAAGTATCCAAAATAATGTTTTCGTATATTTAGTGAATCCCCGAGAAAATTCATGAGAAAGGTTATAAAGAAAAGAAAATTGTTTCGGGGAGCTAACTCACCAGGTATACATCTTATAAGTTTTCAAGAGATATAAACGTTTCTGAGTCTGTTTTGAAACCTAGTATTTAAAAGGTCATTAAATTTCTGACAAAATTGTCAAAAATCAATGGAATCGGACCAGTTTTAGCAAAGTTATAGTATATTGTTTTTTATAAGCTGATTTTAATGGTGATTCACTTGCCCGTTTACATTGCTTGGTTCATCCAAGAAATCGTTCTCAAATGATTTCACTGATTGGTTTTTAGGAAAATGAATCTAATTCGATTGTTTATTTTTTTCTCATGGACACATTTAAAGTTGTATTTTTTAAATAGATAGGAAAGTCATGTAAGTGGACATACTCGATTTTTCATTAAAATCATTGTTAACAATATATAAATTGTCTTTACTCTACAACTCTTCCATTCTATATAATCGGAGGGATGGAGGAGGGTTATCACTATCTTTCTTAATTCTTAATTTTATTGATTTAGTTGGACTATACAATGTTTACGTTAATAAAAAATCTAAATGTACTTATTTTTTTAGCATTTTTCTGAGATTTAAAGTAACACAATTAATAAATAGTAATAAGCTAATAGGTAACTGCGAGACTCTTGCGCAAGACTAAGACCAAGACCTCGGTCTCGTCTTGGTCTTGCGGTTGGACAACACTAATAGTCAAGTAAATTTGGTTGAACTTTGCTATGTCTAGGTCAAAAGATAGGCTTCAATGTAACTATTCTTTTGTGTTGATCGAAGACATAAATTAACGTGTTTAATAAATAGCAATAGGCTAATAGATAATTGCAAGACCAAGACCAAGACCAGGTGTGAACACTGCAAGACCAAGACCAATACTAGCCAAGTCTTGCATTGGTCTTGCATTTGGGTAACACTAATTTAATATTTCTATTATTCTTAACATTTTTCCAGGTTATGAAGTTTGGACTTAACTTTCTTCAGTAATTTAATTTAACATTCAATATTTTATAATTTCTTTTCTTTTTCTATTTAATAAGTTAGTCGTGTGTAATTTTGCCAAGTCGTTTCCTTTTTTTCGTTTGCTATTTTAAAATTTGTTTATTGTACTAAATGATCCTTTTAACTATTAATTGATTTACTTTATGTAAAGAATTGTAGTTATTTTATTATGTTTTTATTTTTTTGTTTTTTATTTAATGTTTTAGACAAAGTTTTGCTTTCAAGAAATTGGAAGAAAAGCGCAAGAGTAAAATGGGATGTTTTATTTTAAGACAATGTGAACTTAATTATGATAATTTCTTTATAGACGTATGTCACCAAAGTAGGTAAGTTGTCAAAATGTGGAATAAGTGTTTATTTAGATATTTTAGTATATTCATTATCCTTTTAACCATCTATGTCTTAGCTGTCCAGCTAAATATTTAGTCTCACGTCAGTGATACAACTAATTTTGATTCTTAAAGTAGTTTAATCTTAATATTTTAAAATTGTATTTTTTATTTTTTACACGAACCGGCCAGTAATTACCACGCGAATATCATTTCCGTTTCCTCTTCATACCCTCAGCCTTCCTCTTACTTCAATACTCTCTCATCCTCCTGGACTGTTCCCCTCGCTCTTCCTTAGTCCATTTTCTCCCTTGTCTCTCCCTCCCACCTACAAGAACCCCAACCCCTTTCAGTTTTTCCCTAAAAAGCTCTCTATCCAAGCAATCTTTATCCGTGATTTTTAGCCTGTCTAGTTTCTTTTTTATTTATTTTACATATCCCCCATACTTCTATAGCTGCAAACTTTGTCAAAAATTTTCTTGTTCAGTCTTTGACTATTCATCCTGACCATGTGCTCGTGTACATAATTAATATGTATCTTTACTTATTAATTATGTATCAATTAATACAGATTTTTAGCCTGTCTAGTTTCTTTTTTATTTATTTTACATATCCCCCATACTTCTATAGCTGCAAACTTTGTCAAAAATTTTCTTGTTCAGTCTTTGACTATTCATCCTGACCATGTGCCCGTAGAACCTTAGTCTTCTGGTCCTAACGACTGTTTCCAAATTTCTGTATATTTCTTGATTGGATTTTAGTCTGTATCCCTCTTGCGTTACCTTGGGTCCGTGAATCCTCCTCAGAATCTTCCTCTCAATCTTCAGGATTTTCTCTAGGCTCAGAAGGCTGACTGTTTCCATACCATATAATATTACAGTATAGTAATTTTATTATTATTATTATGTAATATTATACAGTATTATAATATTAAAATTGTATTTATTTATTAAGACAGGGATACCTCACATTTAGATGAAATTTCTGAAAATCAATGTTCCCTTACACTTAACATTTGATGAGATATTACTTGATTAAGGAGCTTGATCACAAATTACTTTTAGCTTTAAGACTTGTTAAAAGTAATAGCCCTGTAGGTGTATCTCACGCTATGGAATATATTTTAACTATGTTAGACCCAAAACCATTAACACATCAGATCTCAATACTCAATACAATATACTCATTTATTATTACATTTTTTTTTTTACTGATCACCCCAACCAATTCTCTCTTTAATTAAAATGCATGTATTATGCAACATTCAATTTTATAACACTTTTTTTTATTAATTAATTTCTTTTACATACTCAATAATTGTAATATATCTATACTTAAATATTTAATGTATAATTATAATTATTACACTTTAAAATTTTTATTTTATTAGCAGGGTTTCTATTTTTGTAAAAAAGTTCCATTTTTAGACAAATTTCTGTGTTGGAAAAAAGGGATACAATTTTAACAATCAAAGCTAATTATGAACACAGCTTAATCTATTTTTTAATAATATAAGTAAAACTGACATAAACCGAGTAGTTACATTTAATATTACATATTATTTTGTATATATTTTGGCTAAAGTGATTTTTAATGTTTCATTTTGATGGGGAAACAGTTTATATTTCTGTACAAGTCTCTCACCTCTTTTAATTTTTATATTTCTATTATTTAATTTTTAAGATACTCTATTGTATTATTTTTAAGAAATTTAGTTGTTTCATTTTTTCAACTAACTAGAAAGCTTGGAACTAGAAAGGATTATTTAGGGATTTAAATTTGAGGACTTTTCTTTTTTTTTTTGAAAATGTCTGGGCAATCTTAATTGAATCAATGTTTGTTCTTTTTATTTTCCCTTTTTTAAGAGACAAGTTACCAGCCTCTTTAATATTATCTCTGACCGTATCCATAAACTTGTCTATATGATCCTGGTCTTTGTCAGAAGGTTCTAATGTTTCAGGCCTATTCTTAGCTTGAATTGATTTCTAATTTATGGGTTTTTTAATTTTTCCAAATAAAAATCTTCAGAACCGAAACTGTTTTCTTTTCTCTTTTTTATTTTAAGTTTTTGTTGAAGTTTCAATACTGCTAATTCATTATCTGACTCAAATTCTGCCTGTGGTAAGATCTTACATTAATTATACTTTTCAGCCTTCTATTTTCTATCGAGGAGACATGATTGATTTGATCTATAAATTTTGAATCCGGTGATGTTCAAGTACATTAATGAATATCCTTATCTTTAAATATAGTATTTTTGATTATTTGGTTTTTCAAGATGGCAAAGTCAAAGTTAATTAACCGAATCCTATTTTTATTAATATAATCATACAAACTTACTTTAATGACCATCACAAAATAAACTTTTCCTTTACTACGTTTGCATTTGCATCTCATAAAATAATTTTCATGGAATTTTCCATTAATTTATTGTAGTCCCACTCCAGTTTATCATTTGACATTATCACTGTCTTCGATCTGACATTGTATGTTTATCAATACGATTTTAAACCAGTGCCTTTAAAATATGGCCTCTGAAATCCTTTCGCTAAAAAAGTATATATTCCTCAAAGCGGAGAGCAATCTATTCTTAATTAAAAAAGCGGTGCCTAAACAATGATTTCCACTTTCTTCTTACCAAATAGTATACTTCCCTTCCCTTATTAAGGACTCCCCTGGTCAGAGAATCTCTTCTTTCATATATTTTATTCTCAAATGACTAATCAGACCTTGAAATATAAGTAATTAAATAACCACTAGAACCAGTGAGGAAGCTCTATCGACTTTCTTGGCAACATTTTTCTTTTAAATATCTTACTGAATAAATTTTAATATTTGTTTTAATTCTTTAAAATTCACCACATGTGTTTCCAAATATAGTGTGGGAATTACAAAATCTTTGAATCAAGGACACCACATGCTTGAAATTAGTTTTCAGCATAACTGAGAATTCTCGAGTTTTTATAAGTACAATTGGGCCATGAATAAGAATCTTTTCTTTGAGTGCAATTATAATCCTTATGTTATCTCATCCTTATTATTTTTTTTCCTGCAGAAAAATTTTCCTCCTCAAAACATTGAATTACTTTTTCCCTGTAAATTTTCAAAATATAAATAGTTGAGTGGGAAACACTGAATTCTTTAGAGAGATTTGAATTAAACACATCTTCTTTCAGCGACCCAATTATGTTTGCTTTTTCCTCGATTTTCGATGTTTTTCTTTTAGATTTTGTGATAGTTTGAAAAACTAATTAGTAAGGATGGTTTTGAAGTAAAGTTTAAGACCAACTATCACTATCAATTGTAATGTTATTACTTAATTACTCTATTTGAAACGACAAGAAACTGCTCGACGTTTCCGATTACTTCAGCAGTTACTAGACAAACGCTCTAAACTTCCCATTAATTACAAAAGACTCATATACTTGACTATAATAAGACCTATTTGGACTTACGGAGTTGAGCTATGGGGCTCCACTAAACCATCGAATTCCTGTTGTATCCAATCCTTACAATCCAAAGTCCTTCATTAAATCCTCAATGCTCTCTACTTTGTTACAAATAAAACCATCCATAATGACCTTAATATCTCTTATGTTTCAGATCTGGCCCAATCCAGATACCTATCCTTCCATAATAAACTTCAGAATCATCCCAACCCTCTCGTTTCTAACCTTGCTTCCTCTTCAATTCCTGATAACCCTCCGAGGCTTCTGAAAACAAGATGGCCTTGTGATCTCCTAATGTAGACATATAATTAGAGTGCTACCATTGGGTAGTTTCTCAACAAGTGTTTTCACGTCATTATATTCATATGTTCAAATTTACTAAATTTATTTCTTTAATACAGTTGTAAATATCATTTAAAAATAAAAAAATAAATAAAATAATTACTCTATAGCACAAAAACTATTAATAAACTTGGGAGACGCGGACTCAATGTTTTATTTATATTCACTACATTGTCTATATAGAGTTTATTTTATATTGTGTTTCTTGCAATAACAATAATGTATATATATTTATGTTTATGTAATAATATTAATACAAAAAAAAAACTACTTTATATAAATAATTTTGTGTGTGTGTTTTATTTTGTTTTAAAATTAAAATCACACATTTTTTTACTTTCTAAGGATTGTGAATAAATAAAAAAATAATTTTTAAATAAAGAAACTTTTTTTTTAAAACGGCAAATTGATTTAGTATTCGAGATATGTCTGTGAATAATAATTGATATGATTTTGATGGGTAATTTTATAAATAAAAATAAAATAATAAATAAATAAAGTTTCAACTTTGAACTTATTATTTATTGCTTTCGAGATCTTCACATTGACTTGTTTCTTCAGGATCTCGTTTGAAGAAGTAAAGATTTTTCTTTTTTTAGTTACTACATGTACATTTAAATCACTTAAGACAAGATTTAAACATTGACTTCTCCTTTAGGACTCGAACTAGACTGCAATTGGCATATTAAGCCATCCTGTCTTCTCCTCTCAAAGGCATAAGAATAAAAACTACTCTTTTAAAATAAAAACTACTCCTAAATATTTACTTCAAATATTCACTCCTGTGATGTGTTCCTTTGGTTTATATGTTACTTGCTTCAATGAAGGAAATA
Organism: Nezara viridula; assembly: GCA_928085145.1. NCBI lineage: Eukaryota > Metazoa > Arthropoda > Insecta > Hemiptera > Pentatomidae > Nezara > Nezara viridula. Next base: position 165,877,892 of record OV725078.1, on the reverse strand, counting down.
AGATCTCTTTCTAACCTTTCATCCACACAGTACATTTGATTTTATATTTACTTATAATAATAAATAAAAATGAAAAAAATTATATATTTCACTTAATTCCATGTAATATTTTAATATTATAGAATTCTAAAAATATTACCTCATCAATCCTGCTTTTTTTTTTCACTAATACCATCAACCTAAAGTTCAACTAAACATTTTTTGTTACAATATATATGTATGTGTGAGTGTGTGTATGTGTTTTGTATTTTAGTTTCATTTTAATGCATCAGAGATATTTTGTATTATGATTTTATTTCAATAATGTAACAAATTATATTTTTCAAAGGAAAAAGGTATCTTACAAAATTGAGTTAAGGGGTGAAGGACATTTTTGGTTCAGTGGTAATGAAGAAAGTTATTCCTCCATACCCGAATTAATATCAAAGTTTCGTACTGGTTCCGGTAAAATACCTATGGTCGAGTGCATCCCTCCTTCTGAATACGGTGAGATATTTATTTATATTTTTTTAAACTAATCATATCAAACAAGAAAAAATATAGAGATTTATAGCATGTTATCTTTTTGTAAATATCCAGTAATATACAGGGTGTCCTGTAAGTAGAGGGACATTTTTATAGGAGTGAGAGCTGACCTCAAGAGCTACAAAAACTTTCATATAAACAATGGGTCAATTTTTAGCAGAAAAATAAAAAATCCAAGTTTTGTGGTTTTTTTATTGAATCAAAGGCAATAACTAAAGAAATATTTAATTTAATTAATTAATAATTGCTTCTTTGTAAACAAGATGAGATTTACATGAGTTTATAATTGTTAAAATCATTTACACATTATACACTCTAGTTTGAAGTCACTTCAGTTAGAGTGTAATTCCTGCAGTCTCTATGAACTGTAATAAGCTTGTTGGATTGATAAGTTCGTTTGCCTTGGGATCCTTTTCCCTATTAGTGCCGAATAAACGAAATCTTAGGCCAGCAAACCCATCACACCAGCAAGTGACATGATACGCTGTCTCATCCTTCCAGCCACAGTACCTACAAAGAGACGACTCTGTGAGCCGGAGTTTGAACATATGATAATTCAGTTTACAGTGCCCTGTATATGCTGCTGTAATTCTCTTAAGTGAGCTCCTGCTCAAAAATTAATTAGTAAGTTAGTTCTTTTTTGGCAGATTCCTTCCAGAAACAGTCTAGAGTCTGAAGCAGAGAAACAGTCTGCTTTTTCAATGACCAGCTCCTTTTGTTTTCAGCACCATATATCTCCCCGATTCTGTTTGTTGTTAGACACTGACTAATACCACAGATGGGTTCCGGAGCTATTGGGTCATTTGAGAGCCTTGTCTGGCTAGTTCATCAGCCATTTCATTGCCATGAATTCCCGAGTGACCCGGAACCCATTCAATGTATACCTTATTAAGTCTAGATAATTCGTTGATAATTCTAACACAATCCCCCAACTACCTTGGATCTAGTTGTATAGTTGTCTAGTGCTCGTATGGCCGCTTGACTGTCCGTATATATTGCTATTCTCCTCCCAACTAAACCGCCAAGCAGTATTTTTGAAGCACAGTGAGTTATTGCCAGTATTTCAGATTGAAACAATGTTGATTTGAGCTGCTAAACTGCACTGTTCTGTTTTTAAAAAAATCATAAATTATTCATGATTATTTTTATCAGCATCCAACTATACTATTGTTACTCCAGTTTTACAAAAACTTCTTCGTTTAATAATCTTTAAGTATGTATTAATTAAGTTGAGGTTTATTAGGGGAAAACTTAAGATTATGCTGAAATTGTGAAAAAAATTATGATATTTTCTTTCCTGTCAAGTAAAAGTATCCCTGTTTTCAGCTAAAATGACTACAATTAATTGTAAAGCTTTTATTTATTTTTTTTTTCCATGATCTGGGGTGTATTATACTAAACTCAATAGCCCAAACACACTTTTTATTTATAAAAAAAATACTGATTTTTCAGATAAATTGGTTATAAACTGTGTTTTTCACCCAGATCTCTGTTATAGGAATTGATCTGTATTTCTGAATGACAAAATAAAGGTTTCTAGTCCTAAAATTTATATTTAAAATAAAAAAAAAACTTTAAAGATAGTTTAAAGAACATAGCTTAGTTAAGCCACTCAAAAGTCCTCTGTAAATGGTTTTAACAATGATAAAATCTGTGTTCAATTAAAGTAAATCTTGTTTACAATGAAGCAATTCTTAATTACTTTAATTAGATAATTCTTTAGTTATTGCTTTCGATTCAACAAAAATCAACAAAGCCTGGATGTGCTACTTTCCTGCTAAAAATTGGCTCATTGTTTATATGTACTTTTTTGTAGCTCTTGAGATCTGCTATCAATCCTATAAAAATTTCCCTCTACTTATGGGAAAACCCTGTATAATAATATATATATATATATATATATATATATATATATATATACAATATATATATACAATATATATATTTATGTATATATATATATATATATATATATATATATATATATATATATATATATATATATATATATATACAACTTTTCCTTAATCGACCTTTGAGTATTAAATTTAAACTTCACTATTTAATTGGGAATAAGGTCACTTAATTATTATTTAATAAACTAATGAATGTTCATTTCTTCTGTTTATTGATGTTTCGATCCCGGTATTTTCTTTTTATTAGTCAACCATGGGATCCTCTTCAAAGCTAGAATTTTAAAAAATAGAGCTTCGATCAGGCCAGGGACACACCGACAGTCTCAGCACCGTCCACTAGCATATATATTAAGCTACTCTATAGCATATATATGTAGCTTAATATATATGCTAGTGGGCGGTGCTGAGACTGTCGGTGTGTCTCTGGCCTGATCGAAGCTCTATTTTTTAAAATTCTAGCTTTGAAGAGGATCCTATGGTTGACTAATAAAAAGAAAATACCGGGATCGAAACGTCAATAAACAGAAGAAATGAACATTCATTAGTTTATTAAATAATAATTAAGTGACCTTATTCCCAATTAAATAGTGAAGTTTATATATATATATATATATATATATATATATATATATATATATATATATATATATATATATATAACTTAAGATATGAATTATTATCTGACTATAATTCATATCTTAAGTTATAATATATAAAGGTCGAATTATAAAAAAACATTTTAATTTATATATTTATGTATATATATATATATATATATATATATATATATATATATAATTTATTTTGTTTGCTCAGTTAATTATAGTTTATGATAATATGAAGGGGTTGGGTTGAATTGTGATTCGAAAATGGAAATAAACCTGCTTTCTTCAGCCATGATGTTACTATAACAAACTGGAGATCATCTATAGAAATAGAAATAGGAAAATAACTGAGTTACATTAAATAAATAAAAAACCTTATGTAAACTAACAAAATATATAAAACCAAACTAAAGAGACTGTATAGAAAATATTTATAAATATATGCAATACATATAAGAAATGAAAAAAAGTAATCACTAAAAATAAATTTAAAAAAATAGAAAGAAAAGCAATAAATAAAAAATAAATTCCTGTAATAGATGAGCACGTAATAAAAGTAAATAAAGTAAAGTTAATTATAAAGAAATAAAAGATTTATGTATGCTATCTTAGTAAAATTTAGAACATTAATAAACAAAAATATTGAAATATAAATAAATTAAGCAACTTTATGAGCATGAAATTCTTGTAGAACAGAAGTGACATGTTATGAAAAATATTCATAAAAGTTCATAAGTACATGTAAATATATATAAGTTCATAAGAAGAAGAAAAAATAAAATAAAACATTAAATTTAAGCAAGGCACTAAAACTTAACACGTGGTGAGCCATTTTCTGACTGTTTTGTTAATATAAATTGGAATATAAGGGTTTTAAAGGTAGATTAGGAGGTAGCATGGCGGAGTTTTAAAGGGAGGAAATTCCAGAAATTAGATGGCTATTGATAATCCGATAAAGAAATGTGCCTAAGAAATATTGTCTACAGAAGGAAAGGAAGCAATTCTGACAAAGCAGTTTTAAGGTTTTTTATGTTTTAATCAACCACCACCAATTATTAAACAACTTATAATGTAATGTCTTAAGACAGTTTGGGATGGTCATTAACACTTTTGTTGTTTACCTCTTTTATAAAAAAAACATTCATATATTCTGGGTCCTAGCCATACCGGAAAATCATTATTTTCTATCATTAAATATACATGTTTTATTTGTCTACTTTCATCCTCCATTATATGCAGTAATAGCTTAAGCTATTTGTCCTTGGCTTTAAATTTCCTTACCATTCTAAGTATTTTTTTTTAAATATATTGTTTTATTTTTAGATGTATCTCACCTATTACTTTGTCGGATTGAAGATATTATTACAAAAGATGGCAAAGATATTATTTCAAGTGATCAGCTGATACCTCAAATAATTAACATAAAGCATCTTCATCTTTATCCAGGTGAGTCTTATTTTTGCATGATAATAATGTTTATTGAAATAAGATCAATTATAATTAATAAGTATATTTAATGAATATTATACAGATTATTAATTAATACACACTTAACATTTTCTAGATGAAAATGTTCACCAATTTAAAATTTTATGATTTATTCCATAATGTCATTAACAATTTTTGAGCAACACATCAGTTTATATGATTATTAAGAAGAATAGGGCCAACTAATTTTTGTAATTTTAATCATTGCTGAACTGATAGTTAGTGCCAGTGAGATAGAGATAGATGGGCGGATAGGGATTTATCTGACCTTGTATTAGTTTAAAAATGGTATGTTAGGAAGTATTGAAGGTTTAAGCTCTGGCTTGCTAAGTCTTTTGATTATTTTCTGTATTTAAAATATATACATATGTGTGTTTGTATTCAGTAATATTACTACATATTTTAAGAATTAGATTGTATTTTATTATCACAAACATCATTTGTTGGTTTAATCATTCTGTATAAACAGAAATATTATTTGAATACTTGATGGTTGACCATTATATATTTTAGAGGAAGGGGATGTTCCGGGGTGGCAGTCATAAAAATATTAAAATAGTGATAAAAAGATTTTACTTCAAGCTGACATTTAGACCCGACTTTTCAGGGGGGGGGGGTGTATGCAGCATGGAGTTTCGGTTGAAACTGAAACTGAAAATTCGGGTTGAAACGTCGCCTTGAAATAAAATATTTTTTCAATATTTTAGTCTTTTTATGACCGCCGCCCCTCAGGACCATCTCCTTCCTCATAAATATTATTTCATCAATATTAATATAAATGAGTAATAACTAATAACTAGCCAAGAGACAGAATATGGATTTTAGGTTATAATTGGAAAAATCCAAACATTATTGTTAGTATTATTTTTTTTTTTTAAAGTTCTGTTAAATGAAAAATAAACAGTAATTGGGCTTAGATTAGAGTTAAAATTTGTCTGAAATGAATTACCCATGATTCTAATGTGTTTTTTTTTTTTTTTTAATAGCTATGAATAAAAGTAATCTTTTAGTCGACAGAACTTTTAAATACAATTATTTGTTAGCCTTTTAAGCCCTATCTAAACACTTCTTTTTATATCCCAATAAAAATTTTAAAGTGATTTAAATATTTTTTTTTCAGATAAAGTGCTGGATGGTCAATGGGGTCTTACTCAAATGCGGAAATATGTTTGGAAAACAAAGCATTTTAAATTAGATGTTGCTGTTAAATCTTTGAAGCCATCTCTTCAAGAGCAATATTTACAAGTAAACTCATTTTTTATTTTTATAATATTTATGAAACTCATAATTATTAATGTTACAGTTAAAAATTTATTATTATAATCATGGTCTTTTATGACTTTAACATGATTAAAATGATCTTTCCTAGTATGTTTGACTTTCAATAACTTGAATCATTGGGACACATAGAAAAATTTGGGTAATTGAGTTTTGTAACTAATTAAGGTTTGAGATTCAAGTTCATTGAACTTTTTTATATTTCTGCTCAAGTAGTAAACCATTACCAAGAAAAACAGAGTATTAAATAGACACAGAATTTCTTTTTAAATGTTTTGGAGCCATCCATTTTAAGCATAAAACCCTTTATGCCCAAAATTCCGTGTGACCTCCACATTTTTCTCATATGAAATGTTTTTATTCCATCATTGCTTTATCCTTTCAAGATCGGTTTCTCTTGCCCTCTTAATTTAGCTGGCTAACCCACTTCCTTTGTCATACTTATCCCAATTTCTCATTGTGCCATACCAACATTGTTGATAAGGTGTTGGGTGGTATTCCTATTTCATTTGCAATTTTTTTCCCTCATACTATAATTATTTCAAGGACATTTGAAAAAAACACACATAAAATGTGTCATCAGGTCTTGGACTGATGAGAAAGCAGGAGAAGTGGAGCCCTACTGATGAGGCTCTAGTCATACAAGCATCAGTGACCATCTAGTTGTAGAGGTAGTAGAATCTAAACTTCAATTTAATAACACAGAAAGAGATTCGCTGCTGCTCTTTAAAACACCGAAACTTAGTCTAATTGTGGTTTTTATTTTGAAATATTGTTTCCTTGCTACCGAAGATAGGGGCGTTTTATATTCATGTGAGATGTTAAAAAAATGTTTGTGCTCAGAATCAAAACTTCCACTTGAGTTTTACATTTCGGACATCAGGGAACAAATTTGGTTCTGTGTCTGTTAATAGTCAAATTGAAGTGACGTGACGATCATATCACTTATTACCGTTTATTCAATATTCATGAAATTTACAGTCATTTTCTGGTTGGTGCCTATATGGTCCCATATCAATGACATCAAATTCCATCCAATATTTGTTTGTACACAAGCGCAAGGGTATGTTCTTACATATGCCCATATTTCAGAAAGGACTTGTTCAATTTAGCTTAAAGTTGGAAGAAAGATGAGTATTGGTAAAAAAAAATTATGCTGTGTCAATTTTAATGAATTACATCCACTACTTTCTCTTGAATATGTGCCAACGTATTTTGTTTGGTATGCTTATATCTCAAAAACCGTGTGTTTGTTTTGGCCCAAAGTTGTAGGGAAGTTAGGGATTATTAAAAAATGATCACATAGGTATCAATTTCATCAAATTCTATCCACTACTTTTAAAAAATACATCATCGTATTTTTTAATATTCATACTTGTTGTTTTGACATGCCTATGATTTGAAAAGAACTCAATCGATTTGACACAATTTTGGAGGAAATGTGGAGAATAGTGTACAAAATGCTATTATCAATTTCATTATATACAATCTAACAACTAAAATTAATATAAATAACTGTCAATAATATAATGGCTGCGAAATGTGGTAGGCAGTGAACTTATGGAAAGTTAGATTAAATTTATTTTATAGCTTTATGAGGTTATAAAACTTTATACTATATTCAAAAATTTAATTTAAACTGTAATCAGTTGTTGGTTCACTGTGGCTAGCATGACATCTGCTTCCATTACTTAGATTTCATATATTTTTTAATGATTGTAAGGATTGAAACTAGATAGCCCAGTATAAATTATTCTGAATCCCATCCGCTTCTTTCGCATAGGTGGGCCTTTTTCCTTGACTATACGTACTATAATAGTAGCCTAGGGTTATTTTCCAGAAACATCACATGACTCTCAAATTCATGAATTCTGTCTTTGTTTCATTGTAAATACATTTTATGAAGGCTAACAAAGACGAAAACACAGATTTTTTAAAATTTTGAATTTGAATTTATCTTCTTGTATATAAACAATTTATATATAAATATATATAATTGTAATGAATGCCTCAATAGAAGGCAAAAGACCACATGGAAAGCCAAAAAGCAGATGGATAAATATAATAAATAGAGATGCTATAGAGCTGTGTGCAGATAACTGGAAAGAAATAACCTACGATAGGCAGAGGTGGAGCAGGCTTGTTTAGGCGGCAAAAGATCTACAACATCTGTAATGACAAAAGGAAAAAAAAAAAAATACATATATGTATTGCTGTAAATGCGGCAGAGAGTCTGAAACACCAGCCCATGTGCTGGGAAAATGCCCCAACAACTCCCTCCTCATAACACGTTGTCACCACAGGGTCAAGTTCGAGTTGATGAGGCTCCTTAGGGAAAGGAAATTCACCTGCTTTGAAGAGGTATATTGCATCGATAGTGAAGGCTCTACGAGATATGCGGATATCGTCGCATTTCTCAAGACAGGAAGGACAGCGCTGATCTTGGATCCAACTGTCCGCTTTGAGAGCAATGACCTCGATCAGGCGGGTGAAGTAGAAAGGGAAAAGAAGAACACGTACGATAAATGTATCCCTTTCCTAAAAGATAAATTCCGTGAGATCTTCGGAGAGAGATAGTTCACCGTGAGAGGCTTCTGGTTTGGGTCTCGCGGAACTATCCCAAAAAGAACAAGGAGCTTCCTCGAGGAACTAGGTATCGACATTAAGGACGTAGCGAGGTTGGCTGAAAATATAGTCCTCGACTCCCTGGGAATCATTCACCACCACGTGCATGGCTAGCCCGAGAGTTTTAATTTATGTATTTGTTTATTTATTTAATGAATAATTGAAAACAATAGAGATAAGGAGAGAGAAGTGAGAGAAAGGAAAACTAAATGTTAAAAAAAAAAAAAAAAAAGCATGAACAATGAAAGGAAGGAAAAAGGAAGAAAAAAAGGAAAAAAATAAAATAATAAAAATGTATATATATATATATATATGTATATATATATATATATGTATATATATATATATATGTATATATATATATATATATATATATATATATATATATATATATATATATATATATATATATATATATATATTACTAATATTAACTAATACTTCTGTATATTTATATATAAGTTCATATATTGTCTTAAGGATAGAAGAGTATGCTGTGTATATAGCAACCCAATAAAATTGGGCAGCAATCCTTTATATTTTATATTTTGTGAAAATAAAGTGTTTCTCTCTCTCTCTCTCTCTCTATATATATATATATATATATATATATATATATATAACTTAAGATATGAATTATAGTCGGATAATAGGTCATGAAATACACTTAAATGACTTAAAACAACTTCTGTTTATTCCTTTTATTCATAAACATTTCAATCCCTGTTTTTTAACATAAATCCTCTTAATGGGACCCTCTTCAGTTCTGAAAAAACAATACTTATCATTGGGATAACAATCAAAAGTTTTCATACATTTCAACAATGATACCAAATTTTTCTTACTTTTAATTGAGCCTCGATACCCCAAGCCGGGCAGCACACTGACAGACTCTACAGTACTGCCACAAGGACATCAAGCTACTGAGAGCCGCTACGCGCACCCTGATCCTGAAGTCCGCGAATAATACCGATAACAGCAAGTGTACATAACAATCTCTGTTGGTTGTAATTAAAATTGCCAAATTAAAAGATTAAAAATGCTGAAGTAATGAATTAAAACAATCTTACATGTATTTTATACTAATGTCAAATGCTAAAATTTAAAATAGATTACAATGAAATAAAGTATAAAGAGCCAGCCCTTGCATATAAAATTACAATAATGAATCAAATTAATATGGTTCCTACTTTTGTCCATTGTCTTTATCTACCACTAAGATTTGTATACACACACACACACACACACACACACACACACACACGTACATACACATACCCACACATAAACATACTCAACGCTCCGGCCAATCTATATTGATTCTAATATATTATTATAGGTGTAATTTAACTTGGCTAAATCATCACTATGGAGATTGAGCAAGACAATTCCATTACCTTTTTGGATACAAAAATATATCGCTCTGGAAATAACATAGCAGTATCATGGTATGAAAGAAAAAATAATGGCGGCAGAATATTAAATTTTAAATCAAACCACGATTTAGGCATACAAATAAATACTGGGAAGAACCTGTTTTGTAGTTATAGCCAATGTTGAGTGTTATTCGAATAAAGTTGTTCGAAGTTTTATCTAGATAACGAATAATAAATAAATTTTTAATTGTTATTCTTATTCGATGACCTTTGGACCATTATTTGTTATTTGTTATGATAATAGGCATTATCTATTATCTACTACTCGTTATTTAAAATAAAAATACGATTCGAATAATTTTTTTGTAATTTCAAAGATTTCTTTGATATATGGGTCTATTTGTAATTATGATTATGCCACTGTGTTGCAGCTTATTTGAATTTTTTGGATTTCTACGATATAAGGATCATTTGTATGTTTTCGAAGCCACAGTTTTTGAAAATGATCTCCAATTTAAGATTATGCCACTGTCTTGCGGCTTATTTGAATTTTTTGGATTTCTATGATATAAGGGTCTATTTGTATGCTTTCGGTGCAACAGTTTTTGAAAATTACCTCCATTTTAAGATTAAGCTACTGCGTTTCGACTTATTTGAGTTTTTATATTTGAGATTACAATATATTTAAGGAATATGAGGGAGGCCTTAATAATTAAAATCCGCTTAATCTGATGTTATAAAATTGCTAACATGTTCGTGAACATATGATTAATAATACATGAATAACTTAAATTTCTTAAATTCTAGAAATTTATTGTACCTAATTTTTATTATATGCAGCAGCTTTTGATACTGAAAAACAAAAATATTTTAAACAGTCAGTTATAAATCGTAATTGTAAAAGTTTACCATTCCCAAAAAGCGTCGTAGGCGTGTAGCTGATTTTGGTTCATTATAATCTTCAATGACTTTTATCTTAGCTGGGAGTGGCCTGATTCCAGTAGAGTTAATTTTGTATCCTAGGAACTCTAATGTGTTTACTCCAAATGAGTATTTGGAAACGTTGATGCATAGGCCATAGTAATCCAGGCTTTCGGATAAGATTTTCAAATGCTTCTCGTGTGTTGTGTCATCAGGTAATGCTACAAATATATCATCGATATAGCAAAAAACAAAATCTAAACCATCAAGTACCTTGTTCATGAACCGTTGAAAGCTTTGTGATGCATTTCTAAGGACGAATGTCATGAAGGAATATTCAAAAAAACTAAACAGGGTTATTATAGCGGTTTTTTCATGTCTGATTCATGAACTTTAAAGACCCGTAAGTCTATATGTGAAAAAAGATGTTAGCTCAGTTTAATATCTGTATGCAGTACGTTAGGAAAGGTAATGGATACCTATCAGGAAAAGTGATTTGGTTGAGTTTCCTATAATCTCCACATGATCTCCAATCGCCATTCTTTTTCTTAGTGAGATGAAGTGGACTAGCCCAGGAGAATGGGAGATGAAGATATTAGGGTCTCACGGTCAATGAGTTTATTGTATTTGTATCAATAATCAGGTTATAGTGCAATAAAAAACGAATTCCTATTGTTGGTTTGTTCACTTCGGCTATAATAAACGGACATTCAAAAGACCTTCTAAGACCTAATTTAAAAATTCTAGGTCTAATTTAAAAAGTGTGACCATATGTTTTAATTTGGGTACCGTTGGCAGCAAAGAGTTCAAATTTAGCTAGGTTGTTTCTGTCAAAATTTTGAGGTGGAATTACGGAAATGTCTGCCCCAGTGTCTTTTAGAAATAAAGAATTATTAGGAATATCACGTATAAAAAGGCAACTTATTTCGGCTGTGTATCCTGTTGCCTTGGGAGGAGGGGAGAGGTAATTTTCCTGGGACCAATCTTTTTTATTAATAGTGTATAAACTACATGGTGGAAAGCATTTTTGCCCTTTACCTCCAAAATTATAATGATAATAGCAAAGACCTAAATTTATAGTTTCAGAAGAATCTTTCCTTGTGCTGGAATTAGGTTGAAAGAGATAAATGGTATACCTCTGATGGAGATGCTGGGGATGCTGCAATAATTTCATTTTTGTTTGAGTCTTCCTCGTTGACTTGAGATATGTTTGGGGTCACCAATGTAGTTAAACAAATAAGAAAATAATTCTTTTAACCACTTTATTAGAACACAGACAAGGGAAAACACAGACAAATTATGACAACAAAATTAACAACTCAAAGTAACATGAAAAAAAAACATATGTTGGTATTATAAAGTAAGGTTACAAAATGGTTACTAATTATTTATAAAATAATTGTATAAATTGTGCATATATAATTACTAACTATATATGTATTGTTTTAAACTATACATTTGTGTCCCCTGACATATTTGTCAGGAAAAACTTTAATTAAATAGAGAAATGTCAGAGAATTTTACTCTAACAGTTTGGTAGCCACCCTGTATATATGTATTTTTATGTAGAATTCTGTATGTTATTAATGACTATATTTTGTAGGATTTCTTGGATTTGATTGGAAGATGGGCTACTCTTCGTTCCAGTGCAGTTGTGAGATTACTTGGTGTTACTCTCGGAAGAGATGTTTCCATGGTTACAGAATTTTATTCTTTGGGACCATTAGATTTCTATTTACAAAAACATAAAAATGATCTTGAAGAAGTTGATCTCGTCGAAGCTGCAACTTACATTGCCAGTGCGTTATGGCATATGGTAATTTTTTTCTTATATTTTTATTATAATTATAACGTATATTATTTACTAATCTAATAATATTTCGGTTTCACTAATACGGAAAAAACAAAAATTAAATTTTTTCAATGTATTTTTGTTTCATCCATTTTACTTGTGAAAACCTATTTATCTATATGTACAAACATACTGTAACTCTAACTGTACAGGGAGTTTCTCTAAAAATAATTGATCTTTCCTTAGGTTTTAGACCTGTATGGTTATCTGTAAAACCATACTGGGCAATAGAGTGGGCTATGTTATAAATTGTTCTAGAAACAAAGGAAGCCAATTTATAACAACCATTTTATCAAAAGTCATCTGATACATAACACAACATAATATCCTCAGTCCTCATTAATTTTCTAAATCTTTCAATGGATTTTTCTTTTTTCTTTTTTTTTTCATCAATATTGTCGAGGTATAAATGTATACGGAGGCAGTAAGCAAGTTACCAGAAGGCCTCGACAGTGTGTGTTCAGTATTGAGGGTAAGGTGACTAATGGATGAAGGAAGATTTATAGAAGAATGACCTTAAGTGATAGGCGGATCAGCACCCAATCACTCTCGGCCTGCGGTGTAAGAGATCAAGCTTAATACTCCGCAAGGATGGTAACCACAACCGGAGGGATCAATCTCGGGACTTGTGGGAGGATGAAATACTAACAGACGGATCAATCTCCTGACTTAGTATATAGGACTGCAAGTAGACGGATCAGCATCCTACTTGCATGGAGTAAGAGAAGAGGAAAAAGGTATATGGATGTTGTGAAATTAAAAGCAGATTGTTGAAGACCAAAAAGGAGTGTACGATTCATATACTGACCAACTGCGTGAATGTCTACACACTGAAGGGGTGGAGATCCTAAGACCTGACAATTTGAGGTTTGATTGCGGTATTCATTCTGCCAAGACTAAACTGGCTACCAAGAGCCGTTACAGTAACAGTTATTTTTGAGCTTTGATATGTTATCGCCATTAAACTTTATTAATAAAAAGTATTTACAATGAATATGCATATTTCAATTTACAATTTAAGTATTTTATAATACAACAATAAGAAATAAAAGGTACAATTTTTGGTATGTTGCACAGGCGAGCTTGTAGAGCGCTGCCTGGTAGCGGTAAAGCGAACTCGTTGTTCCTTGTAGTAAGAACGGGAATCTGGTGCCGCTACACTGTCATTATTATCTATCATAATAGGAAAATGTCTATAAATAAGTTATTCAAAGAACTATCTTAATAATATCAATGAAGATAAAAGATATAGAAGAAATTAAAAAGAATATGAAGAAAGTAATATATTTTATTGCTAAGTAAATTATTATAAATTTGATAATGGGTTTTATTTATTTGTTAAATTATTCCATATCTGTCTGAAGGTCCTCAATCTTCTCTATTTCATTCCATTGCAGGTAGTGCCTGATAAAGCATGTATGTATACATGGTAAGCAAAAGAGGCTCAACATCGGGTCGGGGTGTCGTTAAAAGGGGGAGCCAAAAAATTGTTTTTGCTAGAAACAAAGTCAAAGCTCTGTACAAAATTGTTTTATTTGTTTGTTAGGATATTTGATAACTTGCTCCATTGTGGGTTAATTTTTAGCTTACTTATTAATTATAAGCACAGTGGTGTATTTATGCAAAGGCAGACCAGGCAGTTCCCTTAGGCAATAATATTTGGGTACTACCCAGATTACTTTCAGATCAAGGCAGAGTTGATAAACATTGTCATGTTTTAATTATAAATTGTGAACATAATCCTGGAGAAAAAAATCATGTTTGAAATACAAATCAAAACCACAAAATTAAACTTAAACCTCTATTCACAAGTGCCACAGATATTTATATATTTAGCTGTTATTTATGGTTATTTTTTTTATTTCAGGAAGGTGAAGGTATAGTGCATGGTTATTTGAGGTGTCACAAAATTCTTGTTACGGCTCATACTGAAAATACTTTTTCTGTGAAAGTGGCTGACCCTGGAATTCATAATACTTTTTCAGAACATGAGTATGTATTAATAATCCTTTTTTACCTGATCTTAGATTAGCACGTGTTTGACAGGGGGGCAAACCTTAGATCTCTGAGTGTTTGCTTTGCTTTAACTACTTTTTATGTATATAAGAAGTGGAAGAGGATAAATTATTCCTTATTTATTTTTGGTAAGATATAACAAAGTAGTTTCTATTTTTTAGTTGGCATTGGATACCTCCAGAATTATATGATAATCCAAGGGAAGTTTTAAAAAATACTTCGGCTGATGTATGGGCTTTTGGCACCACGCTATGGCAGTTATTCTCGTATGGACTGCAACCTTCAGTTCCTTCTAGTATTAAAGCTGTATGTATTTTATCTTATACATTATTACAGACATAAATGGTTTAGGTAGTCATATAATGATTTCAGTTCTTATTTTAGTGTTATTGTATTATTCCATTGATAGTGGATAGAATAAAATTGAAAATTAATCAGTATCATAGAAAACAATGCTATTCTATTATATAATTTTATAATGTTAGTAATTTCAAAAATTATTTATAAATCCTCTTGTATTAATTGCAGTTCTATAAAAGTGGAAATAGACTTCCAAAACCCATTAGATGTTCTAGAGAACTATTTACTATTATTAATGAGTGCTGGAATATTGATCCTGACCAAAGGAAAAAACCTCAGGCAGCTATGCGAGATATAAACCAACTATTATATCAAGGTTAATTTTAGAATTACTTTATATAGTAGTATATATTATTTTTATATAGGTTAAAGTGTGGTTGGCTGGCCTAAGACTTCCATTGAAGTCCTATACAGCAATTGAATGTGTTATTATTTGCTAATTTATTATTTTATTTTACCATAATAGCTGACAGGTTTTAAATAGCTTTTATTTATTTAATTGGACTATTGTAATATGTTGCTTAAGCATGTTTATTGGTGGCAGCATTATTAAATACATTTTTATTTGAATAATTTGTTCAATAATTTTAATTTTGTCATGAATACTTTTTCTAATAAGCAAGTTACTATTT
This sequence comes from Nezara viridula, assembly GCA_928085145.1. NCBI lineage: Eukaryota > Metazoa > Arthropoda > Insecta > Hemiptera > Pentatomidae > Nezara > Nezara viridula. The sequence continues at coordinate 165,862,298 of OV725078.1, read as the reverse complement.
TATTTATTGATTTTTGTTTATAAATCAAATAATGAATAACCAATTATTTATTTATTCTGAATCTATATTCATGGGCATAGTGGGGAGATTGAATTATTTGGTTATTGAGAATCCTACTTGAATTTTTCAAAAATACGTTATTATGCTATGCTCGTAAAAAGTTAGTTATTGCAAATATTTATTTTTTAGTTTACTCTTTCCATTTGTACTTTGCAAACGAGTGCATAAAATATTTAGGAGAGGGTTGATATATCAGTTGTTCCCATTATCCTTTCCAAATTAATAATTTCAAATTCCGAGAGAGCCAGAAAAAACCTCTTCATTCTACCTGCTGCTAAGTGAACTAGGGATGGTATGGAGTGGTAAACTAAAGCATTAACTCTAATAATTTCTTCTCCATATTATATTCCCTTCCATACTAGGCTCTCCATACCTCCCTGTTTCGGTTTTCTTATTGATTAACATTCATATTCTTATACATAATAAATTTGCTGGTTTATCACTTGCTCTTAAAACATTAAGGGATAACCATAGTTCATGTTGCAGCTTTCAATATACCTTTGCTGCATTGGCAGTTTTTTTATATACTGAGGTTAAGTTTCTTTAGTTATATAACTTTTTTTCAGTTTGATCAATTGTTTTATTATATTCATTGTTTTTTCATTATGTTTTCTTTTAATTTCAGTTCATAATGCAAGGAGGTCACATTCATATACAGCTGCACGTCCTCCTACTGTTAGCGTCGACTCTGTTGAAACTCTAAATGAAATTAGTAGTATGGCATTAGATTATAATTCTGGAATTATGTCTGCACGGACAACTGGTAAGTTTTATGAATATATACTTTTATATATAAATGTAAAAAATCAAACCAATTATATAGTACCTATCAGTTATATACTGTTGACTTAACTTGTGATACGAATCTTTCTTTACTTTACATTATATTATATATAGTAATCCTCAACATTCAGCAGTTTGCCATCCAGAAGTTTTGTTTATGCGCTAATACAAAAATGTGAAAGAATTCCATAACACATACTCATATTTGCGAATTTTAAATTCGACTGTTAACAGATAAAAAAAAAATCATGAGTCTTAACGGTTTTAAGTACAGTATTTATGTATATATTGAACATAAGTATGTATTTATAACGTATGTTTTCACTCAGAAAATGTATAGAACAAAATCTATTTAAAAAATTCAATTTTTCACATGTTTTTGCTAACAAAAATTAACATTTTCCATCAGTCTGAACAAAACAAATTTAATGATAAGTACATATAACAATATGAGTGAGTTTCACAAAAGTATAAAAATGTTTCAATAATTTGTTTGCATTACAGAGGATTTTTTTAACCTTTATTCAAGATAGGGTTGGGACTAACTGAATATACTATAATTTAAAATAACAAAAACCTACTTTTAAAACATCTGTGTTTTTATCTTGCTTGGCCATCATAAAACGTAAGTTCCCTATTTTCACAGGAGGATAGATAGGATTTAGTATTCTGAAATTCTTTGGGAAATTGTTGGAAAAATTTTCTGTGTATGATTCATAATAAATATTGATTGCATTTAAAAGTAAAATAAAATAAATAAGTAATAATATTTCTACTATATTGTTTTATATTTATACCTATATTCTAGAATTGTTTTCCCTCTCTGTTTCATTCATTTAAATACAGTTTTAAAAAACAACTATTAAGAACTTATAAATCTAACAAATAAATAATTTAATTTTAACAATAATAATAAAATACCATGTAACAATAAAAAATTTTTAGGAAAATAGTTTTTTTTTTCAAATTTTCTACTCTATGTGTAATAGCGGTCAATATTCCACATTTGAAGTATTGAGATTAATTGAGTTCTACTCAAATTTGAACCATTTTCAGTGCCAATAAATTTTCTTAGTCATCTCCTCTTTCACTAGGATATGGGGCAAACAGGCATCTCCAGGACTTTCAAAATATAGTCAAAATGAATTTTTAGTGTATATGAGTATATTGAGGTGAAACCTGTTTTGTGTGTTAAAATATAATTAGGAGCATACCTTGGGAGACACAATAATTTATTTACAAAATATCTTTTTAATTTTTCCAAAACTTTGCAGGGTTGGATAGCCCAAGCCTGCCCTGCTAACTAACCACCACCCGAGAGACTGACTTGTAAACTTCTAGTCATTACTTGAGTAGAGGACATTTTTATTAGCTATGAAATTATGCCAAGTAGAATTTAGACCAAATTTTGCATGACTAACTCTTTCAGAACAGTGATGCCCTAAGACTAATGCCCTAATAGCACTATGTTGTCTGCATGTAACAAACACCTAATATTTACTAGTAAGTTTAAATAATTAAGAATATTTAAGATTTCTAACCTAGCCCTTCTTCCAAATTTTCATATAAATCATTTATGAATTGTGCAAATAGTAAAGGGCTAAGTAGACTACCCTGTCTTAATCAAACTGAGGTTACAAAAAAGTCAGTAAGTCCTTCTTTATGATATACCATATCTTTAGAATATGAATGTGAGCTTCTTAACACATTAAAGGGGGGAGTCGTAGTACTACGATTTATCTTGACTGCTGCTTAAAGGCGGGAGTCGTAGTACTACGATTTATCATGATGGAATTTGAAAAATGTTTGTACTACGACTCCCATCTTTAATGTGTTAAGATATTTAAAAAATTATGGGACAGCTTAAGGTTAGCTAACTTACAAAATAGAGCCTCCCTATCTGTGCAATCAAACACTGCTTTAAGATCTATGAAAAATGTATAGACTTTACAACATTATTTTGCCAGTCAGTTTAACAATGCTAATAATAATAATAATAATAAGGCTTAGCGAACCCGAAGGATCGATGCCAATACCACCAATTGATGTTCTTCCATCCACTGGGCTCCGTCTAAACCCAACCCTGTCAAATCAGCCTTAACGCAATCTACCCACCTTCGCTTCGGTCTTCCTCTCAGACGCTTGCCAGTCGGTATTCCTGTCCTGGGCTCAGACGAAAGGAATTCTTTCGTTACTGAGCCCAGCTATTTTACATGCCCATTTTATTCACCTCAACTTAATCATCTCAATTATATTGACTGGATCACGCAATTCAGCGTTGTGTAAGCGCCTAAATTCTCTGGTTGACTCGTCCTTTTTCAGTCCAAATATTCTGCACAATACTTTATTTTCAAAAACTTTAAACCGTTGTTCATCCCGTAATGTAAGCAGCCACTTTTTGCATCCATAAAGAACTGTAGGTAGGATAATCATTTTGTAAATTCTAATTTTTAAGTTTCGGGACAGGAGGCGAGAATGAGTAATTTTGACTGAGAAAAATAACAAGCCTTTCCCGCCTTCAGCTTAACCTTAATATCCTCTTCAATTTCGTTTTTTCTAGTTATCGTAGACCCTAGATACCTAAAATCCTGTACATGTTCAAATACATTCCCTTCTATATCGATATCATCGAAACTGTCGCTGTTTTTGCAGCTAACCATATATTTTGTCTTATCTGTGTTTATCTCGCGTCCTAGTTCTTTATCAACTTCCATCAACGTTGTATTTAGTTTTATTGTTTCCATGTTCGCTTAATAGTAGCAAATCATCAGCATACCCAAGCACGGATATTGTTCCACTCAGGTTCAAACCTTTTTCGGTATGTATCACCTGTCTAATGGCATGTTCTAATGCCAAATTAAATAGCACAGGTGAAAGAGAATCACCTTGTTTTAATCCCGAACGAACCTCAAATTTTCCCGGGATTTTATACATTCACTGTCGAACTATTGTAGTTTTCCTAATTGTTTACCATTGTTTAACTGTTTGTATGGGAAGCACATTCCTTAATATATTCTAACAATAGCTTTAGTTTTAAATGTGATTCATTAACCTCATCTAATTTTTATGTTATTTAATTTTATTTTCTAATTTTAATTTAAAATATAATTCGCTCCGCCATGATCATCACAATCTAATAAGTTGGGGGCTTTACAATTCCTAATATTGTTTGCATGATTGAAGTCCAAGGCAACTTCAATAGGCATATAGTAAATTTTAGGGACAACTTTAAAATTTCAAATAGGATAAAGAATAATATTTCAAAATAGGAACGATTTCATAACAAATATCAATGATAGAGCTACTCCTCCCTGAAGTATGTATGAATTCACCATTGGAATCACCCATTGTATGACTATTTAATATTACTAAATCTAAATCATCACACATTTCCTAGAACAATAGACCTCTGCTATTTAAAATTGTGTTTTTAGATTTTCTATTGTAGTTGATTAAACATTTTTCCTGTGATATATTTACTGGAATAATTTGCCTCTCCGCCAACCTGCAAGAACATATTTTTTGTTAAATAATTAAAGAAAATTCAATAATCTTGAAAATCCTCATCCAAAGCTTCATCCTTTAAAATATCTCTTATTTCAGATTCGTTAGAAAATTCTGCACAAATAATTTTCTGATTTACATTATAGTTATCTATATGTCAAGAACATTTTATAATAATATTTTCTGCCATACCTAAGGTATTAGTGCACTGTTTAATACATTGTGTTCAATCCTTGGAAAATCTTATATTGATACCATTAATAATAACATTATTCTTCTTCATTTCCCTTTGAATAAATTTTACCAGACTTAATAGTACTTTGTTTGATTCTTGTTGTGATTGTAATTCCTGTCTTAACATTACATTTACTAAAGACAATTGTTCAATTTTATTTGCAATTTTTTATCAATGTACCCAAAGATTTAATAAATTGATTCAGGAATAGGTAGGTTACTAATGTATATGTCCTCAAAGGCCTCTGACAATTTTTTTTTTTTCACTTCTTTGTTATCCATGTCATCACTTTTTCTTTTTTTGCTTTTATCCAACACCATTTTATTCCAACATGAAAAATAAGTTTCCAAACCATTATTAGGTATTTTTTTTCTATAAAGCTTCAATCAAGCTTCCTAGCCCTTCCAATTAGGCAATAAAAGGTGTTATCGTAGGTTTGACCAGCATTTTGTTTTTTAAAAGGTAAGCTTAAAATTATATTAAATTTAGTTGTAATAGGAATTAAAAAGACTAAATTTTCTATCTTGAAGATTCTGAATGCTTAAATTTAGTTTAAACTTTTGATGGTATAATTGTACAGTGATCTTCAGTAGTCCTTGAATTGAATTTGTCATCGGAAAGAAGCATTTAAAATATTTGTTTATAATTTATGAATAATTTACTGTTGTAATATTTATAATGTTATATATTAAGTTTGATTCATAGTTTAAAAATTGTTTTCTTATTGTAATTTGTTATTTTTTGTTTAGTATCTTTTGTTGATGACACACAATTTGATCTGAGTTCTCTTCCTAGTGACTCTCCCTTAAAGCCACTGTTGCCTAAGGTCAAGGTAAGAAAATTTGTACTAAATCTGCTATTTTATCTATAACTCTCTGTTCTCTTATTGTTGATTACTCAATTTTATAGCTATCAACTTTATTATGATCATAATTCTGGATTTATATTTCATAAATAATTTATAGTTGATAAATTATTCTGAAGTTTTTAGTTGTAATCATTCTATTATAATTTACTATAACTTATAATTGTTTTTTTCAAGTTTTGAGAAATTAATCATGAAAAATTGATCTCAGTATGTACTATTGTATGAGGTCGCATTAATATTAGGTCTTGTAGGCCTGATACATCTTTGTGGTATTTTGAGAAAATAAATCTGCAGTTGAAAGTATGCGAATAATAGCAAGTAAATTATAATATGAATTTATGTTTAAGTCAACAGGAATGGTAAAAGATTCAAATGAATTAGAATCAATTAAATTCTTAAAATACTTTAAGAATTTAATTTATATTCAACTGGGCTGTTATTCTTGTGGGCTGTTATAACAGTAACTTTGTGGCTTGGTTTTTTTTTTTATAGCTTCTGCTTGTTGTTCAAAATCAGTGTAATAATATCAGGTAGCTCTAATTTCAAGCCATTGCTAGTTATCTCTTGATTCAAAGGTAGTTTTCAAATATTTTATATAATATTACTTTTTTATTCTTATTTTTTCTTGAATTAAGGCTTCATGTTACAGGGATAGGTTAATTTTTAAAAATATATATTGTCTTCCTATATTTTCAAAAAAATAAGGAAGTTGTTTTTTTGTTTTTTTATTTTATTTTTTTGTATTTTGAAATGATTTTCCTTACTTCAGTTCTACTTTTTCTCAAATTCATCACGGAAGTCAACATTTTCCTGTTTACAGAAGTTCAGGAGGATATTAATTACTACCATGGCTTGAATTATTTAATTTTTTTTTCTCCTTCAGTGCCAAAACTGTTGTCATTATAACTCTCACCATCCTCTAAATCAGGGGTTCCCAACCTTTTTTCAGCGGCGGGCACATTTATAGGTTATATCTTGAGTGGCAGGCATCATGTTTTTGTTCATTGAAAATTGCAAGTAGGTTACTGTTGATAAATTTAAAAAGCAAATGTAAATTGTATCAATAATATATATATATATGTATGTATAGTAGCAGACATCTTCATCATTTCTAAAACTAATGAAATATATTTCTACAGAAAAGGCGAAAATACCAAGTGCTATAATTGTATTAATATTATATAGTTTTCTTATGTTAAATTAACACATTTTCAAATTAAAATCAACATCAAAAGCAACATGGGCTATTACTAGTTATAGAATGAGTTAAATGTAATATTACCAACAGTTTCATTCATTTTTTTTACTACCAAAGAAAGAGATTAATTAAAACAATAGTAATGATATATTGATAAATGAATTATTGTTTTTAAATAATAATAATTATTATGTATATAATAATTATTATTATTGAATTTTATATCTATAAACTCTTGTTGGATTTTCAAATATTCATATATTTAATAAAGGAATTTGTAAAATATTTGAATTGAAAAATCGTCTATCTGCTGCACGCCACATAAAAAATTATGATGATTTTTAAAAAATCAAAATAAATTACAACTTTCTAAGTGAGTATTCTTTCAATTAATTATTTGATATTTATTAAAATAAATATTACATTTTTAATAGAAAATTTTTCGATCTGCAGCAGCCAACAGTAAAACTGTAGCCAAGGCGATAGCCGGTAAAGGTTATGTCAGATATAGATGGGCACAAGTGATGTAATGCGTGCATACTGTCATGGGGCACACTACGAGCTCTGGGTTGGGAACTCCTGCTCTGAATCATTCTGTTGTAATATAGAATACTTATTTGTGCTGCTCTGACTAGCTGCTATTTCACTGTCACTTGGGCGTTCAAATTCCTTTTCATTATCATCTATTTGTTGCTAATCATCATTGTGGCTGATAAATAAGACTCAATAATTTTTTCAGAATTTTTGGCCAGACTAAAGTCCAACACGGATAATTAAAACACTGTTAATTGTGGTTCTACTGTACTTTTTATGTTCATTTATTATTGAAAATTATATTAGTTGTAGTATTAGCATCAGCTTTTAAAAATGTTTGTCATCCAAATTTTAAAAGGAAAAAATCATGAGCCAGTAATGTAGATATTTTATTTCACTAATTTAATATTTGCAATTATAATCATATTTGATTTTATTTAGAACTAAGTAGTTATTATTTATATTTATAAATAAATATAGCTGTCAACTATAGAGTCATTATTTTTTATTCTATAGCAGGTTTTACTTTAACCATAAGAAGTATGTATTGATATTAATATAACAATTTTTTATCTCTTCATTTCTTCTTTGGTTTATATTAGGTTTTAGTATTTAGTCTTGTTTTTAATTAAATAAAACTCTATGTTATTTATCTATTAATTTTTCAGAGGTTTATGGATTGCGAGGGTTTTTCACCTAACTTTTCAAATATTTGTAATTTGGGTCTAACAACGGATTCTTCATCTATAGGTAGTAGTACTTCTTCCGTACAAAGTAATATGTTGAATGAATACCATATTGTAATTCAGGGAACTATTGGTAAGGTTAGTATTTTTTTCTATTACCTTTGTTCACTTTATTTTATTGTTTTTAATTTTTTTTTTTATTAATTTTAAATTACTTGTTGAATTTATTATACTTTGTCTCTTATTTACTCATGTATATTTATTAAAATATTTTCAAATAAAAGATGTAATTTTGAAACATTACATAACATGAAGAATACCCTTTTAATTCAGTCTCATTATTTTATTATTTTTTGGTTACTGGTTTTGCTTCTAGGAACCATTTTGGCTTTCGGTTATTACCCAAACGGTACACATGGCCAAACCACTACAATTGGCACTCCTCTATTACTTGTTTTACAAGCCTTATATTCAGTTCTTATCTTATTCTCTCATTCCTCCAGCGGTCTCTTCGTGTTTTTGCCTTGAACTCTCCTGAGGTATCTCATTTCTATAGCCGTTACTTTGCTTGTATGTTTGTCTAGGACTGTCCATCTCTCTAATCATATGAAAGGACAGGCAAAAATTCTGTTTTAAACAAAGTTATTTTGATTTTCTTCCTTATCTCCTGTTTCCCTAATATTATAGTGCAGATGGAGTTAAACACACCATCGGCCTTCTTGACTCTATTTAAAACCTCCTAGTCGATCCTTCCATCCCTGCTGAAAATCGTGCCCAAGTACATGTTATGAGAACTTGCTCTTCCACATCTAGGCCGACGAGCATCACCTTTCTTTTTGTACTGTTCATTTCCATCCTATTCTTCTGGAGCTCTTCCGACCATTCATTGACTGTCATCTGAAGTCTTTCTTGGGTATCCTCAACCAGGACCACGTCATATTCATGGAGGAGAGCTTGTGCCTGCACAGGAATTAAATTCCAGTATCCCACTGTTGCTCTGAGTGCTCTTATGCATATGATGAATAGTAGTGGGCATAGGCTATCACCTTGCTTGACGCCTTTATAAAACCTAAATGGCTCCGATTCAGATCCGTTAAGCTGCACTATTCCCTTGAGATCCTGGTATATCAATTGAATTGTGCTGATGAGATTGGATGGCAACCGTTTTTCCTGTAAAGCCCCCGACCTTTTGCAAGCTAGACCACTATTTTTGGTTCCAAGTAATTCAATTTTTTTATATTAGTAGGTGTATAGTGAATATAAAAAATCCAAGTTTCTGCCTTCAACTTTCTGTTGATTTGCTGCTGGGCTTCAAAAATTATTGAAATTTAAAACTTTTTTTTTGGTTTACGCTAAATATCTCCTTTTTAAAGCAACATAGGTAAAATAATGATGGTACTTAATCTAAAACAGTTTAAAATTTTTGTAGATAACATTTTTTTCTAAAGCCAACAGAAACGTGGGTAAAGTTTTGAAAATTCGCATAAAACATACATAATTGTTTATTAATTATCTGCTTTTATAGGTGACATATCTCATATTTTTAAATTCCATATTAAAGAACACACGATTAACTATAGCTTTTATAGGAAATACATTTCTCCAAACGTAATTACAAATCGCTAAAAAGAAATTAATATTCTGAAAATCGAAAAAACTTATAATTTTATTTTTACTGCTTTCCACTTATTCTAATTAAATTGGTCATCAACAATTACTGTTATCATTGTTACTTTTAAATGAACTTTATTCTAAAGTTCATTAACATATTTTTTTATAATTAATATTATCGAAATTACAAACTTTTGCGTTTTTATGGATTGTTACAATCTCAAGAATTGTTACAATCTCGGTTCAATTTCTTCAAGAAAAATTTGTTTGGACAATTAAATTATTTTATTAATATTTGTTTGTTAATACAATCAAAATAATAATGATCCAGAAGAGGACTCTAGGCGCGCGCCTATGCCAGTGCCACTTTTCTGCCGATTAAGTCAATTTACAATGTAACTGCTTCAAATATTTTAATAAGTAATTAGTGTTTTAGAAAGAGAAATGTATTCTCCAGATGGTTTATTTCAGGGCGTTTTTGTTATTGTTGGCAGTTTATTTACAAACGATGCTTGATTTTCAACTTAAGTTCAAACAACTTGAAAAATTAACTTTATTGTTGTTTTTTATTACCAAGGACAATTATTTTTAAATATTTTTTCATATTTATTATTCTCTAACCATCCAACTTTAATAAACAACAAATTATGAAAAAATTAAGCCAAATGCTGAATCTCAGGGACAGAAAAATCTAAGTCAAAGATGTCAATCCGCCATGCTTGGATTCTATTTCGAGACAGTGCGGCCACTTTTTTTTGTGGCCACTGTTTTTTATCTATAGTTATACAACGTATACAATTTATTCAGATATGGGGGGAGGGTGCACAGTAGGGGGTCTGGGTTGGGGGTCCACCTTGTATCAGACTTTTTAAAACACCTCCCGACTACTATCTACCATTCTGCTCAGTGGCTCATTATCTTCAAGGAAAACCTCCAAATTCTCTGGATGAGATTCCAAATGGATTTACAGAATTCTTCAGTCCAAAACTGAAAGAACACTATTGCGAAGAAATCTAAATAGATAAATTTGAAAGCTCCATAGTTCGCTTCTTGTTGGGTTTAGAAAAAAATGTTATATACAAACATGTTAGATAATTTTTAGCTATTTAAGATTGAATATAACCATTTTTTATCTATGTTGCTCTAAGAAGGAGATATTTCGCGTAATCCAAAAAAAGTATGAAATTTCAATGGTTTTTGGAGCACTGCAGCAAACCCGCAAGCCTTTCGAGTATGGAAAGTTGGATTTTTTATATTCACTACATACTTAACAATATAAAAAAGAAATTGGAATTTCCCCACCTTTAGCAAGATAACGTGTCTAATTTGACTGGGCTGATACTGTACAGAACCTTTTTTTCGCTGCGATAGATAGTTTTCCTGATATAAGCTAAAACCCGATAAAAGTGACCTTCTAGGCCTCTCTCCTCCCCCCTCTCCCAATCTGACTCACCAACTAGGAATGGGGGCTTAGAGTATGTTAACCTCCATTTTTTGTGCTTATTTTACTAGGCTATACATGTAAATCTCTAAGTATATATGTATATGTGTGTATATATATATATATATATATATATATATATATATATATATATATATATACATGTAAATCTCTAAGTATATATGTATATGTGTGTATATATATATATATATATATATATATATATATACATATATATACACACATATACATATATACTTAGAGATTTACATGTATAGCCTAGTAAAATAAGCGCAAAAAATACATATATATATATATATATATATATATATATATATATATATATATATATATATATATATATATATATATATACATATATATACATATATGTATTGACATAATTATTTAATCGGGAATAAAGTCACTTACTAATTATTCAATAAACTACTAAATGTTCATTGCTTCTGCTGTTTATTCGACGTTTCAATCCCTTTTTTTTTTTTTTTTTTTAAGTTAACAATGAGATCCTCTCCAAAGCTAGAACAACAAAATAGCTCAATCACTACGCAATTATGCTTCCATATGTTTCAAATTACAATTATTTAAAAATATAACCTACTTAACAGTCTCAGCACCGTCCACCAGCACAGATATTAAGCTACTTTACCACTAAGCATCTGCCCACCCCGGTCCTGTGTCCAAAGACAAAATATTACATACAAAATTGTTAACTTATAAAAAAAAAAACGGGATCGAAGTGTTAAATAAACAGCAGAAGCAGTGAACATTTAATGGTTTATTGAATAATTATTAAGCGACCTTATGCTCCCCCCATATCAAGCTCACCACCTAGTAGTGGGGTCTTATAGTATGTTTACCTCCTTACTAGTCCGAACAATGTCCTAAAGTCAAAAATTCTATACCTTTGCACATTCATTGACTGGACTAATACTTATTTCTAATCTTAATCCATCTTCTTGGATATTGTTCTTTCAATAATTATTTTTTCTTTCCAATCATTGATTGGAAGCTCATCATATCCAATCATCATAAGAAGCTCGAAACCTCCATGTAATGAAAAAATAATAAACGACTGAGACTGAATTAAAAGGGCATTCTTCTATTTTTTAGGAGGAGTTGATCGGGAGGGTGCGGTCAAATTAATAATAAATTAAACAAGTAGAATTATCTTATTTTTGCCGACTTTTTGACCCACTTTGCAGGTCTTCATCAGGGCTACAAAAGATACAAAACGTGGTGAAAATAAAATAAATGAATATGAGTAGATATGAAATAAGAATAAGTTGTCTGATACAGAAATAAAAAGATGATATCAGAGATATAGTGGGTGACAATGTAGTTAAAATATCTAGTATTATATGTAGAAAATACAAACAAAAATGGAAAATAAGTATGAATAAAAATAGAAAATAAAGGAGCATATAGCGTGTAAGTTAAAAGTAATCGATATTTGTTTACTTTTAACTTACATGCTATATGCTCCTTTATTTTCTATTTTTATTCATACTTATTTTCTATTTTTATTCATACTTATTTTCCATTTTTGTTTGTATCTTCTACATATAATACTTGATATTTTAACTATATTGTCACCCACTATATCTCTGATATCATCTTTTTATTTCTGTATCAGACAACTTATTCTTATTTCATATCTACTCATATTCATTTATTTTATTTTCACCACGTTTTGTATCTTTTATAGCCCTGATGAAGACCTCCAGAGTGGGTCGAAATGTCTCAAAAATTAAATAATTCTACTTGTTTAATTTATTATTAATTTGACCTCATCCCCTCATCAACTCCTTCTCATATTATATCAATGGTCAACCATCTCTACATCTTCTATGTTTTAGGAATAATATACAAATGTAATTTTATTATTATTATTTTCTTTATAGTTAAGACTTTTTGTTATTAGAGGAATTTAACTTTTTTTTTCTTGGAAAGAGACCCTAAAATAAAGTTATTTTTCTATTTTATAAAATATTAATTGTTGTATATTTTTTTCACATGCTGCAATGTAATGTTTTATTATTTTTTTTTTTTAATAGGGATTTTATGGTGAAGTGTATAAAGGCTTCATCGAATATCCTGATACCTCTGAAGTACAATATGTTGCTGTAAAGAAATTAATCACTGATAGTTCAACATATATAGCTGATTTTGAAAGAGAAATTTCTATTATGAAGGTGAATATTGTAGGATAAATGTATTTTAAAAACTATGTATTTTTTTTTGTTATAAAACTTATATATTTTTCTATCTAGTTTAAGTGAAAGATTTTACTTTTATGCATTAGAAAAAAGGAACAGCTGTATGTTATTGAAATTGCTTAATTGAATGTATGATATAGAATAATCAAAACTTTGAATGATTGATAAGCTTGGTTGAGATTTAGAGTAAAAAACATTATATACATTAACATTTTCAGCTTCAATGATTGATGTCCACCAAGATATTTTCTTAGTACTATTCCACTACTGAATTTTAACTTCCACACATGTGTTGCTAACTTACAGCAAAAATTAAAAGTTGACAGATAACACTCACTTCTCAATACTCTCATTTACAGTCATTAAAATGTTATGGAAGATTCTGAAGAACACATTTTAGGCGAGGAGAACTTCACAAATCAGTATCAAGGAAAGCTGATCAATAGAAAAACTGTGAAACTTTAGAAGCAGGTTTACTAAAGTTTAAGACAATTTTTCTATTGTTAAATGTATGAACATTTTGAATTAATTTAATCGTTGTGATTTATGAGCTTCTGTTCACCCGCTTGTTAAATTACCTACCATGACGTTTTAGTGATGGCTTGTTGTTACTTTTTTTTTTATAACACTGAGAAAACATCTTGATGCAACTCAAGGAATATTGCAACAGTCTCAGAACTGAACAGAACACAGTCACAAACAATTTTACTTGGCATAGATAGATTCATATCTTTAAAATATTTATGCATCAGCAACTAAATGCTAATGAATATAATTTTAAAATTGAGGAGAACACCATAAATTAGTATTGAGGAAGCTGGACCTATTAATAAACATTTTGAATTCAAACCATCGATTTCTAATTAAATATCTGAAAAGTAATAATGAAGTTGGGAATAAAATAATCAAAAATTCTTCAATTTTGAAAATATTAGAATGTTTTTTCAGGACCTTTCATAACTTTTAATGATTTTAAATAAAAATATGAAAAAAGCTGTTATTTGCAATTTTCAAGTTTTAGCCGCATGTGTCACGTCAAAGTTTAAAATCAATAAATGTTTTTGAAACTATACCAGCTGTGTTAGTATAAAACCATAATTTAGTTACCCATGATTTTTGACATTTAGGATATCAAAATATATTCAATCGGATGAAGAAATTATTTTATTTTATAAATTGTACAAGCAGCATTTCGGAGGTGATTTACTAGTTTTCTTGCCATCTTTCATTCAGTTCACGTGAAACCCATTTTCCCATCATCTGGATCTTTCCCGTGGCTTTCAAACATATAGAGACAGCTTCTCATGTTACATTCAATTGATCTGCGAGTTATTGTTGAGTTTGAGCTTCATCCTCATCCAACAATGCTTGCAATCATATGTGAATTTTTTTAACTACCCAAAGAACTCTAATTTACCTAGATCATCCTCACATCAGCTTTGACAAGCATTTGATGTGATTCTGCTGCAATTTGTGATAAACGGTAACAGCAAACTAATGATTTCCACAAATTTTAGTTTATAGGTACAAACATGACATGTACTCTTTTAAAACACTGCTGTTATATGAAACTTGTATTGTTGTAAGTTGAAATCTTTGCCAGCTGTCAAAGAGACAAAATGGCACCAATAATGTGGTTTAATAGTAACTACATTAACAACTAGGGCCATCTGAGAATGAATTCATTTTTTATTAGGTCAATCTGTTTGGCCATAAGAATCAATTTTGTTAATTTATATGGGACACTCTCATATTCATAGGCAAGTGCATTTGTATTCATAATCATATTTAAATTTTTATTTATTATAGAGCCTGAAACATCGTAACATTGTTGAGATGATAACAGCTACTCAGCACCCGGAAGTAAGGCTTATAATGGAGTATGTTCCACATGGTTCGCTTAAGTGTTACTTAATTACTAACAAATCACAACTTAGAATCAAAGATCATCTACTGAGATATGCATTAGACGTAGCTGAGGTATGTTAGTTTGATTGTTTTTTAGTATTATTTTTACTTGAATATGTATTTTCTATCTAAATTAATTATTGACACAACAAACATTGAAAAAACTGACTAGGATTAAATTGAACTGACTAGAATTTTAGAATAAATCTGGAAATCAACTCAATAACAAATAATGGAACAAAATAAAGCATGAACAACTGTTAAAATTGAGTTTAAAGTATATTTCAAGTACATTTAGTAATAACTTAAATTCTCCAACCTGGCTGATTATTTCGTCCTGATACTTTGATATTACTTATTACTGGACTAGGTATCATTACCAATAATACTGATTAATTGGCTTTGATACTTTTACATGTCAACCTCTTAGCTTCATCGTTTGAAGGATGTTTTTAACTTTAATTATTTTTTCATAATAATTATTATCATCACATACTTTTTCACAACAGCTTCTTAAATCTTTATCTTTGTGAACTCCGATAACTTCTTTTCTTAGATATAATTAATGACTTTCACCTTGGTACCAAGTTGAAAAATCTTTCATCATAATATTCTTTTCATCTGGTGAACATCAATTTCCCTTGAAGAAGCAACATGTCGAGCCAAAGCTTTAGCTCTTTTTTTTTTTTTTTGTGGATTCCACCTAATTTGTTTGAATTAATTTCCCTTGTAGGAATAATAAATTTAAATTGTTATGATGTTATTGTTATACTGTTATTTGTTTGCTTTTTCTTTATATATATATATATATATATATATATATATATATATATATATATATATATATATATATATATATATATATATAATTGTTTTTTCCATTACAACTATAGGTATTCTTGAGAAGATTTTATTTTATTTTTTAGTTGTTTATATACTATTATTTAAATTATTTTATATATTGTTAGAATCTTTATTGAGTTAATTTTTGGCCAGATATCTAGTTTTTTCTTTTGTATTTATTCATTATTGTTATTCTAAGCGGACTTTGTCCCAGGAGAAAGTTTATTTTCTATTTCTATAAATAAATTATTATTTTCAAAGTAATCACTCATACTTACAATAAATTATTAGATATTTATTAAAATATATATTCAATGTTTTATTGTAAACTTGTCAATCTGCAGCAGGCAACAGTAAAACTGTTGCCAGGATGATCATTGATGAAGGTTATGTTAGACATACGTGGATACAGTTTTGCTCATGGGCAGGAGTGACGCCTCACAGACAGAAGGTTGGAGATCTCTGCTGTACAGAATTTCATCTCAAACTCATTTATTTTCATCTCAAACTCATTTTATAAAAAAAGTTATTCATGTTAAGAAATGATTTTATTCACAAGCGTTTTGTTTCAAACTTGTTACTTCCACTCTTACTAACAATATGAATCGTATCATACTAAACTTGTTTTAATTACTCTAGTCCTTATTTGACTCTATATTTACAGATAGGTGTTGACTTTAATGAGTTTGTGTTGGTTTATTTCTCTGCTATAAAATAAGTATTTCTAAAGTATTTTTAATGTAATATTATCTGTTTCCTCAACTATGTCAGCATAAAATTTTGTTAATTGAATTTTTTTAAAAATTGTTGGAGGAAGTTAGTCGACAGTTCTATAGCATAGGTGATAATAGTCAGGACGCAGTAATTTTAAGATTTTTATAATTGTTGCTGACCTTTCAACCAAGCATGTGGGTCATCATCAAGATATGTATCCAGTACTGAAGGTGTTCTCAAGTACTCAATACCTGGAGTGCTTAAACACCTTCAGTACTGGAAACATGCCCTGATGATGACCAAATGCTTGGGTTGAAACTTCGGCAACAACAATGAAAATCCTAAAATGACTGCATCCCCTGAATATTTATCACCTTTAAAAAATATATAATATTGTGTAGACTTTAGTTCTTAAATGTTTATCTAAATTAAAAAATCACAATATTCAAGTATAATCATTTTGTTATCTGTAATATGTTTGTTCACAGGGAATGGCATATTTAGGGCAAAAGAAAATTGTTCATCGAGACTTGGCTGCAAGAAATGTTCTTGTAGCAAATGAGTTCCATGTAAAAATATCTGATTTTGGGTTGGCCCAGAAAATGGAGCCTAGTAATTATTATATGTTGAAAACTCCTCGAGAATTGCCTGTAGGCTGGTAAGTTATGTCTACTTTTCTGTAATAGCTTAATATGCTAATATAGACTAAATGAGATATTAATTAATAAAGCTATGGTACTTGAAATATCAATTTCTTTTTTTTATGCTTTTCTTTTCTTTTCTTTTTTTTTGTCTCTTTGTACTGTTTGAAAATCTAATTTAAACAAGTTATTTATGAAAACTAGATTTTATAGTTACAACAAAATTCCTGAATTTCTGAAATGGCTTACTCTGGATGGATAAGCTTTTTAGTTGGGACTATAGTTTTGTAATGTTCTTGTGTTCCCTTCCTAACCTAGTTACCTAAGGTGTAAAGCTAGTCTCCATTACCTATCTAACAAGAATGGAACAATGCTTATTAATTTTGCTGTCTCCAGAGACATGATCATTTGAAGCACCTTTTTCGCACATAAAGGCACCTGGACCACACCAGATAGGGAACATGTTAACTAAATAGATCACATCCTTGTCGATAAAATGCAAAAATCCAGCATTCAAAGTCTGAGAACATTTCGAAGTGCCAATATGGATTCGGACCAATTTTTGTGTTGTGTATTGCCCACATCACTCTTAAGATCTCCTTCAAAAGGTCTGCAGGCCCAGATGTAAGACCTAAACATTATAATCTTAGAAAGCTACAAGAACCAGATACGAAACAGTTGTATATTGAGCAGCTAAATAAGAACTTCTGTGTTCAGGCTGTAGGTACGGAAAACACAGAATCTCTCTGGTCCAGCTGTGTACCGCAATGCAGGAAACAGCTGATAATTTACTGGGACTGAGAGAAAGGAAGTGAGTTCACCATGGTTTGACGGATAATGTGAGACAGTCGCTAATACAAAAAATACAGTTTATAAGAGTGTGTTGAAGAAAAGGACTCGAAGAGCTGTTGAGGAATATAAAAAGAATATGAAAGAGGAAAATTAACTTCATGTAAGAAACAAGAGGCAAAGAGAGAAAAAAGAACTGGAAACGACTGAAAAATACTGGAAGGAGAAAAAAAAATCAAGAGAATTTTTCAGGAGAATCAATCGATGGAGAAGCCCTCAATCAAAGGTAATGAAAACTTGTAGAGACAAGGATGGGAATACAGTGGTCTGCAAGAATGACATTAGATCATAATGGAAAAGTTACTTTGAGGAGCTACTCAACTCAGCCTCCTGTCGATCAGAACCTAGAGAATACTTGACAGTCAGGAACCAGGAAGTTAACCTTCAACCACCTGATGATGAATAGATAATGGACACCATTCATCGGCTAAAGAATAATAAAGCACCTGGAGTTGATGACCTACCTGCTGAACTCCTCAAGAATTGAGGTGATGAGCTGATGAAGAGATTTCAGAATCTTGTCTTAACCATTTGGGAGAAAGAGGTTTTACCGGAAGATTAAAAAAAGTCAATCATATGCCCTATTTTCAAGAAAGGATACAAACTCCAATGTTACAAAGGTATCTCTCTTCTCTTTTGTGGATATAAAATCTTATCTAACATCCTATTCCAGTGTCTACTACCCTTTGCAGAGCAGGAGCTTGGTCTCTACCAATGTGGATTTAGACAAGAAAGATCTACAACAGATCAAATATTCTGCCTCTGAACAATCCTTGAGATAAGAAATGAATATAAAATTACAATCCATCATCTTTTTGTAGGCTTCAAGGCTGGTGGTTAAAGGAGGGAAGAGTTATCCATGCCGGCTGTTTTACTTGGCACTTGAGAAGGAAGTGAGGGATCCAGGTTTGCAAATTGAATAGATAGTTTACAATTGGATGGTCCAGCTGTTGGCCTACATGGATGTCGTGGAGAGACTATCAATATTGGCCTCTAATTTTGAGAAAGTGGTTCAGTTCACATATTTGGGATCACTGGGGACTCAAAATAATACACCTGTGGTTGAGTTGAAGAAAAGAGTACTGATTGCCAACAAGTGTTACTTTAGCCTCTCCTACGAATTCACCTCTCGTCTTCTATCTCGTATGACCAAGCTTT
The DNA here is from genome assembly GCA_928085145.1 of Nezara viridula. Lineage (NCBI taxonomy): Eukaryota > Metazoa > Arthropoda > Insecta > Hemiptera > Pentatomidae > Nezara > Nezara viridula. The sequence goes on along the minus strand of OV725078.1, from coordinate 165,843,025 downwards.
ATTTATACAAAATATTAATTCCCCCAGTTTTGTTGTATGGATTAGAAACATGGAAAACTAGTAAGAAAATTGAACAAGATCTAGTTTTCAAAAGAAAAATTCTTCGAAGAATTGTTTGAGGAATTCATATTGATGGAGGATGGAGAATATTGTGGTGGACGAATATCGAAATTTATTCAACTTTTGATGATGAAGGTATTGTTCAAAAAATGAAGTTTGGGAGATGGAGATGGGCTGGCCACATGGTTAGGACGGATGACGAAGCAATCTCTAAAAAGGTTCTGATGGAACCTGTCCATGGCATTAGAAGAAGGGGAAGGCTAAAACTCAGATGGTGAGATCGTGTTGCAAAAGATGCACGTGATATCCTGGGAGTCAGAAGTTGGATGATGGCTGCACAGAGCAGAGATGAATGGAGGAAGCCAAGACTTGCCACCAAGTTGTAGCGCCAAGATATATAAATAGATAACATAAAGGATATGAAGGAATAAATAAATGAAATAGAAGTTCATTGGGGTGAGCAGTCCCAACTAAAAAAGTAAATAATAAATAAATATAATTTATTTATTTTTACTTTTTTACTTGTGACTGCTCACCTCAACTTGTCTTTATTATATTAACGACAGTCAACAATTAATCCACTATTAAAAATAAATGAAAGAAGGGATCGAAACATCAATTAAGGAAAAATATGTTATTTCATTTGGTAAGAATGTAAAGATTTTGTATTTTTATTAATTTCTCTCCATGAGATAGTTTGTATTTTTGTCTGTTAATAAAATATGGTTTTTATGAAAAAAAAAAAGTTCCTTGAATATTCTAATTTGTTTCAGGTATGCTCCAGAATCCTTAAGGGATGGAAAATTTTCTAATCTGTCTGATGTTTGGTCATATGGCGTTTTGTTGTATGAAATGTTTTCTTTTGGAGGTGATCCTAATATACTGACTGAAGGGTCAGATCCAAAGCTGCTTCTTCAGGTTTTGGAATCAGGAGCTCGATTGGGTTGTCCTGAAAGATGTACCTGTGAAATATATAACGGGCTTATGAGACCTTGCTGGACATTAGAAGCTAAAAAACGTCCTTCATTTTTAGATATTATGAATATTATTAATCAGTTGTCAGCTAATCTCTAATCAACTTGCTGGCTCACCTTCCTAATTGTTGTAACTTGATTCTTACTCACATTTTGGTGAATATAAGACTGAAAATAAACATTATAGAAAGAAATTGGCTGATTATTAAACACTCAATAGGAAAACAAAATGTGATGTAAAGTTTTTAGTTAATGACAACCAGTATTATTTTTAGATGCCAGTCACATCTTTTAGATAAATAAGATCAAGTTATCATTGTTTTCATTTTGTATTAAAGTTTTAAATTCCATCAAATCACTTAAAGTTATAGATAACAATTGTTTTTAGTATTAATAGTTGAAACTATTTTATAACATCAAATTCATGATTACTAATCTTAATTGACTAATTTTGTGTTAACCTTTTTAATTAATAACTGTGATTTAATGAATAAGTTATTTATAAAAATAAACTCTTATTAAATATATTTTTCATATTTTAAAGTTTGTTAGTCAATTTAATTTTGTAAGAATGACACTACTTCCTGTATTGTGTTTATTATTGCTCAATAATATTTAATCTTCATTTTGTACATACAAATATTAAATATTTATATATTTTTTTATATGACTAGCTGTAACTTAAATTTGATTTTAATATTTGTTGGTATAGTTTATTTTTAAAGTTTAAGAATAAGTTGCCATTAATTTTCTATTATTACTGTTTAAGTGACAAATACATATCTAATTTGTTATATTTTTTAATTGAATGTTTTGATTACTCCAAAAATATATAGGACATTTTATGATCACCATAAATAACTTATTTGGTTACCATATAGGAGATAATAATTTTAGAAATGTTTTTGTAATAACTAGTCTAATGACCTTTAGTAGCTGTCATTAATAAATTATATACTTCTATGAATGTTTATGATTAATTGATATTGTCTCCTGTTAATTATTAAAAAAAAAAAATTTTTTATCTCATGCTCATTGTTCATTATTTGTATTTCCACATTCTTGTCCACTAATTCTCTCTTTATGTTCAAATTATTGAATTTATTTATATAACTGTGCACCTCTTTAATTAATGAATTGATTTATAAGGTAATATCGCAAATAAAACCTTGAATTTGACTATTGTACATGTATTTTTTCAAAAAGTGAATTTAATTTAATAAAATATTCATATGGAAATGTAATTTTCTATGTAAAGGAAATGTATAATTGAGAAAGGGTATGGTCAGGGAAGCCTTGCTGGCTTGCCTGACACAGGAAGCATTGACTGCCTAAGGACATTATAATACTTATAATGCAAAGGAGATAAATCATAAAAGGACCCAAAATCTTCAGTTAAAATGGCTACCTCAGGTCTTACTGATGTTTAAGAAAATATGGATAGGGCAAAGTTTATAATAATAATAACCTTTATTTGTGCATACAATGAAAAAACAATGGATAAAAATATTCAAAATCTCTTATATGTACAAAATCAACTTAGTTGAGGTTTTGAGTTCGATTTATTTTTTTTTTAAATATTTTTTTTTTATATTTGACTTTCTTGTAACCACACTAGGTAATGAACCTGTCCCATCCTTTTCCATTCTTTCCTCTCCAATGCTACTCTCTTCCAGGCTGCTCCCCCGCAGGTCTTCTTCATCTCCTTGTCCCAGTCTGTCGGCGAGCGTCCTCTCTTCCTCACATGCTCTCTTGGATACCAATCCATAAACTGTCTGGTCCATGTTAATTCATTCCTCCTGATTACATGTCTGGTCCAGGTCCACTTCCTGATGAGCACTTTTTCCACAATATCTGGAAGGTCAGTCTTAGCTCTGATCCATTTGTTTGTTTTTCTATCCCTTCGAGTTATCCCCAGAAGATATCGCTCCATTCCTCTGACGGTTATCCTCAATTTATGGCAAGTCTTCTGGTCAATTGCCCATGTTTCACAACCATATGTCATGACAGGAAGTACTGTGCTCACCCAAAGTTTTCTCTGTACCTCTGAGCTCACCGAGGATCTATATATATCCTTAAATTTGAAGAGTGCGCGCCATCCCTGGGTACATCGCCTGATTATTTCTTCATTTTGTCCTTTAATTGAGATAAGGTGCCCAAGATATAGAAATGGATCTACTTTCTCTATATGGTGTTCGCCTATTTTTATATCTCCCTCAACGTTCACTGACATATAATTGCATTTTTTATAATTTATTTTCAGTCCTATGTTTTCTCCAGCCTTTATTAATTGGTTTGCCATTGTTAGGATTTCTTCTATATTTTTACCTATTAGGACTTGATCATCAGCAAACTCTAAATGGTTCAGCCACTCTCCAAACATTTTCGTTCCTTTGTTCTGCCAATTCATAGTTTGCATCAAATCATGGAGAACTGATATAAGGCAAAGCTTAAGTAACATAAAAAAAATAGCTTACTTAAAGATAGCAAACATATTCAGGAAAACTTCCGGGCATACATGAATAGGATATCAGTTATCATTGTTTGTTATCATATTAACAGCAATTTACTATTTCTTGCTGAATTAAAGAAGTTGTACCAAGCGAGAAAAATTGTAACAATAATAGTCTTACGTATCTGGTGAAAATTATATTAAAAGAGATATATCTCCCAATAAAATGTTCCAGTCTTGCTATAAGAACTTGGTTTCATACTAAGGTACCAAATCTTGGAACATGGTCTGGGCATCCCTTCTGTAAAAGGGACATTTAGCTGCATGCATATACTGTTAGAAGCCTGCTAGTAGTGATTAATTAACTGGCTGAATGAACTGACCCCTATGACATTCATACCTTTTCCAGTGCAAGCACGCAGAGTGGCATTGACACAATACTAACTAACCACATCAATTAAACTGTCCGATTTAAGGAGCTCTGACCACCAAATGATAGTTTTTATGCTAAATGAATGAGAGATAGACCAAAGCTTTAGTGGATTGATCTCAGAAAAAAAAGATGATTAGAAGGGGCCACTAGCGTATCCAGGTTTAAATTTTTTGGGGGGAGCTACCGCCCTACAGCTTTTTTTTTTTGTATATATGCATAACAATAATTACTTTGGAAGAAAAATAAAACTAACTATGTGGAAATAAAACTGTATGAAATGGTGTTTAAGTGGTTCTAGAAGTCCTATTAAATGTACTTGCATGAATAATACTTTTTGGGATAATTTTTTGTATAAGACATGGTTATATTTTACCATTTGGGAGGCTTATGCTTGAAAGCCTCCCTTCCACCCCCGTAGATCCGCCTGTGGAAGGGGCAGTCAAGTTATGTAACCACTATGCTTCTCCCTGTCCATCTGTACCATATCCGTTCCAATTCAATTTCTCTTCTCAGAAGGGAGTTTTATGGCGCAAGTGCGTTATATCTTTGAGAGAGTCATATCTTAATAGATTTTTGAATTTTTGAGGGGAGCACATTTCAATGAGGTTTTGAATTTTTGGAACGAAAAGTTTCAGAATAAGGGACATGGGACAGATAGTAGCAAGTCTAATTATATATTATCTAGGATTTATCTAATTATACTTTCTCTTGCTCTATTTTTAAGAAAATGTGTGCAATAAAATATCTTGGGATGGGGTGTGAGGAGAGTAGATTCTTGCACCATTGACCTTGGGGGAAGGGGGAGGGGAGCACCCCTGCTTCTCGGTGTTGAAGTGTGAAGTTAAATTGGCTGGCATAGATTTTCTTATTTGATTAAAATCGCATTAAAATGTGAGGGTTTCAGTGTTTAATCATTGAGTTGATGAATTAAACTAAAAGCATTATACCTTGCTGCATGGTATTTGATGTTGGTCAAAAGTTCACAGAATATTTTAATTCGTTCCGATGATCAATTTCTTGGTACAAAGATTGTCGTGGTAAAAAAAAGTATCGAAAACAAAATTAACATTTAAAACAAAATTGTGCGGAGAGGCTGAGTGTAGATCAGGGCCACCGAAGTGTGAGAGCTCTACGATAGTCGCTGAAAGAGGACGCTTTTAAAGAATGGGCCAGTTGCCGGTGGCAAGGCTTTGGAGTAAGGCATTTTAAAGAGCTAATAAGTATATATGCCAGAAAAAAAGTACTTTCGGGGTCAGAATGGTCCAATGCCTTAAAACTCAATATAAACAACGCGCCTTTGCGTGGAGTCCCCGGAGCCAGTGGACAGTCGAAGGAAGTTGGGTCCCTCTGTCGCAAATGCGGCAGAGTATGAAACACCTGTCCATGTGCTGTGTAAATGCACCAACAACCTCCTCCAACCAACACTTGGTCACCACAGTGGCATGTTCGAGTTAATGAGGCTCCTTAGGGGAAGGGAATTCACCTGCTTTGACGAGGTCTATTGTATCGATAGTGAAGGCTCTACAAGATACGCGGATATTTTCGCATTTCCCAAGTCAGGAAGGACAGCGTTGATCTTGGATTCAACTGTCCTCTTTGAGAGCAATGACCTCGATCAGGGGGGTGAAGTGGAAAGGAAAAAGAAGAACACATATGATAAATGTATCCCTTTCCTAAAAGAGAAATTCCGTGAGAACTTCGGAGAGAGAGAGTTCACCGTGAGAGGCCTCTGGTTTGGATCTTGCGGAATAATTCCAAAAAGAACTAGGAGCTTCCTCGAGGAACTAGGTGTCGACATTAAGGACGTAGTGAGGTTGGCTGAAAATATAGTCCTCGACTCCCTGGGAATCATTCACCACCACGTGCATGTGTAGGCTGAGAGTTTTAGTTTATGTATTTCTTTATTTATTTAATGAAAAATGTCTATTGTATTTGTTTTTTATTGAATTCTATTTAATTCTAGATGTATACACTTTTGTTTTTTGTTATTGTTCTATTATAATTTTAATATTGTCTATAAGACAGGTGTATAAAGTGAGAGAAAGGGAAAGTAAATGTTATAAAAAAAGCATAAACAATGAAAGGAAAAACATATATATATATATATTTCCTGAAGGGGATCAGGGCCAAGAAAGCTAATTATTGAGGATTATGGCTATTGGTAAGCATATTGTAATTATTGGTAGCAATTTCTATATTAAAAATATAATATATATATATTATACTCATATATACTAACCACTTCTGTATATTTATATTTAAGTTTTATTTATTATCCTACGGATTAACTGGCATGCTGTGTGTATAGCAAACCAATATAATTGGGCATAAAGCTTTTATATTTTATATGAAAATAAAGTGTTTCTCTCTGACTTAAAAGCAGATATGGGCAAATACTACTCTGAATACTGAGTACCAAGTATTTTACTCAAATATTAACCTTTTTTGGGTACCTAAGAATTTAATTACTACTTCAGTTGATGTCAAATTATTAACTGAAGTAGTGATTGAATTCTCAATAGTGATTCAATTCAAGTAAAATACTTGGTACTCGATAAAGTAGCATTTGTCAGCTTAAAAGTACCCGTGTTTCTACCAAAAATGATTTGTTTGCTACCTGGGATGCTTGATAATAAACCTAATTGCCTAAATACACTTTTTATTTATTAAAAAAAAAATTAATATTATGATTTTTCAAATATTTGTCATTTAAAGTGGTTATGTATGTATTCCACCCAGATCTATATAATAGGAATTGATCCGTGTTCATAAATGGGAAATCAAATGTTTCTCGTCCAAAAATTTATGTTTCAAATAAAGAAACTTCACTGATTGCTTCAATTATTTTCATGAAAACATAAATATTAGGATCAAGAAGATTTAGTAAAATCTAATTAATTCCTATTATAGTTCTGTGTTCCTAGACTTCGCGTTTCTACGGCGTGTAGGGTGTCCCAGGAACCGCATTTATTTCTATTAAATGTATTTGATACTTATATTTGTACTTATATCGGTTCCAGAAGGGAACCGATCAACTGACAAATATATGTATTGTGTATTTAAAGGTTAGATATCACAGACCCCCTACTGTAGTAACATAGATTGAATAATATACTTTTTATTGAATATCTTTTCAAAAGGTATCGTGTTTAAAAATTTACTATTTGTATCTATAATTAATTGGTGGCATGCAAGGGAGATTGTAAAAATATTAAGATGGAATAATGACTAATATATTTATAAACTTAAAAAAATATATATATGTACAATAAGTATTAAAGAATCATATTAGAGGATAATGCTATTTTGGATATGACTGATTGAAGTTACTAGTGATCTATTTATTCTATTATTACTAAGGACTGCCAACAACAGTTTACATACGTATAACTAAATGAATGTTACGACTTAGCCGTTTCTTCATGGTGATGGGTGTCGCCGGTATCTCTAGCTTTCTTGCTTCTTCTGGCTGCCTCCCTGGACTCTCCTAGATTGATTTCAAGCTGCCTCTGTGGACTGTCTCTCGTCCATGTTTCTCTCTCAGCCCATCTTCTTCGACCCTCCCTTTCCAATCTTTCTTAACTGTGTCGGTCTTTGTAGATGTTTATGCCGACCTCTGTTCTTTGGTTTTTTATTGCCTCTCACAATAACTTGCACTCCCAAGGGAGTCGTTACTTTCCCTAAAGTAACCGGGCATGCGTTAGCAATTATTATTTAGAATATATTTATTCATTTGAAATGATTAAATATATTCCAAATGTGGTCCTTACAATACATAGCAATAGATATCTGAGAGAAAAGGTTAAGTAATGTTTAGTACCGCTTTCCATGAAAAATCATTATTTTCAATTTTTTTTTATAAATAAAAACTGTATTTAGGCAACTATGTTTATTATAATAGATCCCCGATCACGGAAAAACAAGAAATAAAAGCTTTGCAACAAATAATTGAAATCGTTTTTGGTAGAAACACGGTTACTTTTGGGTGACAGGAAAAACATCCCATCATGTTTTTAAACTTGAGGTTATTATCAGGTTTATCCCATATAAGCCTCAGCTTAATTAATATGGACTTAAAGCTTATTTAACGAGGAAGTTTTTAAAAAAGTGGAGCATCTGTAGTATAATTGAATGATGATAACTACCTTGTATAAAATTAATTGGCTCGTTATAATATACAGGGTATCCCCCATAAGTAGAGGGAAAATTTCGTAAAACTGATAGCAGGCCTGAATAGCTACAAAAAAAGGTCATATAATGAATAGACCAATTTTCGGTAGAATAGTAGGGAATCCAAGTTTTGCAACTTTTTAAGTAAGTCATGTTTTTGGTTGAATGGGAAGCGATAACTAAAGAAATGTTTAATTTTAGTAATTACCACTTGCTTAACTGTAAACTAGACAAAATTGTTAAAAACCATTTAATGAGAACGTTTCAGCAGCTAAACAAAGCTAAGTTCCGTTTTTAAAAAAATCATAACTTATTCGCTACTTTTTTTTTTATCATCATCCAACTGTACTACAGACACCCCACTGTTAGGAAAACTTTCTCGTTTAATAAGCTTTAAGTATATATTAGTTAAATTGAGGTTTGTGAGGCAAACATTTGAGATCGCCTTAAGTTGTGTAAATAAATTATATGATTTTTTAACAATAAAAAAACGACATAAAAATACCCGTGTTTTAGCAAAAATGACTACAATTAACTGTTGCAAAGCTTTTATTTCTTGTTTTCCATGATCTGGGATGTATTTTGATAAACATAATTTCATAAATATACTTTTTATAAGTAAATAAATATATCTCAATTAAAGAAAAATAATGATTTTTTAAAATATTTTTTCATGTATGGTGGTTATGAAATCGTATTTTTCTCTCAGATCTCTTTTATAAAAATTGATCCGTATTTATATATGACAAAATCAGCGTTTCTAACCGAAATATTTACGTTTTGATGAAAATAATTCAAGCAATCTGTAGGTTTCTTTGTTTTCAACGTAAATTGTAGGACTAGAAGCATTAAGTTTGTCACTGTCAAATATGGATAAATTGCTACGACAGAAATCTGGGCAGAAATCAAAATTTCTTAACCACTTCACAAGAAAAAAATGTTATGCTTATAATAACGTTTTAAAGAAAAAAGTATTCTAATTAGTACAGTTTATTGATAAAATGTTATAAGATATGAGAAGGAACTATATATATCATATCAACTATCAACTATCAACTATCAACTATATCATATCAACGGTCAACCATCTCTACATCATTATAAAATGTTATAATTATGAAAGCCGCATAGGCTTATGTAGAGAGGCCTATTCTAACCTATTGGACAAGCTCGGCTGCGCGCTCGGGTTTCGTCCGTTCTCTAATATTATATTAGGTTACTTCTCATTTAGGTAATTATCTTTCTGGGAAGTTGTTTGTTATTCTTTGTTGTTGGCAATGATGACTTCCAATTAAACAACAATTGATTTATTTATTGTATTTCCAAATTACATGTTTACATGCTAACGTTTCGGGATATTTATTTCAGAACTACAATCCTAATGTTTTTTTGTTGACTCATGGCTAAAAAATTGAGTCAAAATATAATGCATGTTACAATACATGTCAGAATTGGGTTGTTACATTAAATTTGTAATTAACTTAAATCTAATGTGCTCCATTGTCAGGTTCTAAATTCATGTTATAATAAATTAAAGTATATAATATCCAGAGCATCATCATGCTTTTAAACCAATTATTGGATGTCTGCCATGGCGAATACAATTGACCTTTGGGTACGTCTGTTTATTTTTTTACTATTGTTGTTAAATGTTTATTTTTTATGTAGCTACAATTTCATTTTTATTAAATTTTAACTTTGTTTAATATGTCAGCATAATGTGTCTCTAAATGTTCAGTGTCTGTTTTATAATTCACTGTTGTTCTATTGTTTTTTGTGATGTGTATGTCTTCAACTGATTTTCTATTGTTGTTTTTTGGTTCTGTGCCTAATATCTGTGGTTTATTGAAGTTGAATTTATGTTGCAATTTTATGCTGTGATGAAGCTTTAGCACATTATAGAGGTATCATAATCATAGAGGTATTATTCCCCTTCTTTCTTTCAGAGTAATCACGGTTATTTAAAAAAAAAATTATAATAAAATTTAAAAAATAAATAAATAAAAAATTAAATCCAGGATCCGTTACTGCCAATGGTAAATATTCAGATTAGGGGATATGAACATTTAGTTGGCCATTAAATTATGATTTTTCCTGAGGGAGAGAGAGAAACGCTTAGTTTAATCGTCCCTTCTTTCAACTCCAACGGCCCCCTCAATAAATGTCACAATTTTATATAAGTATTTTAGGTGGTATAATTCGAAATATTTTTTTTTTTATAATAAATAATATCTTTATTTGGGAAAGACAACAAGTCTTGTTCAAATTATATACAAACAGGTTGAAAAATACACCTAATCCAAAATACAAGTAATAAGAGTATAATACTTCTTATTTATGGTGCAGTGCGCGCATCACACAACTTTCACTACCCTTTTTTAAGCGGAAATAAGTGATTTCAGACAAATGAAAGTGAAAGTAAAAATTATAGAAATATTATTTAAAACAATTAATTATCATATGTTTTTCATAGCCGTATAATTATATTTATGTTGTTTTGTCACTAACCGTTTCATTTTACGACTGTATATTTTAATTATTAATTTGATTATAATAAATAATATACCACGAAACATTTTTTGTCTGACAAGACTGCCACTGATAAAGAAGGCCGCTGTATTCGTTTATATTTTATTTTAGATATTTTTATTTTTTTAAATATTAGTATATAAACAAATTTTAAATTTGTATTTATATTGCTATTAAACAATTATATATTGTTGTAATCTATATAATTAAATATTACATAATACCAACGCTAGAATTTTTTTTTTTTCTTACATTCCATAAGGCAACTATACAATTTACATATGTATACGTACTGGAGTATATGTATACATAATGTATATATATATATATATATATACATTATATGTATACATATATACATATATATATATATATATATATATATATATATATATATATATATATATATATATATATATATATATACATTAGTACTTGATACATTAGTGGTAAGGGTCCTTAATTTTAATATTGAGCAGGGAGGGACCGCTCAGCCGGTTTTATTTAGCTAGCATTTAACGAAACCACATGTTACTTATGGAAGCCTATTCGGCCGAACTCGGGTCGCGCTCGGGTTTCTTCGTTCCCCGTATTACTACCATTCCCCGTTATGATACCTTATTTCTCCTTTAGTTAATTGTCGAATTCTTTCATATTTTATATTTAACCATTTTTATAGCACATTAAAGCGTGAAATGGTTAATTATTTCAAATAAAACAAAATTAAAGCTACTTTAGTGGAAGAGGTTTTGAAAATTAGGTATCTCTCTCATAGAAGATCAATAAGATCTACATTATATTTAAAAATGTTTAATTTTACGCGTTTCCGAAAAAAAATGTATAAATGTCTGTATCTTTTTTTTTTATTTATGAAATTTACAACTGTATATTTAAAATACATTCAGCAAATGTGTTATAGATAAATAAATGTCATGACAAGTCTTGTAGAGAATCTATCCATTGGTAGCACTCTAATAAAGTTTCTAAATTAGGAGATCACAAGGTTCTTCTAGAGATCACATCTTCTTTTCAGACGCCTAGGAGGGTTCTCAGGGATTGAGGAGGAAGCAATGTTAGAAACGAGAGGATTATTATGGTTCTGAAGTTTGATGTGGAAGGATAGGTATCTGGATTGGGCCAAATCGGAAACATATGGAACGAATGTTTTTGTTATTAGTAATAAGATAATATTATTTATTAGTAATAACAAAAACATTCTTATAGGTTAATTATGAGAGTAGGAATTAAGGATTGTGTTTCTACAAAAGGAATTTTTTAACAACCTAGCATTGATATTATAATGATATTATCATATATTGTTGTTCCATATGTTTCCGATTTGGCCCAATCCAGATACCTATCCTTCCATAATAAACTTCAGAACCATTCCCAACCATCCCAAATATTGACATAAATAGTAATAACTTATTACTATTTATGTCAGTATTTATTTTGACTAATCCTTTAATTCCATGTGACTCGAGTCAGTTTTATGGGATCATTTACATTTTTAAAACGCAATGTCAGAAGAAAAAATAGTACAATTCGTGTTCTTCTGGGAGATTACTAAAAAAAAAATCTAAGCACAAAGGCAGCTGCCGAAGAAATTGACTGTTTGGTTCAGGCATTTCAAAACTAGGAGTATGAGCCTTCGAACTTAGAAGGTGTTTTGCATTTCATGAACATGAAACATGAAACTTGAAACTTACATGTAATTACAGTTGGGAAAATACTCCAATTTTTCCATTCGTTTGATCGTTCCTTCAGTGCACAAGCGGATCTACTGAGGGTGGGGGGAGGGGAAGAGGAAGGGCTTTCGCGCTGAAGCTCCACTCCCAAAATGGTAAAATATAACCATGTCTTATGAAATAATATTTAAAAAATATCTCAAAAAGTATTATTGTTCGTGCAATTACATTAAATAGGACTTCAAGAATCGTCTATATACTATTTCTTGGACTCGGTGTACCTCAAAACTTAAGATTTTTTTAGACAACCTTTCACTATATGATACTTTGTTCATATAATTCTATAATCATATAATTCTATAGACTCCCCCTTAATATTACAAATTAAATTTAATATAGTTTATTTTTTTTCAAAAATAATAATTGTTATATATTATTTATTTATTTATCGTGATACAGGCCAACGATCCACCACGCGTATATCACTTCTTTCTTTTTTTTATTTTTTTTATTGAATAATAATACAATCAGCCACTGTTGGAGGGCTATAAGTATTAAGGCTAAAAGTTCTCATTCATACAGTATATACAAGTAATACATAAGTAACTATAAATATAAAAAGTAAATAAATAATACTTATAAAAAAAAATGTAAATCAATAGGAAAAAAAATAAAAATAAATAAACAAAATAAAATAAAAATTTCTAAACACATTCATACCTATGTACAATATATACATTCGCCCAGGAATCTCCGAGCCAGGCTTTTCTCCCCACATATGGAAAGCAAAGCAGGACTCCAGAGATCCCAGTGTCACTTTTCCAGCCGCATCACTAGTATTAAAAGACAGTGGAGGCTGAAGGAGGGCACTAGAGCCACAGATGCTCAGGACTTGAGTGGAGAAGCTGGCCATTGCCAGGACTCCAGAAGCATATTTACAATAGATCTCGCGGCCACTGCCGTTTTAACCTTCGAGGGAGATTGTAGGGATGGTGGGAGCTGGATAGGGATTGAGCTAGAGGATTTGGATGATGGATAAGGTTCTGGTGAAAGTTTGAGAATCTGGATGGGATGATGTCGAGGACAAATGGGATGTTAAGGTCATGGTGTAGGGTCTTATTTGTGACATAATATGGGGCATTGGCTATTGTTCTAAGTACTTTGGACTGGAAGGATTGGATGCGTTTGATATTCGAATGTTTAGCAGTTCCCCACAGTTCAAGTCCGTAGGTCCAGATAGGTTTCAATATTGTCTAGTAGATTAAAAGTTTATTTTCAATCGAAAGATGAGATGTCCTGCTTAGTGGTCTATATAGCTGGCCATATCGTTGGTTAAGTTCTTGTCTTTAAGTCTCGTATGTGGGTTCCAAGTTAGTCTTTTGTCTAGAAGGAAGCCAAGGTAACGGACTGTATCTGAGTAGGGAAGTGGTATTGAATTGAAAAGGATTGTGGGACAGGATCTGCGTCGCAGGGTGAAAGTAATACGTTTGCATTTTGCTTAATTGATTTTGATGCGCCAGTTGTTGCACCATTGCTCAATCAAGGAGAGGTGAGATTGTAGGTTTTGAGATGCTATTTGAGGATCTGAGTGGGAGGATAGAATGGCAGTATCATCAGCAAATGTAGCTAGGAAGGTATCGGGATTTGAAGGGATATCGGCAGTGAAAAGGATGTAGAGAACTGGACCCAAAACACTGCCTTGTGGAACACCAGCCACAACTGGATAGTAAGTGGAGAATTCGGTGCAGCTACGGACTTGGAAGGAACGATTTGAGAGATAGGATTTGAGGACTAGGTATAAGTATTGGTGTAAATGGGTTTTGAGCTTGAAAAGCAAGCCATCGTGCCACACCCGGTCGAAAGCTTGCGCTACGACCAGAAAGGCACCAGTGCAATATTGCTTGTTTTCAAGTGCAGAGGATATATGGTCCACAACACGAAGGCCTTGTTGGACAGTGGAATGTCTTGAGCGGAATCCAAATTGATGATAAGGGATGTTGTGGGATTCGAGTATGGGTAGGATGCGTTTGAGGAGGATTTTCTCAAAGATTTTTGAGAGGATAGGGAGTAAACTTATCGCTCTGTAGGATGATGTGTTATTAACGGGTTTGCCTGGTTTTGGAAAAAGCACGATTATGGAGTGTTTCCACATCAAGGGAAAGTTGGTAGTATGAAGGATGCAATTATATAAATAGGTCAGGAATATAATTGATTTTTTGGGAAGTTGTCTAAGGATTTGTGAAGTGAGATCATATCCAGGGGATTTTCGGGGTTTTAATTTGTTTATGAGGAATTTGACCTCAGAGGGGTTAACAGATTTTGGAGGTAGAGAGAGAGACAGGAATTAGTGTAGAGAGGAATTCTTTAACTTCAGCAGTGTGGGTGGGATGGAGTTCGGGATGGGGAGTGAATGTGTAGGATAGATGTTTAGCAAACTCTTCAGCTCTATTCGCATCTGACGAAGCCCAGGAACCATCATCACGGCGGAGGGGGTGGGAAATGGATTGGAATTTAAGGATTTTTTTAGTTACAGTCCAGAGGGAGTTATCACTAGATGATAATGAGGAAAGGTAGGAATTGTAGGATTGGGTTCTAAAGATATCCAGTTTCTTTTTTACCTGTTTGGAATAATAATTATACGATTTCCGGTCATCAGGATGCCTGGTTCTTTGCCAGAGGGCCCTAGAGCATCGTTTGCTATGGATAAGGTCCAATAGGTCTTGGGGTAGAGGATTTATACTGAGGTGTTTTTTGGGACGATCAGGTGAGGATGCAGTCCAAACTGCTTGCTGGATCAGGGTAGTGAAGGAGTCCACTGCATCGTCAAGGTCTTCAGGTGTTTTTAAGGAAACTCTGAGGTCTATATTATCATCCAATATTTGACGGAAAAGGTTCCAGTTAACTGGTCCCCTGATAAATGAAGGAGGGGATGATTTAGGAATGGGTGATGTGGAAACGGTTAGGACTATAGGACTGTGGTCTGAGGAAAGATCATCAAGCCTTGAAATGGAACAGTGTAATGATCCTAGACCTTTGTGTAGGAAAAAGTCTAGAAGGTCGGGATTGCGGTTGGGATCTGTTGGCCAGTATGTGGGAGTATTAGGTGAAAGGATGTTGCTGCGATGGGAATTAAGTGCAGATAGCAGTGTTCGCCCTCGGGAATTTGTGGATCTGGCTCCCCATTGTTGGTGTTTTGCATTTAAATCTGCACCTAGGATGAAATGGTGTCCTAAGGAATTCAGGAAGGAAATTATTTGGGATTCGGAAATGGGTATTTTAGGCGGGGAATATGCCGCAACTAATGTTATTGGGTAAAGGGAAGTTTGGATTATTACGGCAGTGGATTGTAGGAAATTATGGGTTGGTAAGGGAAATAAATGATGGGAGAGAGATCGGTGGATAATTATAGCAGTGCCAGCATGTGCTGTTCCATCAGGATGATCGGTTCTATAAATATTGTAGCCAGGAACGTTGATTTGTCGTTTGTTGGTTAGTCGGGTTTCAGTTATTAGTGCTATGTCGATGTTTTTGTCATGTAATAAGATTGTCAGTTCGTTGATGTGATTTCGAATACCATTCGCATTCCATAGGAGAATGGAAAGGGATTTGGTTGAGGACATTTATGGATTTCTCGGCGGTGGAATGAGGTTGGATATAACATTGGTAAGTAATGAAATAAGAGGGGTGATGAGGGATCTAAATTCAGAGAGGAAAGAAGTTAATAGGCTTGTGAGGTCAGTGGAATTGGAAGGAGGAGGAATGTATGTCTGGGTATTGAACCTAGGTTCAGGGATGGAGGGATATGGGTCTTGAGGTTGATTTGTGAATTCTCGAGGTTGAGGTTCTTGTGGCAGGGCCTGAGATTGAGTGTTTATAGTGTCTCCTTTGAACATCTGAGCATAGGTCACTCTTCCGTTCACTGTTCTAGAGGGTTGTCTTGGTGGCCTGGATGTCCCTTCTTCTCTAGGAGTTGCGTACATTCTTGTTTTTAATTCTTTGTATGTTTGACAACCCTTGTAGTTGGCAGGGTGCCCTTGGTGGCATAAAGCGCATACTGCAGGTGAAGTTCTAGACTTCCTACATTCTTCTGTTTTGTGTTGCTCACCACACCTCACACATCTAGGAATGTGATGACAATATCTTTTCGTATGGCCATAAGCCTGACAGTTATGGCATTGAACGATGTCGCGCTTGGTGTAAGGCTTTTCCACAACAACGCTGGTGTAATAAAGGCGTGTGACCTTGTAGATGTCTTCGACCTGGGGCGTTCGGTCAAGGTCAACGAAGAATAGTGGGAGCGGTATTTTACTTTTTATTCCAGGCTGTTCTCTATCCTCCTTGAATATGTTCACTATCTGGCGAACATGGAATCCCATACCCACGAGCTCTTCTTTTATAGCATCTGTTGGCGTAGATGGGTGCAGTCTTCTGATAACAACCCTGAGCGCCCTCTCTTGACGCAGTTGATACGTGTGGTAATCAGCCTTGGTGTCAGATAAATATTTTATAATTTTTCTGTAAGTTTCTGGAGTGTCGGGCATTAATTTAGTGTCATTGGTGCGGCTTTGACATAAATATTTTCCTGAGCCCACTAGGTTATTCAATTGGTGACACATTAACTGAAAGTTTTTAATATTCCTAAGGAATATTGGTGGGGGTTTGGGTTCCCTGGGGGGGGGTGCTGCTTCCATTTCTTCGTTTTGTGTATTTGATAGCACTTGAAATGGGTTCTGAGTGAAGAACGGCGATTCTTCACCAGTCTGAGTTGTCTCATGATTGTTTTGTTGTTGTGAGGTACCAGGTTGGGGATCCACTTCTTCAACAGAGCTCCCTGGTGTGGCTGATGGAGTATTTCTTTTCGAACGCCTTGTTCTTTTTTTAATAGGATAACTCACTGTAGTATCGAGGCTCCTGGACCTAGTATTTTTACCCTTGCTCGACATTAGCATATGATAATATCGCATTTCATATTATAAATGATAGGAAAAATTGTTAAATGAGAAGCGATAACATTTTTTTTTTTTTTTTAAACACGGAAATATATACGCGTGCTTAGAGAGGACTGGTCGGCACAGAACATCTTCGGACGGAGAGCCAGAGCTCACTGGTGGGATTAGCGATGTTATGGCCGGCCGTTATCAATAACTAACCTGAGGCCTATTTACACTGTTCACTATTGAGCTGTAAATAAGTGATTACTCACCTTATTCTTTTGTTCAAGTAACAAACTTAATTGTTAATATAACAGGTAACACTGTTGTTTCGCATTGAAGTTGAACACTGCCACTATTAATGAAGAATTTTGTAAGAGACGACCTGACGTATGTTTAACTTAGGCTAACGCATGCGCAGAACTGATATCACTTCTAGGTCTTTTTTTTTTTCTTTTCATTTTTTTCTCCCATCATCCTCCTTCTCTCTTCTGTTCGTTTCTTACTTTCTTGCTTCTTCTTATCCGCTACACCAACCTTTATATTTTTCACTATTTGCCCGAATTTATCCCTATCTTGATAGTCCTCCTCTTTGATACATATTTTTTTTCTTTTTCACTTCTTATTTTATTTGTTCTGGATCATTTTTTATGTTCTTCAGTCCCATTACTCTATCGAATATTTGTTTGTTCAGCCTATTCCGATTCATTCTCTTCATGTGCTCGAAGAATTTTAATCTCTTTTATTCTCATCGACGATTCCAAGTTTTCAATCTGTTCATAAAGCTCTTCGTTCTTTTTTAATCAGTATTCTTTCTCCGCCTTTCTGGGCCCGTCTGTTTGTTATTGGCCTTTATATATATAGTAAGGAGTGATATTCTAGAGTTTATACTCACTAATTCTGTCACTGATTCTAAGAAGTTTTTTTGATTATAAATGCCGTTCCTATATGAGATTTACTGTTGACTCTTTTCTCTTTACCGGGGTTTCCTTTTTAAGATCCTGTAACCATCCGATTCGAAGATATCTTCATCAGAAAATCTAGTTTCCTGCAACAGTAGTACTGATGTTCCGAGTCTATGTTAACAATTCCCCCGTTAATTGTTTTTATTTTCCGACTTAAACCATTGAGTTTCTGTAATACGTGCCAAATAGGTATCTCTTCTTCTCTTTGAATTTACAGTCCGAATTTACTTTCATCTTTTCGATTCATTACTTTGCTCTGAATTGTCGGGCATCCTGGACTTCGATTGCCCAACACTAACCAGGGTAACATTTTCATCCAAAGTATTTTTCATGATATATTTAGGTGGAATGTGGTTGGGTTCTTCCAACTAGATTACGACTGAGGTTCTTTTCCTTAATCAGGCTAGGTTATCCAGCCGAACCACGTGGAGGCACGTTTCTCAGAACTTAAGATGGAAAGTTAAGGAAAGTTCTGGAAACCGAAACAGTAGCGGCTACGTTATATATATAAAAACATTCTTGTCCTCCCCTACTCCAAAATTAAATCCTGGATCCGTTGTCGCTTTAGTGCAAAAGGTGCACAACTGTATTAGCAAGATAAGCTGAACCTTGAAGGAAACATGGATCTGCTGAATGCTAAACGTTCACTTATCAAAGAAATTTTGCTGCCCGGGCTCTTGATAAGCTCTTTACGGGAAAGTGGTAAAATTTGAACATCTAACAGATATTAAACAAACATAAAAAAGAACTCAGAACTGGATTAGTTTATTTTTCATGCACCTTGCTTACATACTACCTAAACACCTCCAGACTACTCTCAACCGTTCCATTCATTGGCTCATTACCTTCAAGGAAAACTTCAAAATCCTCTGGACGATGTTCAAAATGAAGATGCAGAACTCCTCCGTTCAAAACTGAAAGAGTACTATTGTGAAGATTGA
The DNA here is from genome assembly GCA_928085145.1 of Nezara viridula. Classification (NCBI taxonomy): domain Eukaryota; kingdom Metazoa; phylum Arthropoda; class Insecta; order Hemiptera; family Pentatomidae; genus Nezara; species Nezara viridula. Next base: position 165,823,882 of record OV725078.1, on the reverse strand, counting down.
GGTCTTGAGATGGTAACAATCCGTAACAACACAAAGGTGTATATATATATATATATATATATATATATATATATATATATATATTTATAAACACGCAAACTATATAAAATATATAATTTGAATACTATTAATTTAAATATTAGTAAAAATAATATTTTAAGATTTTTTTCGAATTTTCGATACTTTACCCATTTTGAAAGCTCGATAGTTCACTTCCTATTGGGTTTAGATAAAAATATTATTTAAAAAATGTTAGACTATCAAATTCCTCTCGTATCCAATCCTTAAAATCCAAAATCCTTCGTAAAATCCTCAACGCTCCTTACTTTGTCACAAATAAAATCATCCATAAAGACCTTAGTGTTCCATATGTTTCCGATTTGGCCCAACCCAGATACCTATCCTTCCATAACAAACTCCAGAACCATCCAAACCCTCTTGTTTCAAACCTTGCTTCCTCCTCGATCCCTGATAACCCTCCAAGGCGTCTGAAAAGAAGATGGCCTCGTGATCTTCTAATTTTGATACTTCATTGGGTGGTACCAATGGGTAGATTTTCTACAAGTCTATTCATGCTATTGTATTATTACTGTGTGCACATTTACTAGTTGTATTTTTTTATAATACAGTTGTAAATATCAATGAATGAATAAAAAAAAAAAATGTTAGATAATTTTAAGCCGCTTTAGATTGTACTTGACTATTTTTTAGCTTCGTCGCTTTAAAGGGAGATATTAAGCACTGCAGTGAACACACAGGACTTTTAAGGGCGGAAACTTGGATTTTTTATATTTACTAATTACCTAACAATATAAAAAGGAATTTGGATTCACGACCTTTTGCAAGGTAACATGTCTAATTTGAATGGGCTATATACGTATATCTGTACCACGTTTTATTTCTTTTTAGTTTTGTAGGGCTTTAGTCCCCAATACCTGTGTAAAAAAATTAGGCACACTGTGTGCACAGCACCGAGGGGCAAAGCACTTTTTGTCTATCCAATATTTTAAGTAGGAGGTCAGAGTTCATTGGCTTTCTAATATTCTATAGTAATTTACTTAAATAATAATCCATGATAGAGTTCAATAAAATACACAAATAATAATCATATTATCATACAGGTAATACAATAATAATTGGGTCATTATGTGAATGTCTTTGCACCTTCCCTCCTCCCCAGGGGTACCCAGAAGGGGGTTCGATTTGAATTTTTGAGGGGGGTCAATCTCGGTGGGGGTATAAATTTTCAGAATGAAAAATTCCATACTAAAAGACAAGGGTAAAACATAGAACAGACCGCCACAAGTGTAATTGTATATGATCATTTTATTATATAATTATACCTTCGCTTGCTCTGTTTTTAAGAAAAGAAGAGCAATAAAATATCTAGAAGTGGATAAATTCTTTCACCATCGACCTTGGGGGAGTTGGCACCTCTGCCCCTCCCTAATATTTCCAACATGTTTTCATGAGACTGAAGCGCCAACAAAATTCAAATGATTTTGATGAAACTTACCTGAAGTCTTCTTCTTGAATTACTTTAAATTTTCTTATGATGGGGTCAAAGCTGCTAGAGGCCTTGTCTCAACGCGGAACGTGAAGCCATATAGTAAGAAAAAAATATATAAAAATCCCCATAAAAAATCAAGGGAAGAAGTTATAAAAAAACATTTTTTTATTAATATTTCCACATACTTTTTTTCGAAAGCGGGAAGTCAAGTAACTTTAAATATAGTCTAGCGAAGACGTCATGACACCCCTAACTACTCTTATTTTTTATAATTATTCAATAATTTTAGATTACATATTAAATTATATAATAAAACAAACACACTATTCGGACATAATATCCAATATTAAAATTTTATAAAAACAACAATAGCCAAAAAAAAAACAACAACAAACAGTCATAATAAGAAATAAGAGGACAGGTACATAGTATAGAAATAAAACTAAAGATAGTCAGATGTTAATTAGTGTATCAATGAATATGTAAAGATGTGTAACATCAAAAAATAGTTTTAAAAAAATGTGACAAATATTTGATTTTTGACAAATGGTGCCACATCAAAAAAAGAAAGGTAAATAATTATACAATGGATTAAGTAGAATGTTATTGTTAAATAAAAGTTAATATAAAATGTGCGTAATTTCAGTAAAGATAAAGATTGCTCTGATGATGGGAAAATTGTCCCGAAACGTAAGAGACAACAAATGTAATTAAAAGAATTTGAAGAAAATTGGAAGTTTTATTGCCTTAAATATGAAAAAATTATAAACGTAGGCTTACTAATAAAAAAATAAAAAATAGAAGATAAATAAATACAATAATAGTGATAGATTTTTTAAGACTTATTTATTGAAAAATATTACAATCTGTCTCTAGGACATTTATAATAGTATTCAGAGATCACATTCACACTCTATGTACAATAAATTATACAGAAAAATAATATATATACAATAAATAAGAATAAAATAACCTAAAAATAAATAAAAAAAAAGAACACATACATACCTATATACAATATTTACAATCTGGCGAGAGAACTCCAAACCAGACTTGTCCCTTTAACTGTGGAGGGAAAAGCATGACTCTAGGAGTTTCCTGCACTCCTCTCTCAACCGCGTCACTGGGGCTAAACCCAGTGGAGATTGAGCAAGAGTACTTTAACCACACACACTCATGTCGTGAGTGGAGAATCTGGCCATTGGCAGAACTCCAATATTTACAAACTATAAAAGGTCCTGGGGCCATTGCCGTTTTGACCTTCTTGGAGGATTATAGGGATGGGTGGTGCTGGATAAGGATTGCGCAAAGCGATTTAAGGTCGTAGTGTAGGGTTTTGTTGGTTACATAGAAAGGAGCATCGACTATTGTTCGAAGGACTTTAGTGATAGAATAAAAAAAATGAAATGATAATAAGAGTTCGTAGAATAAGACGAGAGAAATATTAAATATAGAGTAAAAGGAAAAATTAAACAAGGTAAAAAGAAAATGAGATGATTGAAATTAGAAAAAATAAAATTTTGAAATTCAAGTTTGAGTATTAAGGATTAAGGATTAAGCACGCTCTATACACCCTCATTCGCGGACTTAGATGTTGATGGGATGATTTCTTAGATTTAGGTTTTAACGAAGTTCGGTGGTAGGAGGAGGTACGTAGTCAACGGCTACAGTATCATCATTAAAGCTTTTAGTTCAGTCAATGAATGCCCAAAAAGGGGGTATAGAAAGAAATGGCGGGGACACAATTTTTGACTTTGGGACATAGTTTAGACTTGTGAGTAGTTAAACATACTAAAATTTCCCACCCCTAGGTGGTGAGCCAGATGCGGGGGTGCCTAAAAGGTTTTTAGTTATCTAGTGAAATAAAGTAAAAAAAACATGAGGTAAATTTTTACACATTAGCGATCGTTGAGGACGGGTATCTCGGAAACTGAGTGAGATAATAGAAAAAGGTATATAACCGATCATATTGCAAATTTTATTAGCTTTAATTTTTTATAAAACGTATTTGCGTGGAAACGTATAAAACGTGTGAAGGATAGTTTTCTTGATATAAGCGAAAGACCATAAAGCAGCAATAAACACGAGGCAAATTTTGTTTTTCAAAATTAGCTTAAGTTGTGGACGGATATCTCGGATACTAAGCGAGGTAGCGAAAAAATATATATAATAAATCATATAGACAATTTTATCAGTTTTAATTTTGTACAGAACGTCTTTGTCGATGCGATGGATAGTTTTCCTGATATAAACGAAAACCCGAAAAAGGTGGCCTTCATGGCGCCCCCACATGTGGCTTTATACCTTATTCATAGAAAATAAAAAAACCCAGTGCCACTACAACCCATGAAGGGTCTTGGATTCAGTACTATTTAGGGAATGCACTGTATCTTGGTCTACGATTTTGCTAGGAGGTGATTAGGAGGTGAACCGAGATCACGCTCAACCGCCAGGTTTTTCCTCTTAATTAATTAGGAGTAGAGACTTTTAGTATGTTTACCTCCTTACTAGTCCAAACAATGTCCCAAAGTCAAAAAATGTTTCCCCGCCATTTCCTTCTATAATCATTCATTGACTGGACTATTTAGCATCGTTGGATCTTATTATTTCATTATCATCATCTATCTTTCGATATTTTATGGCACGTTTCATAAAAGTATGATTTTGTTCTCCTCTTTAATTTTATCGCATTAGTTTTTAATTGATAAAATATTACAATTATGGTATCTGAGATATAATCATTATTACAACTTTATAAATATTATTTTTTTTTTTGCTGATATTCATTATTGATAAGTGGTGTGAGGATTTTGTTGGATCTGATGTGGTTTTTGTTTGGGTTCAATGGACTCGAGGTAGATTCGTTTTTGAGGTACTCTGCTAGAAAAAAAAAAACTAAGTTAAACTATTTTTTTTGTTTTACGCTTTCCATTCAACAAAAACGTGACAGCCATTGAAAAATTCAAAATATAATTCGCTAAAACCCTTTTAATCGGCTATACTACGCTGTTATTTTTTTCATACAATCATGGATTATTCGTTATTTCATTTATTGGCTTTATATCAGAACTCATAGTCCCCAATTTTATTAAAAATACCTTGCATAAGAAGCTTGTATGAATTAAGTTGAGTTTAGGAACTTGCCCATACTAGACCTATCCAAAGATAGAAAATTTTGTTTTCCATTATTTATTAGTAAATAATACAATCGCCCATCCTAAGGGCAATAGGTAATATGTCAATGTGTACATTTATACCTTATTCATAGAAAATAAAAAAAAACTTGTGCCACTACAACCCATGAAGGGTCTTGGGTTCAGTACTATTTAGGGAATGCACTGTATCTTGGTCTACGATTTTGCTAGGAGGTGATTAGGAGGTGAACCGAGATCACGCTCAACCGCCAGGTTTTTCCTCTTAATTAATTATTTTAATTAAGGGTACCCACTTTATAGAGGCTGGGTGTGCCCCAGGAGTGTCTACCAGCCCCGGGTCGTCCTAAGGCCAGAATAAATAATATTTCTGCCATGAGCCGGGATTCGACTCTGTGACCTTTAGCATTGGAACCTCAGTGCTCTACCACTGAGCTACCCCACTTCACTATAGAAAATAAATGAAAGAAAAATATAGGGAAGTACAGGGAAATATTTAAAGTAATAGCAGACTTCAAGAGTTACAAAAACGTTCATATTATTCATTGGTTAAATGGTCCGATTTTTCGCAGAAAAAGTAGAACATTTAATTTTGTGATTTTTTAAACGTAAGTCAGGTTTTTTGTTCAACAGGAAGCGATGACTAAGAATGTATTTAATTTAAGTAATTTAGGGAGTGCTACCACTGGGCAGTATCTCTTAAAGTCTGTTCATGTCATTATTTCCAATCTGTCCATTTTTACTACTTGCATTGTTAATACAGTTGTAAATTTCATTAAATTTATAAAATAAAAAAAAATTAAAGATTTAAGTAATCAACAATTTATACACAGTAGACAAAATACACATCAAATGAAAGTAGAGTTAGTTGTTAAAACCATTCAAAGAGAAATTTTGAGTGGATAAATTAAGGAACTAAGGTTTTCATAGAGACAGGGGTTATTTCTTATTTCATTTATCAGCTTTCTACCGGGCTATAGAACCCTCACTTTTATTAAAAATACCTTGCGTATTAAGTAAGCTTTAAGCTCATATTAATTAAGTTGAGGGTTTTCGCAGGATAAGCCGAGATTTTCCACCAGTTTTGTAAACAAGTGATGTAATGTGAAATTAAGTCTCCTCAAAGTATAGGTGTTTTCATAACAAATAATCACAATAAACTATTGAAATCGTTTTATTTACTTTTCTATCAACTAAGGTCCTTTGTATTAAAATAATCCCCAAAATCCAGTTTTTATTTATTGATTTTTTTTTTAAATTACCATTTGCAATCACATATTTTTGAGTAATAGTTGTCCAATTTAATGTTATTATCGCCTAATCTTAATATTTAATTTTGATGAAAATTATTCAAACAATTGGCAAGATTAATTTTTTTAAATAAATATTACGAATAATAATAATAAGGTTTTACCTTAAGTTGGCATTGGCCTCTTTTTCTTTTGGCAAGAGAATTTTCATTTGTCTCATTATGGCTATTTCTGTAATTAAATACCCCATCCCTTGTAAATATCGCTTCTTCAGGAAAAAATATTCTTCCCTAGCCCCTCAGACTTCCAGATGGTATTCAATGTTGACTCCAGACGCAATATTCTTTACCAATACCGGCCTTAGACAAACAGCGCTCACGAGCAATGACCTCATCTCTCCACCCCTTAAAAAAAATAATTAATTTCTTAAGCTGTTTAATATTACGTAATATTCGAATTTTATTTCATTCAACACTTTTCTAATACAGTTGCTTTATTGATAGGCTAAAATTAATTATTTTAATACTTTTTTTTTTTAATTTTTGCCGAGCGCAAGTTGAGAAGCAGCTTGGTGAACGGATGTCACAAAGGAAGCAGGATTAAACACAGGAAATTGGAATTATCGGCTGCGATGAGTGATCCTGCAAGCATGCACAAAAGTTAAAACGTAGTGTTTCCTAACTGCGGACCTCTGTGCTTTTAATTTAACATTTTTAATCCATAAAGACCCTAATGTTCCGTATGTTTCCGATTTGGCCCAATCCGGATACTTATCCTTCCATAATAAACTTCGTAACCATCTGAATCCTCTTGTTTCTAACCTCGCTTCCTCTTCGATTCCTGATAACCCTCCGAGGAATCTGAAAAGAAGATGGCCTCGGGATATCCTCATGTTGACATATTGTTAGAGCACTACCAATGGGCAGTTTCTCAACAAGCGTTTTCATGTGATTATATTCCTCTGTACACATTTACTTCATGTATTTATACTAATACAGTTGTAAATATCATAATAAAAAAAATTTACGTTTTGAAATGGGTGATATTACTGATTTTTTTAATCGATTCATTACTAAGTTGCAATGATGTAGAAGATAAAATCATTAATTCATTACTAATCAATCAAACAAATCAAAAAGTAGTTACTTCAATAAACGAAAGCCGCATATCCTAAAATACGAATTTTCTTATGTTAAATATAAAAATTATTATAAAGGAAGGAGATGGTCCGGAGTGGCGGTCATAAATAGGCTAAATAGTGGCAAAACTATTTTATTAACGTTTCGACCCGACTTTGCAGGTCTTCTTCAGGGAGGTGTGTTCACCTTGGAGTTCAACTCTAACTCTAGAACACTTCAGTTGTAAGTGAAACTCCTAGGTGAATACACCTCCCTGAAGAAGACCTGCAAAGTCGGGTCGAAACGTGGGCTTTTAATAAAATAGTTTTGCCACTATTCAGCCTATTTATGACCGCCACCCCGGACCATGCAACTATTTAATATTCAAAAATTATTATAGAAAACAATTGCATTAATTCTTTTAGAAATCTATACCTGCTGAAGATTGTAATCTCTATCAGATGTAAAGAAAATGCTGCTCTATTTTTAAGGTGAGAAATTTATTCATTTACTGTTAATCACCTTTTAAATATTAGTAATAGTGTTGTTGTTTTCTTTTTGTGCAAGAATAAATGATTAATATATTATTTTACCAGTTTTCAATTTTACTTTTAAAAAGTCGCCATGTGAAGTGTCATTCAAAACTTTTCTCCTTCTAATTGCCTAAATTAATTTTTCTTGTATCATTTACTTCTCCTGCGAGTCTCAGTTAGGAGTCACTTGAGAAAAACTGTGGCAGACACAAACATCGCAACTCACGGTGGTTGAACTTAATCCAGTGTGAGCTCAACTTGCTGCCCAACGTTCGCTGTTCCATTCTATTTTACGTTTCACAGAATCTCACCATGGGTGGAATCACATCCGTTCACTAAGTCGCGTCTCAACTTGCGCCCATCCTATAGATCGGCACTCTTCATTACCAACAGTCACTGGTGGATCTACAAGTGGGAGGTAGGTTCGGGCTGAAGCCACCTAAAATGAAAAAAATGTTTTTTTTCAAATACATATTCAATCAATATTTGTTTATGTCAGTGATCTAAGCTGAATATCCAAAGAATGAAGAAAAGAATGGTTGGGGTGATCAGTCAGAAATAAAGGCAAAATAAATATATAATATTTATTTTGACATTTGCCGACGTTTCGACCTGAAGTTCAGGCCTTCATCAGGGCTAAGAAAAGAACCAGATAACAAGGTATGAGAAATCATAAATAATGTAGGTAAAAAAATTAAAGTATAATGAAGTTGTTAGAATAATTACAATAGTAAGAACTAAGAGACAAATAAAATAACCGTTACAAAGTGTCGAATGATGAAGTAAACATAATCAAAAAAGGTGACATAAGTATTAAAATGGTAATCTTAGAATAAAATGTAAAACAGAAAAAAGGAATATGAAGTTATATAAGAAATGAAAATAAATAGTAAAATTAAAATACTGAAAATATTGACTGATCACCCAACCATTCTTCTCTTCATTATTCACGACAGTCAACCATTAACCCACAATTATGAATACTCAAACAATCGAAATATTATACAATAGAGGTATTGTATGCCCTTGTGGTAAATGCTTAATGTGCTATAATGCTAAGCAGTCAGCACAAATTTTGATTGAATGGTAAACAACCTGTCTGTGCTAACGTCCTAAAGTTTGTGAGTTCTTAATTGATCTATTAACGTTTTGATTTATTTTTAAAATGGCAAAGAAAAGTGAAAAGATTGGGTTGCTGGATCATTTGGTTAAAAATGCTCCATTAGAAAGCATGAATGAAGATTAGGATGATTTATATGCAAAGAACATGATGAATACGAGTACATAGATGGATTCCTAGCTGTCTTTGCGTTCCATTTCTGTGGATATTGTACTCAAACAAAGAATCAAACCTTACAATAACCTCCTTCGTGCGTTTACGAAGTTAGCAACACTTTACAAGGCCCTAAGCTGTGTTAAAATCGATTGATAACGGCCATATTTAACACTCATTTCGTAAATAATTTTCTCGACTTTACACATTTAAAAAGTTTACAATACTTTCTTGGATATCAAGTATTAAATATCCTTTCAGGGATGTATTTTTTCTCTTGTTTCTTCCAAAGTAATTACCCTTACTGAGACAAAGATTATAATTTTTTTTAAAAATAAATAAATAATTAAAACCAGGATCCGTTACTATCAATGGTAAATATTAGGGTAAGGGGATAGTAGCTTTTAGTTGGTCATTGAAATAGAAACGAATTATGATTTTTCCTTGGGAAGGGAGGGGGGGGGGAGGGGAGAAGAGCCGAAAGCTCAGTTTTATCGTCCCTTCTTTCACCTCCCACAGCCTCCCTAAATAAATGTCACGATGTGGCGGGGTTGCCGAGCGGGCTAAAGCGTGTGTACATCATCGCGCGTTGCCCGGCAACCTGATAACCGAAGTTAGAAGTGGAAAAAAAATTATGAGTTCAAATACCGGTGCTCGGTGGGACTTTTAACTCGACGAAATTTTCTCCCACAGTCCCTCTCAATAAATGTCACGATTTTATATTAGTATTTTAGATGAAATATATTTTTTTGTTTGTTTTATAATGTAATATATCTTTGTTTGAGAAAGACAATGTCTTGTTCAAATCATATACGAACAGCTTGAAAAAGAAAGAATCCAAAATAAAAATATGAGTCTTGTACTTTTTACTTCAAATAAAGACAATATAAAAAAAAAATTAACAAAAACACTTATATCTTTCGGAATCAGGAGCATTGTAACTGATTAGTATTCTTTATAAAGTATAGTTTATGGAATTGAGAATTCTTTGTATGTCTGCTTAACTATAATGGTTGTAGTTTTTTTCCAATATATCATATTTGTATCTTAGAAGTCCGTTTGTGTGGTGAATAGAAAGTTCTTCTGTATGTGCATTAAGCTCAGCTATTGCTGGAACTTGAGAAACGCTCTTGTATTCTATTTCAGGCGTATCCATCCAACGATTTAAGTTGTGTTGCCCAAATGCGTAACCGAGACAAGTTTTGGCCTTGGTCATGGTCTTGGTCTTGCGCAAGAGTCTCGCAACAGTCTTGCAGTTACTTATTAGCTTATTAATATAGAGATATTACTGTATTTTTTTAGATAAAAGAAACTTAAGTAAGTCCGATTGAAAAATTAGAGGAGTTAAATGCAAAAGTATAATGGTTATACCAATCATTAACGTATAGTAACTAAGATTGTCAAGTATTAGTAATTATTTTGCCTTAATTTTTATTTTAAAAAATCGATTTTTTTTTCACCAGTCCTGGTCTTGGTGAGCAAAGTGCAAGACCACGACCGAATTTGGGCAACACTAGATTTAAGTTAATTAATTACTTTCATACTTATCGGTTCTCTCTTTGTCTGGAGGCGAACTATAAAGTTCAGCGTATTCCTGAACTAACCAAAGAGGTACTTTGAAAATTCGGTTATTGAGAGGTACTTTTTATTTAGAAATAAATTAATTCCTGTCATTGACTGAATCAAGTTCAATACATTTAATGTTTTTTAATCAAGTTAAAATAATAATTTGGCGCCTTAAAAATTTCTCGCAGGTATATCTCTGTGCTCCTCCCTAGTTTCGGTCCTACATTTAATAAAATAAGAACGGATTTCCATAATAGTGATCAGCTTAAAAATCACTGGTGTACTACCATATTTTAAATATCATATAGCATATTTTAAAGTAGTTTTTATTAAATAACATTTATATTTAAGTGATTTATTTATTTAAAAACAAAAACATCTCAGGTCACAAATAAATGATGAAAGAAATAAGTTTATTTGAATATTTTCTTCTGAAAACTCTTGAAATAACATTATATTGTGTTTTTCTTTTTTAACTGTTGGCGAATATCATCTGATTCTGAAACAAAGTCCAACTTAATTTATGAATAATAAATAGTTAGGGCGCAATGAATTTTTTTTATGTTTTTAATTTACTTATATTTAGGTTTTTTTTTTTATTGTACATAGTTCTTTTTTATTATTATTTATTTATTATTTTACTTTTGTATTTTTTGTATATATGGTGCGAATGTATTCATTTATCACTATAATTCTTGTCCACGAGACAGAATATTATATATCTAAATAAATAAATAAAAAGTATTAAACAAAACTTCGTGACTATATATCACCGATGTATATTTATATGTAGAACAGCCGAAAAACTTCCTTCAATAACTCAATTTTCCTAAAACCTCGAGGAATCCGTGATTACATACATGGGTGCCCATCCCCCCCCCCAAAAGTCGATGGGGCATATCCCTTCCCCAACTCATCCCAAAAAATTGTATTGCACTCCTCTTTATAAAAAGAGTAAAAGTGAAAGTAGAATTTAAAATATTGTTATTCATGTATTTCTACAATTACTGTGGACTATTCCATATATTTTCCCTTGTTCTCTTGTTTATAAGTAGCTCCAAAGTTATAATATTTACCCCTCTCAAAAGTTCAAAGCCGCATAAAAATGTGATATCTCAACAGTTTTGCTGGCGGAAAAGCCATGCAAATCCTTTCTGAGCACTGCTCATTATGTAGAAAACAGAATTAAAACCGCAAAACGTATTTTAGGGCCTTGAATTTCCCTTAAAAATCTGGTTTTAAAAAGGACAAATTCTACTTGCATTTTGAAAAAAAAAATGTCTAGTTTACTATACTGAAATTGGTAATTATATAAATTTATTTATTTTTAGTTATTTCTTCCTTAAACATATTTACGTTTAAGATAAAGAAACCTGCTTGCTTGAATTACTTTCATAAAAAAGAAAATATTAGGATTAGGAACAATTAGTTGACCGGTTAGAAATACGTATCAATTCCTAAAAAAGAAAACATGGTTTCATTATCACTTTAGACGATATATATTCGAAAAATAATCATTTTAGAAAATTGTATTTATATTATTATATTGAATCTGCGGCAATGAAAAAAAAAAAAATTATAAGATAGGAGTTATAACTTTAGATGACAATATTGGGTACCTAGAGGTGACAGGATGTCTATCACCTTATATTTTACACAACCTGAGGTGAATCTCAACTTATCAAGTTACCATAATTATTATGGACTTGGAACGTATTGAGCAATAAAGTTTTTCTAAAAGAGGGACATCTGTGACATAGGTGGATCTACTGTAGGGGGGGGGGGGGCTTTCGGGCTGAAGTAGCTCCTCCCAAAAAAAAGATAAAATATAACAATGTTTTGTGAAAAAAAAATTTTAAAAAACTATTATTGCTCATCTGATTAAATTTAATTGGACCTCAAGAGTCAACATCATTTCATATAGGTAGTTAGAGCACTAGCGGATTTAGGATTTAATTTTTATGGGGAGAGGGGGCTTCAGCCTGAAAGCTTTTTTTTTATATACACAACGATTTGAAAAAAAAAACTATCTATATAACATGATGTTTAAGTGATTCTTGAAGTCCTATTAAATGTAATTACACGAAAAGTAATACTGCAAGAGATAGTTTTTAATATTTTTTTCTATAAAACATGGCTATATTTTACCATCTGGGGGAAGAGCTTCAGCTTGAAAGCCTCCCCCCTCCTCCGTAAATCCACCTGTGGTTGTTAGTTTCTTTTTCCTCCAAAGTAATTATCATAATATATATATATATATATATATATATATATATAAAAGCTTTCGGGCTGAAGTCCTCTCCCCAAAGATTATAATATTTGATAATAAATAAAGGAAAAAAAAATGTTCTATCTTTGGATACGTCTAGTATGAGCAAGTTCCTAAACTCAGGGCTAAGCCCATCAATAAGTTTCTAATAAGGCTTTGATACGTTTTTTGATTATGAAATGCTGAGATGAGAATTTTGGGGCGAATTTGAATTTCAATAACTCCTTCATTTGAACAATTACCTATTAACTCCTTTTGATGTACGAAGTTTTATGTTCCATAACTCCAATCAGGGGTCAGGCACTCTTTTGTTTGCTTTTATTGTGTAGTTTATAATCTTTGAAGCAAGATAAAGTAGGTTACGTTTTTTTGCTCATTTCAAGATTCCAAGATACTTATTCCTCCGTTTCAGGAATCCAGGATCGACAGTCGAGGAGTCGGCTTATGGGAAAAATATTAATTTGAATACGGGATGAGAAAAGAAGGCAAGAGACGGAGGGTCAGTTTTGTCCTGTTCTGAGTGTACCAGCCACATGTCAGTGCGGAGAGGGGGTACCCCCTCCACCTTTGGCCATCCATTCACTACTCCCATTCATAAGTTGGCTGGGCCTCGTACAACCGCAGTGCGATGTGCCCCTGAGCAGTGCCGCCGTCGCTACCGTCGTGTCTGTTAGTGCCTTTTGTTCACACTCAGCCTTTGTAATGGTTTTGCAGCAAGTTCCCGATCTGGACTCCTGGCCCAACGACAAACCACTCAACATGAAGAAAAACAAGGTTTTGGTGAGTTTGTGAAAAATCAGTCTAATAAAATATTTTAAGAATGTCTTCTCCGTTCTAACGACAGAAGGAAAAACCCCAAGATCCGACCTAAAGAATTATAAGAATATTCCATGTATTTATTCAACAAGAAAATTAAAAAAACAAACTGTGGGCAAAATGTTTTTAGTGTCCATATACAGTTTTGACAATGTATGAAGGCTTTGTTTTAAATGAAAATATTGTCAAAACTACTCTATGAAATTACTATGTTTTTCTCGAAATTCTGACTGTTATCAAAATCATGCATTGACTTTATCTATTAGTTTATTCTTGAACATTTTTTTTTTTTTTCAAATTATATCAATTGAACATTATAAGTTTTAAACATTATAAAGGTATATATAATTGAAGTTATTTCATCACTAATTATTTCATTCAATAGTCATTAATTAATTTTTATATTTATTTAAAATGTTATAAATAATATATGATGAAACCGGATCCAGAGCTTTCCTTGCAATTTTTTATCTCATTTCTTTCTTTTTTTTATACACACAAATATGTTTTGTTTTTTTTCCATTCCCATTCATTGATGAAATAATCGGACACTATGTTACTCAGAGTTTGTTGCACCCTCTAACCTTGTCATGTGTTATGGATGAAAAGAAGACTGATAATAGTGCATATGATAATTCTGTTATCAAAAGAGAATTGTTAACGGCGGCCTTTTGGCCTTTGTAAACTTCGAAAATAATTCTCTTGTTAAAAAAGGAAGTTGTCGAAATTGTCAACGGAACATTCGTTCTGCGTTGGTTAACTTCGCTTTGTCTGTCCGGCTACTTCAGGTGTGGGTGTGAGGAGACCCATTGATTTAAATTATATATATATATATATATATATATATATATATTTCAGTTACTGATAATTATAAAAAAATTTATGTTTATAATTTATTTTAATTATTTTTGACTCTTGCTTTCTTCCTTCCCAAGTTTAACCTTATTAGATACCATTAAAAATACTCCGTATCTTGGAATGAATTCTTGGTTTAAATTTGAGGAATGGGAAATTATTTTTGCACGTACTGAAATCTCAGAAATCTAATTAATCCTACTAAATAATTGAATTTATCCATTCAACAAGTTACTTGTTGAGGAATCTTTGTGAGCGAAATCTACTGTCAATTTGAACAATCTACTGGTGTCTTCAAGAGAAGATACCAGAATTAGCGGAACGTTGATCGATTTAAAAAAAAAAGAAGCTTTTTTGAATTAATTTTATTACCGTCTTCAAATTCAAACTAACTTGCAGTACTCAGTTTAGAGCTTACAGTCTGAATTTCCGCAAAATTGAATATTATTTTCATAATATGGTGGTGCCTTGAGTGAAAATAAAAAGTAAAAATAACTAAATTATACTTATTTATTTTTACTTAGTATTTTGACTAAAAGCACCACCTACTTCTCCAATATCTCCGGGGACAGCTTATCCTCCCCTCCCCCCTCTAATAACTATGTTAACACCCCTCATAAAGTTTTTGAAAAATAAATATTAATGAAATACATAAAATCAAGAAAATAAATACCTAAAATTATTTATGCCAACATTGTATTAATTAGTAATGAACTTTGATTTACATTATTTTTTCTTTTTATATTTTTAAGTTAATTAATATTAATTTTATTTAAACACCAGTACTTCCTCTCCCCCCCCCCCAGACACCAAATAACCCCCTCGCAAAAAATTTAGTCCCCAATACAAATTATATTACGACTAATCGTTAACGTCATCATAAAACATAATCACTGACCCCTAGTGAATATAATGAATAATCAACGTAACGAAGGAACTCAGAGAATTCAGGTTGTAGTATTATTACCTTCAGAATCTTCATTCATATTTTAAATCATTTTAATTTTCAAACAGGTTTTTTATTTATTTTTTATTATGTTTTATCTTGATCGAGCTCTGTTTTCGTGATGTTAATAATGTGAACATAATAACTTACAAACTTCGATTAAAAAAAGAAAAAAACTTAAAAAATGAAAAAGGATTGATCCTATCTCTACAGCACTTATCTCGTGAAGCTTAATATTATGCCAGCTTTGCAAACATTATTGACGCAATATCCACATATTGGCAAATACTTTGAGGAATCAGTTAAAATTATATTATTTTTATCAAAAAAATATTATCCTTTTTATTGAATTATTAATTTAAATTAATCAAATAAAACTATTTAGGGTTGATTATTTAAATTGTAATCGTATAATTTATTTGATTCAGTATTAAAACATTTTAAAATGTTACAATAAACATAACAATTCGGTAGAGATCTGATGACATGCATGAATTCATTGATAATTATATCAGTTATTACGAATGAGCCACGTCGATTATTTTACAAAGGTTAATATAATATAATTTTTTTTTTAATATAAAAGGAATATTCTAATTTAAAAGTTGTTAAGCCCTCCTTTTTTCCCTAATATTAATTTTATTTCAAACTGTCGGGTATAATACTTAATAAAATAAAAAATATAAGCTAATAAAATGGTAAGCAGAAGTTAGTTTTGCGTATTTCAAACTACGACAAATTGATGATAATATATTTTACATTATATGTTCAGTTGTTAAGCCTGTAAATCAATTCGCATATTTATTGTGGGACTGTCAATTTTGCTTTCTATATCAGATTGGTGTTTCTAAAGAAAATAAAGATTTTATTAAATTTCACTTGTTATTTAAAGTAAAAAGACAAAAAATAAATAAATAATAATAAAAAAATAACTGGCAGTAAGATGAAGTTGTGAAACGTCGCAGAATTTTTAAATTTTTTTTTTCAATGGGGAATTAATGAAAAGTGCAAGCAATGAATTTCTGGAAATACTGTTATAATTTTTTAATATGTCAAATATTAGTAATAAATCAAATAACATTTTATTATACTTGCTCTTATGTAAAATATTTACATACTTTAGAATCTCTATTTGTGTATTTTATCTGTTTATTATTTTAATAGATTTTTTATCATTAAAGAAACCTATTAAATTCATTAATTCTACCTTTTATTTATTTCTCATATTAGTTAAGCAATATCTATCTGTTTGGCTTCATATTGTAAAATTTAGTTTCGAATAGCTTGATATTTCTTATTTGTAAATGTATTTTTTTAAATATGTATTTACAATGGATTATTGTTTTAGCAAAGCTTGTTTTAAGTTTTTAGTAATTAAAAAAATAATAATTTCACCCTTGGGAACCCTTTTTAATATAGATTTTTAATTATTTTTATATTAATTGAAGTAACATACGCGAAATACGGACTGATGTCAAAGATTTTTTCGCCAGCAATATTCCCAAGTTGTTAAGAAGTGATTTTAGACTTGGGTTGGTGGTTGTTTGCTGGCAGAAAAGGTTTGGGCGCTACCTGTCCACATATGTTGTTGTCTACCTAAGCAGACCCTAACTGTACTTTCCAACCCACTAGCAATTGCTAAGGTTGTTACTAAAAGGAGCATTGGCCCTTAGTCTTGTTTCGTAATTAATTAATTGGTAAATTTTATTTGATTATATTTTGTTGTAAACCGTTGGAACTGAATGGGGTTGGCATATGATCAGAAGACAAAATGAGGGGAAAAATTAATAGTAAAACGTTTTTTTTTTTTAATTTCTTAATGACATTTACAACTGGAGTACATAAATACATCTAGTAAATTTGGACATAATAGATATAATGACATGAATACACTTGCTGATTAACTACCCAATGGTAGAACTCTAATGATATGACTACATTAGGAGATCACGGGGCCATCTTCTTTTCAGACGCCTCGGAGGGTTATCAGGAATTGAAGAGGAAGCAAGGTTAGAAACGAGAGGGTTGGAATGATTCTGAAGTTTATTATGGAAGGATAGGTATCTGGATTGGGCCAGATCTGAAACATAAGGAACATTAAGATCTTTATGGATAATTTTATTAGTGACAAAGTAAGGAGCATTGAGGGTTTTACGAAGTATTTTGGATTGTAAGGATTGGATGCGAGAGGAATTCGATGGTTTAGTGGAGCCCCATAGCTCAACTCCGTAAGTCCAAATAGGTCTTATTATAGTCAAGTATATGAGTCTTTTGTACTTAATGGGAAGTTTAGAGCGTTTGTCTAGTAAGTGCTGAAGTAATCGAAAACGCCGAGAGGTTTCTTGTCGTTTCAGTCTAGTATGAGGATTCCAAGTTAGTCGCTTGTCAATAGTAAAACGTAAATATTATACATAAAATATCTATCGAAGATAACTTTTTGACTAGAAAAAAAAAAAGAAAAAATGTAGATCCCTCACCCCCCTCTCCCCCCCCCCCTCCTGATTATATTTATAAATATATAGGAGAAATAAAAATAAATAATACTGATATTCAATATTTTTATTTTTATTTAATGATTGAAACCATTTTTTAAGGATCATTTTATTATAATTAGTGGGAAATAGAAAACATCTTTTTTTTTTTCCTCAAGTTGTTTACATTTTCAGGTAAAGAAATTTTTTTCTTGGTGCTTGAGACTTTTTGTAAAAAGTACTCCTTAACAAATCGTCAACAATTTTATTAAATTATCATTTATTTACAAAGTGTTCAAATAATTATTTGGATGATGGAAGGCGTTTTTTTAATTGTTCTTCTAAAACGTTTTCACGTTTTATCTATTTATCTACTTTTTAAATATAAAAGTAAAATTTGATTTACTTGTGGTTATAACTAAAATGTATTTAATGTTTTAATCTATTTTTTAATTGGTGAATCAACAGGAGCTTCAATTGGCAAAATCACATATCGAAACGACGTAACATATTTATATTAAATTTAAATGTGAAATTTGTTATAATTTGCTTGTGGTTATGAATAAAATTGATTTTATGTTTTAATATACTTTTTAAATTGGTGAGCCAAGAGGAGCTAGAATACGAAAAATTGTGAAAATGTCTTTCAGCGTTGATATAAACTGGCACTTCCTGTTAGCCGATTTTAAGGAAAAAGTTGACGTCACATCAAAGGCATATACCTATCTTAAATACGTAATATCAGTTTCTTAGGACTTTTCGTTTTTGAGCTAGACTGCTAACATACAAACACACAGACTATTTCGACCATTTCAAAACGTCTATTTCCGTTGAAAACTCTGATTACAAATTTTTCTCGATCGCAATACTTACACTTACTATATATTCCATATATACGTATGTGAAAGTAAAAATAGTATATCAAAACGTTGTATAATTTTGAAAAATAAATGTAGTTTCAATAAAAAAAGATTTAAATATGAATAATCATTTACATGGTTCTGAATAATCTGATCCGTAATCATGAATTATTTAAAAGAAAATAATAATGATTTAAAAATTATCTAGACTTATTA
Source organism: Nezara viridula (assembly GCA_928085145.1). NCBI lineage: Eukaryota > Metazoa > Arthropoda > Insecta > Hemiptera > Pentatomidae > Nezara > Nezara viridula. Next base: position 165,805,047 of record OV725078.1, on the reverse strand, counting down.
TTCTTTACGTTTTTTAAAAAAATATTTTGTTTTGTTCTTTACCATATTTATATTAACAAGATTGATATCGGAATAGCATCTGTAGACATTTGCTACATGAACTCATATTTGTTATAAAAGCTCGACTTTCAGAAATAGAAGTGTTGCACCATTAAATTTCCTCAAAACGTTATAATCTGTTGTTTAATAATAAATTATTTTTATAAATTTTCTTGGTTTTTAAAAAAAGTTTATTTATTTTTTAATACATCGGTTTAATGATTGATTATTTTGCATACATAACGAGAGGGTTTACAACAGAATTTTACCGGGTTTCAAATTAAGTTGATTTTATTAAAAGATTATACTATATAAATATAAAATTTAAGACTGGATTTCTGAGAATTTTGGAGCGGAAAACATTCTTAAGGTTCGTACATTACTTAAAGTACCATGATGAAAAAATGCATTATTTTACAGATAAGAGATTATTCTTGTATATCGAACATACTCTTACCTCAAGGCTCATAACCTAGCTTAATAAACCCATTTTGTTGATAAGAACTGTCAAGTTTTCATTGCTGAATTCCCGACTTTTCAAAAACAAGAATTTATGAACTAAAATCAATAATAAAAAATTCAATTACCGAAATACAATTATGTTTAAATTATAGGGCGCACTTCATTATATTTATTTTAATTATGCTATTAAAAAAAGTTTATTATAGATAATAAATTAAAACCAATATATCCTTACATTCTCACGGGCGAGTAAAAACAGGAAAATTATCCTTCTCGTTTAAAATTGATCTTCTTTTAACAATTATACTAGAGGATAACTGTGAATAAATCTGAGTTTGTCCTAATCTTACCCAATTGATTAGAAAGGGCAGGAAACATGATTTTGTACCAATGTTACCCCACAATATTGTATAGTCTCATTATTAACATAATAAACAACAAGAAAAATGAGTAGATACCAATTTTATCCAACAATATTAAATATATTTTAAAAAGTATGATGTATTAATGGTACAAAAACATTGCAAATCATAATTTTTAAATGATTAGGCCTCGGAATTTTAATGAATAAACAGAAGATGTAACAAACATTATTCAAATACTTTCTATTTAGTTTTTGTTAACTGAAGCAAAGAGATCACTGTAAACTTGCAGCTCTTTCACTTTGAAAATTTCTCAATCCGTCTCTTGAGTATTGAATTTTATCAGGCGTTGAAGCCGTATTAATATCATGGCCGATATTAATAATTCGGTAATATGATGTTCGCTGTTCTTGGGGCACAAGCGAAAGTTTCAGAAAACAAACATTTTGAAAAAAAACCAGTAAAAAGTAAATAACACTTATGTATTGAACTAGGGTTCTCAAACTGCCGCAAAGGTAGTAGCGCAGTACATGCCAACACAAAGCACATTTTTGCAGACTTAACCACAGTTTATCCACCACGGTATCATCACAAACTAAATTTTACCCGCTGTACCAAAGTTACCCCATCTTACAGTATTTAATAAAGTATAGAAGAAGAAGAAAAAGTCTTTTTATTTATCAAAATTACAAAATAATATTTTTGGATTTAAAACCGAAAATCAGATGTGCTACATGGTCTGTTGACCGTCAGAGAAGTCTGTGTTTCATAACACAATTATATTTCAGTCTATTTATATAAAAATACTTAATAGGAAAATAGAACAATTATATTTACAGTGTAAAAGTTATACAAATATTTTAATTACAAAAACAGTGGTACCGAAATTCTCCAATTTATTAATTGTTAAATTCTCTGGTGAGCATTATTCTATAGGAGAAAGCAGACTTGCAGTAATTTACCAATGCTATCCAATTGTTTCCATTTATTAAATCTATTACTTGATCCTGAGATAAATTTCTAGAATTTAACCATTTAATTCTAAATTCAGAGAGTATCGGACAAGCAGCCAGGAATTTAATAAAGTATAAGTTCTGTTTATTATATAGTAATATTGCGGGTAAACTTAAACCAATCGAAGTCGTATTTTTGCGGGTTATTTTTGTAGATGAATCGTGTTATTTTTGTTTGCGTTGATTTTTTTTTTTTTACGTTGTAATAGTGGTAAAAACTCGTTAATTCATCACCACCCCTATGTCTGTTAAGAAATACCATAAAAACACAAAAATAAATCGCGACTAATTGATTCAAATTATGTATCCTATAATTTGTCCGTTAGTACCTTATTAATATTTTTGCTAAATTCCGACATGCATTTTTTTTTTTTTTCTTTTGGCAACTTTATGAATCCGTTAACGATTTTTTGTTTAACAATGTATGATGCAGGTGATTTATTTGTTGTTGTTTTTTAAGTAGTTCTATTTAACTCTTTCTTGGAATTCCAACAATCTTCCAGAAATAGAAATTCTTCTCTGCATGTGTAAATATCGTCTGTACAATCCCAAGGCCCTAAGCAATCCTCTTAGCAATAAAATGCCAGCTAAGACCCCTTCTCGTGTTTCTGTTTCTTCAAGGTTCGCTCCGAACCGTGTAGACGATTTTTAAAACTGTAAATAAGCAATACATACGTTACAGTAAATTTCCTGTTAATGTTTAGAGGTAAAATCAGCGGTTGCATAACATTGCAGATAAGTGCGCTTTGGGATTCATTGTTTGAAATGCAGTTTTCAAACATTACACGTAGCTTGAATTGCTAAATTCTCAGTGTGGCTTAATGTTATGCTTCATTTAAATTTATCTGAATTATGTTATTTAAAAAATGAATGAGGCCTGTTCATTATTTCTCAATTTAAAGAAATATGTTCAATAATTAAATAAAACGAGCTAAGTGAAGGCTTTGATTAAGGAAACCTTCGTATATAAAGATGTACAGAAAAAAAAAATTGTTATTTTTACACATTTAACTATTTTTAAGTAACCTTAATTCAACGTTACAATTATTAAAATAACAATTAATGAATTAATTCTATAATTGAACACCAATTCCTAAGCATGCGAGTAAGTATGCGAAAATGGTTTTCATATATCTTTGTTCATAATTATTTGATAAATAATTTATAGATAAATTTTAAAAATAATTATACCCTTGACCATAAATATTATTTAATCAGGTAGTATTAGGAATATGATTTAAATCATTGAGGGATAATGGATTGAAAATGAAAAATAATCCATCAAAAGGACCTATTTTTGCAACACAATTATTGAAAACACCAATAAATGTGTAATTAGTTTATTAATAAAATATCATGGTGTCACATACATATAACCAAAATTGTTTATCATTACTGTTTGAAGTGATTTTATGACAACTAAAGTCGACTAATTGAAATGTTTTAAAATGTCAGACAGTAAAAATCGGGCCTGTATACTGTAAGCGAGGAAATTGTTTAGCATTTTATCTTCTCTGTAATTGGTTATGATTTAAAATTGTATCTTAACGCGGCGCCGTGTTTAAAAACAATTACGTGTTTAGTTGAACATATGCATTAAAATATTTCAGATACTAAAAATCGGAACTGTATACTGCAAGCAAGGGAAATGCTCAGCATTTCATCCTCTTTATAATGTGCTATTATTTATAATTTATATTTCATATTTTATAATTTAATCTCCTCTTGTTGATGTTTTCACTTCTATCGTGTGATCTAAACCACTCACCGTAGTTTTTCAGCAGACTTCATTTGATTAAAAAAGCACATGACCATGTCATTCATTGTATATAAAAACTGATTATCTATATAATCACTTGATGCATAATTATTAACCTAAATTTCATTTCAATTGATAACTTAAACAACGCTAAGTTTAACCAGTAAATTATCGTGATAAATATGACAGAAAAAAAGTTTATGAAAGTATTTTGTATGAATCAATTCGTTGGTCAAAAATTTGATAAACATTACTCAAATGAAGTTCTCGAAATCGATTAAATAGGGAATCCGACTACTAATGCCTAGGGAAAAAAAGACATAAATTATAAAATAGGCCGGGAATTTTTCCACTCCACGCGTTCCTTTGTTCTGTAAGCTTGGGTTCAGTGTTTCTTTACGGAACGAAAGGTGGTTACCTACGCCATCCCTCAGTATTAACAATGCAGTCACAACTAGACAGTCAAAACTCTAAATATAAAGGGAAAACATCTAAAAACTGTGGATAATTATTAAAAATAAAAAATCTGAATAAAAAAAAGACAGAAAAGTCTTATCGTAATTGTATAGATAATAACGACAGACACACTTCGAAAATCTGTAAATGCAAAAACTAAAATTGTACATAAGAAGAAATAAATCGCGCATTTCTGATTTTATAAATAAGGTTTTCAATTACATTTTAGAGCAGGCTTAAGAGAATGTTAGATAGAAAATAATTTCATTCTGGTACAAAGTCCCTTTAGAATTACAAAAAAATGCCAAATTAAAAGGTTACATCTGGCCTAAATAAAAACAATAACAAATAATACAAATAAAGTGGAAAAAGTAAAGTAAACGTTAGTTAAATATATGCTACATACAAAACAAATAAATCTATTTAAATAAAATAGAAAACACTCAAACTATGACAGGACACTTAAAACTATGTACAGTAGTAAAACATTACAAATATACACTTTCAAGAAAAAATAAATAAATACATTAAGTTCTTCTTTAAAATAAGCTCTGTATTTCTGCTAATAATAAGAAAGTCGAATTTGACAATATAAAATGTCAGAGTATTTAAATAATAATAACTCAGTGTCGAATTAAATCTGAAAACGTTGGACGAAATATAATGTACATGAGTTACAAATCGAAGTTACGGACGTGGGAACAGCGATTTCAACGAAACTTTTTTGGTGGCACTATGTCAACAAATATTTGACCTAATGTCCAAACGACTGATTTAGAAACCCAGAAAATTGTTTTCATTTTTTTTTCATGCCGTTTACTCGAGCACTCATAGCTCCACAGAATTTTCTTCTAATCCAACATTACTACAACCGTTGGAAATCAGAATTATTGTTCTTCCAAATCCTACCCATAACTTCCAGATTTTACGCCTTCATTAGTAACAAAATCATTAAAAGATTTTATTCTATGTCTCCAGTTCTAACTTGTTTACGGGAGTCTGATTTGTACCATTTGGTCTAGTCCATAGAGCCCTAAATTCCTGTCTATTTTCGAGTTGATTGGTGGAGTCGTGTTGATGTCACAATTTTTGTGATTTAAAATAAAAAAACAAAATTGAAGGAATATTTTGTGAAGGAAAAGCCTAGGTGAATATTTTAAACGAAAAGCAATTTTTATATAAAGTTAAGTGTTGTTTTCTGTTTAATCGGGCCTTTATGAAACAGTTCTTTATACAGACCCCTTTTTATCAAATTATTAACATCCACCTGAAACTTGGCGAATAGCTTCGTCACATCGTAACCTACAACTATTTTATTTACGAAAACTCTTGGAATTGGAGAGTTTTCACACTGTAAGTCGGCAATCTTTTCTATTTAATTAGGTACTAAAAACTAGTAAATACCCATTTGCTTTTCATTTCGATCGTAAGATAATTTGATCGCCAAATCGAGAAATAAGGTGGCCTACAAAAATATTGGGCTGTTCGTCCTAAATGACCTCGTTATTTTGATATTTTTGGGGTGCAGGTCACGGCATACTGCTCAATATTTTTATAGGCAACTATAGCAAATGGTTATTTACGAGTTTTTAGAATCTAATTAAATAATCATAGTTTGCAGGCTTCTAGATTAAAAACGCCCTAATTCCGAGAATTTTCTTAAATAAAATAGTTGTAGGTTACGATGAGATGAAGCTATTTACGGAGTTTCTGGCGGATGTTAATAATTTAATAAAAAGGAGTCTTATCATGGTCTAAAAGCTTTAAGCTGATATTTAAGTTGTGTTTAAGTCTTATTTATCTATTGAGTGAATATATAGGTTATTGTTATCATATTTAATTTTCATTTATCAGAAAATACATTGGTCACGGGATATTTTATTAATGTCTTAATTTTTATAATTATATAAAAATATATTAGGCATTATTTAAATTTAAAAATAAACAATTCGCCTGATATTTTACGAATGACGACGCTTGAGTGAAGACTCCTCCAGTCCCCCAGATTTCGTAACTGAACTCTCCAAGGCTAAAGCGTTATCGAGTCTACATCTGACAAGGGTCCATTGAGACGTTTGCGAGCTCCTTACATCTTGTAGGGCGATCTGGTTCAAACGAGAAACGGATGGTACATCTACAAAAAAAAAAAAAAAAAATCTATACGAAATATTTAAAAATAATAATCTACTTAAGATAAATACAATCCCTGAAAAATAAATGTCATGCGTTGGTCTTGACATTTGTGAGAGAAAAAATAATAAGATAAAAATGTCTTATATTCAATATCGATTAATATTGAAATCCACTTTGATCAAAACTATAAATTAAATTAATAGATAAAATAGATTTTATTTAGAAATTTAATACTATAAGTTGGTTTCCAATACCAGTACTGGGAGAGAAGCATTAGGATTTCCTTGAGTCCTGTTTTGCCTTCCACATTCAGGGGACAAAGCTTGACTCCGAGTTTCATAGGTGAATGTTAATATTGTGCATAGGTGTGGATTTGTTTTAATTTCACTCACCTTCAACCTATTATTTTATTTTATTTTCATTTGCATATGTTTGAATATACATATATATATATATATATATATATATATATATATATATATATATATATATATATATATATATATATATATATATATAATGTGTGTGTTAATACCAACTGGTATTGGACAGACAGTTATATTGTTGGTTACAAGTTGTCGTGTTTGTTGACGCATAAATAATAACGTGTAATTTAATTTTTAACTTGGTTTAATACAAACTGATTTTATTAATCTGTAAGAGTTATAATGGTATTAGATAACAAAATACATTAATAAGAACAATATAAATAAACGAAAACAAACCTGTAAGAATTTATTAAATTATACGTTATTACTTATGCGTTAACAAACACAACTTGTAACCAACAATATAACTGTTTGCCCAATACCAGCTGTTATTTACATATATATATTAATTTTCTTTATTTTAATTGTTTATATTTATTTCCCTTTTGTGCGTACATATTGTATGAACGGATAATGTAGCCTTAATACTTACTGCCCTTCGGTATGGCAGATTAAATTTATAATCAATAGACTCGTTTAAAAAAAATACCACGATTTAAATTTGATTAAAAAAATTTTCTCTCCCGAAGTTTACACTCATGAAAATATAGTATAGAATAATAATACAATTACATAATATTGATTCAACAATTCTAGAGTAAAAAATTCCGGATCTGTCCAACATATTTTTTGAATCGGTTTACTTCAGAAAAACTTTTTATTTTTAAAATTTTCGATTATTTGCCCAAAAAAGTCTACCTAAAAATTGACTTTTATTCTTAGATACTCAAAAAACGATACAAGAGAATCAAACAGTTCATTTAAGATGAATCATACCTATAATCTAAAGCCCGATTACTGTTTTTTTTCGTTTAATTTAACTTTTTTTTTTAAATAACTTAAATTAAAGAAAATTTAAACCTTCATCATAAACCTAGAAGTTTATTACAAAAGAGTTCCTCGGGACTTTTATTCTAAAACTCTATTTTCCTTAAAAGCATCAACTCCTGCTAAAATGAGATTTTAATTCTTGAAATAATGTATAATGAGTTTTATTTATTTTTGTATTAGTTTTTAATTTACTTTTTGTTATCTACAGATCTTTGTTATCCTTTTATTTTAAAATATAAATATATTTTATATCTGTTATTATAAAATCATTCAGATATCAAAAACTTGAATTACAGGAAAATGCTCTGTTCAATTGTTTCAAATTGGGTTTCTATAAGATTCGGTGGGAAACTGCTCATTGTTTTGTAGATATTTAAAGGTGCTTTTAGACGTTTCACAAGCTATGGGAAACAATTATCTCAATAAGCTCACTTTTTAAATTTCTCTTGTTACAGTCATCCGATGTAAAACATCAAAAACGAGAAACGTAAACTCTAGCATTGGGAAACAACGATTTAAATATTAGCTGTTTCTCATAGTTTGTGAAATGCCTAAACGTACCTTTAAAATTGCTACGAATTAATTATTTTCTACTTTGCTATGGTTCATATTTACTATGATTTTATCGCTAGATTTTATCGCAGACAATAGAAATAGGTGGTTCAGCAATTGAGAACAAATCCCTTTTCTTTCTTTAACCCATTGTTTGCTCAACTGTATTTTAGAATCGACCGAATAAGCACTTACATTTCATTTTATTGGATAAATTAGTTATAATTTTTTTTTTTTAGTTAATGCTCTGAAACAGGGATAATAATATAACTAAATATTACGACGTATGATAACTAAAACTAAAGCAAATACCGTCATAATTCCGATGTATATATATCTCCTGATATTCTTTTTCCTGACTATATTTTATGGTTTCAACGCTTTAGATTAAGTTTAGTTTCATTCTATCACCCAATTACAAGTCTCGATAAGCAAGATCAGTTAAACGTGGAACTTGTTATACGGCGTTTTTATTGTTCTTTTTTTACGGAATGACTCAATCAAACGTTCCATAACTCCTAAGCGATATTGTTTATTCGCCGTTTGATCACTTCGAAGGAATTCGTGATGCACTGTACCATTGTTACCATTTTATCACCAATAAAATACCAATCTAGATCTGGTATGTTATCACGGGATTGGGGGGGGAGGGAGAGATTATCACCAATCTCAATGTTTTGAGATACTGACTACAAACTGCAAAAGTTGTGGTAAAACATTTTTCTGAAACAGCTACCAATTTTTAATGTAATGGTTACATAGAACTTATGTTTTCCAAAAAATGGAATTCGCTAAAAAGCCACCCAAACAAACTGCATATAAGAATAAAATAACTCATATAAGATAATTTGTAACTCCAAAATAAGCCTAATTATTGTTTCTCATTTAACGTATTTTATTTTTAAACTTAAATAAATAAAAGTTAAATTTTTACCAAGTATCTAGAAATTTCATTTAAAAAAAATATATTTTTCTGAAAAGTGTCTCGGAAAAATTTAAAAAAGTTAACCCTTGGAAAAGATAAAAATGAAATATCTATTTGAAATTAATAAGCTTGTGCATAATAATCTGCAGCGTATATAATTAAAAAATTAATTAAAATTTATTTTTTTATTTAATTTATTATTAAATGTTTTTAAACATTTAACAGTCGGATCTTTTTTTCCCAACAATTTGATAGACAATGTGTAATAATATAAAAGTTTACAATATTACATTACCGACCAGTATTTTTTTTTTTCAATCTTCAAAAAACAACCATAAAATATAGAAATACCGATATAAAATGGTATTTATAACATTTAAATAAATTAGCTAACGTTCGTAATATCGGTTGCATAACCCGTTAGCTAAATGCCAAACTTGAATTTTAATAATAGCTGGATCAGTGAAAATTTGTGACGGATCTGCAATAAATAAATTCCGTGAATAAATACTAGGTGTCAAAGCTTTTAACATCGTCTATGTATATATATTTTTGTATATAATATATAAATATATATATATTTAAAAATATTTTCATTCCCATCGAACTCCTTTGGGTAAATAGTACACGGTACAGACTCCTTTTTGTCAAATTATTAACACTTAGTGAATGAATGGCTTCGTCTTATCGTAACCTACAAACTTTTTATCTACGAAAATTCTTAGAAATCGGGCGTTTTCTCATTACATTAATTAATTAATTTGCATTCCATTAGAAGGATAATTTGATCACAAAATCGAGAAAAAAGTGGCCTACAAATATATTGGGCCGTTTGGCCTAGACAAGTTTGAATTTCATAAAAATGGATCTGTACGGCGGACTAAAACCGTCGTTCTCATTCGAAATTTATTTCTTATACGTAATTATACATGGTAATTTTAGTTATATTTTACAAAACAGTTCTTAGTAATAATAGTTATATCTATTTTTATTTTTCAAGAATTTTTGAAGGAAGATAACAAAAAAAAAAAAAAAAATGTCTCATTATAGCAATAGCTTACGATAATAGTGAATCACAAATGACCAAATCCTAAATAGCAAAAGACAACTTTTTGTTACATAATATTTGAGCTTTCTTAAAGACAATTTCACAGCATGCGTAATCATTAAAATATATTTCAACAGTAAATAATATTTTATGTTTATCTTCTTTAGAGAGCATCGCTAATAGTGTTGTCCAAATGCGAGACCGAGACGAGTCTTGATCTTGCAAACTCAGTCTTGGTCTTGCGCAAGAGTCTTGCAGTTAATTATTAGCTTATTACTTTAGATATATTACTGTAATTTTTATAAGATAGGAGAAACCTGACTAAGCCGGAATGAAAAATTATAGCAGTTAAATTCAAAAGTATATTGGTTATACCAATTATTAACATATAGTATCTAAGATTGTCAAGTATTAGTAACTATTTTGCCTTAATGTTTATTTTAAAAATCTATTTTTTTTTTCCAGTCCTGGTCTTGGTCTTACAACAGTTAGGCGGCCTTAGTATTGGGAAGACCAAGACCGATTTTGGGCAACACTAATCGCTAATATTTAATATTACATAAATTAGCATTTTCTTTCTTAACGATTCATTTAAAGTTATATGAGATTAATATAACCGTGAACCACATACTCTTGGATTGTGTTGTACTATCTAGCCAGAAGAAAGAACCTCAACCTACACGGAACTGTTAAGGAAATATTACAAGATACCGAGAGATATGTGAAAATCCTGATGAGTTTAAAAAAAAAAAAAACAGGTTTCTACAATAGAATATAGGAAATTGGAGTGAAGAAAGAAATGCCAATGACCCTATCGGGTAGAGAATTCAGATTATAAATAAATAAATATATGAGATTCCAAAGAAAGGAATTTGCCCATATGAGCTCGTAAGTTAGTTATATTGTTTCTTTTAATGGCGTGGAGATAAATAATTGATATCGGTGATAATTATAAAATGCGTTAATATCACGTAAAAAATTGTGATAAATTATACACTTTTATATCATTTTTATTTGCTCTGCTGATGCTGAATTCCATTCTCGTAGAGTCATACTTGTTTTAAGCCTTATTTAAAGATTATTTAAATATATTAAATATTATACTTTCTAAGATCGAGTGATTAGATTATTTTATGGAGTACAGCGTATTGAAAAAAAAATACATAAACTTTCGTATAATTATAAATGGACAGAATTAGATCTATCGGCAACCATATGCGCATTTATGCTGAATTTATTTGATTTGGCCGATATAAGTTTTTGGTAAGTAAATATTCGATGTACTGTCATATTTATTTTTATTTTTGATATGAAGATATCGTGAATATTTGGATGCTTTTATTAAAGCTGTGGTTGTGAATTCTTCAATTACTATGAACAATTATGTCTTGATGCCCGCATGATCGGACATGGGGGTTCGTTGCTTCGTGATTATTTGATCCTGTGAAATTCGCATATTATACACACACAATATATATACATATATATTACACGTATTAAAATTTATATATATACATATATATTTTTAATAAATATCTGTTTTGTAGAACTTGAATCCAGAATGATTTATAAATATGTTTATTGATAGCTTACTAGTAAGAATTGACTTTATTATAAAATGATATTCATTTTACCACGAAAAAAAAAAATTAAGAACAAAACAGACTATAGGGTAGTTGCTACATTCAACCCTATATTGTGATTGATCTTAGGGTTCAATGTAAGTTTTAAGCTTCAATTTTTCACATTAAAATCTCATAAAGTATTTTATTTTCAAGCGCTAATAACGAATTTTCGAACCACGTAAGTTAAGTCGAGGGTCATCTTCGAGTAGTGGTGGATTTAGTATTCAATTTTGGCAAAGGGCTTATTTTAATTTATTTTTTTAAATGATAATAAAAAGTAATATGAATAATAATAAATCTGAGTTTACTTGAACAATATAATGCTTATGGGGGTATTTTTTGTAATTAATTATAAAAAGTGAAAATAATAATAATAAAACTGAGTTTATATGAACTATATAATGCTTATAGGTATATTTTTTTTTCTTGGCACGTGCCTCCATATAGTAGCTGTAATAAATACATTATAATTCTAAAACAGTACATATTTTTGTATTGTTTTTTAGTATTCAGTTCAGATAACTCACAAAAAAAAAATATATATATGGAACAATGAAAAAAACAATATTTTTCTATTTTGAGGATCTTCAGCCCGAAAACCCATATGTTTTCCTATGAACCTCAAGAATGCAATATTAGTTGTAAGTTGAGGGCGGTTATTCGAATCTCTTTATAATTCAAGTATTGGACTCCTCAGTTTCACAAGTGTTCTTTTTCTACCGAAACATCTGTGGTCGTACCCAGGTTCATCCGAAAAGAGGATGCTGTGTCTTTTGAGTTGAAGGCTAGCAGCAGGTGGCCAAGAACCTCCTCCAACCACAGCACTTCCATACCATACCACTCGTCTCTATAACATGTGTTAATAATAGTAAACGTTAATAGCATTTTTAGCATGAGGTTTGGGATACCCATGAAAATAGAATAAAGTGGTGAAAATATTAATTATTATGTTAAATGAACAGTGGTGATTTGTCGAGAGTTAAAATATACAATGAGTTGACATTTGATAATAAATGCTCGTTTCTTAAAAATCAATTATTAAAATTTTAATTGTTAAATTATTTTTTTAATTTTATACATTCATGAAGTTTGGTTGTATATTTTGATTTAAGATTTTTATGTACCCTCACTAGAGCAGGACAGGTGGTGTATTATAGATGTTTCCAACCTTTTCTATTAGCATAAAAAAAAAATAGAAATTCACATCTTTAAGTACACTCTTAAATAATAGTCAATCCCTGAGCGAAAAATAATACATTATTTTGCTCCAATAACTTAAAGCGTTTCCAGTTGCCCTATGTGGCCCATAAGTGGTGGTCCAAGGCGCGAAAGGCCTATTAGGGAACAAGAAAATATTTCCCGATTGGTGAGTGCAAAGTTAAAGGATTTTTTTTTATTGTTTATTTATTGAATACTACAACATTCTGTCACTTGGACATTGATTATAGTGGGGTAAGATCACATTCACACTATATGTAGAAAAAAATATAAAATAAACAGAAGCAAAATAACAACTAAATAATAATCAAAAAGTATATACAATAAATAAAATAAACCTATATACACTATTTACAATCAGGCGAGGGAACTCCGAGGCAGGCTTGTCTCTCCAACTATGGAGGGAAAAGCAGGACTCCAGGAGAACCCTGTACTCTCTCTCAATGGTAAGATTTTTCTAAAGTTATTTATGTTTTTCGTCTTGTTCTCTATTGGAAAACAAATCTCGAAATTCTATTGCTTCAGTGCTTCTTCTGGAAGTATAATGATGACTTCAATCTCGTAAGTTATTCAAATTTCATCTGTGATTAAACATATTAGCGTTAGTTATTAATCTCTTCCTTTGTTGTTGTAACTTTGGATAAGTTTCCACGAGAAATTGAGGATATTTTTCTCTATCAAATTTGTCCTTACAAGTGGTACTGATTGTCCCGATTTGTTTGTCTGATATTTTAAAAAACTTTAACGTCCTTAAAGTTTTTTTTCGTGTTGTAAACTCTCTCAACTGATCCATAATAGAGTTTGTTCTGCATAAAAATCAAACACTCAAATGTTGATGTGGAGTAAACGTGGGACTTATTATTTTATTCAGCCTCTAAACCAGGTCGAGGTATGCACTGCAGACTTTTCTGAATCCTATAAATGAGTAAAAAACGCAGATTACCACAAAAAGTTTAGACACTTTAGTACAATGTAATCAAATTTGACGGTTCTTGTTCGTAAGTACAAAAATTATTTATAATTTTATATTCATTTATATTACTAAGTTACGTAAATTACTGACTTATTTTGTTGTATAAGAAGATTTATTTTTCTTTCCATACCATGCAAGAATCAATGTGACTATTTCACGCGTACCGTCCATTGTGCTTGAGAAATAATTTTATAGGTAATTTTTAGTGTCATACTACTACTATCAGTGTCATGATTATTTTTTATTTATATTTTTTTTATTCAGTTCAATTAAATTGTTATGGCATAAACGTTTGTGATTTTTCATCGAATGTCCAGTCAAGCATACGTGCTGTAATCAAATACGCCCACGTCTAGGCGCCTTATGTAACATTATTGTGCAGCACCTTGTCTCAAAAATCGTCCTGCCAAAAGTCAAACTTTCCAAGTCGTGCGATATTTTAGTAAAATGCCCTACGCGATGCCAAACCAATCCTACGAAATTCGAGCTAGGCCGTGATGAAAAATATTTGAAATGAACCATATGGTATTTCAACCCACACGCCTCGGAAGAAAACAGAAGAGAAGCGGCCTGATCTTATTAGGGCGTGAGCTAATGGTATTTATTTTATGTACGCTGTATTTAAATTACTATCGTCGGTTCCATGATTTTTTTCGTTTTTGCTTTGGACCTTTCTTCCAGACGCAGACACATCCCTTGTAGATTATCTACTGATAGCAACTGTGATATTGGTTCTCAACTAATACATGCATGTTTTTACGATTAGAAAACGTTAAATAAAAATTCTAACGGATTCGAATTCAAATACTAAACTTTTTATAAATTTGAGGTGCTTAGAAAGATAAAAAGCACTATATTGGAGAAAAAAGTTTTGCGAAGTAAGTCGGCTGAGGTTCTGAAGATGTCATTGTGCATTATTGCTAATTACTAGGGTACATGTTCCAACTATGTTACGTGTATGCTGTTTTAAGCACAGATGATATGAAGTGGGAGGGGAGGGGCATATAGCTTGAAGCGATCCATCTGTAACTCTATACAACAATGAATGCATCAATAGTAGATAGAAGATATCGTGGAAGGTCAAAAAGCAGATAGATCTAATCAACAAAGATGCAATGCTGAGCTGCATGCAGATAACTGGAAAGAAATGACCCTAGACAGGCAGAGATAGTGTAGGATTGTTAAGGTGGCAAAAGATCTATAAGGTCTGTAATTCTAATTAAAAAAAAAATGTAGGACTTGGTCATAGTCTCTTTTTATAGGATATAGTAACGAGAATAGGGTACTACCAATCAACGGTAGTCATAGTTTTGATTGGGGGGGGGGGGGCGAGAGGGGCTTATATAATAAGGGGCTGGTAAATAAAATAAAATTTAATAAACTTTTTACTCGGCGATGCAATTTCTATGACGGTGACTGTACGCAATCCATTCCTTTTAAGACTTAGTTATTATGAAGCTCTCAAAATAGTTTTAGCTTGCTAATAAAATGCGTTTATTTTAGGATAACGTGGTGTAAGTGTGTGAGGGGCAATCGTCTTATTGAATTCAAACTTTAAAAACTGATTGCAGCTTCTCTTCACAGAACATGAACACCCAACTTATTTTTAGATTAAAAAAAATAAAAGAAAAATTTATGAAAAAAGAAAGGGAAATTTAATGTAATATATATATATATATATATATATTTGTCTTTATTGAAATGATACTAGATATTTATGTATAAGTTTTTTATGACTGTCTAGCAGATTTATTAGAACGCTAGGTCTGTAGCAAACTATTATAATTGCTGTGGCTGCACCATTTAATATAAATAAAGTGTTTCTTTCCAATTTCTGAAGTACATTTCTCCTTGGTAGTTTTCAATTTTTTAAACGCTAGCCTGTATTTGTTCCGTCATAACATAACAGTAGGGGTAATTAATTATAAACTCAATTGTGAGACGTGTGCTTTTGGTTTGCACTTAATACTCTTTACTAGAGCAACTGAGGAATAGCACATTCAACTAGAAATTCATTTTTTTTTTTTTAAATACATAAATTCAATCATGTTTCGCATCCAAATTTCATGACTTTCTCAAATGTGAATCTCAGACGTTTTATTTATTTTCTATTATTACGCCAGTAAAAAAAAAAAAAACCCTCTTACTGCTTGAATAACCAGTCATCCAGATGCCTTGTATGTACTTATTCCATAAGGTAGGGGGTGCAAGTTTGTACCAGTTTATCATGATAAATGGGCTTGAATTAATATTAAAAATCGTCTCCGAAATTTAAAAAAAAATCAGCTAAAAACAATAAATATAATAAATTATTTAAACTAAACTGAAGTTTTAGTTTTTTTTTTTAAACATTTAGTTCTATTATCTATGATGTGTAGTATTGTCCATTTGGATATTTACAGACAGTGTGAAACGGAGGAACGCAGACAAACCGCCATGAAACGGAAAGCGGTGTTCGGCTTCTGAATGTTTAGTAGGATCTGACCATTCGCTCCAAGCTTTAACGTCTATCCTTTTCACTCTTGTAATCTCCAACCTCTATACTAGAAAAATATATTTGTTTAAAGTAGTTAAGATATTATAATTTACAATTATTTCACTGACTTCCATTCCCGTTTTTTAATTTTATTTAATTCTGTCTTAAAATATATTAGGTATGTTGAATACGTTATGCATGATTTAATTTTACTCTAGTTTAAGTGTGTATATTATATTACTACTGTTACTTCATATATATATATATATATATATATATATTTATATTTATATTTATTCAGTTTTACAATGAAATAAATATTGTGAAACAAATCTTGACTGAGCTAAATGGTTGTTAAAATTGTTCGAGTTTTAATTTTAAAAATCAACCCATGCATATAATATTTTGTTTTTTATTTTACCTGATTTCTGTTTTTCTTTTCATTTAAATAATGTTTGTTTTGTTTTTCAAAATGGTGTTACTTTTTATTTGTTTCAATATATTTTCACTGTATATATTCTTTAATGTTGATTAATGTATTTTTTGGCCAGATGTGGTTTTTATTTTTTTGTTCATAATTGTTATTCTATCTATCTATCTATCTATCTATCTATCTATCTATCTATCTATATATATATATAAATTCTAATGCATTCTTAATTCTAATGCATTCGCTAGAAACTGTAAAACAAAACTTCGAGAACGTTACATTATATATATATATATATATTTGGAGGGAGAAGGTGGTATAGTGACCAACATCTAAAGTCCTAACATTATTTAAAACATTGCTATGTATTTTTATTCATGAAATTTACAACTGTATGCAAATAAATATACATCAAGTAAACGTGATACAGAGAAATAAAATGACATGATAATACTTGTAGAAAATCTATCCACTGGCAGCACTGCAATAAAGCAACTAAATTTGGAAATCAAGAGGCCATCTTCTTTTCAGACGGGTGGGTTATCAGAGATCGAAGAGATAGTAAGGTTAGAAACGAGAGAATTAGGATGGTTCTGAAGTTGATTATGGAAGGATTGGTATCTGGATTGGGCCAATTCTGAAACATGTGGAATATTAAGGTCGTCATGGATGGTTTTATTTGTAAAAAATTAAGGAGAATTGAGGATTTTAAGAAGGATTTTGGATTGTAAGGATTTTATACAAGAGGGATTCGATGGTTTTGTTTAGCTCCAAAACTCAACTTCATATATCCCAATATGCCTTGTTATAGTCATGCATATGGGTCTATTGTAATTAATTGGAAGTTTAGAGCGTTTGTCCAGTAAGTGCTGAAGTAGTCGAGCGATTTCTTGCCATGTATTTATTTAGCACTGAAATATTCAAATTTGTATCGACATCGAAACTTTTTTTTTTTTATTGGATTTTAGCTATTATTTCATTACGGTGTTATTTTGTTTTTACTTGTACGTTCATCGATGAACATATCTTTAAGCGAATTAAATACCTCGAAAAATTACCCCTGTTACTTGTCAGAAATAACAAGTCATTATTCACGAATATAGAGTGTATGAACTCATCGGTGTGGGTATGATTGACGTGATTATTTAATATTGAGAAGCCAAGAAGATAAGTGTTTTGAATCAAATAAGCTAAAATTAAATCGAGATGTATATGTAATGTGTTCAATATCACGAGATTTCGAGATGTTGTTAGAAGATTCTTTAATTCAAAAGCCATCGTCCCTAAAATACCAGCAAATAATATATTAAAACTTTCGCCAATTCATTTATGATCAGAAAGACCAGGAGTATTTTTTCAGAAAAAGATATGATCACAGTATTCTAAAACATTTCAATACGTATTGTCAAATAATGAAGTAGCTATATGTTTTGATGTTTTGGAGTGATGTGATGTTGATGATGCACGTAATAGGTCCG
Source organism: Nezara viridula (assembly GCA_928085145.1). Taxonomy (NCBI): domain Eukaryota; kingdom Metazoa; phylum Arthropoda; class Insecta; order Hemiptera; family Pentatomidae; genus Nezara; species Nezara viridula. Next base: position 165,786,779 of record OV725078.1, on the reverse strand, counting down.
TGTTTTTATATTTCATTTGAGATGCCAATCATGACTGAATTGGCGAAACGTTGGCTCGTTAGCTTTTTACTTATGAGGCCTTGTCTTTGAAGTATTACGATTTGATTTTAACAATTGATGTTGACAATTATTTAATCATTTTACTATTTTTTATTAACGGTGAATCAATTTCGGTTTTTTAGAATTTAAAATGAACTTTTGTTATCACGTTTTAAGAGATTTCACTTGAAGGACCAGCTGTACCATCTTGTAGATACGTACAATGAAAATTGTATGCATTCTGGGTTCTTAATATTAAAGTTAATGTTGGTATCCACCTTGACAAACGACTCACTTGTAACCCCCATACCAGACTGAAACGACTAGAAACCGGCCTACGTTTTCGACTACTGCAGCACTTACTAGACAAACGCTCTAAGCTTTCAATCCATTACAAACGACTCATATATATGACAATAATAAGACCTATTTAAACGTACGGAATTGAACTTTGGGACTCCACTAAACCATCGAATTCCTCTCGTATCCATTTCTTACAATCCAAAATCCTCAACGCTCCTTACTTTGTCACAAATAAAATCATCTATAAAGACCTTAATGCTCCATATGTTTCCGATTTGACCCAATTCAGATACCTATCCTTCCATAACAAACTGCAGAACCATCCGAATCCTCTCGTTTCAAACCTTGCTTCCTCCTCGATCCCTGATAACCCTTCGAGGCGTCTGAAAAGAAGATGGCCTCGAGAACTTCTAATATAGAAGTTTAATTTGAGTTCTACCAATGGGTAGTTTCTCTTTATGTTGTACATGTCATGTTACCAATGTCACATTTACTTGTTGTATTTTTCATGTAATACAGTTGTAAATTTCAATAATATAAAAAAAAATAAAAAAATGTTGGTATGATGGCATTGAAGCTAATGGTTACGGGTTTTATTTTCGAATCTTAAGTATTTTTTTTCGTTTATCCTCTCATCTCCCTACCTCGCCATTTCTGGCATAGAAGACAATTGTTCTAAAGGTAGAATCTAAGCTATTCTAACTAGAGAGGGAAGCCGTGAGTCCACCAGGAAATAACGTCAATAAATTTCAACCCAACCAGGCTGGATTCGAACCGACTCCGCGCAAGACTCGGGAGTGTTAACGACCTCAATCTAAGATATTACCATTGGTGTCGCAGAATCGTGAAAACCATGCGACCAAGTATTCATGTTAAGGAATCAGTAACCATTTCGACTTTCCAACTTCCTCTGCCAGTACTTATTAAAAAAACATTTCCTGGAGGAAGGGGAATCACTTAAATAATACAAAAGAGCCTTCCGAACATTGTCCCAGCCGCCAGATCCAAAGGTTAGTATGCAGATGGAGGACGGTGTCGGATAAAGAATTCTTATTCTCATCTGTTGCCGAAGACGCAGACTGGATGAAGCTTAATGGCATGAGCTTGGCAGGCTCCCGGCTCATGAATGAATGGAGTTGACATCACCATCCCTTGGATCCCATCCAACTATACCTAACTATACTCGACCACAACCGACGATGACTCAATCGCCATCTGTAATTTTGGACTAGCAGCTGCAAAAAAAGTGTTGTTGGCCTTCGCTTAGACTCTAGAACTGTTCTATATTTCTTGGATCGAATAGAGTATGAGAAGTATTTATTTCCACATGTGGCTTGCAGTAGGCCAAGTATTTCGTACACTTGTGTCGTTTTACTATATTATCAGATTTTATTTGTTATGGTTTTACCTCGATTAATAAGTCAAATAGATGTGACATACTGACCCAATGATAAAAATAATTATATACTCTACTTAATTTATTTCTTTTTAACTTTTCGGAATACCTATGGCCACGGTCTGGATTTTAATGCAATTTCATATTTTTTTCGCATGCATTAAATTGGTGATCAAATGTCTATATGAATCAGAGTACCCAGATGCAATTAGACAAATTTTATATTGCCTATTTGATAACAATTGCAATATTGAGTACGTCGGCAAGCTGAATAAAAGCTGAAAATCTTGACTATTTATCATAATAGCAATTTAAAAAAAAAATAATTTTTTAGTTAAAATAATTTATAATTTTCTTTTATTATTAATTTGTGTTTTAACTATTTTTATGTTCATTTTCGTTTTTCTTTTTAATTTTAATTCATCATCTTTACATTCAACTACCTATTGCTGTTTTTATTTGTTACCAACTGGAAGTATTTACTACTTTGATATTTTATTTCTTAAAACGTATTTCACACGTGTAATGTTTTTAACCATTAATATAAATAGGTTTCGTGTTTATGTTTTTCACATTATATTTTACCTTATTATTATGGGTTGTAAAATAAAATATTTTTAATCAATTACTAATCCTTCCTATTTCTTTTTAGATCACTACGTTTTTTTAGGTCCCTTACAAACGAAAATTTTGGTGTGTTATTACATATTTAGAGATTTTTTAATAGCTCATTTTATGTTTCGTTACGGGTTTTTTTATTGCTTATTATATGAGTTTTTATTGCATAAACATTCGGACTCTGTTTATGACATGCGATATTTATTATAATCAGCGCATAAGCTCAAAATATAACGTAATAACACTTCTTCTGCTTTCGTTAATCGTCCCAAGTTCATTTTTATGTATTTAATATTTTACTTCGCAGTATTACAAATTACTTCAGTATTGCAAATTACCTACAAGACAATCCTAAGACCCTTTTGGACATACAGACTGGAATTGTGGGGGACAGCAAAACTTTTCAGCATCAAACGCATCCAATCCTTAAAATCCAAAGTCCTTCGAATAATGTTTGATGCTCAGTTTTATATAACAAACAAAACCTTACACTATGATCATAATATCCCATTTGTCTTAGATCGTATCCCAGAAAAAGTCTCCACATTTCATCAGGACTTTACATATCATCTTAAATCCCTAGCACAATCCTAATCAAACTACACCCATTCTTACAATTCTTCTAGAAGTTTGAAGCGGAAGTGGCCCAGAGACCTTCTGTTCTGGCAATGGCCGGATTCCTATACTCAAGCCATGTCCGACTGTGGTTATGACGCCTCTGCTTAGTCTACACTGGTCCTTAATACTAGTAATGCAGCTGAGTGAGAGGCGCTGGGATCTCCTAGAGTCCTGCCTTTCCTTCCACGAGGGAGAGAAAGGCTTGGCTCCGAATTCTCCTGAGTGAATGAATTTTGTAAATAGCATATAAAAGTATGTTGGTTTGTAAGTTGTTATTATGATTAGTTTACATAGTGTGTGAATGTGGTTTCTGGCTTTCCTTGTACATTTAATAACACGTATGATAATAATATGTATAATGACACATTTCTTATAAAACGTCACATCACGAATGTCCCTAAGAATGATAATTATTACTAACGTTAGTGGAATTATTTCAGAACTAAGTAAATAATAACAACTCTATAAAAAATCGATGATAATTTTGAAGTGTAGTTGTTGAGACAAGAATCTAATTGGCATTCTCCGCCTTCTCTTCTGCAACCGCTTCCATTCAAGACCATGCTCGGGCCAACACACCTTCGTTCCGGCTTTTATTTATTCAACTGCTCCCGAGCATCTAAAGTTGGATGCACGCGTTTGTGTACCTCCGATCGTAGAGTTATGTCCGTATGACAGTCCCCTTCGAGCAAGGTAGATTCTTGTTTTACATTATTCATTACTGCTGAAAGACCACACATTTACGAGGAACTCAAGTTTTTACAGGACTCGTAATATCCATTTGTTATCACATTATCATTAGAGAGTGTTTAAAGGTTGGACATTCGGTTAGTCCCAAATTTCTACAAATCAAAGATTTGCCAAAGGTATTGAAATTTTTGTAGACATTCTTATTCTCATATGCGTCTGTTTTCCAACTTCAAAAAAAGTCTGAAAAGAAGTCTGTCTCGAAGAATCTCGGAGTAGGGAAGGGCCGTCGAGGTTAAGTGTGCTTATTTTACTTTTAAATCTGCCAATGAATTCATTTATCTTAGCTTACAATTCAACTCCACTGAAAAACAGCATTGATTGAGTTCCAGCGAGTCCAGTGAGTTCGAACTAGGATCACTGTATCTTTACCTTCAAGAATATTAACATTGAGGTATAAAGTTCACATTCCACTAAAATAATGAGAAAGGTGGGATGGTACATACAAAATCGGCAGTACTGATTGTTTAAAAGATAGATTTGTGGGTTTCGGGTAGTTTTAATTTTATGTTGAACATCCGAAAAATCATTTAATGGTATTAAAAAAAAGTTAATCGTTTGTTGTGAAGACCACTGTTGCTGTTTCCCACGATACTATTCTCTATTTTGATTTCTCGTTTGAATATTTTAAGTATCAAATCAGACATTTTGACATCAGGTACACTTGAAAGCTTAGTACCTAAAAATTTATCTGAGATTCGGATCATTTTAACTTTAATAGCATTTAGATTATAGCAGTTCACGAAAAAATAACAGTTCAGGTTCGAAGTCGAAATATGTTACAGGATTCTGTACAGTGCAAAGAACAGTTTGTACAAATATGCTTTAATATTTCAAGAGATTTTCTACTTTACAGAGGACTGACACAGCTTCTTCTTTTTATGATTTCTTTCCTCAAGATCGGGTTGTTCCCTCGGTCGTATCTCGGGCATCAAATTTCATGGTTCAGGTGAAATTCTATCCTCATTCGGACCCATTCACTGCAGTTTCCTTAAACCAAGTTCACACCAATACAATAATTTTATAATATTAAATAAAACCTTTTTCCTCTTTGTAGTTTCACTGTTAGAGTTTTATAATTTGGTTCACGAGGCTCGTTTTTTTTTTTTTTCCGTACGGACTCGAATGGCTTCATAGTGCGAAATATTAAAATAATAAAAATAAGACCTTTACTTTATTTGTTCCTCGTTCAGGGGATTCGAAATTCTCTTGTATAGGGTAGAAACCGCGCAAAATGAATTGTCATTGCCAGCAAAATATTCTGAAAAGCTTCATGATGTTAAATTTCCTTATTTAAATATTTAATATATATGTATATATATATATATATATATATATATATATATATATATATATATACATATATATATATATATACATATATATACATATATAAATCGTGATATCTCTTTTGAAACCAATAAGAAATAATTATAGCTTATACCTGCAATTATTTTGAGGAGCGCACGCGATTCAAGTCAATAAAATTGCATTCTTTCGGATTTATAATGGCATTATTAACACAATTTGCTTATATATATATATATATATATATATATATATTATTCATAAATATTTTAACTGTTTCTTAGTGAACCATATCGCGTGACGAATGGACTGTAGGTGTGTTCACATGCACTAACTATATTGTACATTTCATCTTTCTGTTATTATTTTATTTATATATATTTTCTTAGGCTTTGTTAAGGATTTCACTTACAAATTAGAAAATGCAGATAATAAAAATAAATAAAAATATTAATGTAAATATGAAACCAATCGTGGTTTCATATCTGATTGATGTAAATATTGGATATAAAATAAAAAAAATAGAGAAATATTAACTTTTTTCTTCTTAATTTCTATTTTTAATATAACTATATTTATTATTTAACATTTCGGAGCTGTATTTTCCATTTTTAAAAGTTGCTTGATATGACACAGTTTATTAACTTTACAATAATAGTTCTTTCTGCTAATGCCAGAATAGTAATATTATTAAAATTATATTTGTTCTCAGCTCAAATTTATATAAATATGAATATAGATAATATCACTGATATGTATGAATATGTTTTTATGAATTTTATATTTTATTTAATGGTATTTCGGGTTTCATTTCTTGAGTTATTTTTATCGACTCAGATAAAACCAAAAAAAATATAAAATATTTGAATATTTTTATTTACGAATAGCGTTATCGACATTTTATTATATAGCATAATTATATAACTTCGTCGGTCAAAGATATTCCGATGATTGAATGATTATTTCGTACAAGACAGATCCTGATCGTATCTAGAGAAACCTGTGTTAACAAATTAAATATACTACAAAGTGAAAAGTGGGTAATAGATTTTAAGATAATTGTAGATTAGAAACGCACGGGAGAAGCCCACACTACTGCCCTTGGAGCCTGGGTTCTCAGGCCCGCTGAGGGGGAAAAAAAATGGAGAAAAAAGGGATCTCCCCACCACCCCGGCCCTCAGAAACCCTAAACCCTTCTCTTCCCGAAATCTGAGATATCCCTTTGTCCCTTCTCTCTTCGGCTCCGGGCAACAGGTGTCTCCTCTCAGTCATCTGCTGTCGGAACGCCGCGTAGATTTAGAAAACATTTTCGATAGCATTGGACGATTTGTCCGAGAAAAGAAAAAACATAACCAATGCATTGCCGATTTAAAATTACCCTTCCATTAATTCCAAAACTTGATTGTTAAAAATTGCAAACAAGTCACAATTTATCATGTTAATTGAGAGTTAGAATCCATTTGCGAAGTCCGTGAAATATGCTTAGCTTGAAGATTACTCTTACTTGACGAACTCATTAATTTAAAATTAGATAACGGACGGTTTCAATATATATAGTAGCATTTAAAATCGACATAGTTGCTAAATTTTGGCAGAATATATATGATAGACAAAATTAGAATGCCAAAACGCCCTAGTATTAGAATAAAATTTTGCGTTTATTGATTTTGATTGTGTAATTGATTTTTTAACGATCTACGCTATTTATAATGATCCCTTTTCCGAATCTCAGGAACGATGGATTTTGATGAATGAGGTATCAAACGAAAATGTATTAAATGGACCAGTGACGAATCATTATTTCAAAACTTAAAATCTTATCAAAATTACAATAAAAGACATCTGAAAAAAACAAGAACGTTTCAAAACAGTTCGTATCAAAAGTCGACGGATAGAGCCGGCAAACATTTTTTAAAAAATATTTTGACCCAATTTAGTTCATTTTAAAGCCCTTAAATGTTCTGTTTATTAAGAACCCTACACGATAATTCATGAATGACAGTTGTTAGTCAAATGACTGACAAGGATTGCTTCGATCATACTGAGGCATTTTAGCTCAGTTGACGTTGAGATAACAGACAGTATGGATTTGGTGCATTGTCCATTTATAATAATGTGTTTCATTGAAAGAGTTTATTTAGCCATTGTCCTTGATAGCATTGGACATCAAGAGAAAAATGGAGGTTTAATAATTGCTTCCTAGAACCTGAAATCGTTTTAACAAAAATTAGAAAAATATAACTCTACTACTTAACAAAAAATAAGGAAAAATATTGAGAAAATAATAAATTTGTTGAGAAAAATGGAAAAGGAACTGACAAATATACACAACAGTTGAACATTGATTTTTTTTTAAATAATTAAATTCTTTTATATATAATTAATTCTTTTATATCAAAATAATTAATTTATTTTATAAATAATTGATTTTTTTTTTCTAACAAAGGGCCCTTCTCTCTTCGGCTCCGGGCAACAGGTGTCTTCTCTCAGTCATCTGCTGTCGGAACGCCGCGTAGATTTAGAAAATGTTTTAGATAGAAATGGACGATTTGTCCGAGAAAAGAAAAACATAACAAATGCATTGCCGATTTAAAATTACCCTTTGATTTAAAAAAAAATTAAATTTTGAAGTTTCCACTTTTTTAATTTATTACCCACTTGACTATTTAAAAATAAATATTTGAAGATGGTTAGTAAAAATATGAACAAGAAATATGAAAAACTATTTATTTTTAAGGAAAATTAGGAATTTACAATGGCTGTGAGGCCTAGGTAAACTAATCTATCTAGTAGTAAGGTTAGTCTCCCCACCATCTTTACCTCAGTCTCCCCTCCACTTCTCGTGATTAAACCTTTGATTTCCAGATTTTCGGAAATCCGCCAGGCACGTCCATCACTAAACAATTTTCTTTTTTTTTAGGAGTTCATAATAATACAAAATATCAGAGCCACCCTTTGAAATATCAACAGTAGATTTACAATAATTTTTTTTTAAAGGTTTTGAGTATGGTCAAGTACCTAAACTAATAAATCGATAGAATATTGGTCCCTTCTGAAAACATTGAAAGTTTATTAAAATAAAATCAGGCAATGTTCAATCGGAAAATAGTGTTATAATATAAACTGGAAATCCTTAGGTTTATTTATAGTTTTCATGAACAATATTAATACGATAGATATTTCCTGTTAAAATAAATATAAAAATTCTTTTGCTAGAAAAATATGTGTATGTTATAATTTTAACTAGAAATATTTAGCTAGCTAAGAAATGCGTAAATATTTCTTGTTAAAATTATAACATACACATATTTTTCTACCAAAAGAATTCTTAACTGTATTATAATTCTTTTTTATTTTACATGTTAGCATCACAAAATCGAAATGTTTTCGTCCTAAGAGTAAAACTTATGCAGTAATTAATATTTAAAAGTATATAGTTTCATCTCTTTACAATGAATAAACCTCTAAACTTAGTTAACTTATTACTAAAATTATTATATTTTTGTCACGAATATCTACTATACGAATAACTAGTTATACCAAATTATGTCTTACCCCTAAAGCTATTTCGTAAACGGAAGTGGAAGCAAGACTCAGAACACGTGTTGGAATCGACTCCAAGTCAAATTGATTATGACCAGCTGTTATTTCCAGAATGTTGGGCATCTTTCCTAAAGTACCTGTTTTCTACTTAACAGGTGAAGGTTCAGGTACCTAATTTTTAGAGCGTGAGTAATACGCAGTGGCGCTGTACAGTGCAAGTGTATCTCCGACGTAGTCGCAAGATGTTGGATATAGCAAGTTTGAAAAAAAAAAAAAAAAAAAATTAAAATAAACATTTTATACCCAGCAAACACAATCTATTTAGTATTTAAAAATATGCCACAGCTTTGCTTATTTTACTTATAATATTAATTAAAATAAATAATATTTTAAATAATTGAGTGTAAAGTGTGTGCTTAAAATCGCGTCCAAGAGACCACCATTAAAAAGAGCAATAGCTATAGTCGCATTGGCGCAGACCTCCGGGGGGAGAGCGAGGGGAGCTCACAATATTTGGAAAAACAACAATTTAAAAAATAAAATAACAATTAATCTACATGAATGAATGGAATATTTAAACTAAAATTAATTTAAAAAATAAGAAAAGTCGACTAGATGGCTAAGGTAAGGTATAGAAGTAGGACTGGCAAGTATTTCACTACACTCTAGGGATGCCCACAAGAGGGTTTCATGGCTCGAGTTGCGCCATCAAAATTTTTGAGGGAGGCTCATTTGGACGGGGTTTTGAATTTTTGAGGGGGGGGGGCACATTTCGACAAAGTTATTAATTTTCGAAATGGAAGATTCAAACCAGGAAAAAAGAGGAAAGCAAAGAACAGACCACTGGAAGTGTCAATGCATACGACTTATTATTTTTAAAATTCTAATTTAGCTTGCACTGTTTTTAAGAAGATTAGAGCGATAAAATATCTTGGGAGAAGAGAGGGGAAGGTTCATGTGTCATCGATCTTGGGAGGGATGTGGACCCCTGCCGCACTCTATATCCCTATTACTTAAGTTTTAGTTTATATTCAACGATAATTTTATTGTTTTGTTTATATGGTACATCTATTATGTTGTTTTGTTATTTGTTTATCATGATATTGTTTTCGTTGTATTACAATAATTATGTTGATTGTCACTATTTTATACATAATAAAATATATTTTGAGAGGTATTTTTGGAGAGGGGGATCCATCGCCCTCTTCCCCAACTAGAATGGAAAGTGCTCCTATAGCGAGACGTTAGTGGGAGGATGAAGTTGGCTCAACATTGGTGTTATAAGGTGGAATATTGAGCGCATCTCTAGTTATCAACAATCGTTCTTTCCTTGCTTTCAATCTGGCCCTCTATTTCTTTTCACGAAGACAACGGCTTGTTTAGAAAACACAAGAGCCCTCATCCAAGATAAGATGAACGAGATAAATCGTCCCATGGATCAAGATTTAGGATATTTTTTTTTGTTTTGTTTTTTTGCGGTTGGAAGGTCTTTAAATCAGTTGGGGGAATCGCTGCTCTGGAAGACATATTCGAATTCAAATAGCCATTTCAGAAAAATTATTACGACAGTTTTTAGAGATACTAAATGAGTGGTGACCAATACGTGAATGTTTGTATGCGCTTGTCATACTCCTAGAAAACTATTACGAATAGGAATGATATTGAAAACGTTATCTGAAGTTATTTTTGATCGATAAACAAGTGTCATCCGATAAATTATTGTTTTCCCCCTTCTTTTTTTATTCCTTTTTTTTAAAGTAATATTTATTTTATAGATAAATAAGGTATTAAACTTCGTAATTTTTTTTTCTATTCATTACAGACCCTGAAGATCTTTTTATCACCTAAAAATACCTATCTTGGGCTATTTCTATCTATTCTGCTTCTGCTATTAGTATGTTATTATAAATTGTTAAGTTTCTATCATTGATTATTTTATTTTCTATTCGACGTGTGTAATAAAATGCATTGAAGTAGTAATGAGAAAAAAATTAGCCTCCATTAAATAGAACTGGTAGAATATTACGAATTTCTTGCTTGTGTTTCATGAATGCCCTTTAATCGAATCCTTCCCTAATCTCATACATATCTTTTAGTTTATGGTCTTCTCTACTTCCGTGATCTGGTAGTATCTCTTCGCTGGAACGTGAGGTACGCGCTTCCTCTGATGAGTTTTGAGTTGGAGTCCAACGTCCCCGCTCTGCCTCCAAAACATTGGATAACGCGAAGCGCTCCGATCCACGGAGAGAGAGTGATACGAGCTCGTTGGATGTTTCGCTGAAAAGATTCTTTTAGGATCGCGTTACAAACCTCCTATGATAAGATAATGCACATAACGAGTGGAAGAGTATCAGCATGTACATATACAACATCTTACATAGGTGTATATATAAGAAATATATATATATATATATATATATATATATATATATATATATATATATATATATATATATATATAGGTATGTGTGATTGACACCATCGCGATCTCAAGTTTACTCCCCTCATCTAAAGCGTCGGTAATAATTATGAAGAACCCACTTAAGGTTTAAACGAACAATTTCACAAGAGTCCCCTGTAATTGTAGAAACAAAGAAACCACTGACGGCTGTGGTAATGTAAATTGTTCTTGATTTTCATGTTGGTGCAGTTTTAGCGTAGGCGGTGCCCATTAAGAAGAATAAAGGACCAATTAAAAAGAATTAAGCAGGATAATTTGTCTTGAGATTAGTTTGGGGACTCGTCTCGGGAATTGTTTGGGTTTCTTTCTCACGCCAAGTAATTTTAAATGTATAAAGTTAATTTTAATGCATTTAATATAATTTATTTTCATTTCCAATATAGTTATCTGATAGATTCAAGAAGGAGGAGGAGATCCTAAATACTTCTTTAATCGCAACATGACATATTACGTCTCTTAAATAATACTTATGTTATTATTGGGTAAACAATAAAATTTAAAATAAATTAAAAAGTCTTCCAGCCAAAGGGACTTACGTACGTAAACTACATACTTTTCAATCGAAAACTTTTAGGGCTGTAATAAAAACTCCCTGGTATGTTGATAACATTACTTTACATATAGACTTACATATGCCATTAACGATCGCATACGAACATACTAAAAAATATTTCACAACTCAACTTTAACTTACACGAACATACCAACTCACTGATTCAAGGCACGTTCGCAACTATAGGCGTCTCAAAAGAAGCTGGTCGAGGGACCTCCTCCACTACTGTAAATATTAAATACTATAAATAATAAATCTTTAATATTTTAAATATTTTAAAAAAAAAATTAAATACTACTATAAATAAACAATAAATATTAAATCAAGATAGAAAGGGACGCCGTAGGGCACTCCTCTCCCTCACGCCTACCACTAGTAAGTACCACACGTTAGTTGTTAACACTAGCGGATCCAGAATTTAATTTTGGGAGGAGGGAGGTCTTCAGCTTAAAACTTTATATATATATATATATATATATATATATATAAGTTAAGCGTCGTCGGACTTAAGAAATAAAAAAAAAGAAGGAAAAGGGAAAAGATGTAACATACACGACTTCTGAAATAACACTGCTTTATTCGTTCCATAAGCCTCCTTATATACACTTAGCCTGTTTATTTACATTACCAGATAGTATTAAGGCTGATACCGCCAGTCTCCGGTCTTTATCTCCCCCCCACCAGTTTACGAACAGGATTTTCGGAAACTTAAATATTGCTAGATCGGAGCCCACGGTGACCAGCCTTAACACTTTACAATTGGTTTTACAGTATATCCTTAAAAGAAAATAAAATAGTTCCACTCAACTGGAAAAATAATAAATAAAGAAGAAATAATTAAAAACACTGAAACTAAACACAGCACTTTAGAACTCCTACCACTTGAGAACTCCTAACAACAACAAAAAAAAACACAATTTCCTCTATACATGAAATAATACAACAAAAAAAAAATCTTTTACAACTTGTTTTGTTTTGACAGCCACAAAAAAACATATTTCTCTGTTTTATATACAGCGGTGAGGGTACTACGAATCCGTAGGTCTATGTCCCGACTCTATCATTGGGAGCTTTAATTGTTCGATATGAACGGTTCTCCTCTTTCTGGGCTCATTCACGCTCTCAATAGTTACCAGGTTATGCTCCCTAATAACAACCACTCTGAATGGACCCTCGTACCGTAGCAATTGTTTCCCTCTGTTGGTTCCCAATTTCCGGTAAACTATTGTTCCTATTTTTAGTTCCCCCATTTGGTCGCGAACCTGTACATTCTGCCTTTCCACCCGCTTCTGCTTTTCCCGCTTAATTCTCGCCGTTATCTTTCCCCATGTTTTCTCTACCTCTACCCTATTGCTGAGAATTTGATCCACTAACGGTTCGGTAAGCGTAGTTTCCCCATAATCCCGCCTTGGCCTGCGCATCCCGAATAGAACTTCCATGGGTGAAAACCCCGTTACGGAGTGGATCGAGTGGTTATAGGCTGTTACCGCTTTCCTCATTGCCACATCCGGCTCCAACCCTTTTTCACCCTGATATACACGGACGTGGTCGCTTAACGTACTGTGCAGCCGTTCAATACCGCCTCTACCTTTAGGATGTCCTGGGGTATTATAATGCCACGCAATTTCCAATCGCTTCACCTCCTCCCTAATCGCGGCATTGTCGAACTCCCTACCACCGTCCGAAGTAATCCTCTCGGGGACCCCATAGAACTGCACCCAGGTATGTAGGGCTTCCGCAACTGCATTGGCTGACTTCTCCATCACTTGGTATGCCATCGCCACCTTGCTGAATATGTCGATTACCGTGACCCACTTAAACCCTTTCCAGGTAAACGTGTCAATCTGAAGGTCCTGTAGCGGCATATTCCCTGTAGGTGTCTCCTCCTGAACTCCTCTGGGGGGGTGTCGATCGTATTTTGTGCGCATGCATATCTCGCATTTCCCAATGACTTCCTGGATGGACCTCTTCATGCCCCACCAGAAATACTTCCGACGCAATGCCTGCAGCGTCTCATTAACGCCTCGGTGATTGGTTTTCCCCTGGTGATATGCTACTGTGATTGCTTGCTGCTGCTCTTCGTCCTGTACCGTCTCCACAGCATACTTGCACCGGATGAATGTCCTGTCCACGCCTATTCGCTCGGACCTCCACATTCGCTTGATCTTATCCCATACCGTATTGTTTCCTACGTATAGGTAGTGCGTTTTACCCGCTTCCGAGGCATCCCTCAGTGCCGTACAGATTTGTTCTTCGCTGACCCCGGGCTGCGACCAAATGACGCGGATCCTACTTCTCCCGTACCTTCTGAAATCGATCTTCATGATTCCGGTTGTTCGTGTCTTCCAAATCACCTGACGGTGTTTGTCGTTCACGATCTCCTCTATTTCTTCCATCTCCGCTGCCCTTTCTTCCGCTGAGCTCTCCTCTTCTGGGGAATCTCCCCTGTCCTCAATCCCTGCGGTGTCATTTGCCCCTTCGCCATCGGGAGTCCATTCCCTCAAGAATTGGCGCACGTCCTGCGATGGTCCTCCCCTGTCCTCTTCAACCGCGTTGATCATGATGGCCCTCGAGAGCCAGTCTGCCACCACGTTTTCCTTTCCCGGCTTATACACCACCTCTATGTTGTATTGGCTTAGGATCTCCTTCCATCTTGTGACCCTAGCTGAGGTTTCCTTGAGTTTTCCTACCCACTGGAGGGGTTTGTGGTCGGTATGGACTCGAAATTTTCTCCCGAATACGTATGGCCTGAAATGGTCGATAGCCCATACTATCGCGAGTAGCTCCCTCTCCAAAGCGCTGTACCTTGATTCCGCACCCGTAAGCCGACGGCTCGCGTATGCTATCGGTCGTTCACCCTCACTCCCCCCCTGGGACAAAACGGCCCCTAGCGCGTATTCACTCGCATCAGTGGTTATATTAAAAAGCTTCTCGAAATCCGGGAACGCTAACACCGGCTCCGTCAGCAACCTATTCATACATTTTCGAATGTTATTCTCCATCTCTGGTGTCACCACAATCTTCGCGCCTTTCTTCAACAAATTGTTAATGGGTACCAAATACTCTGCCATCTCGGGTACGAATCTCCGGTAATAATTCAGCGTCCCGAGAAGCCTACGAATCCCCTTGACGTCCCGTGGTACCGCCATCCGCGTGATTGCCTCCACCTTTGCCGCATCCGGTCTGACCCCCTCGCTAGAGATAGTGTGGCCTAAAAAATTGATCCGCGTTTGTCCCAGCAGAGACTTCTCGCTTGACAATTTCAGCCCGAATTGCCGGAGCCTTTCGAATACTGCCCTCAGATGTCCCACGTGCTCGGTTTCCGTTCTGCTAAAAATCAGCAGGTCATCCATGTATACCTGGCATACCGAGTCATCGATGCCCCTCAAAAATTCGTCCATCAGACGCTGAAATGTTATGGGCGCATTCTTCAGACCAAACGGCATCCTGGTGAATTCATAATGCCCCCTTTCAAATGTGAACGCTGTTTTGTGTTGGTCTTCCGGGTGCATCCGTATTTGGTGGTATCCCGCCTTGAGGTCCAGCGTGCTAAAGACCACGGCCCCACTCAACCTATCGAGTATATCCTCGAATCTCGGGATCGGGTACTTCTCGTCTACCGTGTTATCGTTCAATTTACGATAGTCTACTACCACCCTGTATTTTTCCTTATTATCCCCCGGCGCTGCCTTCTTTTTCACCGCCCACAGGGGACTATTGAATGGTGAGGTGCTATCAACTATGATTCCCTGTTCTTTTAGACTATCTAGCTCCTCCCGAATATGCTGTCTCAACGCCTGCGGGTATCTTCTCTCTTTCACGTAAGTTACCCTCTCCTGTTTCAGTGGGATTTCGTGCACCGTCCTCCCTGTTACCCCTAATACCTCACCTTCCCTGAAGAAGATATCCCTAAACTCCTCTTGTAGCAACTTCCTCCAGTCCTCCACTCTGTCCACCGCTCCTATCCGCACCCTTCTTTCTCTCGCGACCCCTATACATCCGAACTTCCTCTTTCCTAACCTAACGCTCCAGACTCCTCTACGATTTCTAATGCTCGCCCCTACCTGACCTAACAAATCGCACCCTACTATGACTTGGTATTCCCGAGTCATGTTCTCCACCACATGCACCGTTAGCTCACCCTCTTTCCCTGTCCACCGATCAAGCCCAATTGTCGCCTCACCCTCTACACTACAGGGACCACCCAGAGTGATCAGCTGGCAGTCACATTTCTGTATCCGGAGTACCCTCTCGCTCCCGCACCCTTTTCCTAACGCCCTTCGAGTCATAATAGTGCTCGAGCTACCCGTGTCCACAAGACACTTTACTCCCCCGTCTACTTCGATAATTGGCAACCAGCATGGCTTACCTCGGATGTTGTTGCATATTGCTGTGCGGTCGCCTCTCTGCCGACACACTCCTCAGATGTCGTCCCGCTTCCTCCTTTCTGCCGCCGCTCGTCGCTGCTCACTCCGTTGGCTGCGCCTACCTCCTTCACCTCCGCTGCTGCCTGGTTCGTCCGTCTCCGTTCCCGACGCTCCTGACTCCTCGGTTGCCTCCTCCGAAGATCCGTCCCGCTGATGTACCCTGGCTCGTCTTTTCATCCTCTGCACATTCACCTCCATGGGTTCGTCCTGAGGTCTCTCCCTCCTGTGAAATATGTATGGGCACTGCCTTGCTATGTGCCCTTCCGTCCCGCACTCGAAGCATCTGGTGCGCGGACATTGCGCTACTAAATGTCCCGGCTTCCCACACCCGTGACATTTTCTCTCTTCCCTCCGGGGCCCATTCCTCGGCCTCGACGACTGTCCCGATCTTCTTTCCCTCGTCGGGGCTTTTTCTCCACTCGGCTGCCTTGTGTCCCTCTTCTTCCAACCTGTCGGGGCTGTCCATGGTCGTCTATCCGTCACTCGGGTCCAACCCGGTTCTTCCACATCCATCCGTGTCTCCTCCTCTCTGGCACTTAGGTCGATCATCTCCTGGGCGCATTCGAGGAACGATCGCTCTCTGGGCAGTCCGTCCCTCTTCCCCGTTTCTTTAGCCAGCTGGACTTTCAATATTGTCGACAGAAACTCCATCCTGGCTTCGACCTCTCCCACGCTCATTGTTTCCCGCATCTTCTCGGTTATGCGATTGTACTTCGCCACGAGTACTCCCGCATATTGCCCCCTTGACTGTCGTTGGGCCCGCCGCTCCCTAAACATTTGGAATATGTCCTCTTCCGGTGTCCACCTACCTCCTCCAAAAGCCTTCTTCAGCCGCTCCTTAATCACCGGCCACGGAGTCTCCTCGTCCGCTTGGATCTGGTTCAGGACGTTCCTCCTTACTCGGCACACAAGAGCTGCTTTTAGTTCTTCCGCGTCCCCTAGGTTCACCAGGTCCTCCGCCACCTTCACCTCGATTCTTGACATAAGACGATCTCCGCCTTTCAAGAAATGGTTGAGCTCGCCTACCTCGCCTCCGAATCGTTCTAGGTCCGCAATGGCCCTCCGTAAGTCCTGCGTGGTTGTTGCTCTTATTTTCATCCATTCCAAGGCATTGGCGTGTGCTTCTGCCAACGTGTCCCTTGGTAATGGAGGGATCTCCTGGATCTGAGGGATCTGTGCTACCTGAGGGACTTGAGGTATCTGAGGTACCTGAGGCGCGATCTGGGGTACCTGATTGATCTGTGGAATACCTGAGGTTGAGGAATTTCCGGTACGCTTAGTACTCCCGGTCTAATCAATCCTTCTGTCGGCATTTCACCTTTTCCTTAAACACCAAAAAAAAAAATATCTACTTAAAAAAAATTACTTCCCTGACGTTGTCCCGGGTTTCGGCACCAGTTAAGCGTCGTCGGACTTAAGAAATAAAAAAAAAGAAGGAAAAGGGAAAAGATGTAACATACACGACTTCTGAAATAACACTGCTTTATTCGTTCCATAAGCCTCCTTATATACACTTAGCCTGTTTATTTACATTACCAGATAGTATTAAGGCTGATACCGCCAGTCTCCGGTCTTTATCTTATATATATATATACACACACATATATATATATATATATATATATATAACGATGATTACTTTGAAAGTAACTAACGACCTATACGCAATGGTGTTTAAGTGATTCTTGAAGTCCTATTTCAAGGACTTACTTCAAGTCCTATTTTTTTAAATGTAATTACAACAACAATAATACTTTTAGAGATAATTTTTTCATAAGGCATGGTTATATTTTAAACCTTCAGCCCAAAAACCCCGCCGTAGTTGTGTCTGTAGTTGCTGGTATTCCCAACAGGCGTGAGTTTAAAAATAAAGTTTTTTTAAGTCTCTTGGTATTTTTTTTTTTTTTAAGTTTCTGAAAACCCTAACGTTCATTTTTATTACTCCTGCACCCCCTCCCCGTGTTTAAAACCAACATTAACTTAAATAAAGATCATTTATGTTTAAATTCATTTTTTTTTTGTTACGAAAAAATATAATTAAGTTCATTTAGGTTAGTTCCTTTGAAATCTTTAGTCATATTAGCACTATAATTGCAGTGATTCTTGTTTAATTCTGCAGTTCAAGGCAAAAATAAATTAAATATAATATTTTTGTATGGTTTTATAGAAAGAACTTTTCTTAAATTTTATCATAATTAGAAAGTTAATATTGTAAAATATACGTCCCTCAAAAAATACATTTAAATAAAATATGTCTATTTTCATTTTAGTATATATATATATATATATATATACACATTTATTTCTTGTCTTTTTTCTATATTATCAGTTCATGCATTTAAACAAGGTTGCTTATGTACCATAATTTAAAATATCTCAACTTTTATTATAAATATACAAATGGAGTTGGGTTTATATATATATGAAATCAAATTAAATACATTAATAGTAAGAATCAGTAAAATAAAACGATTATAAACTACACCAAATATCTTGAATAAAACATAATGTTAAGTCCTGATATTATTATTTACAAATAGTCTTTACCTAAAACTTATTGGTAAAACTATTCATTCTTGAATAAACATAAAAAGATTCCTTAATTTTTAACAATCTTCGACATATCAGTATGAATCATATTTGTTGTCATCGAGTTCATATTTGTTTTCTATATGTAATCATTTTACTATTTGTTCTTTATCGTCAGAATTGCCATCAGTATATTTACTTAAATGCATATTTATAAAAGCTTTATATGTAGGACATTACAACAAAAAATGGAATTAATCTTCTAATTCACGTGTAACAAATGGGGCATTCAGCACTGCTATCTAGAAAACTATTTTGAAAATCGTAAGAAATAACTTTTAAGATCTCCGGTTGGCACAGTCTTAGTTCGCTAATTATTCTATGCTTTCTTATTGGCCCCTTAATTTTTAGATAATATTCACCGTTAGTAAAGCTACTAATGTTTCTGAAATTTTGACTGAATTTTGAGTTCAATATAGATTAAACATAGAGGGAAAATTTTAACTTTTCAATAACATTTTTAAATTCCCCTTAAAATAATTCTTTATTTTCAATGTTTAATAATTCAACCGTGTCTATTCCTCTCAGCATATTTATCAATTGTAGGTACCAATTATATTTTACGTTGGTTAAATAATTAGAGGAATGTTTTTTTAAAATTTATAAACTTAGTTTTGGTAACAGACTATCTTCTATTTGGTCTACTTTTCTATCTTTATCTAGAATTCTATCTCAACTTTTATTACAGTTATTACACTTTCGAATAAAATCTTTTCTCATACTCATTAATAATCATTAAAATAGTTTCAATACATTTTACACTATATTACAACCATATAGTTACACATATATTACTTATATTACAGTTATTTAATCATCACAACAGTGTTTTGTATCGTTTAATGAATGAACAGGTCGCAACTTGTCTCTTGTACTGTTTTGAGTCATTCTCGTTTACTTTGTGATCAACCACTTGTCATTTGTATTTTTTTGTTCAATATTCGATAATTGATTATTTCCTTGTCTTATCAACTAGCTTTGTCTTATTGGAAAGTTACATCATTGTGTGCATATATATATATATATATATATATATATATATATATATATATATATATATATATATATATATATATATATATATATATATATATAATTCCATAGGAATTTATTTTTAATTAATTTTATAATATATATTATAAAATTAATTAAAAATAAATTTCTATGGAATTCTTTTATTGAAACCTATATTATTAAATACTGACGGATCAAGGAAAGTGGGGACCCTAGGCGATAACAATTTTAGGGCCCCGAAAAAACAAATTCAATAAAACTCAGACAAATAGAGTAAAACGTGAAGGTCATATACTTAACATTTTCTCTATACATTTGTTCGAATATTTGATGAAGGATTTTTTACTATCACTTTCTTTCTTTAATTTTTGTTATTTCTCAAATCATTATTCTTAGATTTAAGTTCATTTCATCGGTACACAAGATGCTGACTTGAGAAAATCTAGACCTTTCTGTAGATTGTTTAGCTTCTGATTAATATTAATAAATTTGGGAAAGTTTTTTCGTCTTCAAAGTTCCTAACAATGTACGCATTACTGGGGAATGGAAAGCTAATATTTCAAGAAGAACTTTTCTCATCAGTAATCGGTCATTTACGGGGTATAAATGTTTTTGAAATATTCGGTATTCTGTTAAAAATTAAAGAGTGACAAGTCGATTCATTAAAAATATAGAATTTTAAATTTAATTCAAGACCACAAATTAAGACTTATGTAATAGACGGCACAGACCTCTTTTTATCAAATTATTAACATCCGTCTGAAACCTCGTAAATGGCTACATCTCATCGTTACCTAACACTTTTTTTATTTTGACAACAATTCTCGGAATTGTTGCGTCTCCTATCTGGAGATCTTTTAATATTTAATTAGGTACAAAAAAAACTCATGAACACCCATTTGATTTCCACTTGAAACGTTAGACGATTTGATCACAAAGTCGAGAATAAAGATAGCTTACGAAATATTGGGCTCTTTAGCATTACCTTCACTCACATATCAAAATAACTAGGTTATATTGGCCAAACGGCCCAATACTTTTTTATGCTACCTTTTTTGATTTGAGTGATCAATGAAATGAATGAAGTTTTATATATTTCAGTTATATGTTCGTAATTATATCGTTTCATATTATTATTATTTTTTTTATGGATTTTTTTATTTATATGTATTACCTAATATTGAGTAAATAAAATTTGATTAAATAACAAATCTCCTGCCCCTAAGTTTTTTTCTTTCAGAAGGAAACATCGATCATGTTGATTGGCAAATATACAATTCATTTTTTGTTTCATGAATTAGCAAAGTAATGTAATTACAGGTTGAATTTTCAGCTGAAGGCTAAAATGACTAGAAACATAAAGAGGGAGGGGGACAATTAAAGTGGCACAAATAGATTAATTTAAATTTAAATGCAATGATAATTGGTTCTTTTAATGTCTCTCATGTGTATGTTTGAGTTATTCGTTGTATTGTTCGCGTGTTTTCGTACAAACAGGTGCGAATGATCCAAGCATGATTTGAACGAGAACGCACCTACTACACCCTGAAAGCTACTTGTGAAATTGTTTTTATTCCACTATTATTTTTTATTCCCTCTGTATTGAGACGTCTGTGACAGATATTACGGGTTTCTAATTTCTGCAGATTGAATACTACCGTCCAAACTGGAAAATATCAAATTAATAGAAGTGTCATATCATCATCTAATAAAAAAAATTGCTGTCTCATGCAACTCTCGAAGATATGGACCACTGTCATCTCTCCCTTCACACTTCTGACAAATGGGCGAGTTATCTTTTGTAATTAAGTGAAGGTGCGTAAGCCTGCTATGACCTATTCTTAGTTGCGTAAGGACAACTTCCTCTCTACGTTTACTGCAACTGAAACTGCTGCATGGTTTCACTTCCTTTTTCATCACCTTTAATATATTTGAAGGGCAGTTGTCCCATAGTGTCTGCCAATCTTGGTGTATGGTTTCTTTCAAGGGTCGTGCTAGTTCAGATGCAGTTAAGAAGAAAGCTTTACCACGTCCTGGAAGGGTAAGAGCTTTTCTGCTCTGTCAGCCATTTCATTCCCGTCAATGCCTACATGATCGGGAGACCATAACAAATGTACTAATGTTCCATTGTTACTTAGCTGTTTTATGAGTCCTAAAATACTATATATTCCTCGGTGATCTGGATACATGTTGTTCGTGGCTTTAAGGGCGCTCAAAGAATATGATACCACATTTGCAACTGGTGAATTTATCGTATGTCGTTGAGCCATCGCGATAGCATTAATCTCGGTGGTATATATGGAACAAAGTGGATGTACTTAACATTTATAGGTAGCATCTGGTGTGACGAAGGCGGATGCTGTTGATGTGTCCGATTTAGAACCGTCAGTGAATATTATAAAGTGTTCTGGTAGAGAGCTAATTGTTTTATGGAACAATTCTCTGTATTTTGCAGGTTCCGTATTTTCTTTATTAAATTTGGAGAGTAATAGATTTAATTAGGCTGTTTAAAAGTCCAATTATGTTTAAGTTGATCGGTTTCAACTTACATATTGCAAACGTTATCCTTTCTGCTAATGGCAGTGTTGCATTATTCTTTTGTTAGAACTTTGCTATGTAATTTATTGCTAATTTTCGTCTCTTCTGAAAGAGAAAGGTGTTGGACCAAGAGACTAAGAGTTGGACTATTCCTAAAGGCGTATTCCTGTGTGGTGCACTGAGTCAAGCTTGGCAAGACTACTTTTACGAGCGGAGCCGTAAACGAACCTGCCATAATCCATCTTAGAACCTATTAATGCTTGATACACTTTTAACATTGTATTCCTGTCCGCTCCCCACTTAGTACCGTTAATATCTTAAGTCTTCTTGCGCAATTTTCTTTCAGTGACTTAATGTGATGTCCCCGAGACATGCGCCTATCTAATAACAATCCCAAGAATCTGCAGTTATCAGCGTATGGTAATTTAAAATCAGCTAGATAAAGGTCTGGCGGTTGTACTGTTTTTCGTTTTCTGCTGAAGTGTACACATTTTGTTTTGTCGGTGGAGAATTACAGTGCTGATGTTTTAGACAAACTTTCAATTCGACGTAGTGCATCTTGGAGTTTCTTTTTAATAGAGGAGATATCTTTTTCTCTGTATAGTATTGCAAACTCGTCGACAAAAAGCATAGCTTTAACTCCACGTGATAGATCTAATTCAAGATCGCTGATGGTCAAGGTGAAGTAGAGTTAGAAACTCTGATATCGTCCCCATAATTTAAACCCATACTTATGCGAAACATTCTAATATAAATTCCAATTAACATATATATATATATATATATATATATATATATATATATATATATAATTTTATTTCTATCATATACATATTTTATTTATTTATTTTAATATTTTTCAATGTTTATTTTTTCTTAAGCACTATCTATTGTACTCATAAGTTCAACTCATTTATTTTATAATGATATAGACTTTAACTTACATGCTGTATTCTCCTTTGTTATCTATTTTTATTCATACTTATTTTTCATTTTTGTTTGTATCTTCTGTATATATAATACTTGATATTTACTACATTGTCGCCCACTATATCTCTGATATCATCTTTTTATTTCTTTATCAGACTACTTATTCTTATTTTATATCTACTTTTATTCATTTATTTTATTTTCGCTTGTTTTGTATCTTTTGTAGCCCTGATGAAGACCTGCAAAGTGGGTCGAAACGTCGGCAAAAAAATTAAATAATACTATTTGTATAATTTAGTATTTATTTGACCGCACCCCCCCGATCAACTCCTTCTCATTTATTTTTCAAACTTTATTGGTCTCTAGTTTTGAATATTGTGTATCTTTAGGGGTGTCTTTTGCATGAGACTATACCCCCACTGTGCCAAATGTTTAAAATTCATTATAGCTAAAATATCTATGTAATGCCCACTAAGCCGATCTAGAAATAAAGATTTCTTTTCTCTTGGCATTTTGGCCTTCTAGATCTTTTCCCGCATTGACCACATTCTCCATATCTGCCTATCTTATGCTATTTATTTCAAGTTATCTACCTCCAGCTCTATTGCATCTTTGTTGATTCGATCTATCCATCTGGGTTTTGACCTTCCACGTGTTCTTGTGTAGAGGCTTCCTAACGCATTGTTCCGAGCTAATATATATAAGTTACATGTCATTTATTATAAAAAAAGTGAATTCTATAGATTATTATTTACAGGTTCTTAAAAAAATATTTGTTATTTGAGGTAATATATTTTCTCTGTGAAAAGATCTAAGATAAATAGGATTCTGACACATCCTTAGCAGAAGGCTCCCCGTGGCTTTTGTCAATAGCCAGTTGTTGTTTTTTTCCTAGAGGAACCTTGGCAATTAAACAGCTTTTTTTCTTCTTGGCCTGTCTTGTCTTCCTAAAACACCATGAGACCCTGATGTCTTTTAGTCACCACTGCTGTGATAGACAGGAGAGGAAAAAACTAACTGACAGACGGATTTCTCACCTGGAGATACCAGATTCTGTGACAAAAGACACTTGACTGATAAGGTGTGCCATAAATTGTCAGGAAACGATCCTTATTTTTTTTTCCTCGTTTCTTGTTTGCGGTTCGTTTTCAATTTTTTTTTTTCTCCAATCTACTAATTGTAAGTCTTCTTATCTGCTTAATACCACTATATTCGTTTCCTGACCCGCTGGTGGAAATTTCGATAAGGAAGTCCCATCCTGTTAATTTGTTAATATATTTTTTGTAGGGACTATATGTCGTAAAACAAAAGAAATAAACGGATTCGAAACAGGTGGCCGCAGATTACATTGGCTGAGGTTCCCCAACAAAAAAAAGAAAAAATGTGTTTTTCAACGGTCCTCAATTATCTTAGTATATACATTGATAGTTAGATTGAGAAACAAACTTTGTTCTGGGATAAGGCTCCCAAGAATAACAATGATGAACAAATGGAAAAAAAATACATATCTGGCCATAAACAAGTTTAATAAAACTTTTTACATTATATGCAGTATTGTAAATATTAATAAGTAAACGACTAAAAAATATAATGCTCTCAAGAATAATTATAGTTGAAATGGAAAAAAATAAATAAAGTGTATATGTGTATATATATATATATATACGGAAAGAAAAGGCAAGAAGAAAACAAAAAATAAGAACAGAAAAAGCATTCATTCTTCATATTAAAATATGTAATATGTAAAATAATCAGTAGGCTTACTTAATAAAGATTTAAACAATATAATGTGTAACATTTAAACATCTAAAAAATAAAAATATTCTTCCTGAGTAATAAATGTTATTGAAAATAACACTAATAAATTATCTAAAAAATACTTATAGATTTCTAATATAATAATTAAAAAATGTTATTCTTAACTTAAAAAAAAAAAATGTTATTTGTCTTTCTATTGTTAAAATAATAAAATTTCATTTATTATTAATTTAAAAAAAATATAATTATGAATTAGTTGTGGCATATGCATTAATTGTTTTCTTATATCAAAGTTTAAACAAAAAAAAGTTTATAACACATTTTCTATATTTTGACATCTACCATTTGAATTTATCATATTTTTCTATTGAAGCATGAATGATTTTTTTCGTATATGTGATTTTACTGTATTTTTTTTTTCAATTCTTTATCGAGAAATATTACAATCTGTCACATCTAAGGACAATAGTAATAGTGATACAACAGTAGCTCATTCACACTATGCACAAACTAAAAGAAACTAAACTAATCATAATAACTACTTAAATACACACATGTTTTTATAATTAAATAATAATAATAATAAAATAATATAATAAATAAAACATAATAATTAAAAAAATTCATTTACTCAAGACCTCTGAGCCAAGCCTTTTTTCCTCCCATTCGTGGAAGGAAAGGTAGGACTCTAGGAGATCCCAGCACCTCTCATTCAGTACCACTATTAAAAACAAACAAAAAATTTCCTGATGCTTCTATTATAAAATCTGTAGTTATCCAAACTATCGGTTGCAGTTAATTCATATTTTTTAACCTGTTATATGCGACATATCTTCGATTAAAGAGGAAAAGATGAATAATGCGTTTCAATAATAAGATTAGGGATTAATCTACAATATATTTTTTGTTAAAACTTTTGTAGTCCAAACGGATAAGTTTGATCGGCGGCCTTTTCCTCCTACCATGTTATTCGTTGGCTAGTGAGACAGAAGATGAATGGAAGGGTTCTTACTATTCTAGTCCCTGATCGAATCCGCTAGCCAAGGCATCAGCAACTGGTTTCTATCGTCGGGGGGCAAACAGCAAAACCAGGTCACCCAAGTCATGTGGTCACAGAGACACTTATATATCAGTATTTATTTATTTTATTCTTTATTTAAGATCATTTTTTACGATAAAAATAATATAAATATCAAATTGATTCAAGGAATCTTTTGTAGATAGATAGAAAATGTTAAGAAAATCTTTTGTAGATAGATTCATAAAAATGTTAATTAAATGTATTCGACATTGACCAGTTATCGTTTGCCATGTTCCAAAATGTTCTATCAGACTCAAAATTACGAATTTTACTTATAAAAATTTTGCATATTTTTTAAACTTGAAAAAGTCAAGGAATATTTTTGGGGAAAAAAAAGGTAATTTTAAAATCTAAGGAACACGAGCACTAATTTGATGTTTTGATTCAGAATCAATTCAATCTCTTTGCCACCGATACACAAAAAGCTTATTTAATAGTGATATATTTAATATTTTTTAGTTTAGAGTGATTCTGGACCTCCGTGTATGAATACCTAGAAAACTAAGGGAATTTTTTGAAACTAGAAATGTATGGGAATTTTATGAAAAAAATAAAAACATAGGTATTTCATTAGCTAGGCCACACTAAATGTTTATATAATAGTGATATTTGTACCAGTTGTGGTTCATCGATTGTTCGTTATAAAAATAATTTATTGCGTTTCAGTAATTGTTATTTTTCAAATCTCAATCTTAAATTAACAATACAAATGAAGAAATCAAATTAATTGGTTTGATTAATTGAGAATTCTTTAATAATAAATTGAACCCGTTTCGTTGCCAAGAGAGACAAATTGTTGTTATTTTATATATTTTTATGCCGAAACAGTCTATATGACTTCGTTTAATAAGCTTAAAAGTCAATATTACACATTAGCTATTGTTTTTAGTGTCAAAGAGGGTGTTTGGTTTATTTATTTTTATTCCAAAAAGAGATCTTTCAAACTTTATATACCATATTTAATCAAAAAAGCAGAATCAAATATATTTAAAAAAAAAAAAAGAAACTGTACTACTAACAACCCGTGAAGGGTTATGGGTTCAGTACAACGTGAGGAAGTACTGTTACAAAGCCAACGGTTGTACAGCAAGATGACAGGCCCATATCACGCTCAACCGCCAGGTTTTCCCCCTTAATTAGTTATTTAATTAAGAACACCTATTTTTTAGAGGCTGGGTTTGCCCTAGGAGGGTCTTCATGCCCCAGGGTCGAACCACGGCTAATGAAAAACTACTAGTCATTCTGCTACTAGTCCAAATATCCTTTGTAATCTCTTCCAAACGTATTCTTCTTGTCACCTATCATTATATTTCGTTTACACCATCCGAATTTAAATTTCATTTACATATCATGGACTGAATACATATTATTTTTATTAATATAATGAAACTAAGCTCCTCATCATATTTGGCGCGACATTCCATTACTGGATGAAGACTCCTAAAAGTCTGAGCCGTCCGATTCTATTTCGAGGATGAGCCGCCCATTGAGGGGTGTTAAAAAGGTTTCTCTCTTCGCTGAGGACACTATCTTCTCACCTTGAGTCAGCCCACTCTTCTTATTCAGTAATTTTCTTGAAATCTTACTTTCGTTTCGTCAAACCTGCCATTGCGTCCTTCTCACCTGAACAAAGAATAAGTTTAGGTGTTTGTCACTTTTTATTTGTCCTACATCATATTCTTTCGTCCGAATTATCTTATTTCCCGTCCACTTCTTTCAAAATTCTTTCTCTCTAACATTAATGGATTTAAATATTTTTTAAATTAATACTGTAATCTGCAGTTTTGTTTAAGAGTTTTGTGTTATTTTAGGTATAAAGCATGATATCCTTCTCTTCCTTATATATATCGTTTCACTCTATCCAACGTTTCGGACTCCTTGTCCATCTTCAGAGACATTACTATTATTTATTATTTTGGTTTCTGCGTATTATATTCGTACTGTTTAATTTATTTGTTATATTTTATGTAAATATGATTAATTAGACCTTAATTAAGATAGAATGTAGTATTATTCAATGAAAGACGTTTGAAAAAAAAAATTAAAATTCCTAATCTGTGATCCATTTTTCCATATTTTATCGTTATGATATTAAGAGTCTTTATCGAAGTATTTATAGTTAGGAATAATTGTTAACGTAGGTTTTAAAAACGTTGATAGATTAGAAAAAATGTTTTCTCGAGACCTCTTATGATATTCTCATGTTCAGATGTATTCAGAATAAAATTGAGCTATGGTGCATTGCATATCAGTCTATCGTTTATGATTCCATATTATAAATTTATGCAGATGTGCTTGTTCGCTCATATTAAAACGATGCCAGGATTCCATGACCCACCATGAAGCACGATTTTATTTAGATAATCTGGAGGGGATTTGGGGTTATCTGATCCTACTACATAAACATACAGGCCGTTTGATTTCCTTATCTGGTAGTCTAGTCCATCTGTCTGTCAATTTCATGTTGATTTATTCATTCAGTACGCAACATAGGTCATGAGGGCCTCAGCTAAAACTATTTTATACTGGCCCAAATAAGATTTCATACACTGGATACAAAAAAAAAGTAATTCTTACGCGCCTGCGTATAGGTCATACACGCCTTTTTTTTTGTCTGTATGAAATGTGTGGTGAGAGTAGTTTCGTATGATCAATTGGCGTTTTTTATTATGAACGTGCTATACATTATATTTGCTATGTAGTATTACATTTTTAAAAAAAGCTATACCACAAAACCTATGAAGGGCCTTGGGTTCAGTTCTATTTAAGGAAAGTACTGTTTCTTAGTCAACGGTTGTGCAAGGAGTTGATTAGACCGAAATCACGTTAACCGCCCGGTTTTTCTTCTTAATCAATTATTTAATTACTCACTTTATAGAGGATGGGTGTTCTCCAAGAAGACCCCAAGGTCGATCCACGGCTGGTGTAACAGAATAAATAGTTTATCTGCCATAAGCCGAGATTCGAACCTGGGTCTTTGAGCATTGGAAGCTTAGTACTCTACTACTGAGCTACCCCACTCACTCCCTCTCTCTCTCTCTCTCTATATATATATATATATATATATAAAACTAAAAATTATATAATAAATATAACGATATATTTTTAGTTATTCTGCTCAAAACGAAACAAGATAATACATCGCCAAAGAAAGTTTTTTTCAACGAAATAAATCAAGTTATACACAATCTCAAACACACACATAAACCTCCGGAGATATGCACAATTCAAAGGTCATTAACTTACTCTGATTTATTTGTTTTGTTGTTATTAAAACATTATTTATCTTAATTCCGTCCCAAAAGAAGTTTCATTTCAACGAAATAAATCAAATTGTATGCAATCACATACACTCATATATAGAGGTACAAATATGTATCTTTAAATTTTTAATACGATTCTAAAGACGAATGTTGGATTTTCTTTAATTCATAAACCTCTGGAGATATGGACAATTCAAAGGTCATTAGCTCATTCTAATTTGTTTTGTTGTTATTAAAACATTATTTATCTTAATTTAGTCCCAAAAGAGAGTTTTACTATCGTATTCTACAACAGATTGGTCGATAACGTATCGCTTTTGATTATACGACAATTGTCCTTTATCTTATATCGTTCGCTTTATGGTTCTAATTTCAGTTTACAAGTCTTCAAGAGAAAATCGGAAAGCATTATCTTGGATATAAGGATGTTTTTATTATGCCGAGTAAAGAAGCAAAACTCAAAACATTCCTCACAAAAAAATATTTTACTAATGTCTAAACGGTCAAAAGCGAGAATCATGTTTTTTTTCATCAAAAATTTACTTGGCTGACAGTAATGTTAAAATGGGTTCGTTTTTATCTGGAGAGAAAAAGTCCTTTTATGATGTTTTATAATAAACAATTGTTGGAATATTTTTTAGTTTATCAACTTCAATTAGACGTTTATCTTGGCTTATTTATTTATTTTATTTCGTCCACCTTTCTTAATAATCTTCGAACGCACATCCTAGTTTTCTCAGTAAGCCTAGTTCTGACTCTATTTGATAGTTCAGGAGAGATAGGTGAAAGTCTAATACTGCATCACAGGAAATGAAAGGAAGCTGTGGAGGCCAAACTGACTAGAGTGTAAAACAGGTGCCTTAGGATATTAAGTTTTAGTTCGGGACATCAATCATATACGATTTGTCTTATGAATGAAATAACTGTTTCATTCATATTTTATGTACAACAATCTAGTGATTACTTTGTTTAAAAACTTATTACCAACGCCGCTAAGTGTTTTGTATTATGTAGCTTGAAAATTCAGTGTAAATGATACAATATATTAGGCACTAAATGTACATAGTTAAAAAAAAAATCATTATTATTGCTAGTTAAAATAGCAACTATTGCATGCAATTAAATGATAAATTAACGAGATATATTTAGTCCGTGGTACAGACACCTTTTTATTACATTATTAACATTTGCCTAAAACTTCGTGAATTTTAACTCAATTATTAATATTTTTTTATTTTTTAAATTTATTTATTGAGAAATATTACAATCTGTCTTAGTTAAGGACACTCATAGTAGAGTTCAGAGAGTACATTCACACCGTATATACAAAAACATAAATGAATAAAGTAATAACAAAAGAATACATAGAAATAGAAGAAAATAAAGTATTATAAGGTGAGTGAAAAAATATATATATACATAAGTAAGTAAAAAGTAAAATGAACATCTTAGACACAAGCATACCTATATACACTAATTATTAATATTAAACCTCGTTT
The DNA here is from genome assembly GCA_928085145.1 of Nezara viridula. NCBI lineage: Eukaryota > Metazoa > Arthropoda > Insecta > Hemiptera > Pentatomidae > Nezara > Nezara viridula. The sequence goes on along the minus strand of OV725078.1, from coordinate 165,756,094 downwards.
TATAAGCTTCAAGTTCTTATTAATTAAGTTGAGGTTTATTAGGAAAAAAATTGAGATTCACCTCAAGTTGCGTAAAAATATAATGTGATGTTTAATTCTGTCACTTTTTTTTTATATTTATTTATTTAGACATATAACAATCTGTCTCGTGGACAATAATTATAGTTATACATAAACACATTCACACCATATATACAGAAAATATAAAATTTACAAAAGTAAAATAATAATAATAAAAACTATGTACAATAAAAAATAAAATAACATAAAGATAAGTAAATTAAAAACACAGTCATATATATATATACAATCAGTCAGGGAACCTCAAGCCAGGCTTCTCCCTCCAACGATAGAAGGGAAAGCAGAACTCCAAGAGATCCCAGCGTTACTCTCCCAACCCCATCACTGGTACTAAAGCCAGTGGAGTTTGAGCGAGATCGCTTGAGCCACATACACTCATGTCTTGAGTGGAGAATCTGGCCATTGCCAGAACTCCAAGGTATATACTACAAAAGATCTCTGGGAAATTGCCGCTTCAACCTTCGAGGAGGGTTGTAGGGATGAGTGTAGCTAGATAGGGATTTGAATGATTGATAAGGTTCTGATGGAATTTGGAAAATCATTCAGGCATAATGTCAAGGTCATGATGTTGGGTTTTGTTGGTTACATAGAACGGAGCATCGACTATTGTTTGGAGGAATTAGGATTGAAAAGATTGGATGCGTTTAATTTTAGAAAATTTTGCTGCTCCCCAAAGTTCAAGTCCGTAGGTCCAAATAGGTTTCAAGATTTTTAATTCTGTCACTTAAGTGTAAAAAAAGTGTTCAGCAAAAATGACCACAATTATTTGTTGCAAAGCTTTTATTTCTAGTTTTCCCATGATCTGGGATGTATTATACTAAACATAATTGCCTGAATACTAATTTATTTATTAAAGAAAACAACTTAAAAATATAGGTTTTTCAAATATTTTCCATGTAAAGTTATTATGAAACTGTGTTTTTCACTCAGATCCCTATCATAGGAATTGATCGGGACACCCCGTATATTACTATCCATATACATCCATACTATCCAGAGTTCAGCTGGCTTTATCCATTCAGTTACATTTACTTAACAGTTTAATGTATGCGCGATTGAGTTAGGTCTCATATAAGAAATATTCCTTAAGAAATACTACCAAAACATGAGTTCGCGCACGTGTAATGGTGAGACTACGTTGCCAAGGAATGAATGAGTCCCAGTTTTATTAACGAATATTTAATTAGAAAAGGCTCACAGGCAATTAGTAACATCTGCTGTAGCCGATCCAGACCACAGCATCCTATTTATCTCACGCTTATAATTTTATATTTTTTTTCTCTTTAAATTCTTTAAATTACCGATGGATTTATTTAGTGAAGATTTATTTTAATAAATCCTTAATTTTAAACACTTTTTAAATATTTATCGCGTAAATAAACTTAAAAATAACAATGCTTAACTTGGGGTGTATCAGCTGGGAAGTAATACAGGATTCAGAAATGTATTCTCTGTATAAAATAGACTTCAAATATGAAGGGCAATGTATAAAAATAAATAAATTGTAAAAAAAAAATTAAATGATCAAAAGTATCTTAAAAAAAAATCCTAAAGTTTTACTAGGAAACTTTAGAATGACCACGATGTTTTGTTCAAACATGATTCGGTTATTTCTGTAATATTGATTTTTTAATATATCTTATGGGCTCAGATTTACATTTAAAAAAATCAAAATTAGCAGGAAAGTAGTTTTCATGATATCCAGAACGGTGATTTATCGTTTTTTGAGGGGGCAAAAAATAACTGAATTTTTTTTTAAAACTAATCTCGTAAATTATTAAACGTACAGTCTTTATTAGAGCTCACAATTTAGCAAATTTTAAATTTAAAAATGTAAAGAATACTTTTTTTGAACGGTATGTAGTAGACAAACAGTTGTTAGTTTCGAATCCAATCTAATTTATATAATTAATATATAATAATACAATAAACAATATTATATAATAATTAATTTATATAATCATGTTATATATAATCATAATTATTCTCATTGCCATCTTGTAACCGTACAATAAATAATTCTAGGGATAAGAAGTATGGTGTCTTCGTTACGGTCCGTCCAGCTTTATATAAGAAACAAAAAAAAATAAGGTCACTAAAACATTTTTATATGGATAGAGATAGAAAATAAACTTTATTTTCATTATCAGTTAATAATGACCCAGCAATTACATCCCAAACTCTTCAATGACAAATCACAAATCTTGAAGAATGGTGTACAAACTGGAGGATTAAAATAAATTCCATCAAATCATCCTTTACCCTTCGCCGTAAACCTATGACCTCCTGTCCTACAGTATCGTTTAATAATATCCCACCTATCCGTGTTTAATAAATGCGGTACCTTGGACTCCACTTAGACAAACGTCTAACTTGGAATCCTCATACCAGACTGAAACGATAAGAAACTGGCAACGTTTTCGACTAATCTAGCACTTACTAGACAAACTCTCTAAGCTTCCAGTTAATTACAAAAGACTCATATACATGACTACAATAAGACCTATTTGGACTAAAAGGATGTAAGCTTTAGGGCTCTTCTAAGCCATCAAATTCCTCTCGTGTCCAATCCTTACAATCCAAAATCCTTCGTAAAATCCTCAATGCTCCTTACTTTGTCACAAATAAAATTATCCATAACGACCTCAATGTTCCTTATCTTATGTTTCTGGCCTGGCCCAATCCAGGTACCTATGCTTCCTTAACAAACTTCATAACCATCCGAGGCGTCTGAAAAGAATATGGCCTCGAGATATCCTTTTATAAATACATTTTTAGAGTGCTACCTGTGGGTAGTTTCTCAACAAGTGGTTTCATGTTATTATATCCTTGTGTTCACATATACTAAATTTATTTTTATTTCTAATACAGTTGTAAATATCATAAATAAAAATACAGCAACTTAAGATGTTCCCGGGCTGGATGCCATGAATGAAAATTTCACAGGAGCAGTATCTTATCTCCTTTATCTTGCATCTGTTCCAGGTCAATACTGCCCTAGCAATTGACCTGAAAACACGATAGGTGATAACGCGTCATAATGCAACATTGTATTTTAAATAACCGCTACCCAATTTGGTTTCGGGAACCTCAGGCAGTTGTTTTAATTCTTCAGTGCTTAACTAATCGCGAATGCTTTTTTTTTTTTTTTTTAAACCAATGAGATGCTTTTTGATTTAGACCGGGAGTCTCAAAACTTTGTGGCTCGCGGGCCAAATTAAGACCTCGAATAAGTTCTGCGGACCGCATTGAGACCACTCAAGTTGTGCGGCCATAGCTTGTGATGAAAACAAAAATCTTGTTCTATAAAAGACATTTTAGTTACCAAATAAGCTTTTAAAGAGAAAAAAATACATGCAATAAATGTTATCGTAACCTCGTGTGTGAGTAATTTGCTAAATTTTATATAGTTCATATAAGTTTAAATAGTTTTTAAAATTGTTTAAAATTTAATGTAATTTTTTTTTTATCGAGTATTATAACAATCTGTCACATGGACACTAGTTATAGTGAGGTAGGATAACATTCACACTATATGTACAAAAAATATAAATAAATAGAAGCAAAATAACAATAAATAGTAATAAAAAATTATATAAACAATAAATAAAATAAAATAACTTAAAAATAAGAAAATTAAAACTAAGCAAAAAACACATGCATTCCTATATACACTATTTACAATCAGGCGAGGGAACTCCAGAACCCTGTGCTACTCTCTCAACCGCCTCACTTGTTAAATGTAATTAAAGAAACTTTCGCAGGCCATAGTTTGGAGACTCCTGATTTATACTATAATGGAATGTATTGCTCAGGGGTGCTCAGAAGGGGGTTCAACAATTTTTTGAGGGGAGCATATTTTGACGGGGTTATAAATTTTCGGACTAAGGGACCAGGGGAAAACTTGGAAAAGACCACAGCAAGTGTAATTGTATATGATCTATGATTTTTTTCTAATTCTACCTTATCTTGCTCTGTTCTTAAGAAAAGTGAGCAATAAAATATCTTGGAAGGAGGGGGATTAGATTCTTACGCCATCGGCCTTGATGGGGGATGGACACTGCTGGTATCGCTTAGAACCCTAGTTCACTACACTCGTTCTGCAGTTAGGTTTTATTTGTTTCTATGTTTTTTTTCAAAATTCTCGTTTTCATGAAACTTTCGCTTGTGCCTCAAGAGTAGTGTGTCGCAAGGTAGTAGGAACAGTACGTGCAGACTGAACCAACACAGTGCATCCACCACGTAATCCACACAAACTAAATTTTACCCTCTGTCCCAAAGTTACCCCATCTTACCTTATGTTTTTCTTACTAAAACGTACTCACACCAGTTTTAACGTATTCATTTTCAAGGTTGAATTACTATTTCCTCATGATTACGCTACTCAGTATTTTTTTTCTTAGCTCGCCGGCTAAACCTACTCAAACCTAACAGTACAAACTCCTTGTGAACGATAACCTCTTTAAGGCGCGTTTTGAATGCTACATCTGACAAGATGGCCTCGCATACTAGTCATCCGATTCCTAAGTAGATATAGTTGAAGAGTACTGGCCGCCCTTAGCGGTCCAATGGAAGAGTCGATAAACTTATTGAAGAAGCAGGTACTTTGTATTCATGAGCCTGCCCATCATTGACAGTTAGCTTATGTGTTATTAATGCTGCCGTTGCTGATGCATTCAGTAATTACGTGATGAATATTTACCTTTATTATATTTCTCTACAGCTTTTAAATTGTAGCTGAACATATTCCCATTAGTTAAAGGTATGGAGGAGGGGGGGGGGGGAGGAGTGAGGTTAATACGTGAACATCTACAAAACAGAACGTTATCATCGAATAAATACGATATTTTATAAATATATGTATGTACTAGTCTACTACTGTGCTGGTTTGAATCAGGCCTTGGCGAGCTAAAATTTATTTCGTGGCGCACCCAAGGAACGATAAATTGGTTCGTTTCATATCAAATGTCAGTTTTCACAGGAGAGGTTATTTAGTAAAACAACTTTATGAAATCAAAGCATTTTTATTCAGGATATTTATCTTAATTTTCTATACGTTTCCTACGACATGTTATCAATTTTTCAATTTAAGGATTGAAAAATACAGAATTTTGTGAAGAAATAGTCAGAAAACGAACTATTGATCTGAGAATCATTTTTAAAAATGAGTGCGGGCTGAATCCCCCTTCTTCCCCCAATTGATAAAATATATTCATATCTTACGAAAAAAAAAAATCTATAAAAAGTATTATTGTTTGTATTACCATTTCTTATAAGTAAAAGAACGAAAAAGAAAGAAACTAACTACCTATAAGAAATGGTATATATATATATTATGTATATATATATATATATATATATATATATATATATATATATATATATATATATATATATTCAGTTATATATATATATATATATGTATTCAGTTATATATATATATATATATATATATATATATATGTAGAGAGAGAGAGAGAGAAAATAAGCTTTCGGGCAGAAGCCCCCCCCCCCCAAATTAATTCCTGGATCCGCTAGTGCTCACTGTAAAACATTCCTCCAGTTTATCCCTGAGCCTATAGTAAGACATTATGGTACTTGCTTAAGATATTTTTGGTTGGTACAAATGATCATTGGTTTTAGTTCTCTCACTTGCTAAGAGTTTATAAATCTATTACTGAGAATATAAAAATCATAAATAGTTTAATGCCTTAAAGTTTCTGTCTATTTCTTCGAAGTCTATCATGAATCGTAATATTTTAATTTTTAAAACTGGAATGAATATATATGTAAGTACATAACGTAAGTCAAACTTACTCGCCGTGTGACTGAAGTTGCCTAGACTCATTCAGTTATGGTATGGGGATCGTTATTAATTTTTACCGTCGTAGCGGAATTATTGCGGTCGGGTAAGGGCGGTTAAGACATGTGATGGCGCGGTGGTACATTGAAGCAACTTTTTATCAGATACCGTAATCCTAATCGCTCCATTTATTAGGGGAAGAATCTTTCAACGCAATAAAACCCATCTTCATGCTACGTGAAACTTCTTCAAATACCTGAAAGCTGAGGAGATTAGGGATATTAATGTCTTCACAATTTAAAAAAAGAAATACTAACAAACTAAAAAAAAATACATCACGTAAATGTGCACTCTGGAATATAATAACATGAAAACGCTTGTTGAGAAACTACCCACTGGTAGCACTGAAATAATAAATTTACTCAAGAAGATCACGAGACCACCTTCTTTTCAAACGCTTCGGAGGATTTTCAGGGATCGAGGAGGAAGCAAGGTTAGAAACAAGAGGATTCGGATGGTTATGAAGTTTATTATGGAAGGATAGGTATCTGGATTGGGCCAGGTCAGAAACATAAGGAACATTAAGGTCGTTATGGATGATTTTATTTGCGACAAAGTAAGGAGCATTGAGGATTTTACAAAGGATTTTGGATTGTATGGAACATTATGGTCGATATGGATGATTTTCACAAGTTTAATTTTAATAATTGGTTTATATGTTTTAAACGCCTTTATTTTATATCCTGTTTCTCTGCATACTCAGAGAAAAAAAGATAAATGGCAAATTCATCAAGCCCCCGTTTGATTGCGCCAGCGACCACACCGTATTTGTACTCTTAACTTGAAGTATCCAGGTAAATTTGAGATGTTGCGTTTAGTATACATTGAATTTTTTTGTTGTTCACAATCACAGTTAAATAATCATTTTTTTGTTAACGTAAGAAGTACTGTCTTTATTTTGTATTTATATTTTTACAAGATGGTATATTTTTCAATCCTTATCATACTTAATTTGGATGGACGGTGTTCGATCAATCATTTATTTCTTATAAAATATTCTTATTAAATATGAGCAACCTGGTTTTACTAAAATAAAAATAATCGTTCATATTTGGTTTTATTGCTGACTGTATTTTTCGCGACTTTAACTGGAAAACTTCCGTTTCCGCATTAAATTAAGGTTTAGGAAACATTTCTGGGATGTTTTCTTGTCGTATAATTGCTACTGTTCGTGGAAAGCTTGCTCACTTGTTTTCCGGCTGTACTAAATCCGATCTTTGCTTATATAGTGAAATATACACTTGCAAGGTTCTATGAAAAAAAAAAAAAAAAAAATCAGGTTTTCATCTATATCATACTGGAAACAATTGCATGTTAATTTGTTTTCAACTTTAAGTGTATTTTGTTATAATTCGAAATATTCCAACGACACGACCTTATGTCTTCAAAATGCAGGATTTTTTTTTTGTATAAGGCTTCAACCACTAGGGTCATTATCGCCTTATTCTCATCTTGAACTAAATTGTATTCTCAATTCATTTCAGAAAATAAAACAGTTTATCAACCTCATTTGTATTGTCTTGTAAAGTTTAGTGTAGATCGTTTGTCGTCACAAGAGAGTCTATATGTTCCGTAATTTCTGCATTCTGTTAACAAGTGTTTCACTGTCAGAAGAGTCCCACAAGTTTGGCATGTTGGCGAAGAATCGCGGGACATCAGGTATCCATGGGTAAGGCATGTATGACCTATACGCAGGCGCGTAAGAATTACATCCTCTCTGCGGTTATTCCTATTTGAAGATGCCCAAGAGGAAACATCACCCTTAATCTCCCTCAATTTATTTTCGGTTACATTCGACCATTTCCATTTTGTCCTCATTCTCCGTTTGATGACAGTTATAAAATCCTCTACAGGTACTCCCCGATGAGGTGTTCCATCAATAATGGCTTTTTTGGCAGCCAGTTCATTACCAGCTATTCCGAAATGACCAGGGACCCAGACAAAAATTACTGATATATTACTTCTATTTGCGGACCTTATTGAGTACAGAATGTATTATGATACTTGATGAAAAAACTAAAGGTTTCTTTAAAATTGTAATATCTTGAACAGTTTTTTTTTTTAAAGCAATTCCTTCTCATTCATGAATAAAAAACGTGACCACACAAAATTGGTCTTAACTCGTTTTCCGTTCGGAATCGAAAAATCCATAAAATGAACTTTTTGTTGCAGATTTTGTCTAGAATCACCTCTCACGGAGTTTGCCCATTAAGAGCTGAGACACCCTGTATACGAATCCATTAGAGAAAAATCTATCTGTTCTTACTTGATTTTTTACTTTCACTTACGTATATATGTAATATATAGTAAGGGTAAGTATTGCGATCGTGAAAATTTTCGAATCTCAGTTTTCAACGGAAATACATGTTTTGAAGTCCCCTGAGTCCAAATAACCAAGTGTCGCAAAATGGTCTGTGTGCGTGTGTGTTAACAGTCTAGCTCATAAACCAAAAGTATTACGAAACTGATATTACGTATTTAAGGTTTGTATATGGGCCGGATGTGACAGTAACTTTTTCGTTAAAATCGGCTAACCGGAAGTGCCACTTTATATGAACGCTGAAACACATTTTTACAATTTTCTCAAAAACGGCTCTAACGATTTTTATTAAACTCAGTGTATCATTGCATAATTGAGTGATCTTTAATATTAATTAGTTCTTATACCCGTTGATGTCACTTAACAGGGCTTAAATGCCCAATGTTGATATATGTCTTCCTCTGAAGTACCTTTAATATGGTTTACTTCAAAAAGTTAATCATTTCGCATTATTCAGAGTTATAAAAAAATGCTACATATAACTTTTGAAAGAATTTGATAAGTTAATAAAGGAGAAAAAAATAAAAATGCAGAAAAATCTGCGTTGTTATAGACTGTAGCGCCTAAACGTCATTTTCTCGACACCCTTTATCTACATAACATACTTCAACGAAAAGAAGCTGGGAAAAAAGTTACGAGGGATGGTAAAATTAAATTCCGAATAACTCCAAAAGTATTCACTTTTTTGTGGATGTTGTATATGTGTTTTTAAAAGTTTATGGAATTTCCTAAAAAAAAAAAATGCTTTAAAATCGGACAATTAGGAGGAAAGATATGGTGTCTAGTTTTTTCCCCTGAAGAGACGAAAATTTCTATAAATTTAAAATATACTTTTTTAATTGATGAGACTAAAAAAACGATTTTTTCTACAGATATTTAATAAAGTATCTTACCTCAGAACATCTTTCACAAGAAATAAGTACCTAAATTTATACCTTTATTCTCAATTCTATATTTCAACACTGCAATCACCACCTCCGGAATCAACTTGCTCACTGTCTGCATATATAACTTTTTCAACTAAAAATATCACTAAATTGACATTACTCAAAAATGTTGAAATTGGAGTTAGTCATTCTGTGGTTTATAAAAGCAAAGAAAGTTGTGTGGATTATAAAAGCAGATGCAGTGACTAAATTTTTATTGCCTACCGTCGATATATTAAATAGAAATTTTGTCATTATAATGGCCTTAATGACTTTATCTGTAAGCTTTAAGCTTTAGCTCCGTTTAAAATGCATTTCAAAAAAATTTATAATAGCCCAGCATTGCCAGAAAATAATTTCTATTCAAAGTAGAGCGGTAAGTGAAAGTTGTGTGTTGCGCGCAACAGATTTTTACTTTATGAAAGATGGGGGGAGGGGAGAAGGTGCACCTCTACACGGTTTATTTGTTATCATAACTTCCTTCCTGAAAAGTTCTTCTAAATCGGATTTATACTATTTTTTATGGTAATAAACTTTTATATTTTTCACATTAAACTGTCCCTTAATATTGTTTGGTTATTTTCTTAGCACGTATCTCTTGGTTTGAGTAATAAAACCGGCTAAAGACGGGACAGAATGGAAGGAGCTGTGTGTGAGTAGCCTGGTGCGTGGGACTGCATAAGTCAGCTGGAGCACGATTCATCTCCCCAACGATTCCAATTGCGCTGATGCTTCAAGTCTCGCTCCTCGCTCCCTGTGAACCAGTTGACATCAGTGATTATTGTCAATGCCTCATGTCAGTTGTAGCATGCAATACCTAAAGCTTGTTTCACTCGGGAAATTGTTCTGATTTTATTTTTATTATTATTATTATTTTTTTAATTATTATTATTAGTTTCTGTATTATTTATTTTTATTATTGTAAATAGAGTGTGAGTGTGCTCTCTGAACACTATTATAAATGTCCTTGATGTGACAGAATGTAATATTTCTAAATTAACAGATTAAAAAAAAAAAATTATTTATCGCAGCGATTTCGTTCTAATAAAATTTAAAAAAAATTTCTTCTTAAGCTTAGAAAAAAAAAAGGATTTGTACCACTAACCCATGAAGGGTCTTGTGTTCAGTATAATGTGAAGCAGTACTGAAACAAGGCCAACGGTATAACGCTTAACCGATAGATTTTTCTCTTAATTAATTATTTAATTACTCAACTTTATAGAGGTTGGGTTTGCCCCAGGAGGGTGTCCCGACCCCAGGGTCGATCCACGACTGATGAAAATTTTCATTAGTAACCAGCCGGATTCGAAATTGGGACCTTAAACTCTTGTCCTCAGTGCTCACTCACTGAACTACCCAGCTCCCCTTAAACATAGGCGTATACGTAAGCATAAAAGTTCTTTCAAAGTCTCTTTTCTTCACCCCTTTATTTATGGTTTAGCAACCACCTATTTTTTTTTTAATTTTTAAAACATAATTATTATTTATTTGTTTATTGATAAAAATTACAATCTGTCTCAATTTTTTTTTCTTTTTTTTTAAGAAAAAGTCATTAAGAGGATATTTCGTGCAGACCTTGGCAAAATTTTGAAATATAGTATTTAGATAATTTTCAGAACATGTATTTAAAACACTATAAATATTTTGTATTATAATTACTAAAAAAAAAACAAATGCAAAATACTTTTTGGTTAGTGTTGCCCAAAATCGTTCTTGGTCTTGCACGTTGCAAGACCAAGACCAAGGCCGCCTAACCGTTGCAAGACCAAGACCAGGACTGGTAAAAAAAATCGATTTTTTGAATAAAAATCAAGGCAAAATACTTAATAATACTTGACAATCTTAGTTACTATATGTTAATAATTGGTATAACCAATATACTTTGTACGTTTAACTCCTCTAATTTTTCATTCGGGCTTAATTAGGTTTCTCCTATCTAAAAAAAGAAAGTAATATCTCTATAGTAATAAACTAATAAGTAAATGCAAGACTGTTGCGAGACTCTTGCGCAAGACCAAGACTGAGTTTGCAAAACCAAGACTCGTCTCCGTATCGCATTTGGGCAACACTATTTTTGGTGAATAATCAGCGTATAATACTGAGAACCTACTCTATTTGGTAACTTATTTTGTGTATTTAAAATACCTAATTAATTTTTCGTTTTATTTAAAAAAGAAAATACAGTTACAATCAATGTATTTTATATTTTACTTCTTAAAATACAAATTACATAAAATTTATTTGATTTTGTATTTCAAAATACTTGAATTAGGTCTGATTTCAAGGTAACTGGTTACTTAAAACATTTATGGATAAAAAAAGCGTGGACAGACAAGAGCCAATTTATAATTTATAATCAGTGTTCTCGAAAAGTTAACACAATAATGTGTTAATATTTTTTTCATTTTAAACATTTATTTTATTTTTTTAGCGATTGGTTATTTTACCGTGACCTTTAAACAATTTATTAATAAACTATTTCCTTGTCAATGAAGACTATTTATTGTTGTTTTTTAAAATATTTTCATGGCAAAAGCTTATTATAAAAAAATGTAGATATTTTTACCTGTATGCTAATTTACGTCGTTCATTTTTTTTTTTTGTTTTTTTTTTACGTTTTAAACTATACGAGAACTGTTTTATAAGGCCTCGTATATAGTAGTTAACACTATTTGAAATTATGAATATTGTACTAATTATGTAAAATGATTATTAATTACCATCGGTTATTATATATTAGTCAGGAGCATTCTTCCTTTTTTTTTCTTTACTTCAACATAAGAAATAATAAATTATATTCATCTACAGTTGTAAATAATTATAAAAAGTAAATTACAATAAAAAGGGATAAGAAATATGGACGTTAATTAGAGAAAATTATATTGGAAATAAAAAGAATTTTTTTTCCATTCTAATGGTCGAAATTAAATAGATGACTTTTATATTAGGTTTTATATTGTATAAGTTTAAAGGTTTTATTATTCCGTAAATCTATCATTTAGCGAAGATCGCCAGTATTTTCAATGAATAAAATGTATTAGTAAGTAAGATTTTTATATATCTTTTTTTATTTGAAAAAATTCATTGGTTTTATTAAATTTTGTTTGAAATTAATTCGAATTTCATCTTACCAAAATAATTACAAAATGATTAGGAAAAAATATATAAAATTATGGTATAATAAAGAAGTAGTTTCATTTTCGCACAAAAGCAGGATATGAGATAATTCGGCCTATATTGCTGAATGGCAAAACGTCTTTTCCTCAGAATTGTAATAACACACCTTCAGGTAACCGAAATTAATTTATTGAAACATATTAAAAATATACATTTTAAAATTTGAATAATAAAATTTTATATTCACGTAATTCATATTATCTTATTATTTTTACTTTATTATTAATAGCTCAACTAAAGTTGTAATTTTTACTAAGGATAATTACCTGGGTTTCAATATAAATTCAAACCACGTAAAAGGTTAATTAAAAAACAAAATATACTAATTACATGTATTGCAAAATTAGTTGTTTTTTAATATTGACATTAATTTATATAGTTTGTGTAAGATATTTTTCCTCAAATTTAGAGGATTTGGGGATTTTGTTTAGGGCAGAAGATTTTAAATATATGAAAAAAAAATCTTGTATTAATCGCAGGTATCATAAACTTATTTATTAAGATAAAAGATATTTATCTCATTATTTGAACAAAGATCCTTAAATATTGTTTACGTATTTATAAATTGACTTACATTTAGGTCAATACTTATTACATCCCATACATATCCTATTAGTGGTAATAAAATCATTGTCTTAGATGAAATAAAAAATGTTTAATTTTTTTTCATCGTGTGGTAGATGTGGTCTCCTCTGCATTGGAGCGCGGAATGTACTGCACGGGAGTCTTTCTCGACGTTGAACAGGCGTTTGATAGAGTCTGGCATCCGGGACTGATGTACAAACTCCGTGAATTCCTACCACCTACATACTTCCTCATTATACGTTCCTACCTTACTGACAGATACTTCAAAGTCAATCATAACAATGCTTATTCATCTCTTTTTACTCAGTCTGCCGGTGTTCCTCAAGGTAGTATCCTAGGTCCTTTACACAGTTTATACAGCTGACATCCCAACCCAATCCAACACTGTCATCACCACCTATGCCGATGACACGTGTATCCTATCAGTTAATAACGATCCTTTAATTGCATCCCAAACTCTTCAATCACATATCACAAGCCTTGAAGAATGGTGTAAAAATTGGAGAATAAAAATAAATTCCAACAAATCCCATCAAATCACTTTTACCCTCCGTCGTAAACCTATGACCTCTTGTCCTACAGTATCCTTCAATAATACTCCACTTATTCCTGTTGAGCAAATCCGCTACTTAGGACTCCACCTTGACAAACGACTCACTTGGAACCCCCATACCAGACTGAAACGACTAGAAACCGCCCGACGTTTTCGACTACTGCAGCACTTACTAGACAAACGATCTAAGCTTTCAATCAATTATAAACGACTCGTATATATGACAATAATAAGACCTATTTGGACTTACGGAATTGAGCTTTGGGGCTCCACTAAACCATCGAATTCCTCTCGTATCCAATCCTTACAATCCAAAATCCTTCGTAAAATCCTCAACGCTCCTTACTTTGTCACAAATAAAATCATCCATAAAGACCTTAATGTCCCATATGTTTCCGATCTGGCCCAATCCAGATACCTTTCCTTCCATAACAAACTGCAGAATCATCCGAATCCTCTCGTTTCAAACCTTGCTTCATCCTCGATCCCTGATAATCCTCCGAGGCGTCTGAAAAGAAGATGGCCTCGGGATCTTCTAATATAGAACTTTAATTTGAGTTCTACCAATGGGTAGTTTCTCTTCATGTTGTACATGCCATGTTACAAATTTCTCATTTACTTATTGTATTCTCTATGTAATACAGTTGTAAATTCCATTGAAATAAAAAAAAAAAAAAAAAAAAAAATTTTTTCACCAAAATAAAAATTTTATTCGTGCCTCATTAGTTTCCTTTTTGTTTTGTATTTGTTTTTGTTTTTTGGGGGTGTGAATAACGTTTCTAAAGCAAATTGAGATTTTCTGATGTCTAATTTCAGATATCGTACTGCATATAATATGCGAATTTTTTTTTACAAAAAATAGCTTAGATATTAAGAAGACTTACTATGGTTGTACTATTTATTGGTATTCTATTAATATTTTATATTTGTAATTTGTTTATAAAAATCTATCAAGAATAAGTTTGTTTCACACACACACACATACACACATATATATATATGTATATATATATATATATATATATATATATATATATATATTATTTTTTTAAGAAAAAAGTTTTGAAAATATATATTTTTTTTTTGTTACAGGTAAGAAGAAAAAGCAATATTCAATGGTTCATGAACTCCCAAGTCTTCTATTTAGTGAGTTGAAGAAGAATTTACTTGCTAGCTCTTCAACTGTATTAAAAAACTAAATATCAAAATTTATGATGAAATTTAAACATTTACTAGGTTGAATTGAATCAACCAAGCACCAGGAAATATCACGTATTATGAGAAAAAGTCTTTCTTTTAATTTGACCTGTTGTTCGACAGCGAAGTACGTTTTTAGTATACGTTGCGTACTATTGTTGAAATTCTTGAACATTTACAATTATTTCTTTTTTAAATGCTTGAGTTATATATCGGTAAAGAAAAAAATTCTGAAAATTCTGAATATTCGTCTGTATTTTAGATTTTGTCTTAATGAACTTTTCTCAGTTCAAACGCCATATTATCCGTTGTTAACTATCTCAGCAAATAAATGTAAAAGAAATGGTGTCAACGGCATATTCACGATACAATTCGCAGAAATTTCAAAGATAAAAATTTTGCAGGAAATCGTTTTTAAAATCCGTTATGTCTCGCTTAATGTTACTGTAGATTCCTTTTGGAAAATAAAACGGTCTAGAAATGTTTATTTTTTTGCAGTATTTTGTTAATTTTTTTTCCTTTTATAAATCATTAGTGGATACAGGATTTAATGTTAAGGGGGATATATATATATATATATATATATATATATATATATATATGTATATATAATTAGCTATATGAAATGGTGTTTAAGTGATTCCTAAAGTTCTATTAGAAATGTAATTACACGCAAAATGATATTTTAGCAGTTAATTTTTTTTTTTAATACTACATCACTTACCTGACAAACGCTCTTAACTTACAAAATTCTATTTAAAAAACTCATATACACTTCCATCATTGTGCCCATTTGGACATATGGAATAGAACTTTGGAGCTCCACAAAACCATCAAATTCTTCCCGTATCCAATCGTTTCAATCGAAAATCCTTCGTAAAATCCTTAATGCTCCTTATTATGTAATAAATAAAATTATTCATAAAGACCTCAGCATATTCTAGTTCATAACCTATTATCCAAAACAATTCCTGACAACCCTCCGAGGCTTCTGAAAAGAAGAAGGCCAAGGGACCTTCTAAATTAATTTAATTTTTGAAAGTGCTACCAATGGGTAGTTTCTTCACAAGTTTATATCATGTTTTATTTATCATTTTAGACTTAAGTATCGTATATGTATATAGTTGTAAATATGAATAAAAAAAAAATAATATTTTTTCCATAAGACAAGATTACATTTAGTAGTTGTATATGTATTATAATTTCAGAAATAGAACACATTGCGATTGTATAAGTATTTAGCTTAAATCAATCACGGTAGCAAATATAGACCGATGGAAAAAAAAGAATTTTCATTAAATAGAGTTGTATATCAAACATTGGACCAAACTTATTACAATATATTGACTTACCCAATATATTTTTTGGGAAAATAAAAATAATAATTGTTGAGAAGAGGAACACAGATTCACCGAACCATACAAATAAATAATTATTTAAAGTTAATTTTGATTTTTATAATTCTGAGCTGTGAGGCATTAATTTAAGTGTAAATAGACATTATAATATACAGATCAAACATCTTAAACACTAGGAAATTTTTTTTTTTCAATTTAGGGGAGAGCTTCATCCCGAAAGCCCCCTTTTTCCAGAGTAGATGCTCCAGTGTTCTGAATTCAGTAAACATTTATTAAGAAGTAACATAAATTGTAAAGTTGGTGTGTTATTAGTGAGGAATCTTGTATTGTCGGGAAGTAGTCGGAATAGAAATTTACTAACAGAACTTCTGCAAAACACATTATTTTTAACCAAAAAAATTCAGGAACAGTGGGAATTCTAATTGCTGAAATCCATGGTACGATGTATCCGCCTCTAATCATACTTTGGATTTTTCGAGGGATTATAAATTTAGTAAAATAATTTATTTTTAAAAAACGAATAAAAAAAACTAAAACTTGTAATTTTATCTGTGCTCTCGATGTGAAACTTGCTCAGCTCGAAGTACCCTACGTCGGAAACTCGATCGTGGTCCTTCCTCGAGAAGGAGGTTTCATAAGTGGGCCAAAACCGGCTTCAGGGCACCCCCACCACGCACACTGAGAAATGGCCATTTCCTCTTTGAGCCGGTCTAATTATAAATCGAAATTTTCATTTTTATCGGCCCCGCATTTCCGGAGTTCTGACGGGTTAGAAACCTTTTTGAAAGTCACTTGTTGTGGTGACCTCTTCTTTAGTCATAAAGCGTATCCATTTTTGGAGTTTGTGACATAATATTCAGAATTTGTGGTATAATACTATGTTCATTGATGTTGGCGCAGACTTTCCATTCTGGTTGGGGGAGGGGCATTGGACCTCCGAAAAAATTCTATATTATCTATAAACATTTTTTTATTTTTTATTTATTTATTTAGACATATAATATTCTGTCACAGGGACAATAATTATATTCATAAATAAACACATTCACACCGTATAAACATTATGAGTGATAATTAACGTAATCAACATAATTATTTTGAAACGAACAATATAACACTGTATATAAAAATAAAATTATATGCATGTTTATGTATTTGATTGTTTTTCGCGTGTGAGTATGTTCGAGTATATTATATTATATATTTTTAATTAAATTTTTGAGGCAGTGAGATGAATTTTCAATTCTCCGATGCTTCAAATGTGATGTAATGTTCACGTAAAAATGGAACGAATCATAACATCCTAGAATATGTTGCTACATCTTTGAATAGAAATTAAGTTTAAAAATAGGGACATAAGACGTAAAATACTTGCGTGCCTACTTCTAGGACTTAGCTTAGCCGTCTATTCGACTTCTTATTTTCTTAATTGATTTTAGTTTTATTCATTTATTCTTTTAGTTTTATTCATTTATCCATTCAAGTAGGGCAAATTCGAAACGATATTCTTGCTCCCTCTACAATCAATGTACTTTATATTTTACTTCTTAAAATATAAAATACAGAAAAATATATTTTATTTTTTATTTTAAAATACTTCATTTGAGATACTGTCGAAGTCTCGTTTCGCTGTATCTGTTCCAAGTAATTAAGTATGTAATTAAATAAATATTTTGCTACAATCTCAATAAATATATGTATATATTTCTGTTGGCAGTACAGACTTTTTAGATATTTTGCCTCCTTAACCAGCCATCTTCATCTCCATTTCTTTAATTGATTCTATTTTACATATTTTATGCATTCATGTAGAGTTAGGTGATCGAAAAGATATCCTCGCTCTCTCTATTTAATTGGGGGGGGGGCGTCGTTAGTCCCTCCCCTCTTTCAAAATTTTCCTCTTGAAGGTCCCTGTGTAATTTAAACATCATGATTTTCAATGACTTATATATAAAAATTTTTATTTGAAATACCTAGTTACTTTTAGCGAAATTTATTTATTTTTTTACACCTTACTGTTTCATATTTTTATTATTTATTTACCCCCATACCAGACTGAAACGACTAGAAACCGCCCTACGATTTCGACTACTGCAGCACTTACTAGACAAACGCTCTAAAAGACTCATATATATTACTATAATAAGGCCTATTTGGACTTACGGGATCGAGCTTTAAGGCTCTACTAAACCATAAAATTCCTCTCTTATCCAATCCCTACAATCCAAAATCCTTCGTAATATTCTCAATGCTCCCTACTTTGTCACCAATAAAATCATCCATAAAGACCTTAATGTACCATATGTTTCCGATTTAGCTCAATCCAGATACCTATCCTTCTAAAATAAACTTCTGAACCATCCGAACCCTCCGAGGCGTCTGAAAAGAAGATGTCCTCGGGACCTTCTAATATAGAAATATAATTCGAGTGCTACCAATGGGCAATACCTTCATGTTGTACATATAATGTTACTTATTTCATATTTACTCGTTGTATTTATCATTTAATACAGTTGTAAATTTCAATAATAATAAAAAATAAAATAATTTATTTATTTTTACATACCATTTTCTTCATATTTAAGTCCAAAATTAATACATATGTTGCGTGTCAAATCATAGGTTTTTTTTTAGTTTAAAATCTTTTTCAAGATTAAAATGTTAACATTTTCGGTATATCGAAACAATTTATCGATTTTATCTTATATCCAATCTTCAACCACTACCAATATTGTTCGGGTAACCGTATCTGATTAGATGAATCAGTTCGGCAGATAATGTTAAAAGGGCGTGAAAATTCCTAAAAGTGCCTATAATGTTGAATATTGTATTTTTATTTCAAAAATTTGAATTTTATATAATTATCAATTATCAATTTATCCCAGTCTCTTCAAGATGCCCGAACCCATTGCATTGTCCCTTTGTGCTTTCGTTGAGCATTAGATATCTTTGAGCTGTCAATAAGATAATACAAGGATGGATCAATGACCCACTTTTGATTACAGTTCCACGGAACAGGAACCATGAATGAAAGATTGAGAGTAGACTGGGTTCCATTGAGGTTAGCGCCACGTTTGTAGAAACGGGTTTGCTGTGAACCAGAATCAGCGTGTTATTACGTATCATAACCTCCTCTAAGACTTCCCAGCGCATTCGAAACCTGCTGGAAGGAATTAAATATATTTTCAGAGGGAGGGTTGGACAATATTTTTGTTCATAAATACTTTTTTTTTATTTAGTAGATTTATCATCAACGTTCATTTTATTTTATTTTTTAAACAAACAATTTAATTCTTTCTAATTTTGCGATTAAAAATAAAAACCCTCTTAGACTCTTCAGTATTAAGTCGATTAGTACGAAATTTCTGTTGATACGTAAAAAGTTAATCATTAAAATCTACACATCATTTTGCAGGACAATACAAATGAAATTGACAAATTGAATATTTAATAGTTGACCATTTTATTATAGAGAAAGAAGATGGTCCGATGTGGTGGTCTTAAATATATTAAAATAGTGTTGTCACTATTTTAATATATTTATGACCGCCACAACGTACCATCTCCTTCCTCTATAATACAACGGTAAACTATTAAGTATTCAATTAAAATAAATTCCATTTGCTAATGACAATAATTTAATAAGTATTTGTCTTTTTTTTTGTTAGTATACATTTTTAATGAAAGGAAATCGATGACAGTTCATAAAAAAATATTTATCACGTTATTATAAAGGATAAGTAAGTTACATAATTTTTTATTAAATTAATTTATATTATTCCCTTAAGAATTAACATTGAAAAGTATATTCCCTTGATGTTTCAGGAGATTAATCTTCAAGTTATTAATAAATTTCTTTTTCCTCAGCTCTATGTTTTTTAAAAATCGTTAAAAACAACATCAATCCTTTCTATTCCTGTCCCCATGAAGAAAAAAAAAAGTGCCCTTTAAGTTCATCTTGTCTTTCAACTTTCATCTTCGACTGATGGGAACTTAACCTATTCTGAAATACTTCCTACTTTTTTTAAATGATTACATAAAACGTAATATTTAAGAAAAAGGATTTTTTTTTTTGTGCTTACAAACATACATCATAGTAATAAAAACGTATTCCAATTATATTAAACTTTTTAATAATAAAAGAAATTATTGTTTCGCATGTATTAGATTTTCTCAGTTCTGTTCATTTTCACTTCTTTCTTGTACTAAATATTTTTTAAATTATATCGCATATTTATGTATAATAAAAAAAAAATCAGCTACATAATTTATTAATATTATTATCTCACATGAAATTTGCATCTAAATGTTTAAAATGTTCTTTTAAAAAAACACTAGCACTAATGACGTCTGTAAAACTCAAAATTAAAATGTCTTATCTTATTTCGATTGTACTGAATAGGTTTTGTAACTATTTGCATTTTTAAATATTGACGTTATCAATACTTAACATCATGAGCTATCGCTACATTTTAAGATATTTACGTACTGGTGCCACTCTGATAGTGTGGTTTGTGTTGGTGTAGGGCATTAACTGAAGGGCTCCCAAGGTTGTTCCCTTATGAAAACACTTTGAGGACAAGGCGTGCCTTCACATTTTTTTTCTTGATTTTTTTATTTTATTTTTTTTTACCATTCTGTCCCATGTATGAGTCATTTTCTTCTAATCCTCAAAGCTAATATATGTAACAAGCTAATACAAAAAGAACATATATATATTAAAATTTATAAACGAAAGTTTAAAATTTATAAACTGACATTTTATTTATTTTAAAAATTAATAAGAATTTTTTGTTTGGGCTTGTTTACTGCTCCTTCATTCACGGCAATACTTCGGTAAGAGCATTCCCTTTACATCACGGAATTTTAAGCTACCAGAACAAAAACAATTAATTGTCATAAATAAAAATCATTTGGGCTTTGTGCATCCGAAGTACATAGTAGAAACGGAATTCCATACTCTTCTATACTCAAGAATTCTTTAAGCTTATCTTTACTTTAATAAAACAATGCTCCTTCAGTTAGTGACGGCCTTAGATATTCGTCGTCCTTGGGCAATGACGTTATCTTCCTCCCCCCTAAAAAAATTAAATTTATTTCATAAGCTGTTTTATATTATGTAATGTTTCAATTTTATTGCATTCAATATTTCTGTAATGCAGTTACTTTATTGACAGGCTAAAGTTAATTATTTTAATACGTTTGTATATTGTTTTTAAATTTTAACAACTGGGGACAACATTAGCCCTCCAGGTCGGTGCCCTGGGGCGATTGTCCGGTTGCCCTAAGGCCGTCAAGATATATATATATATATATATATATATATATATATATATATATATATATATATATATATGTCAAGATATGGCGTCACTGCCTTCAGTTTTCATACTCCTCATCGGTCCACTAAATGTTCTCCAAGTAACGTTCAAGGCATTTAAAAAAGAATTGTATAATTTCGTTCATTAGTTTTTATTTAAAACTCGTATGATGTTCATCACAACCATCTTCATCTTCAGAACTACTATTTTCTAAAATTATTCAACAATTTCATTTTACTTGAACCATAATTTATAATAACTTTTAGTGTGATTTCTTAATATAAAGAATAAATATGTTTACCTTTTCAGTGTATATTCAAAGATCATTAAAATATTTTCCTGTCATTAAGACATTGAGTCATTTTTACATTAAAAAGATATATCTTCTTGACTTTTAAAATGCTTTGGATCAATATAATTTTTTTTTATAACACTAATTATTGGAATAATAATGCTTTTAGTGTTACATTTTTTTTTCTTGACAGGTGCCTGAATTTAATAGGTTAAGTACATTAGATTATAATTTAAAACGTTGTGATTTTATAGATCCAGAAACAAATATGTACCGATAAAAAAGAAAAAAAATCCATTCTTTTTTGGAAAGGTGGGGGGGGAGGTTCAGCCCAAAAGAGCCTCGTTGAATCCGATTGAATGCGCGATGCTTTCCACCAAAATCGAAAATAAAGTAAATGTTTTCCATGTCGATAGAACTAAACATAGTAGCTATATTAGGCTGAGAAAATATTTACCCCAAACAATTCCGGATTTACAAACATTCGTCTCCAGTTTTCCAATCTTTTGATTTAAAGATACTTCTTAAACGTCAGAAAAAACAAAAAGAAAAACAAATCTGCATATTAAGGATCCAGCGTTCATTTTGTAACATATTAAAGTTTTTCTACTTCTTAGTTAGGGGGGGATATATTTAAAATAACATTTTAAAACTACGTTGATATCGATGATCAATGGATGAGATGTTCCCAAACCTTTTTTGAAATCCTAACCTCAAAAAATTATAATTATTATAACCCATGTATGCTAGACCTTACGTTTTGGAGAAGTATCTGGAGCCCAACTCTCTCCCGTACATATGCTGCTCATCTGCCAAACAGATGTTTTCCTTCGAGCATCCTTTTGTGTGTTTGGGTTATTCTTTGAGTTATTATTGACAATGGATCGTCTGTCAAAGCATCGCGATCCTTGCCAAAATTTTCTCGAGGAACCTTTTTTTTTCTGCCCGTCGCTATTATTCGATTTATTTCTATAAATATGTTGATTAAGGTTGTCGTATATAAGGGAGGGAGGCGACTAAGTTGGGGTGGTGAAAAACATGAGTGAAATGTTTAAAGTTGAGTCCCACTATTCCCTACAGGATCCCGTCTGGATAGCTGAAACTTTAAACAGAATTTGCAGGAAAATATACACATAAATCAACTTTTTCATCCAGCTTAATTTTATTTTCAATATTACATATTGCATACGTAAACCTATGTTTTTTATCTAGGAACTGAAATTGGGTTAACAAAACAAAACTAGAAATTCGTAACGACTCAAAATTTTGATTATCGTACATATCCACAAAACAACAATTAGTCGGGCAATGAGAGCTCGCGGAGCTGTAATGCATTCAATTTATTTTTTGCTAAATAAATTAAAATTTAAAAAAATAAAATGCCTTGTAACATGATTCATAAGAATAAATTCATACTATCGTTTTAGTGATTCTTGAGAGAAAAACATCGATTTTCTCAAATAGCAGTAAATAATTAGGGATCAAATATTTCCATCATTCAGGCAACATCAGGAATAATAAACAACATTAGTTAAAATAATTGCAAAACAATGACAGTACGTCACATGTGAACAACCATGTTACTAAAGTTTGTAAGTTCAATTTATTTATGAAGTGCGGTTTTGAATTTTTCTGATCAAGCTTGGACTCTCGCATATTCAGGAATCAAACCACAAAAGTTATCAAATACGTCACAAAAAAACAACCACAAACTAATGGAAAATCTAGTTTTAAAAAATGCGGCATATTTCATCGTATGAATAATTTTAGGTTTTTCAGCGCGGTTGTTTGATGTATGTTAAATTAAAAAATACCCTTATGTATACAAATTTTAATTTATATATTGCTGTATTCTATACAATTAAATATTAAATAATACCATTTGCATAATAGTAATATAAATAGCATTTATGAAAATCGCATATGTATATGTACATAATATTGTCGGAGTCCGTATAATATTAAGCTCATATTATGTATGGAAGTCTGTTGTAATCTTTCGGGAACGCTCGTATTCCTATGGTTCTACCATTACAACTATTGTCCGTTATTTATCAAATCATTTCATATTTTATATTTAACTAGTTTTTGTATCGAAGATTAATTTGAAATTGTTAATTATTTCAAATAAAAAAAAATTAAAGGTACTTTTAATGAGGAAGCTAATATTGAAAATTAGACATTTAAGCCCTGTTAAAGAACATCTATGAAAATAAAACCTACATTATACTAAAACCTGCTTAATAAAACACTGATGTACTCAGTTTAATCAAATTCGTTAGAGTCGTTTTTGAGAAAATCGTAAAAATGTGTTATATCGATTATATAAAGTGCCACTTCCGGCTAGCCGATTTTGACGAAAAAGTTGCTGTAACATCCCTAGCTTATAAGATCCTAAGATACGCAATTTCAGTTTCGTACGACTTGTCGTTTTTAAGCTGGGCTGTTCACGTACAATCAGACCATTTTGTGGGATTTGGTTATTTAGACACAGAGGACCTCAAAACGTAAATTTCTCCCTGAAAACTCAGATTTGAAGATTTTCACGATCGTAATACTTACCCTTACTATATATTTCATAAACAGGTAAGTGAAAGTAAAAAAAGATAATGTAGAATAATGAAGTTTATCATATATGATTATGATTGGTAGTAAGTTTGGAACAACTGCAATTTTTTTTATTTTTATATCTTATAAATAAATTTCAAGTTTTATAGTTTTATTAAATTCCTTACAATAACCATTTATTACCTGCTTTCCCGGATTAGAGTCGACGCCAGGTCAGTTTTTTTTTGTTACTACCGGCTGGCAGAGGAAACAACGAGACCTGCTCTAGTACTTTTAAAATGGCCAGCTGTTGCCACTTGTCTCCACAGATTCCTTCCAAACGATTCTTTAGGAACTTCATACAATTAAAATGTTTTATTATTATTATTATTAATTGTTTAATCTACCTGTTAGGCACACCTTTATGTACAATTATTATAACTCTTAAAAATTACTTATTTATATGCCAAATCTGTTTTATGTATTAGATAAATGAGCTTCATGGATTGTTGGTAATTAGAAAAAAACACGTAAATGTATGATATTATTATGTTATTTTTAAGATTTTTTAAAATTTTATTATTGCTTGCCAATATACGTCAGTGCAAATATACAATCAGTTTAAGATTTTTTTTTTAAATTATTATTGCTTGCCGAAATGAACATGCTGGTAAATAAATATGAATAACGGGTGACATTCACTCATACATTGTCGATATGAAAAATGAAATGAATTTTTGCATTTAAATATTTTAATTCTACTTTTTCTATTTATTTTACTAATAAATAATTCATTTTGTCACACTTAGAGGCTTCAAGTATTAGATCTACGTAAGACTAATTCATGCCAGGTATATGTGCGTGTGTGTTTGTATATATATACATATACAATATGACGATAACAAAAACTATAGAAGAATTATAACGAAAGAAAAAAAAAACACTATAATAAAAACAAAAGAAATGAAACATTAAATAAAATTAAAAATTAATAAAAACCCATTCTTAGTTATTTAATTGTAATAGGTATTTGTTCTTATTACTGAACGAATTAACCTTAATGAAAATCGTTACATTTCAGGTATCATAAGGACATTGAATTTCAGGGAACGGAATACTATATTTCATGTATTTTCAAGGACATTAAACCAATTATATATATATAATCTTTGGAAATTTTAAATAAATTTTATAAAAAAGAATGGGTAATTTTAAATCCTGCATTAAAATAAATAAATAATTTATTGCTTACATAA
The DNA here is from genome assembly GCA_928085145.1 of Nezara viridula. Lineage (NCBI taxonomy): Eukaryota > Metazoa > Arthropoda > Insecta > Hemiptera > Pentatomidae > Nezara > Nezara viridula. Next base: position 165,730,618 of record OV725078.1, on the reverse strand, counting down.
AGCAGTATTATTTTACCAATTGATATATGGCTGCAAACAAAATAAATTACAATATATATGTATGTGTATTCATCTTCTGAAATTTTAAATAAATTTTATTTTTAAAAAATGGGTAATTGTAAATCTTGCATAATATATAGTTATTATAAATAAAATCTATCTATAGCCATTTTATTGCGTTTTACAACGATATTTAAAAATAATTTAATATTAACTTGAAAGACGCACGGCTTATTATGAAATTGGGTTTGTTTATAATTACATCATTTGAAACGCATAACAAATTTGGACATTAAAAATTGCTGACTATGAAAAGAAATTTTGCAATGTGCTTATTGAGGAAGATTTTTTGAAAAGTAATTATAAAGCTGTATTCAGAAAATGGTGTATTTTCTTTACTATTTTATAAAATTAATGTTGAATTGAAAATATGCTTTTTTTTTTTTTTTTTAATTTTCGGAAATATTAAATTCAGAGGCGACAAAACTTTTTTGAGACGTCTCTTTTTCACCAATTGGGACATATTAATAATAAATTATCAGTTCCATTGAGAAACTAAGTTGAGACATTTTTGCAATGTATAAATTTTATAGTACTTGGATATTGAATTTTGTACCAGTACTATGACATTCACAAAATATTCGCAATAATGTTCACTTTAGATAGCATCAACTTATTTTAAAATACATTTATTTTTTTTATGAAATTCTTCTAATTAATTAAATTCCTTCTAATTACTTGAATTCATGAATAAATAAATTGTTCAAGTTAAGTAACCTCTAACTGTTCATTTAGTTGTCAATAAAAGTATTATTTTTCAAATTATAATTAACGTGGGGGAAGAGTGAAAAAATTCAGGAACAGAATTTATTTATGTTATCTAATTATCAATAATTAATATTTTAATTTAATAATATCATTGAAATATTCTTGATTGAACTTCAACGTGCTAGTCAACAGGTATTATATGAGGTATTATAATTCTTGTAAGTTTTAAACCGTTGTGTGTAATCTGTAATGCAATTTGAAAAACACAGACATATATATATATATATATATATATATATATATATATATATATACATATATATATATATATATATATATATATATATATATATATATATATATATATATATATACAGGTAACAAGCTATCATTAGGTACACATTTTTTTATTTTTTTAATTGAATAAGGAAAAAATAAATATTGATATTTAGTATATTTCCTTATTTTAAAAAAAATATAAGAGTTCACACTTCTTTTTTTATGTTCTAATTTATTCATTTTTTCATATAAAGTTGTTAAAATTGTATGCAGTACTTCGTTTATTTACACTTATGGATACATTTAGTGAATACAGTTTCTTCATATTTATATTTATTTATGTTTAGGCGACATTTTGAGATTTCGTTGTTCTTATATTCATGGCCTAGAATGAAAAGAAAAAAATTAAATTTTTAAAAAATATTTCAGAAAATAATTATTGAACACTTAAAATTACGAATAATTATATTATGTATTAACTACTAACACATGAATGCTAAATTAAATTTAAAAAATAATAAGACTGACTGAATCGTACATAAAATTGTTGAAAATTAATATCCAATTCATTGAACATCTAAATAAATTGTTCATTGCAGTGGATATAATTTTCTACTATTGTATATTCCAACTATATAGTATACACATGTACACGATGTAAATATACACGCGCGTCAAACTTTCGTAATTTAACTGTAAGATGACGCCGTAACAGTTTAACGAATAGTCTCAATTCATGTCAATGAAATTGTTTTTTACAGTGCGTAACTTTTTCCTCCATTTTCTGCTGACTAAGGTAAAGAGGTAGTACTAGGGATTGATTGTACGGGAACCAGGACACAGCTACTGAATGAAAAAAAATTCATTCATAACCTGCTGTATAATTATTAAATCCTTAGTACAGCTATTACTCATACAACCACTAATTAGTTTTTATCAATCAATGGAAATAGAAACAATTAATGGTTCTAATTGTTATTAATTACTGTATTTCGTTATGTAATTATTATCCAATTGAAAACGTGTAGGAATCTATGGAAAAAATTGGAATTTATGTAGGAGAAATGGAAGATACGAGATGAGCCTGTAAGTATTTATTATAGTTTTCTAAATATTAAGGTATTCATTAATAATATAACTGTAATATTATTATGATTGTTTTTTTACATTAAGAAAGCTAGAGAGCTTATTATTCTAAAAAAAAAAATAGTAATAATGCTGGACAAAAAAAATTTTTTTTTAATGTTTCTAGCACTTCAATTCAGCAAGTCAATTCGTACTAATTTTGGGTTGAGAAAAACGAAAATGACAACGACAATTTTTTTTTAGCTCTAGTTTATGTGATACACACTAGGTGAAAGTATATCATATTAACGGGTTGAGAGAAAAAGATACATTTTAATTATATATGCTAACAGCATTGAAAGTGCATTTGATTTTTCAGAATGGTAGTTACATTCTAAGAGTTCTAAATTGCTGGAAGAATATCTTGCAGATGGTCGTGTCTGAAGAGATTATGTGGTGACTTCATGAGATCGTCGTTTTTTAGCTTGACTCTTGTTAGGGAGTTGCGGAGCAGCCCTACACAAAGACCAACAGTAATTTGTTATCATTGATTCATTCCAGTAGCACTGATATATTTGTTCCATAACAGAAATGTCCTGATGGAATCTTTCTCTATGTTCATCGCTTACAGCTCTACAACTAGTGGACAGTAGAGACAACTAGGAAAGCAATCTCCTGTGACGTTTTCTGTACAGTGAGATTCTGACATCACTTTCAAGAAGATTCCATTGCTTTCAAGAATTTCTGTCTTCCCCTTTGATAGGCCAAGGAATCTCTAATGAGATCACTCAATTCCGCTTGACTCAGTCTGTGCGGATTATCACCTTTTTCCTCAAAATCAGGGTCAATGGATGTGGAAGGTTCGTTTGGTTTTTCCTCTTGTTCCACACTATCTGCTTTGCATTCTGCTTCAAAAACGCAATTTTCGAGTGGATTAGGAACTGGCCAACTATCTGAATGCAGAATAGGTCGAATAGCAGATCGAAGATTCGGGTACTGAACTGTTCTTTTCTTCATAAACAATCCTGCCTTTATAGGTGGAATCGAGCAGAAATGGCAGTCATATGTATGGTTTGTAGGCTCCCGCCAAACCATAGGCATAGAGAAAGACATAAATCGTTTCTTCTTTCTCATCCATTCACGCAGTGTAACTGATGCGTTGCAGCAATATGTGGAGGCCAAGACTTATCCTGGTTCCCTTACTTTCATACCGAAATAATACTGATAGGCAGTCTTTACAAAAGGCGTCAGATTGCGGTTCTGTGAGGAAAATGTTATTTCATCACAAGTATAACAAACGTTATTCACCATCTTTACACATTTCCGTTGTATTTCTACGGAATTTTACACTAAAAAAGCACTCTCAAACCAGAAATTCTGCAGTAATTATAGAAGAAACTATATGAAACTCACAGTCACAGCAACAGTAACTATAACTAGTTTATGACTTACAAACAGCTGAAGAGCATTTGTGTTTTGTTATTTGACTGCTGTACCAACTCCAAAAAAAAATTCCCCAAAATCGAAAAGTTGACTCAATGAAATGTCACTTTATCTCCAAAATCTCAAGAGCTAATCTCTAATTTTTATGGTGATTTTTTAATTCAGCAGATGGAAATGAATTTATTATTTTTTACTATTGAATTGACGATGGAAATAAATTGACTATTTTTTTTTTAGCCCGAAACATTTTGATTGTTGCTCAGTGTAATCAAATAAGGATCGCTTTATATTTGTGTTTCAAATATTTTATTTTTGGTTTCTTCAATGTTCTTTCAATATTTTCCAAAATAAACTAAATGCATCCACTATTCATTTGAATTTTATTTTTTAAATCTTATTTTTATGAAATATCACCTTTTTTTTTAAAAACTTTTATTATGATATTTACAACTGTATTATTATAAATACATCAAGTAAATGTGTACAGAGGAATACAAATATCATCTTAAAAATAGAAACATTTAAGGAACAAAGTTTGTTTTAATTAATATAATATTTAAATATATTTTATAAGGAATTAATTTCAGATCTTCATCCGACTTCAAATATATATCTGAGCAAGCCATAATATAAAAGGAAAAAAAAAATCATTTCACATATCGAAAGGAGTTTTATAACGTTTCTGTATTATCTGTGCCTTCACCTATTGATTGAAACCTTTCTACGTCATAGCTCTTGAGAATAACAAATCATTTCTTCTTTTCCCCTGTCAGTAGACAGAAAGAAGGAAAGAATATGAAATTATTTAACCAGCGTTTCTTGCACTTCGCATGAGTGTATGTGTATGTATGTATATATGCGTCTGTGCATATCCACGCATATGTATGTACAATACTTATGCATGTCTGAGTGCTGCACCATCTTACCATTATAACCCTAGCCTCCTTATTTGCTCTAAACAATATATAAAATATAAATATTGTTTAATATTTTTTTAAATATTCAAAATAAAAATTATTAGGAACAAAATAATATCTTTATCTTAGTTAAAAAAACTAAATAAAATCAAACTGAGTCACTTAGTATAGGGATATCGTCTTCTTTGTTTCTTTGTACTTAACGTTGAGCCGTCTTTATTTCGTCAGTACCTTGTATATTATTACAACTAACAGAAGCATATTACACCTATCCTACAATCGATTATAACGATCTGAGACTATTCATCTAAAGGTTTGGGTATCACCGAGTAGCCTAAGGAGGATAACATAACCACATACAGATCTAATAAGGGTAAAAAATAACCAGTCTTGCCAGGCTGGGACATGTGTTTGGGTGGCCTCCAAACCCGGCGGACCCACTATCTTAGACTTCTAAGTGTACCTTCCCTTTTATGGCTCCCCGTTTCTAATTTAACGTTTCATTCTGGTAATATATGCCCTTTACGGTTTATTATTCCTCTGTTTCATGTCATCGCGTCTTATGACATAAAGTTAAATTATTCATACCATTATATAGATCGTTTGGATGGTAAATATGGTCAGAAAAAGACCTCACCATTTATAGTCCGTTTAGAAGCTGTGTTGTGCAGCTGTTGATCTATGACTCTATTATTGTTATATGAATCCATATATTTTCTTTTTTATGGATTAAAAAAATAAATTATTATTATTTATTATTTCACCGTTGACCCCTGATGGAGCGCAGAGTATCTAAAAGTTTATTCCATTCCTCTATTTTTTCAGCAATCATTTAAAGAAAAAAAACTATGATTATGAAATAAATTCTTTAATGTTTATATATATATAAGAAGAAATCCGAAAAGTTGAATTAAATCGATTCCCGATGGCTCAATCTTAAAATCGATATTATTTTCAAAAACTACGCCTCTGATTAAATAATAATGCATCTTCATATCGATATGATGCGAATAATTAAAATATATCGATACACCAGTGCGCAATCATAAAATCGATAGTTTTTTTTTTAAACTAGGCATATAATTCTAACCACTAAGAAAAATGAAATATATTTATTGAATTAATTTATTTTTATTCGATACTTTTTTTTTTTAATAACGAAAAGATTAATATATATATTTTTTTAAGAAATAATTTCTAAATTAATTTTTTATTAGAATATTTAAGTAGAAAGAAAATTACACTACAGAAGTAGGATATTACCGATTCTTAATAATAATTTCCTATGCAGAAGAAAAATTCCTCCATAAATCATCAAACATTATCCATATTTGACTCTAGTTGTGATAATTGTAATTAAATTACTCGAAATTTAGAAAAATTAAATTATAGAGGTCGAAACGTCACCCTTTCATTTTGTCCGATCCAACCGAATTTGCAGGTCTCGTTTCAGACCCTAGAAGTCATATTAAAAATTTAATTAACCGTTCAAGATGAAAATACAACCCCCTTTTTATGCCAAAATAAGTAGTTTAAAGAGAGGAACTTAAGAAACAGTGTCTGGAAGTTTGGTGTCATTTGTCCACCTCAACAGTTCATATATTTTTCCCTGATTCTTCTTTCCCTCGCTCTGTTATGTTTCATACCAATTGCAGACTAAACTAAAACGTTACACGTTATATACAACGGAGCTGGTTAACAGTAGATTCTAATTTCAGAACAAGTTAGTCGGAGGTGCGGTAAAAAAAGACTATATTATATAGTAGTATATTTATTGCATTGTCCAATTGTAAGTTGTAGGTCTCCGTCAGGGCATTCCATCCGGAACTGCAGAAGGCAGTACGGCGACTGAACACGTTATAGGTTCTAAAACAGCCATATTCATTCAAGTGTTTTTTTTTTCAACGTATGAAAATATCCATATATTTCATTTCAGATAAATAACATGTATCTATTTATCAGACTTATATATTTATTTTTTGTCATTCGGACCGTATCAAATAATATACCGCAAGGAAAGATGTTTAATTTTTTTATATTTTGTATATATAGAAATTGATTTGGAATGGTGTCACCTGTCTTTGAGTATAGTATCAATTAGCTTAGTGAAAGATTACTCATTTAAAACTCCACATAATTTTATTCTTAATATCTCAATGAACCTTTTTTTTTTCTTTTCTTTCTTTTAACCACGAACTTTTATCTTTAAATGTATGTACTATTTTATATATATATATATATATATATATATATATATATATATATATATATATATATAAGTTAAAATAAATCAATTTGTGATGGCTCAGTCTTGAAAAAGATAGTATTTTCAAAAACTTCTTCTAAGTAAATAGGCAGTAGCGGAAAGTGAGTAGAAGAAAAGTGAATATGCAGGATTCAGTTCTGTTTTATTTTTATAAATATAACAATTATTATTTGGTAAGAAAAATAATAATTTAACTAAATATATGAAATGGTGTTAAAGTGATTAATGTTGTTTCTATAATCAATAGAAATGCATTAAGGTGAGTAATTTTGTGACTGGGTGGGTGCCTTTGGGACAGCGGATAATATTTAGTTTGTGGTGATTCCGTGGTGGGCACACTACGTTGTTTCAGTCAACATTGACAGCGTATGTACTGCGCAAGAACCTTGAGGCACACCAGTCTTGTGGCACAAGCGAAAGTTTCATAAAAACAAGAATTTTGAAAAAAAACAATGGAAATAAATAAACCTAACTGCACAACGTGTGTAGTGAATTAATAAATAACCCCGAAAGCGAATAGATAAATCTACGAAAAGCAAGTACTTTCTGGGTCTGTATGGTCGAATGCCCTAAAACTAAACATTAATTATGCACCCCTGCGTGGAGTCCCAGGAGTCAGCGGACAGATCGGAGAAGTTGGGCCCCTTTGCCGTAAATGCGGCAGAGAGTCTGGAAAAACCAACCCATGTGCTGGGAAAATGCCCCAACAACTCCCTCCTTATAACACGTCGTCAACCACCGGATAAAGTTCGAGTTGATGAGGCTCCTTAGGGAAAGTAAATTCACCTGCTTTGACGAGGTATATTGCATCGATAGTGAAGGCTCTACGAGATACGCGGATATCGTCACATTTCCCAAGACAGGAAGGACAGCGTTGATCTTGGATCCAACTGTCCGCTTTGAGAGCAATGACCTCGATCAGGCGGGTGAAGTGGAAAGGGAAAAGAAGAACACGTACAATAAATGTATCCCTTTCCTAAAAGATAAATTCCGTGAGACCTTCGGAGAGAGAGAATTCACCGTGAGAGGCCTCTGGTTTGGGTCTCGCGGAACTATCCCAAAAAGAACAAGGAGCTTCCTCGAGGAACTAGGTGTCGACATTAAGGAGGTAGCGAGGTTGGCTGAAAATATAGTCCTCGACTCCCTGGGAATCATTCACCACCCCGTGCATGGCTAGCCCGAGAGTTTTAATTTATGTATTTATTTAATGAATAATTGAAAACAATAGAGATAAAGAGAGAGAAGTGAGAGAAAGGGAAACTAAACGTTAAAAAAAAAAAAAAGCATGAACAATAATAAAATAAAATAATAAATATATATATATATATATATATATATTATTGAAAGCTTGATATATATATATATATATATTTTGCCAATATTAACTAATACTTCTGTATATTTATATATAAGTTCATATATTGTCCTAAGGATAGAAGAGTATGCTGTGTATATATGTAGCAACACAATATAATTGGGCAGCAATCCTTTATATTTTATATTTTATGAAAATAAAGTGTTTCTCTCTTCATGGTTCATGGTTATGGCATGACTAAAGCAAAGCAATCAAATATACAAAGAAAAAATGAAGAAACCAATAATTTATGAAAAAGTAGTGTAGGATTTTCTGAAATCTTATTATTCTAATTGTTCGGGGAGGATTTTAGGCCCTGGTACACTGTCAGCTACTGGTGCTTTTACCCTCAAAGTATCTGAATTCGAGGCATCTCTTTCGAGCATTATTACAAAAATTCACCGAAGACGAAGAGCGAGCTTTTAAACTGGTCCAAGGTAGGCCGCGTATATCGGGGAGGAGGGAGGCCATCAACATGTCCAGTTCGCCTACGGAACAAGACGACACAATGACTTAACAACCCTTCCCCTGTTATGAATATTTAAGAGAGGATTTCGACCTTGAAGGGAGTACCTTTGGTTCAGTATGTTAATATAAATGGGTTATTTTCTGTACTCGGGAATGCTTTTAACTTTGTACTTATCGGTAAGTGGTCCTTTCGTTCCTTTTTATTTTCTGGTTTACGTTATTTAAGTATTCAACGCTCGAGTATTTTTATTTCCGATTAATACGCCAAATGTCTGATTAAAAAAAAAATTAACTAGGGAATTTCTTTCCGATCCGATTGAACCATTATCGTGATTCTAATGAAGCATGATGCATCACCGTTTAATTTAACGTGTGATTCTGGAATTTAGATACCGCATCCATCACTGGATGAGAGATGATGATTTCTAATCGATACAGTTTTAATCATTAAGGGACACCAGTAACGCATTCTTATCTTTTTCTTGCTTAGACAACCACATGCTTATCACTGCTTTCTATGCTGATTTTTTTTCCTTTTTAATTTTACGAAGATATAGAGTATTTGAAATGTTATCTGATCGCGTGATATAATGCTTCTTCGTAAAAACGTTAATTTCAAATGAAACATAATTAGGTTCTTTTACTTAATAAATAACCTTCGAAGGATTACCCTGGACCCAAACGTTTTACATTTAATAAAAAAATACTTACATTACAAAAACTACTTTCATTCAATCATCTATATGGGATCTGCACCTTGCAGATTTGTATGTACATATTATTTGAATGAATACTATAGCCCTAATACCAATGCCCTTCAGACTGTATTATTACTCAATAAAATCATTATAAATCAAAATCATATGGTAGTAATTTTTTAATTAAATACAAAATGCTTTGTTTTATTTATTTTTTCTTACAAATCTCCACGAAAAGTATTTTTTGATATAGTACAGCATAATGATTTCATATTAAAAAAAAAGAATAAAAAATTACATACTTACCAACAAACATAACTTGACCACGACAAACATACCATAAAATAGTCTAAGGAGGGTGAAAAAAATTGGTTGAAGCACCTTCTAAGCATAAAATAAAATGAGTGCCAATCTTTTAGTCCAGTAACCTTGTACATCGTAAGTTGCATTGAATGGGGTAAGTTTCTTTTTATTTCCTTGTATGGGATATGACTGAGGTGCAAAATCCAAGTTTTCGACCTCGATACCCCATCGGACCTCGGATCACTTTTGAATATGCTCAAAAACTGTTATCTATTTTCACTTTCTTCGGTTTATCACCATTTTATCCAAGAACGAGCACGTTTTCGACAAAAAAATATTTTATACATTTTTAATCTATACTATACTAATGGTATCTGTGATATACTAAACAAGTATGAAATGATTGGAATATTTTTTAAATCTTTCTTTTTATTTCTATTCAAACCTCACAACTCAGTAAGTTACTTGTTTTTTAGTACAATACTTCCTATTAGTTAGGAAACCGTTGGTAATAAGTTTCACCGAGTATTGATTATTAATAATTATTTTTCGGAGTACCACACTTATATTAATATGGTTCTTTTAGGAATATTATCGATTAATCAATCGTTTTGAAATAAAATATACCTATTCATGAGATTTATAAAAAATAATAAAAAACTGTTTTCAGTTAAATATTCAGATTTCTCTGCCCGATATTCGTTTTCTTTCGGCGTCCTCCCAAAGAAGGACAAAAATACCCTGTAAGGGGAACATAAAAATAACTTTTAAAAAAGGGTCCCTCAATGCTGGGGAGGAATTGCGTAACGCTCTAAGAAGTTCGATGGTAGCCAAGTTTTACCGTCCGTGGGAGTTAATATTATAAACATTAAACGAATATCATTGTATCATCTATTAGTACATAATTAATACATAACTGTTATGAGTTAATTTGTATTAACTTAAATTCAGTTTTTTAAATTTATTATTTATGTGGTCTAAATTATTTTCTCATTTTTTAATAATAAAGGACTAGGATTCCGTCTTGCCTATTTTTTACTTTTAAAACGATTTATTTTTGTAGCTATTTGTCAAAGTAACACAATAAATACATGCGCCTTCAGCTTGATCCATATACTCCACATCTTTCTAGTGGCGTGTGTACCTATTCCTCTCCCCCACCAAACAAAAAATAAAAATAAAGTAAAAAGTGCAACTCATTATCGTATACACTAATTGGCGCTATTTTCAGCCCGTCTCTTCGATAATGGATAATTGTTGACTTGACTGAAATGTAAAAATATTTCACCACATGTATAACATGTCATGTTTATTTTATAATAACTTTTTTTTTTTTTATTTCATGTATTTTTCGCACTGACTTAATTACTTTGCTAAACAAGAGTTTTACTGAAGTATTACGAAAATCTATTTATTGAAGATAGGCTGGTCGAGGTTCAGTTTCAGTCAATGAAAATACATAGTTACAATAAATAGATTATATTTATTCATGTTTTCTTTGTGCTGACGTTTCGGCCAAAGTTTCTGGCATTCGTCAGGGCTAAGCAAGCCAAGATAACATATAAATATTGGGTAAATAGTTTACAGTAATAATATTAATTAATTTAATATATATCACTTATAAATTTAATTAATATCGGTATATTAATACCATAATTTAATATTACTAAAATTGCCTACTATTTTACCAATATGTATATGTAATCTTGTCTTGACTTAGTCCCGATGAAGGCCTGAAACTCAGATCAAAACGACGTCACAAAATAAATAAAAACTGAATATAATTCATTTATTTTTATTATGTCCTTTCATTTACTGAAACTGAACTTCTACCTAATTATCTTCAATAAATATATTTTCATAATCTATAATAAATATCTATCCCTTAGTACAATTTATAATTTAATATATTCGATAAATAAACCAACATTTAATTTTCTCTCTCCTTAAAAATCTCTAGATGGCACAGCCTGGATGAGTGGTATATATTCTACTACTATTTCTACACTCATAAGTACTTGAAAGAAGTGATCGGACAATAATTCGTATTTTAATTTAACAGTTGTTAATTATAAATTTTAATTTAACACTAAGCTCTTGTCAACTTTTTGCTGATTGTTATCAAAAAGTTGACAGGCGCAAATACATTTCTATAGACAAAAAATAATAACAATTTACATATTATCGTTAAGCAGTTTATTTACAATTATAAATACAAAAATGAAAAATATTTTTAAGATATTAAAATAAAAATATGAGGTTTCAAGCCTTGGCGGTCTTCACATCACAATACAATATATTATAATTTAACAAGTGCCTGAAATAAAATAAGGCAAAGGAAAACGAAAAAAAAAAATAGATTTACTTGTTTTAGGGCTTAATAATTTAAAATTGCTAAATAATTAAATATCTCGTCGTTGTTATTGTCCAATATTCTTAATTGGACTTCTCATTACCGTATTCTGTTTGAACAGTTTCTTATGTAATTTTATGAATAGCACGTGGAGCTATTCAAAACGCAAAGTCTTTCGGGAAAAAAACAAGAGAAAAAAACTTCATTAAACATAACCTAAGCAAATATTAAATTATCATGGCCAACTTTTGTAGTTTTGATAAGTACTAAGTTTCGCCTAGATAACACGGGAACAAAAAATACTGATTTCAAAGGTTAAAATATAGTTGCATCAGGAAATTGTTCTCATCTTTTTGTAACAAGACAAAAATTTACACTTGTGAGCTGTCATTAATTTTCCTGCTTTGCTGTAATTGATTAATTTAAATCAGTATGATTAGATACCGAATTTCCGTACACGATAAATACTCTCAAATTATGTCATAAAAAGCGGTAAAATATGCAGTGAGTAAAGTGTTTGTTAAAAATCTCAAATAAGCTGGACTGATAAGTGATTAATAAATACACTGATGAACCAACAAAATGTTTTAATATAATCTTTTAGAATTTAACAGAAAATATATTTTGTCTACGATTTTTTTTTTAATTACCGAACTGGATTCTATAGAAGCATGTGGAGAATTTAATAAAAAGTGATGTCGAAGTAATGAAAGAAAAAATGTGAGATGGGTGTAATTTTGTTATTATTTTATGAATAGAAAAATCCAAAAATAACCTTTCTTAGCTTTGTTAACAGCAGAGATGGGCAAATGATACTCTAAATACCGAGTACTACCATGTATTCAATTTTTCTTTTGTTTTTTTTTCTATGAGCTTCTGCTGCACGCTTAATCTTTTAAAAATAATACAACAAAATATGCCAATGGTGAATGATATTTTCTTCCATATTCACAGTGCAATAGCAAACACAATACTAAGCTAGTTTCAACAACAGATATAGTTGTTGACATATTACAAACAGGATAAACAAACAATCTACCTTAGTGATTAATTCATCAGATAAGAAGTTTATCATAGTGACATAAAAAATAACAGAAAAAAACCGAAAGGACTTATTTGCCAAGCCAATACATACACCAATAAGTTGTTTGTTAAATAATCTTGATTATCTGAATGGGAGTTTTAAAACTATTTTTAGGGAAACAAAATTAAATCCGTTAATTAATATTGACTTCGTTTTCCTTATTTAAATTGGCAAAAGGTGCGGACGAAAGTACACAACAGACTCTCCTTGCCAGTAGCAATGTCAAGTTAGAAACCAGAATCGTGAATTAAAAAATAAACAGAGTTGTTTTTCTTTTTAAAAAAAGTTTTTTTTTCTAAATTTAATTCTCTAAAGGTCGTTTGATAAATCATGTGTGTGAAACGCATTGATTGATAATTTTTCTGTTTTCTTTGATAATTCATTAAAATAACTCCTTTTTTTTCTCCGGAGTTCTTTTTAGTATTCAATGAGGACTTCGGTGTGAGAAGTTAAATTCAAGCTGATCGTGAAATTTTTCATTTGCCTTAAATTAGATGCTGGTATCTAGTTTTTTATATTTATTTATTCATTTGTTTACTTTTCTACTTATTTGATAGGATAGTATTTGTTTATAATGTAATACTATTTTTCATTATGTATTTTTAAATTCCCTAATAAATGTAAAATTACTAAAATAAAAATATACAGGGCTACGACAAATATGAAGAGTTGTCTTTCTGTTTCAGTATGGTTCAAGACGCTCACAGTTAATCGAACCATGAAACGTATTTCGTATATATTATATGTGTAGTTTTTTCGCTTTAAATTTTTCTCTCATACCAGAATGAAACGACAAGAAACCACACAACGTTTCCGATTACTTCAGCACTTACTAGGCAAACGCTCTAAACTTCCAATTAATTACAAAAGATTCATATACATGACTATAATAAGGCCTGTTTGGACTTACGGAGTTGAGCTATGGGGCTCCACTAAGCCATCGAATTACTCTCGTATCCAATCCTTACAACCCAAAATCCTTTGTAAAATCATCAATGCTCCCTACTTTGTTACAAATAAAATCATCCATACTGGCCTTAATGTTTTTTATGTTTCAGATCTGGCTCAATCCAGATACCTATCCTTCCTGATAACCCTCCGCGGCGTCTGAAAAGAAGATGGCTCCGTGATTTCCTAATGTAGGCATATCATTAGAGTGCTAACATTGGGTAGTTTCTCAACAAGTGTTTTCACGTCATTATATCCATATGTTAAAATTTACTAAATGTATTTCTTTAACACAGTTGTAAATATCATTAAGAAATAAAATAAAATAAAAAATATTTCCTACGACAAAATTAAACTTGTATAACTCTTGTGCTCAAACTCTCAAGGCCATGAAACAAGTGAATCCAGACGGGATCTATGGATGATATCCATTGTTAATATTCCGAACTTATATATTTTGTAATGTAATAGTGTAGTTGCAAATTATATAATTGGGAAATGAGTAAATTAAGAAAAAAAAACATTGAAAATGGCGAGTGATCTTTGTATCTGAAGCTGTTCCCGCTATTTAAACCTCGCTCGGCGTACAGAAAATGCAAGGACACTGCAGTCATTACAAAAGGCCAGTAGAAAAAAATATCAGTACACTAAAAATAATTCTGGAGTCTCAGCGTTTTCGATGACGTATCGCTCACTCTTCAAACCTTTCCTTTACGCTTAAACATGGCGTATCCGGCCATATTTAAAATTAAAATACACACCAAGCGACTGCTGTCTAGTGTTCAAATGCGTTGCTGGTTGTAGAGGATTGATGAACCTTCTCTTGACTTGGTTCTATTTATGAAACGTTATTAGGAAACATTCGAATGAGATATGTTCACTTTAATGTTTTGTTCCTACCGATTTGAAAGTTAATTGAACGTTTCCTTCCGTGAAAAATTCTTTTGAGAAAATGCTTAGGCACCCAATGGAACACTGTTGGGTAAATCTGAAACAAACCCGTTTTCGTGGGGGTGCATATATTAAATCAGCTTTTATACATTATGATATGATTGTATTTAAAAGGTAAAAAATTCTTTAATTATATAATTTTCAATTGACAACAAATTACTTATCTGCAAGACAATCCTTAAACCTATTTTGACCTACGGACATGAACTTTGAGGGACTGCAAAATGTTCTAACATCCACATCCAATCCTTTCAGTCCTCCGAACAATAGTCGATGCTCAGTTCTATGTAACCAACAAAACCCTACATCATGACTTTAATATCCCATTTGTTTGCGACGTTATCACTGAAATTTTTTCCAAATTCCATCAGAACCTTATAAATCATCTAAATCCCCTAGCACAATCCCTATCTAGTTCCACTCATCCCTATAATCCTCCTCGAAGGTTAAAGCGGCAGTGGCCCAGAGATCTTTTGTAGTATATATCTTGGACTACTGTCAATGGCCAGATTCTCCACTCAAGACATGAGTGTATGTGGCTAAAACGCTCTCGCTCAAACCACTGGCTTTAGCACCAGTGACGTGGTTGAGAGGGTGGCGCAGGGATCTCTTGAAGTCCTTTCTATCGTTGGAGGGAGAAGCCTGGCTTGGGTTTCCCTGCCTTATTGTATATATTTTATATAGGTATGACTCTGTTTTTATGTTTTTAATTTACTTATCTTTAGATTATTTTATTTTTTATTGTACATAGTTTTTGGTTATTATTTTACTTTTTTTAATTTTATATTTTCTGTATATATGGTATGAATGTGTTCATATATCACTGTAATTATTGTCCACGTGACAGATTATTATATTTCTAAAAAAATATATAATTTAAAGGAAATAATATTTAATTTTATTATTATCCGCATACCTTTATCGAGCAGGAATATGTATGAAGAATATATTAATATTGGATATCAGTTTCAAGAACTCATCATCTTTCATAATCATTCTCTTCATCTACTTAGAAAAAATACTTACTTGCAGGAACACGCATTAGAAGTTAAAAAGACAAAATTACCCTTCGGTGTGGCAGATTGTATTAATACTCAATAAAATCATTAAAAAAAACAAAACAATAACTGACAGGATCAACTCTTCTGCACTTCAACAGTCAATCTTCTGTGTTACAGATCATTGCGTAATATCCGAAACAAGCGACTAATCTACCGTGCTATACTAACACCAATTTGGTCATAAGGTGCAGAACTTCAGGATTCAGCAAAACATACACACATAAACAAAGTCCAAACAACACAATCCAAAACTTCGAAATTTGTTAACTATGTCTTATTTTAAATCACACAATAGACAACGAGTTAAACTTTTCATCTGAAAAACATAACATACACGACAGTTTCACTCTTCAACCCAAAATCATCTCACCTCTTTCTATCAATTTCCTCTCCCCTGTTACCTGTTCGGTGCAGAATAAAAAGAAATTAGTCCAGAGATCGGCTGCTTCACCAATAACTCACTCATTAATTATCAATAAATCAAGGCGATAATAATGAAATATTCACAGAAACGAATAGTTTAAAACTAAATTTGCTAAAGGCCCTACTACGCAGTTATAAAAGTAACAAAATAAAAATGATCTTTCATAAAAACATTTGTTCCTTCATAAATAATTTTTCTTTAGTAACCCTACAGAAGAGGAATATATTTTTAAAAAAAGTGCCTGTACCAATCAAAAGCATATTATATAAATAACATTGTGTTAACATTAAAACGGTTTTTATGAATTAATTGTATCGAAATATATTGGTTTACATGGTGGAATTGATGTGTTGCAGTATATATAAAAAAATTAACAGAAAGATTACTTGAAATGTATTAGACGAGATAAAATAGATAACGTATATATATATATATATATATATATATATATATATATATATATATATATATATATTACCACTATTTTATTTTATTATTTGTGAACTGGAAAGATTCATTATCACTTTTGGCATAGCACTGTGAGGTGATGCATAAAAAGTAGGAAATTGTTTGTTGTTTTTATCCATTTTTCTTTTTTCCATCTACAAGATTGTGTATATTGTAGACGTATTTCATTTCTAACATTCCTCAATTTGTATACATATATATCTTTCTATTGCTTTTTCTTTCTATAAATGTAATTCTCTTTTCTTTTTTTTCCGTTTCTTTTTGTTATTTTTTCCAGTAAAATTATAAATATAGTTGAGAAGATTTTATTTTTTAGTAATTTACATACTATTATTTCAGTTGTTGTGTAAGTTGTTTTTTGAATCTTTATTAAGTTAGTTTTTGGCCAGATGTGTATTTTTTTCTTTTGTAACTGTACATTATTGTTATTTTATTTATGCCCTTTGTTATTCTAAGGGGACATCGTCCCAGAATAAAGTTTCTTTTCTATTTCTATATGTACATTTTTTCCGTTAGCATTACAGACCTTATAGATCTTCTGCCGCCTTAACAAGCCTATTCCATCTCTGCCTGTCTTGGGCTATTTCTTTTCAGTTATCTGCATGCATCTCTATAGCATCTTTGTTGATTCGGTCTATCAATCAGCTTTTTGGTCTTCCTCGTAGTTTTGCCTACTATTGAGGCATTCATTGTCGTGTAGAAGCCTCCAGATGGATTCCTCCGAGTAACATGTCTTAACGTCCTCTCCTCCATGTCATGACGTATTTATTGGCCAGAAGTTATATATACTAAAATTTATTTTTATTTTGAAAAATACCAAACAAATATGAAAAATAAATCACAAAAATCATATGTTGTCACTTAAGATATTGCCTTATATTCTGTTGTTTTATCCAATTTCGTATAATTTATTTGAATACAAAAAAATTTAAGAATTTTTTTTCGTAAAATATTTTGCATTTTTTTCCCCATCATTTTTATATTATTTATGCCCTTACTATGTAATAAAAATAATTTTGTTTATTTTCCTTCCAACACAAGATAGTTTACGATAAATAAAAGTGTCCGTCATACGTCGAATCTACAACAATAAAACTAAAAGTTGAACAAATAACTCTCACTAATATTTATTCCACTATCGGAAGTTGCTCCTTTGGGTTTGTTTCCGGTGACGGCTATGCATCGATAAATTATTGGCTCCCTCTTGCTTCAGATTCGAATCCTGTTCGTTGAGATTTGGATCGGACATTAAATTTTAAGATAAATTCTGATCTAAAACTGGTTCCTCAGATGCTCCGATGACTCATAACGACCTGCAGGTTCTACTAGAACGCGTTGCCTCTTATAGATAACGAAGTACGCGAGGAGTAGTAAGGTCTTCGGGTCCCACATCTGGCAATATTTAACCTCCTCCTCCCTCCCCGCCCCCCCCTCCCCCCATAAAATAAGAGACCTTCAGATAGAATATGAATAATTTACTATCTTGAACTCGATCGGAGGAATTATATTTCAAAGGGCAACGATCTCCGCAGATGGCGTAGATGAATTGCTAACGATAACAATAACTAATATTTTAATGATTAGAGTCAGTAACGGATCCAGGATTTGATTTTATATATATTATATAATAAGGTATGCCTTTTTCCTTGACTATACGTACTATAATACTAGCCTAGGGTTATTTTCCAGAAACATCACACGACTCTCGAATTCATAAATTTTATCTTTATTTCATTGTAAATACTTTTTATGAAGGCTAACAAAGACGAAAACACAGAGATTTTTTTAAATTTTGAATTTGAATTTGTCTTCTTGTATATAAACAATTTACATTTAGATATATATAATTGTAATGAATGACACAATGGAAGGCAAAATACCACATGGAAAGTCAAAAAGCAGATGGATAGATATAATCAACAGAGATGCAATAGAGCTGTGTGCAGATAACTGGAAAGAAATAACCTACGATAAGCCGAGGTGGAGCAGGCTTGCTTAGGCGGCAAAAGATCTACACGGTCTTTAATGACAAAAGGAAAAAAAAAAAAGTATATATATATATATATATATATGTAAATATATATATATATATATATATATATATATATATATATATATATATATACATATATACTTAAGATAACAATTATAGTCGGATAATAGGTCATCAAATACACTAAAATGAGCTAAAAAAACTTCTGTTTATTCCTTTTATTCAAACGTTTCGATCTCTGTTTTTAACATAAATAGTAGGATCCTCTTCAATTTTTTAATTGAGCTTCGATACTCCAAGCCGGGCAGCACGCTGACAACCCCAACAGTACCGCCACGAGGACATCAAGCTACTCTTCAAGTACTAAACGCTACTAAGAGTTTGCATTGATGAAATGATCGTTAGGAAGTCGAGAGAAGAACTGTTCCAATAGTAATTGCTCAGTCCGATTGTACATATATAAAAGCATTGGAACCAAATACGCCATTTCTTTCCAGAAAATATAAAACTGATATTGCTTTGCAGTGTCGGCCTTAGCCATTTGGCGCCCAATGACGTCATCCCTCCCCCAAAAAAATTATCTCTTAAGCTGTTTTAAATTAAATAATATTGAATTTTATTTCATTCTATAGATCATTAATTTATTTGCTTAATTAATAGCTTAATATTAAATATTCTCATAAGCTTCGAGTTGTCTGGCCGGCGTGGTTACTATACTTTATAATAATTATTGTATAGGATGGGGGAGGGAAGGTAAGAGGGAGGGGGTCTAAGGTAAGGCCCTCCTCCCCAAATGGTAAAATATAACCAATATAATATGAAAAAAAACTTTTAAAAAATATTATTCGTCTAATTACTTTTAATTGGACCTCAAGAATCAATTAAACATCATTCGATATAGGTAAGTAGTTTCTTTCTTTTTTTCCAAAGTAATTATCATAATATATATATATATATATAAATTATTTGTGCTGAAGCCCCCCCCCTCCAAAATTAAATCCTGGATCACCGAAAAAAAATATTGGCTGAAATCGGTACCCCACCGACTAAAGCCTGCTCACTATTGTTAGAGTTGGCACAATATTTCAAAATGAATGTTAAGGAAGGACATTACAACAGTGTATGGCTATGTATGTATGTTTTCTTTAGTAGTAACACATTTTCGACTCTGCTCCTAGGGTTAAAGTAATTGTGATAGTTATTCATAGTAGTTCATTAAGAATCTTCATATTATAAAGGCAAGGTAGTTTCTTTTTTTAATTTCCTCGGTTGGCCCGTTAAGGAAATGCCTCCTCCCCTCATGTCCGGATTTATGGTTAATGCTCCTGCCTGTCGTATTAGATTACTGTTCTTCCTCGTACCACCCACTTTTACTCCACTAGTTCATAGAACATACGCTTCATAACTTATTATTTTTTTCTTTTGTGAGATTCATTTCATCATCCACATTATTAGTAGAAATGATTATTAAATCCACAAAATATATAAATAATACGTTAGCATTTATTCTTACGAATTAGTCAATAACGTTTTCACTCATCTATTTCAAAGTGTGCCAATGAAGAAAGGGTATTATGTCCTGTTTTTCAGCGGGTTTATTTACACTTTCGTCGATTATACAAAAGATCTTCCATGGACTAGCTTGGCACGTACATATATTTTTTATAAAAACTGATAATACTGTTAATATGAATTTTTACTTTTTTTTACATTTAAGAATTCGTAATCACGCTCTTTCAAAAACCTTGATAAATCGTAATAAACCTTTGGCTCTCAGAAATCACCGAAAACCTGGAAACCATTTTCCAGAGTTAAAAAAACGGATTTTAAGTGCACTCCCCCCCCCCCCAGAGATGCCCATTCCCCCCGAGGTCGATGGCGCATAAACCTCCAAACCCCTCCGAAAATATTTTATTCCTGTCTTCTCTTTATAATTTGGATATTCGTTGATTATATATCATTACACATCCTGTGGTCTGTTTCATGATTCCACTTGTCTTTTGATTTGAAACTTTTCATTTTGAAAATAAATAACCCCGTCGAAATGTGCCCTCCTCAAAAATTGAAAACCTCGTCAAAATGTGCCCCTCTCATTAATTTTGATGGCGCAACTTGCGCAATAAAACCCCCTCCCGAGTGCCCCTCCCCCCTCTCTTCCCCCAATAAATTGCGGAGGTCTATTAATTTTGGTCCTTTGAAGTCCTTTAATTTTTATGAAAATACCGAAAGAAGCGTACTTGAACTCCAAATCCCGATACAGTCGGTTGGGGTTGGGCGAGTCCTAATAGTTCTACTTTGCAAGTGCAGACACGCTTGTATAGACAAAAAAAAAAAACCTTTTGATACTCTGCTTGAAAGAGATTGTGGAAGGAATAAGTGACAAGTGCATATGGGAGGACATCCGGCAAGAGCTCTTAAAAACTCAGCAGGTAGCCAAACCAGGCGCCCTGCGGTACTAATGAATTATTAAGTGTCCTTGTTCCTCGACGGACGTCTAGATGATGAACGTTGGGAAGTTCTAAGTGCGGCGCCTGGTGGAAACCTGACCTGACCGGGTACAATTGAAACTGATGTTTAAAACCTGGACACGGCGTTCATCTCTTCTGGCACGCAACAGCCGTAAATGTAACATAAAGAAGATGGAATAAACCATGCGACTGCGGGTCGTGGCGTTGAACACTGTTCAGAGGGAGGTAGAATATTAGGACAACCTTCTTAAAATTTCGGATCCAAAGGAGGCTACTTTTTATATATATATTTAAACATAACCATTTAATTGGGAATAAGGTCACTTATTTTTTATCTTTCAGGAGATAAAATATAAAAACGGGAATGCTATTAGCAAAACATCAAAAGAGTATTCGAAATTAATAAAAAAAGCTGTCACATTTGGAACCGCAGAGGGTATTTCTTCTAAAATGTAGAAAATACAATATGTTTCCACCACCGTAGAATATGAATAGTATGAATGTGATCTGTGAATACTATTATAAATGTCTTTGAGACAGATTGTAATATTTTTCAATAAATAAGCTTTAAAAAAAAAAATTAAAAAATAACTAAAAGGACAATAGCTGATCCACTGCCCGAAGTCCCAACCACAGCGTTTCTAAATCTCACAGATAAACAAATACTTCAAAATATACAAAATACTTTAGCATTAAGACAAAAAAAATAATTAAATAAAAATAAGTGACCTCCTTATTCCCAATTAAATGGTTATGTTTAAATTTAATACTCAAAGGTCGATTAAAGAAAAGTTGTAAATATATTTACATATATATATATATGTGAATTTAAAGCTGAGTACTTTCTCTCTTTAAATTGTTTATAAAAACTTGATAAAACTATAGTCTCTAATTCTCCTTTTCAGCCATTACTTTTAGAGCCAAAATAAATTTGAATATAGTTCCTACCAGCCATCACTCTTATTTATAATTAATATATTTTATCTATTGATTTTTTAAAGTAATAATATGTTCGTACGAAAGGGATGCTTAATCATCAATCTGAAGTATTTCAAACGCCTTATACAATACTTGCGCCTTATAAAATATAAATTCATGAAGTATTGGGGAGTTTTAGAGAAAATCCTACGCATTTTAACTATATAATTTTCATTTCAGTAATTAACTCCAAAATTGAATTCTAAAGATCCCCAAACAATTTCTTTTCATCCTTTCTAAAATACATATGTATAACTGAACTGAGCTATACCTCAAAAAAGAGAAAAAGAATTATCATTACAAGAAGAGGAAGCATTTAGCTAATGCATACAGTCCTAATGAACAACTGTACAAAATCGTATGCACCAAAAATACCTGAAAGTGATATGATGATTACCAACTTCCGAATTAATACATTTGGAAAGAATTTTGGCCAGCTTTTTAGGTCAAATTTACTACTGTGCTTCGCCAAAAAATGTTGGTTATTTATTAACTGAACTTCAAGATCCCCCGTTAATTAAATTTTAAAATACTTATTTTTTAAGAATTTTATTTTATTTTTAGCTGCCTGAAAGTTAATGATCTTTAATATCTAGTCTTATATTTGTAGTAAGAATTACGATGTATTTAATGTAAATTAACAATTCAAACGAAACTCGTAACACTGTAGCAGAATGTTAATGCTAGATTGAAAGTGAAGTACCCTTAGTGAGTATCCACCTGCGGTATTTGGTACCTGAAAGGCAAACAAAATCCTTGAAGAGGTCTGCCTCCCAGTACCTCGCCACTTTCCTAACCATTAGCGAGTACTTGGAAAAGAGAACCTCTTGCCTCAGGAATCAGGTTACTAAGTACCTCAATTCCGTTATCGTTGCCAAGTTCTGGATCTAGATACTTCGAGATAAGTTTGTTGAGTATTCTGGTTTCCATGAGCCAAGGATGATCTCGCTGAACGTTTTCGCAAAAGGAATCCAACTTTTTTGTTTTGTCTTAACTCCAAATATTGTTAATAATTCACAAGCGGATCTACAGCTTCAGCCCGAAACTCCTCCCCCCCAAAAAAAAAAAAAAAATGGTGAAATATAACCATGCCTTATTAAAAAAATGTCTTTTAAAAGTAATATTGTTCGTACAATTATCAGGTTGTCGGGTAACGGTACACATGCGTTAGTCCGCTCGGCCTCATGTCCTTAAGCACCATTTCATTAAGGTAGTTTGTTTCTTTTTTTTTCTTTCAAAGTAATTATCGTTATACATATTAACAAAAAGAAAAAAAAAAGCTTCAGGACAGAAGCACCCAAAATTATGTCCTGGACCCGCTAGTGACATAGTTTAATAGTTTTTCAACTCGAAGCTCTACGACCAAAACTTGTAATAGCCATTTGCAAAAGATCTGCTTACTATTACTCAATGTATTTTAAAACCAAATCACACTTTAATCTTCCCCATTACAATTTTTGTGTGGGTTTCCCCATAGTCGTTAAAATAAAAGCTATCCAAACGATTGTGGGGCAGTTTGCCAAGATGATAGGGGTCTCCAAACGACGGCTCGTGGGACAGATCTGGGATGCGTTATGGCCTGAAAGATAATAGAAATAATAAGTGTGCACGTAGATTCATGAACAATATATTTTTTTAAATGTAAAATTAAAAAAAAATAAAATCTTTGTTAATAGGAGGAATAAAAAAATAATAAAATCTCTGTTAATAGGAGAAAGGAACTGAATAATGAATGGATGTTCAAATCAAATATATACTCTTGTATAAATTTGACACCTTTACTTTCCAAAATATATTAGGACTTTTTGATTTTATTGGTATTAAATTATAGTAAAGGGAGTTAAAGTTCACTTGAGTGAAGTTGCTCAGTAGGTGAGGCACTGATTTCTAGGCGGTTATTTATTCAGTTACATCAGCCGTTTATCGATCCTGGAATCTTGAGACCTTCCTACGGCACACTCAGCCTCTATAAAGTCAGTACTCTTAATTAAAAATGAATGAATCCAGAGGGGTAATCCAGCGGTTGAACGTTATCTCGGCCCAATTTCCTCCCTGAATAACCTGTTGGCGGTACTCCCTTACAAAGTACTGAACGCAAGACCCTTCATGGTGCAGGTTAAAGATTAATAAAAATGCATGAAGACTTCCTACCAGATATTATTTAAACAAAGTAATGTTGTGTCATTCTGGATTATAATCAGTAATGCGTAATGGTTCACAATTATAATTTCAAATGTAAAAAAACGGGCCACTTATATTCAATGTAAATAGTTCCAGTGCTTACTTATTTCCATGAATATATGGTACTTACAGCATTAGGGCTCAGTGAAGATCAGAAAATACGAAAAAATATTTATGTAAAAACTACACATATGACCGACCAGTCTGTTTCATAAACGAAGCTGCCATTTTACGGCGTAGCGCATCCTCTTGACAATGTGTCCCGCAATCGTTGAAAGAGCTTTTATTTTAACGACTATGTGGGCACACCCTCCCCACCCCCCATAGCCATTGTGAACTGCGAGTGTAGTCCATTTATTCAGTCTAGTTCCTGCGTGGTCGAGCAAGTACCAGCAGAATTCTAAGAGCATTCGCTCTGAGACTATGCCAAAATATGCTCTACTTCTGCATCCCAAAATAGATTCGTTGGATTCTGTTAAAAGAAATACTCGAACTCAATGTCATGCGGATTACGGGTGGCCATGAATACCATTAAGGAATTAGGCCAAAAATCGATTTTTTTTTACTATATTTTGATATTTTACATAAGTTCAAGATAAGATTTATAAATGTTTATGTCGAATTGTTCATGTTTTTCTGAAATATTTTCAGGGAGCCTGTAATTTTTTTTAAATAAAAAAATACATGTTTGTGCCCCATTTTAGGCCTTCAGGATTCTCAAAGTATAATAAGAAACGAAATACAATTAAGATCAGAATTATAAAAATAATTATAATAGAACCTTGTTTATCCGGAATAATATGTCCAAGATTATTCCATACAACGCGACATTGCATGTAATAGAATGTAATTTTTTTTTTTTTAAACATTTAATATATTAAAAATATGTAAATTTTCTTGTAGCAATGCTTTGTCAACCTTTTAAAATCAGTATATAAACGGGCTTAATAAGTTAACTAATTTTGCAGAAGCATCCATCAATAAAACTGTAATGACGAAAAACTAATTGTCATAAATACAGAAAAAATGTTTATTGATCATAAGTATACAGGTAGTAGAAAAAAAAAGAAGCATAATATCCGATAATATATTATAAAATATATAATATCATAAAATAAATAATAGACCATAAAATAAATTCTATTTTATAATCTCTTTAATAATTTTGATTACATGATATACCGTATATATTAAATTATATGTTTTAGATTATTTTTATGTTTTATATTGATTTAGAGATAAATTATATTTGACTGTTTTAAATGTTTCTTAGATGATTGGGTTGGATGATTTGGATGATAGGGTTTTGGTCGTCGGCATCCATGATAAAAAATATGCAAACAGTTCCTAAGCTCATTGTTAGAAACCATCGATGGAATTTAGCGCGTTCTTTTATTACTTAATTGGATCACCAATGGATCCGTAGGTTTCTTTTTTATTTCTGAAACAGATAGATATACCTAATCATAACGCAATTGTTATTATTTATAACTAAATTTAATTTACATATTAATATTGATTTTATTTTTTGTATATATATGGATGACTGTTTTATTATTTAATTATAATGAATTGGTGGGTTCATCTAAAATATTTTCCTCTGAGTATTGTAATAAAAATGTAGATTGGATGTCGGCATGGATCATGATAAATGTTAAACGGACTTGTTTGAGTCTTCTTTTCTTGTTTTGTTTTTTTGTTTATGCGAATAATCTGGTAATTTTATATTGTATATGATTTTATATTGATATTTAAAGAATAAAATGTATTTATTGTTTTTAATTGTTGTATGTGTGTTCTATTGATAATTTTAGATTTTATACTAATGTTGATAATTGGCATTGTTTTAACTGTCTGACTTTTTGAATAAATGTGATTTTTAAGTTATCCTTAAGATTTTTGTAATATTTATAATGTAGCATTATATATATATATATATATATATATATATATATATATATATATATACAATAAGATTAATAATGTTTATAATATTGAGATGGATTCTATTTGTATCGGGTTCTTCCCTGAATACAAATAAAGATTAAATAAAATATTTATTTTTTATGGATGAAGATAAATTGCTGTCCTTCACTGATGGATTCAATCGATTGATGGAATAAGGGTTAAGTTTAGAATCTTGTCTCTGTCTTAAAATGCTGTCTACGTATCACCCAACACATTTTTTCTACACTTTTTTGTACTTTTATAATTCTCCTATAAAAAATATTTATATAATTATTTTATAATTAATGTGTATTAAATGTTGTTCCTTAAAGCCGCATAAAAAGCCCTTCGAACTGTGTGCCGATATCCTAATGATTCATTGGTATATTTCTATCGTGTAAAATCAATTTTAATAAACCTACAAACAACTTTTTTAAATCGAAATTTATGTTAATTCAGTTTTAAATGATCATCCATTCTATATTTTGAATGGATACCAAAAAAAAGTTTAAGATACCCACTCGAAGGTAGCACAAGATCTGTGCTTTTGTGTTTTTCACTATTTGCAGATACCAACATGATCTGTCAACCAAAGAGAGAACCACGCCAGTACCTGCAATGTTACCTGTTAGGTCAAATTATTACTAAATGGAATGGCTTTATTTTATACTGCATCAATATTAGTTCATTTATATTTAATGGTCTTATAGGTTACAGTAAAGAAAAGTGCGAAACTGTTGATTGGTATTTATGTACTCATCCAATTCCATCATTACATAGACTAATTTAGATTCTGACATGACAGTTACTTGTCTAGGAACAGTAGAAAAAAAAAATTATTGGTGACACTATTCTTTTAATATTGGAAATTCAAGGTCCATAAAAACCATCTTTTTAGACCCTTAGAAGGTTTATTGATAATATATTATTGAGGGAGGTTTCGAAATTTATTAACTTAAGGAAATATGATGGTTAGAATATTTAAAAGTAGATATAAATAAATATCGCCCAGATATTGAATAGATTATTCAACATTATTACACCAACAGCCACTTGCAGATCCTCGAGGAGGGGACTTACGGGGTAAATAACCCTTCCTTCCTCCCGAAATAGAAACATAGATATTTCTTTCATTGATCCTTATTTGTTTCTTTGAATGATCAGAGTTAAATACTTAAACACTCACAAAAAGTACTCCTTTTAAATTATAAAGCCATTAAATATCAGCACATTGTCAGGAACAAAAAATATCCACAAATGTATTATTATTCCCTTAATAAATGTTTATTTTTTTACAGGATCACCTAAACACCATTTATATAGTTGATTTTCGTTCAAAATAATTACCATAATAATTAAACCCGCCCCCCTCACCAAATTAAATCTTGGATTCCCCTACTGCTGACACCCAAACTGCAAGAAAAAGTTATTAGAAAATACTGTTTTAAACTTGTATGACCAAACATATGGGGTAAGAAATGCACATCGGAAAGGTTTATTAAAGCATTTTATCTTCGTTTGAAGTGTATAATAAAATTCAAAAATTTAGTTCATACAACGTAAATTTAATTCAGGAAATTAGAAAAGAGATTCGTAATAAATCAATCATTATTTTAATATTTTTTTTTTTTAATTCTTTTATTGAAATATTACAATCTGTCACATTCAAGGACAATAGTAATAGTGATATAGAGTAGCTCATTCATACCATACAATACATAAAAATAATAAACGGCAATATAATAATACTAAAGTAAATTGTATATAAACTAAAATATATTAAACTAAATTAAAATAAACTTGTGTTTAATAAATAATGAAATATATCTGTGGGTGAAAAGATAAGTCCCAGCAGTGGAAGTTGGACTGAGGTAAGATGGCCCTAGCAGACCGAAATAATGAAGACTTGTGAAAAAATAGGAAAGAAACCATATTAAATTATGTTTAAGTGATCCTTGATGGCTTTCTAAATAGAAGTAAAAAGAATTTTCACAATTATCTTCTGAATATTTGGTCATTTTTGTGTTAATTAAAAAAATAATAATAAAGAAATGAAATTTTGACATAACAGTTCATATATATAGAAGATTTTAGAGAGTTTTTTATTTTATTTTATTTTACTTATTTATTAATATTATACGTATAAATTTAATACATTCTATATCTACTAAATGCGAACTGATTCGATTTTTTTATATTATATTAAGGTGAATTATTGAAGTAGTTTGAAGAAAATGAATACCTCCATAATCCATCGAAGTTATTTTCGACGTCGCTCCGTCTCCTCTCCCATGTTTTCGACACCTCATTCAGCCCGTGGTATTTTCCATACTAGTTGACTGACAGCTCATATATTAGTTGCCTAGGTGTCCGCTGGGTCATTATATATATATATCTGCCAATAACTGCCAAAACAAATAGCTTTGGCGATGTGTTTATATTTAGCTTCCATGGCCTGTGAGTATATTTCGTTGCTACTTTTTATATTTTAACGGTATAAAATCCTCCACCAAAAAGATATAATTCATCAAAATTGTGGTGTTAAGGAACCCTCTGCAATTGGCACCCTGGGATTCTTTTTGAAATATTCCCGAAAGGAACAATACGATTGGTTCCGGTGATTACCTGCGGCTGTAAGCACTGCCAAATAAATCGTGCTCTCCAATCCTTTCCCTCGCCCCTGTGAATAATAGTTTCTCCGATTGAGAGTCTAGTTATTACGCCCTACTTTTACCAATGGTTGATGGCTTCCTTTCAGTTTTTTTTTTTTTAAAGACGGCGACGGCAAGTTAGATAGGTTTTCTCCCGGGGCGATGAAACACCCATAACCTTAGTACCTTACTAGGAATCAAAACGTTTCTAGTTTATATTTCAGTTGAACAGAATCCCTGAAAGTACGTTTAAACATTTCACAAACTATAAGAAACACGAATGTGTAGATAGGCTTTTCCTGTTAGCTAGTGTTTTTGTCCCTCTGTTTGTGACCGATCTCTATGCCATATGTTTTTCAAGAGAAATCAAACGGAGTGAGGGTAAGCACCAGTATCGCTTTTACACATTTCTTTACTTTTAGAATTGTACACTTGGGAGGTGTTGTTAATGTTTCCTGGTACGATTTAAATTTCCTTCATCCGCCATCTTCTTTGAAATATTTTAGGCATTTTTTCATGTTCTACTCCCTTTTGTTTCTATTCAAAATTACAATTCGTTAGAGCATATTTTATTCAAAACTTCCACCATTCTCTAGAAATACGGAAACGTGTATATCCCCTGGTTCTTATTTTCTTTTGGTTGTGTTTCTGGTGTTTTTTTAATTTGTAAACCCGGCCTCTAACGGATCCAGGATTTAATTTTCTTTTTTATGGAGAGGAGCTCAGCCCGAAAACTATTTTGTATGTATATGTACAACCATTATTACTTCGGGGAAAAAGAAAGAAACTAACTACCTATATGAAATGGTATTTAAATGATTCTTAATGGTGAAATGGTGTATTAAATAACATTACACGAACAATAATACTTTTAGAGATAAATTTTTAATATTTATTTCATAAGACATGGTTATGTCACCATCTTCAGGGGGGAGGCTTCAGCCCGATAGTTCTTCCTCCCCTGCGTAGATTCGCCTGTGAACCTGTGAAAGATAACTGAAATTTCTACCGTGGACCAATGGTCTTGAACATTTGACGTTTCAACTAATTTACGATCATTTTAAATTTTATTATCAAATCCCAACAAATTACTTTTATCCTCCGTCGTAAACCTACTACATCCTGTCCTACAGTATCCTTAATATTTCCATTCGAAATAGATCCTGTCGAACAGATCCGTTACCTAGGACTCCTTCTTCTTGACAAACGTCTTACTTGGAATCCTCATACTAAGTTACGAAGACAAGAAACCGCTAACAGATTCCGAATACTACATTACTTATTCACAAACGCTCTAAACTTCGAATATTCTACAAAAAATTCATATACACTTTCATCATCAGGCCCATTTGGACGTATGAAATAGAACTTTGGGGCTCCAGAAAACCATCAAATTCTTCTTGTATCCAATCCTTATAATCCAAAAACCTCCGTAAAATCCTTAAATGCTCCTTATTATGTTACAAATAAAATTATTCATAAAGACCTCAACATTCCCTTTGTTGAAGACCTGGTCCGATTAAGATACTCCTCTTTTAATTCTGAGCTCCTTGGTCACCCTAACCCTCTAGTTCATAAACTATCATTCAAAACAATTTCTGACAACCCTCCGAGGCGTCTGAAAAGAAGATAGCCAAGGGACATTTTAAATTAATTTAATTTTTGAAGTGCTACCAATTGGTAGTTTCTTTACAATTTTTATCATTTTAGCAGATTTACTTATTGTATAAGTTGTACAGCTGTAAATATCAATAAAAAAAATTGATATGTTTTTAATTGCTGTTATCGTAAAGCCTTAAGGTCTTCAGCCCTAAAGTCTCCCTCCTCCCTCTCCCAGATCCGCCTGTGTCAATGAGCACAGAGCTGTGTTCAGAATCTTGCTCGTTATCTTCGAATATTAGAGGAAAAATTCTTGAAAATAATGAGTTATTCTTTTTTAATTCTACATTAGTTTCTTGTGATGTCGAATCTATTATTTGAACTAAAAATACGATTTTTGAGTTAGTGAATGAGGGTATTTTTTTTCCTTTTGAACTGTATGAAATATGTGTTATTTTGACTTGTGTTGTTACGTGTGTATAATCATATATATTTTTGTTATTTCTTGTGATAATGTAATATAATATTTTTCGATATAATTACATGAATCCGATATGATTATTATGACTCTTCCAGCACCTCAAATAATATCATCGGGCATTATTATTATTTTTTTTTTGGAATCAATCTATTAATATTTGATGAATATATCCTTTTGTTTTATACTTTCTTTTATAAAAGGTAACCTTTCAACACTGAAGTTGTTCACCTTTCAACAGTACATTGCACCTTGAAATTCAGGTAACTGTCACTTGTTACCGTTATTGTAACTTCGTTGCGCTTCTTTTGATCCGCGAATTTGAACTATGATTCTTTCATCGATTATGAATCTAAATACGGAATTGAACTTCCGGGTTCGCTGAACCTTAATATCATTATTTTATTGTTTTATTGGTGATTACTTGAACTCGAGGAAGCGTCTTAATTGATTTCCCCCTCTATAAGATGTTTAGCATCGTTACAAAAGCTATATATATATATATATATATATATATATATATATATATATATATATATATATATATATATATATATATATATATATATATATATATATGTATATATTACTGATATTTATAACTATATTAAAATAAAATGTAACTAGTGAATGTAAATTGAACAAGAATAATGACATGGAAATGTTTGTCAAAAAATCATCCAATGACACCATCCCATGCTGAATGTTAATTAACATTATGTGTTCATTTTATATTATTTATTTATCGTTTTTTTAGTAAGAGGTTTTGTCAGTCTAATAGAGGAAACTTATTGTATTTTAGTTTATTATTCTTTACCATTGATGTAAATATTTTCGATAACCTAATGTTTTTTTTTTTCCTTTTGTTTTTTTCATTATCTTTTATTCTTTGGGCCAGAAATACATTGTTTTTCTGTAAAGTTTTTTTTTATTCAATAGACATCTTCCCAGAATAAAGTTATTTTTCTATTTCTGTGTTAGCCTATCATTATCATCATATGTATCATTTCTGTATCTTAACCTTGTTAATTTTCCTCCATGGGAGTTAAATAGTCAGGACGCAGTCATTTTTAAGATTTTTCTTGGAGTCGACGTTTCAATCCAAGCGTGTGGGTCATCTTCATGGCGTGTTTCGAGCACTGGAGGTCTTCAAATACTGTAGTAAATCATATCAAATACTGTAATACTATTTGAACACCTTCAGTGCTCGAAATACTGCCTGATGACATGCTTGGGTTGAAACGTCGGCTCCAATAAAAACCTTAAAAATGACTGCTACCTGACTATTAATCATCCATGAAATGTAGAAAAGTCGACTAACTTCTTTCAATAATTTTCCACCACGTATTCCAACATACTTTTAATTGCTTATTCTTCTATCCACTTCTTAATATTTTTATTTTTAAATTTAGCAGTTAGTAATTGCTTTTTATATAAATTTTCTTATTGACATATGTGGTGTTAAATGTTAATTCTTTGCTTTACCACCTAATGATGTCTGACAATTTAATCGGAAATGTTAGCGAACGATGAAAACTAAGTCTTCAATTGATATCATATTTCTTTCACGAATTTTCACTTCACCATACGTTTATTTAAATATCAAGAAACGATATTTTAAGCCCTATTGGCTTAACAATCTAAATTGATTTATCATTATCAAATAATTATAAATAAAAATGAATATGTAGATAATTAATCAATAATTATAAATAACTAAGCAATTATTATTCGTGAACAAAATATATCAATTGAAGACTTAATTTTCATCGTGTGCCAACATTTCCGATTATAACCGTATTTTAATTAAATTTTAACATAAAACAATTATTGATCACGGAAAAACATTGCTTAATTACCTACAGATTCATTTTTATTTATGTTTTGCCATGATAATTAATTGTTTTATGTTAACAATTTAATTTGAAGTACAAACATTTATTGTTGAGAAATTAGCAAAATTTAAAGCATCTAACAACTTTATATTCGCTTTTCTCATGTTATCATATCTAACCTAATACCTTTTGTATTAGTCCAAAAAATAAAATATAATTATTATTATGCTCTGTTCGTCTGTTTTTAATAAAATTGTAGTCGAAGAATTAACCGCTACATATATGTGTACATATATACACATTTATTATGTGTAAAAACATATTATTATTATTGAGGCTTTGAATTATTAATTTTATCTAATTTATATCTATGCCGGACAAATTTTTCTCTTTCATTACTTGAACTGGATTGTGGTACTTAAGGATGTATATCTCTCAGGGTTTAGTATGTACAATAGTATTGTTATTGTGAAATATTTAAATTTTCTAACGATAATTCTTGATAATGCGCGCCCCTCCTCTCAAAGTCGAAAAAAATATATCTTGAAAAAAGCATATAAACTAAATTTATTTTTTATTATTTTATTTCTCAAAAGTGTATAATTATAATTTTTCCAACTGTACATAGTTTTAAGTGTCTTATCATAGATTTAAGTGTTTAGTATATAGACTTTTTTTTTGGTATATAGCTTTTGTTTAACTAATATTTTCTTTACTTTTTCTTTTTTTGTTATTGTTTTATTTGGGCCAGATGTCTTTTAATTCTGTACTATTTTGTTATTCTAAAGGGACTTTGTCCCAGAATAAAGTTATTTTCTATTTCTATACAACAAATTATTTTTTTATTTTTTTTTTTAATTAAAAAAAAAATTACATTTATTTTATTTTATTGTATTTATTTTTATTTTATTTTATTGTATTTATTTTTATTTTATTTTATTGTATTTATTATTATTAAAGTTTCTGTATTATTATTTTTTTTTTTATTTATTGTAAATAGAGTGTGAGTGTGTTCTCTGAACACTATTACAAATGTCCTTGATGTGACAGAATGTGATATTTCTAAATAAACAAATATAAATAAACAATAAAAAAAAATTAAAAATTAAATTATTATCAAGTAAATAATTTTTATTTGTACTTTTTACTAAAAAAAAATCTAAATGTTGTAGCTGAAAGTAGGTACTTGAGTGCTCTGATCCCATGAAAACTATTTTTAATATAATTTGTAGAAAAATATTATTCAAAAATGTCGGGTTTCCGGTTCATAGACGTAAGTTATCCATTTATATATTTATTGAGTATTACAACAATCTGTCACATGGACATTAGTGAGGTAGGATAACATTCACACTATATGTAGAAAAAATATAAAATTAATAGAAGCAAAATAATAATCAAAATGTATATACAATGAATAAAATATTTATTTAATTTAGGTTACTGTTTTATGACTAAATACAAGACGAAATAGAAAATACTGAAAGACCTATTTATTTCCTTATGTATGTATGTATGTGTATGTGTATATATATATATATATATATATATATATATATATATATATATATATATACATATATATATATATATATATATATATATATATATATATATATAATATGTGCGGAAGTGCGCCCCCTCTCCTCAGAAAATTCTTGGATCCGGCACTGTACGATATTCATAATATGTTTATTCAAAAGCTTAGCTTTTATCAGAAATATTCTTTGAATCACGGCATTCTTTTCATATAAAATTCGGGCATTTTTTTTATACTACCCTACAAATGTGCGTTGATTCTGAATATGCTTTCTGTTTTCGTTGATTAGCTTGTAGGTAAATAAGGAAATGGGTTTGTTCATTGACGGGCGGCTTGGTAAAGTGCTTGTGTTGGTGTGTTGGTGCTCGTCTAATTCTGGACCTCCCCAGCTGCCTCAACCCTCCTCCCGCCACCAGTACTCTAGGTTAAATTACTCACGCTATACTCCGGTTTACAAACCAGTAATTATTATACAAATATTATTTATTTTTTAATTATATAAAATTAATTCGTTTGAGTGTATCGTTTAATGCAAATTTTTATTATTAATAAAAAAAAATCTTTCCTCTTCTAGACGGATTTAAAATTCGTTAAGCTCGGTAGAATTTCAAAATATATTTTTTTCTTTTTTATATTTAAAGTAGATTCTCGCTAACCCTGGATAGATGTTAACCGGACCCAATCCGGATCACCGAAGTCTGGATTAAACAAAATTAACTGAAAAATCAGTATGAAAAATATATCAGCAACTACATTGATGTTATAATGTAAAAAGTCGAAAATTTTAAGAAACAAAATAAATGTTTAAGTGAAGCATAGAATTTCGAAACCAGCCATATCCATTTTTATTATATTAAACATATTGAAAAATGGATATGGCTGGTTTCGAAATTATACGCCTCAATTAAACATTTATTTTGTTTCTTAAAGTTTTCAACTTTTTACATTATAACATCAATGTACCGTATTTTACTTTTTTTTTTTATAATATATTCTAAAACAATTATTTTTTTAAATCTTTAACAAACATGTTTTGTTTCGTTAATCTTACCTGAGTTTGTAATTAGGAAACTTATATCTAACAATAAAATTACGTGCGAATTACAAATTGAAATTAAATTTATGAGGGGGGGGAGGGAAGTTGCTGATATATTTTTCATACTGATTTTTCAGTTAATTTAGTTTAATCCAGACTTTGGTGATCCGGATTGGGTCCGGTTAACATCCATGTATATAAATTATTTTCTAATATTAGAAAATAGGCACTTTCATTTTATAACATAAATTATTAATTAAATTAATAGTTATATATATATATATATATATATATATATATATATATATATATATATATATATATGTCCATAGTTAAAAAATATGTGATTTAACCATGATACTGTTGACTCGATAATTTGAATTTTCCAACAATGGGAACTCTTTAGCTGTTAACTTCCACAAATCGAAATAATAATATTCATGCACTCATCGTTATAATTCGAAATTATTTTTTACATGAGGCTATTAATATATAAAATTTATGTAAGCTCATGTTTATTTTGAAAAATGTAATAAATACTCTAAATAATTCGTATATATTTCTTTCTTTCTTCTTCATAATTCAAACTTCTTGATAACTCGAAGTTCCATTCCAACCTTGCTATTAAGGAGAGATTTATTAATTCCTCAATTCAAACTATTCCAAAATAAAATAATTTGAAAAACTGCCTCGAGTAGAAAGATACTTTACATCCAAAGATTTATGGAGCGACTTTACTAGCGACTGTTAAAGAGGAGGTTACCAGCTATAAAGTTGGAGACGCCATATCCTAAGTTTTTTAATGTGATCCGGGCATGGCAATAAAGAAAAAAAAAAGTGTCTAGCCTAAACTTCCTTCTATACAGAATTATGACTCGTTCATTTTCTTATAAGTCGTCGCGAATTCCAGGGTTTTTATTGAATAGCTAGTCCAATTCACGACTGTACTTTCATCTAATGAAGCAAAAGAACTCATAAATTTTCCTTAGAACAGATTGACATGGCATTAATAAAAAAAAATATATTTTTTTGTTATTATTTCTTAATGATAGGACATTAGAAGATTACGGGGCCATCTTATTTTCAGACGTCTCGGAGGGTTATCAGGAATTGAAGAGGAAGCAAGGTTAGAAACGAGAGGGTTGGGATGATTTTGAAGTCTATTATGGAATGATAGGTATCTGGATTGGGACAGATCTGAAACATAAGAAACATTAAGGTCATTATGGATGATTTTATTTGTAACAAAGTAGGGAGCATTGAGGATTTTACGAAGGATTTTGGATTGTAAGGATTGGATACGAAAGGAATTCGATGGTTTAGTGGAGCCCCATAGCTCAACTCCGAAAGTCCAAATAGGCCTTATTATAGTCATGTATATGAGTCTTTTGTAACTAATTGAAAGCTTAGAGCGTTGGTCTAGTAAGTGCTGAAGTAATCGGAAACGTCGAGCGGTTTCTTGTCGTTTCAGTCCGGTATGAGGAATTAAAATAAAATTTATTTCTGTTATATTGTTTTTGAATATTCTTGGAAATTCCAAACAAAAAGCTTTGAGTAGACAAAAATCAAATACGGCAACGTTTTGCTAATTCAGACATAATCAGCACAGAAAATGGAGTTATCTAGTTGTACGATTTTTTTTTCTGTTATGTGAGATGAGCTGTACATAATCTTCTCTCTCTCTCTCTCTCTCTCTCTCTCTCTCTCTCTCTCTCTCTCACTCTCTTTCTCACTCTCTCTCTCTCTCTCTCTCTCTCTCTCTCACTCTCTCTCTCTCTCTCTCTCTCTCTCTCTCTCTCTCTCTCATCTCTCTCTCTCTCTCTCTCTCTCTCTCTCTCTCTCTCTCTCTCTCTCTCTCTCTCTCTCTCTCTCTCTCTCTCTCTCCCTCTCCCTCTCCCTCTCCCTCTCCCTCTCCCTCTCCCTCTCTCTCTCTCTCTCTCTCTCTCTCTCTCTCTCTCTCTCTCTCTCTTTTCTAATGACACCAGAGTTGCCTAAAATTAGACTTCTATTATAGTCCTAAAATTATAGTTCTTAGCCGTATTTTAAAGATTCGAGGATTTTATGTTCGACTATTCCAATTATATCCGGAAAAAAACGTATTTAATAGCTCTCTTTGTGTGCTTTTATTTATTTTTTTTATTTATTATTTATTTATTTATATCTGTATCAGAACGTATCTCGAAAAAATCCATTTCTTCTTTCTGTAAATTCAGAAGCTATAAAGCAAGATAAATATGCTTGCAAATTTTAAGCCGAGAAGATATGGAAAATAAAAAAAAAAATTAATTTTTCTTATTTACAAATAAGTTATTATTAAATCGAAATAACAGAATAATGTAGTTATGTATAAAATTTATGAGTAATTTTTTTTCTGCAATGGGATGCAATTTAAAATCTATGGCGTTTTAAATTTGAAGTATAAAATTGGGATATGAGGTTTCTTTAAGTAATACCAAATCAATTTGAATAATAAAACTTATCTAATCTAAAAATTTATAAAACATATTTTTAACAATTGTAAAGTTTATACTTAAGTACCTATGATCACTTTATGAAATTTAAAATAGGCATGGTACATTTATATACGCTCCAACAAACTCGCTAACTCAAAAAAAACTTTCCTTTATAATTAATATAACAATGTTTCAGTCTGCAAGGTTATTTCAAATTCAAAATATACTAATCCACAGTCATCCCGGTTTAAGTTAATTATTGTCTTTTTCCAACAAATATAAACTTATTATTACTGTACATCGTGGTTTTTATCACATTCTTATAAAAAATTAGTGAGTATGTTAACCAAACTGATCATCCGTGTTTCTCCCTTTCGCCTATTATTCTAAATAATCGAAGTTCCATTGTAGATCGTAAATGCTCTTAGCTACATTTATAAACACACGCTCAATCCATTATGTGAAAACCATTAAATTATTTTTTATTCTTTATTGAGCAATATTTTATTACTGTCACAGTTAACAGTGATAGAGTAGCTCATTCACACTCTATGTAAAATATTATTTTTTTTGCTTCATAACTTTCCCTCCAGACATTCCAGGAGGATATGACTATTTTTCGCATGCGAAGGAATAGAATGTCTTCAAAATGAGTGGTCAATCATTGGATTTGATGAAGAATTGACGAAGTTATGGCGTACCGAAAAAAAAAACACCTTTTAGAAATAATATATATATATATATATATATATACACACACACACACACACACATATATGCATTCTATGTATGTGTGTATACTAATAGTTATTGGTTCGTAGACCTGTCGCTGGAGGCTGTTCACCGCTTGACTACCTTGATCTTGACCTTCACTACAAAAGAATAATAATGAGATTAGATTTTTTTAACTCCAGCTTTTTCTCATTAGTAATGATTTATTTATAAATTTTGCTTGTAGCTTATTATTTATAATTCAATATTCTTTTTTTTTTTTTTTTTTTAAGGGATGACTAATAGATAAAATATTATTTTTATTCTGTATATATTCATTATCTGCTGATCGGCTTAATGTGCCATATATGAGTTTATTAGCAATATCTAATTTTTTAACAATTGGTAAAGTGGGAGGAAACCTCACCCCTAATGCTACATGATGTCACTAACTATAAACTATTAATGAATATTTAATAGTTGACCGTAGCATTTTAAAGGAAGGAGATGGTCCGGGGTGGCGGTCCTAAATAGGCTAAATAGTGGCAAAACTATTTTATTAAAAGCCAACATTTCTAAAAAAAAAAACTTGTCCGTTCTAGCCCTGAAGAAGTCCTGCAAAGTCGGATCGAAACGTTGGCTTTTAATAAAATAGTTTTGCCACTATTTAGCCTATTTATGACCGCCACCCCGGACCATCTCCTTCCTTTATAAACTATTAAGTTTGTTAAGCAATATAATACAATATATAAAGTTAAAAAAATATAAAAATATATTTTCAACGATTATTGTTACATATTATTGAAACTTTTCCCTCCTTGAAATAATCTTTTCAATGGTTGATTATCGACCACGCCTGCTTCTTTTGTGATAAGTCAGTCGAATTACTTGAAAATTATTAACGAACTTTCCTGATTGCCTACCTGTAAAGATTAATAAAAGCCAATTCCACTTGCTGCGATCTAAGCCTCGGTTTTTAGAAGGCCACCATTATTATTATGTGATAAAGATTATTTATTATTTAATATGTTTACAATATTTGTATATAAGTATATGGACATGTGATTTGAAAAATATCATTGCTTCATATTTTACACCATAAAGGTCTTTGATGATCTTTTAAAAGTTTCATATTTTCACTTTGCTGGAAAGTTGGGTTATTAATTTAATTTTGTTTTCTTTTAATATTTAACATTGTAAAAGAACACTAAATAAATGAAAACTATTAAATATACCTGGATGGTAGCATATAAATATATATTTACTTTAGTTTATATTTCTCATAAATAAATATTATTATTAGAAAAATTAAAGTTTTAATGAAATTAGATTTTATTGAGCTTAAAAAGGGCTTGCAATCATTATTTTTTTATTATCTTTTCACAATTATTTTTTCAATCTAAAAAGATAAAGTTTTATCCTCATTTTTTATTTATTTTTTCTATTTATATACATATTCGTTTTTTTTTATATCAATTAGAAACCTAAATATATGTGTGACAATGTATTATTCCTTAGAAATCTAAAAATATTGGATTAGCCAGTTGGCAACTCTTATCTATATATTTTAGCCAGATATTGAGTGACACGCATTCGAGACTTTAGAATGAGGTGCAGAAGTTTTCCTGATATAACTTCTAGGAAAATTTTGACAATTTTTCCTACGTAATTTACTTACGAGTTAATTAGTAAATTTATATTCAAATTTTTGTAAAAATATAATTATGTGTATTAAACATATTTATGTGTATACCTATTATTATTAATTATTTTAGGATTAAAGAATTTTATTTATGGTAAATTTATTTTAAATTTTCCTTTATTAAATAGATGTTTCCAATCAATATTTTCAATAATAAAATTGCTTATTTAAATGAGAAGATTCCATAATATTTTTTTAAATAATAATTTTCATTGTTTTTTGTCAATGATTAAGATTGTTAGTTCAAAGATTCTTTTTTTAGGTGCCGTAAAAACATATTTATCATAAAAAAAAATTATATTCAATAATTTATAGTGTCATTAAGTTCTCTTGTTCATTAGTCTAAAGCCAGTTGATCACCGTTGGTTTACTGCTTATATAATATAATTATTTTAAATGGACATGTGTATTAACTAGGGATAGATAAAATAAGATAATAATAAAATATATACAGATATAGAGTTTACATACACGTTAGACCAGGGGTCCCCAATTTTTTTGGCCCGCTGGTAACATTGAGACCACCACTAAAACCAACAGACCACGGATTCGATGAAAAATACTATCTAGCTTTATTATTTTTTTTTTTATGGTCTTAAGGTTTTAAACAAAATCCAACTCAACCAGAAATTGTTTCAAGCATTTAAGCTGTATTGTTTTTCTTATGACTTTTCTAAGTGGATTATATCCATCTCGATCTTGCTCTTTTATTGTTTTAGGAATATTAAATGCCCACCTCTCGATATATTTCCTCCTCTCGTAGCTAAAATCAGCTGGACATCGCCAAATGTAGTCGATCCTCGACTTCTTCGCATAACCCACAATTTAGTGTCGGTCTTATTTTTATCATGTTAAAGAATAGCTTTTTTAATACTAATGGGTCAAATCGACACAATTTTTTCAACCCCACCTAATTTTACGCAACACCTATTATCCCTCTTAAGTCCTTCTTACATTTAAGTATTTTTAAGTTCTAACTTAAAACTTCTTTCCCTATTAAGCCTCCTTTGTAATGTTATGAACGACATTTCCTTACAAGGACCTGTTCATTCACTGCATGTTCCACTTGTCACAAGTTTGTTCCCGGAGCATGTTGATCACCTTGGAAGAGGCCTCTTATCAATGGCTATAATAGGGGGGGATTTGTTGCTTCACATTTTCTCTGCTCACTTGGTAGTAAATAATTTATTTTTTATCTGGGATAGGACTTTCAGTAAATTTTGTTATTTTATCATCTACAACGATTACTTTTTCATTTTTTTTTACCATCAATATATGCTATTTAAAGTATAAATATGATCTTTAAAGACTTCCTTTGATCGCCGATTATGTAATATAATGAAGAGAAGAATAGTTGGGGTGCTCAGTCAAAAAAGGAAGGCAAAAAATAAATTATAATATTTATTTTTTACATATTTATTTTATTTTTTACATAGAATGGAGTAGTTAGATAGAATCTCAATTTTCTATCTAACTACTCCATTCTCAATGTTTTTAATTTTACTATTTATTTTATTTTCATTTCTTATATAACTTTATATTTCTTTTTTATGTTTTTACATTTTATTCTAAGATTCCCAATGTAACACTTTTGTCACCCCTTTTTGATTATGCCTACTTCATCATTCCACACTATGTAACAGTTTTTATTATTTATCTCTTAGTTCTTAGTCATTATTCTAACAATTTCATTTTACTTTATATCTATCTATTTTATTTTTCTTATAATTTTTTTATTTTATTTTCTCATTTTTTATTATCTTTTTTACCATCATTACTTATGTTTCTCATACCTTGTTATCTGGTTATTTTCTTAGCCCTGATGAAAGCCTGAACTTCAGGTCGAAACGTCGGCATATGTAAAAAATAAATATTATAATTTATTTTTTGCCTTCCTTTTTTGACTGAGCACCCCAACTATTCTTCTCTTCATTATCCAGGACAGTCAACCAATTACCAATTATTATGTAATATAGTTACAGAGTAGTTGATATATGAACCTTTCAGTTGATAGAATGACTAACTCCAATTTCATAGGTGGTAAATATTCAGGACGCAGTGCCTGATAAGTTTTTATTAGTGCAGTCGTTTCAACCCAAACGAGCACTGAAGATATTTAAGTACTATAAGTACCGCAGTACTTAAATACCTTCAGTGCTCGAAACACGCCCTGATGACGACCCACATGTTTGGGCTGAAACGTCGGCACTAATAAAAACTTTATAATGACTGCATCCTGAATATTTGACATCCATAATATGTAGAACAGTCGACTAAATTCCAACAATAACTCCAATTTAAATATTTTTGGTTATTAATCTTTATTCACATTTCTATATTTCACCACTGCAATCACCTACTCTGGAATCAACTTACTCACTGTCTGTACAGATACTATAAATTTTCCAACTAGAAATATAAATATGACTACTCAAAAATGTTGGATTTGGAGTTAGTCATTCTGTCAACC
This sequence comes from Nezara viridula, assembly GCA_928085145.1. Classification (NCBI taxonomy): domain Eukaryota; kingdom Metazoa; phylum Arthropoda; class Insecta; order Hemiptera; family Pentatomidae; genus Nezara; species Nezara viridula. The sequence goes on along the minus strand of OV725078.1, from coordinate 165,687,726 downwards.
GGAAGGTCATATCATAATTTTCATGATTTTTTAAACAATTTTTTTCAATAACATAATCCTTTTTTTATTATACATAAATTGTTTTAAGACATTTGGGAATTTACAATTTATTTTTTATTGTGTATTATTACTACAGTGATATCTTACGATCGGAATAAAATAAAATTAAAAAGTAAATAGTTAATTTGTATTTTTTTTTTGTATCTCGTTAAATTAATTAGAAAACTTCCAACTTCTGATACTTTTCGTGAATAATGAAGCTGTAGGTTACGATTAGATAAGCCATTCGCGAATTTTTGGACGGATGTTAATAATTTGATAAAAATATTATTAACGGTCCATAAAAAAATAGAATATGTATGTTTAAGCCCGTTGAGAGATTTAAAGTTTTTACAAAGCTACTTGATGACGCAATTGAGTGAGTTCTCCTTGAGGGCAGGCAATAACGGTCTTCTTGTGGTATCCTTTAACGGTCTAGCAACATATTCCTCACTCCAAGCCTTTTAGCTTCAACATCATATTTCAATATTTCTATTACATTTTTTCATTTTACCAAAAAGACTCATACCTAGATTGCATTATTATTCCAAAATCTTCGAAACCATGCTACTTACACTTAGTTTCTTAGTGCCCAAAATCGGTCTTGGTCTTGCACTTTGCTGGACCAAGTCCGAGATCGGCTTACTGTTACAAGACCGAGACCGAGACCGATAAAAAAAAAATCGATTTTTTGAGTAAAAATTAAGGCAAAATAGTTACTAATGCTTGACAATTTTTGTTACTATATGTAGAGAATTAGTATAACCAATATACTTTTGCATTTACTCTTCTAATTTTTTATTCGGGCATAGTTAGGAGAGGCTGTTCACTAAGTTAATAAGTAACTGCATGACTGTTGTCTGTGATGCTCAAGACCAAGACTGAGACTCCCCTTGGTCTCGCATTTGGGCAACACTACTTATACTCTACCCAGGGGTTTCCAACACCTTTTCACTAGCGGGCATATTAATGGTTTGTGTTAATTATTTAATGTGAATCGGGAATAGGTTACTGTTTATAATATTAAAAAAAAAATTGAATTTATTTAATGAAATTTACAACTGTATAAACAATACAACTGGTAAAAATACATACATTAGAAATAATGACATGAACATACTTAAAGAGATACTGCCCACTGGTAGAACTCCCTATTTAATTCTAGGTGAGAAGATCACGGGTCCATCTTCTTTTCAGACGCCTAGGGGGATTATGAGGAATCGAGGAAGAAACAAGGGTGGAAACAAATTAGAATTAAAAGCAGTATTAATCCGTGGTGCAGACCTCTTTCTATCAAATTATTAACATCCGGCTGAAATTTCGTTAATAGCTTCATCTCATTGACTGAAGAGACAAAAAAGAAAAAAAAAAAAAAAGCTCGTAATATATATTCTAAAGGTTGTATTTGGTAATTATGTGTAATGAACGTAAGCTGGAAGGGTCAAGGGCTGACAAGATTACCTCTCCGCCTTAGTGGTGCGGCCTGGTGCTATCTGTTGTAAACCTTATCTGAAACATTGTGGATAACCTGGCATCAACCAAGATGCCTGAAAGAGTAGTGCTTCGGAACGCTTATATCGGAACGTATCGAACGCTTTGGGTGATTTGGAGGAGGAGGAGGGTGCTTTGACAAACTTAAGATCAAGTTTCAGGTGCGCTTAAAACACGGTATTTACTTCTGTTTCATCCATTTTGGTTACATATTAAATTCGTTCGAAATCCGGATAATCCGCTAAATTTTGTTTTTCTTCATTTCCTTTAGATGCTTTAGTTCTCGTTAACTATAAACTGATTCGAAATATATTGCACAATCTCGTAAAAACTTTTAATATGTAATGTTTTAAATTTTACATATATATGTAAATTGGATCGTATCTTGCTTGCACCCGATTTCATTTAAAAAACTTATCCAGGGTTTGGTATTTTGTAAAATTTATATGAACTAATTAGAGTTCTCCTGCAGATTAAAACTTTTGGAAGAAGCTGTACATTCATTGTTTTGTTTCTCATTCGCGTTTAAACTAAGGTTTTAGTTCGTTATTATAGTGTTTTAGTTTTAAGTTTTAATTTTAAAAATTGTGTTAGGGGTGTTTTTATTCATTAAATAAGTGAAAAGTGACGATATGTTTATTAATAGGAAGAAATATCTATCGGAAAACAATATTTTTTTTACACTATTTTATTCTATTTTTTAAAATTTATTTATTTAGAAATATAATAATCTGTCACGTGGACAATGATTATAGTGATATATGAACGCATTCACACCATATATACAGAAACATAAATATATTTACCTCTGGTCTCCCTTCAAAACGAATAAATCTTTCGCCTTTTACACTATTTCATTATAATTTTTTTTTATTTATTGAGTAATAATTAATATTTTGTCACTTAGACAATGGTTATAGTGAGGAGAGACTACATTTACACTATATGTACAAAAAAAAAAAAAAAACATAAGCATAATAACAACTATATAATAATCAAAAAGAATATGCAATGAATCATTTTTATTTTATTTATTTATTTATTTAGATGTATAATAATCTGTCTCGTGGGCAATAATTATAGTAATATATGAACACTTTAACATCATATATACAGAAAATATAAAATTAACAAAAGTAAAATAATAATCAAAGAAACTATGTACAATAAAAAATAAAATCACCTAAAGATAAATAAATTAAAAACATAAAAACACAGTCATACCTATATACAATATATACAATCAGGCAGGGAACCCCAAGCCATGCTTCTTCCTCCAACTATAGAAGGAAAAGCAGGACTCTTAACAGATCCCTGCACTACTCTCTCAAGCGCGTCACTTTTGAGCGAGAGCGCTTTAGCCATATAATACATAAAAATACTTAAAGATAAGTAACTTAAAGAAAAAAAACAACACGTACATACCTATGTACACCATTTACAATGAGGCGAGGGAACTCAGTGACAGGCTATGGAGGGAAAGCAGGACTTCATGAGATCCCTGCGCTACTCTCTCTAAAAAAGTCTTGAATGCAATTTTTTATTTACTGATCATACCATCCTTCATCGAGAATTTTTCGTTATCCAGGTTAACCCCGGTCATATTATTCCGGATAAACGGGACTCAACAGTATATAGATCGTTGTAATATAGACAACATATATGTTATCTATAATTTTGTTGTAAATAAATCTTTAAAAAAAATTGAAAAGAGAAAGACGAAATTGAAAAGTTAAATACAAGCGTTGTGAAATTAAGGCAAGTGGTGGGGAGCCGGTTAGGCAAGAAAGGAGCACAACTGATGAATGAAACTGAGGCGCGGTGAATGGCGTGTCTGTGAATGAGAGCTGTTGCAACAGGTTACGTCCTGGCCGTTGCCCCGTCTCAGCGTTTTATTGCTATTATTTCAAACTGATTTTATTGCTTAATTACATAATTATAATACTCTTCTTCATTGGTCCTCACACTGTCGGAAAAATCAGATTTTATCACTTCAATGGGGAATGAAGAATTCAGTGTTTCCGTTGAAAGAATCGCTTCGCTGGCAGGGGATACCAGATCCATTTGGCATTGTGTTCTGCCCCTGGCTTAGTGTTATTGGGTTCGATCCAAAGCGTTTGTGAATATTCGTGATTTGGGCACGGGACTAAGAAATCCGAGAAGTGTAGGTACAGAAACTATGTCTTAACTTCTTCTTTCGTTTCGTTATCCAAAACGCTTCAATTCATTGATGTAAACATAATTATTGAGATATTGTTTACAGTAAAAGAAAGCTGACAAAACACACATGTATATATATATATATATATATATTCATATATACGCACACATACATACATGTATGTATGTATCACTGGCGGACCCTGGCTGGGTTTTGAAACTGAAGCCTCCTCGAAATAGAAAAATGATTTTTTTTATTGATGTATATTCTATTTTTCCAAGTCATATTCCCCCAAAGCTAATATGAGTGATATTAGCTAAATACTTAAACGATCACAATATGTTCTCTTTTTAAATTATAATGCATGTAAAACAACTAAACTTAAGCGCGTGAAGAGAAAAAAATAATCCCTAAAACTATCATTGTTCCTTTGAACAGTTTATTTTAATTTTATAATTTTAAGACCTCCAAAAATCAAATCATGGATTCGCCTATGATTATAATTATTCTAGATTAAAACTTCTAATTATATTGTAAGAAACAAGTCAAACAACGCAAAAAATTAAATTATTTTTAACATCGTCAGGACTATATGTAAAATTAAATAGTCGTGAAGAAATATTTAACTTCAGATAATATTCTTGGAAAGTTAGTTTGGGGTTGTATTCCATTAAGAAACACAAGTAAAAATAAAATTATTTATTTTATACAGTTGTTTCGGCCTAAGTTTCAGGGCTGGGGTTAGACAAGGTAAAAAATAAAATATTAAATTAACTGTTGTGAAAAGATAACGTAATTTTATATTATCTCTTTATAAATATATTCTCTGAAGTTAGTAAAAAATTAAAAGATATTTTATGTAATGATAGATTATGGAATCCAAGTAAAATATAATGATAAGTTGCAGATTAAAAAAAAAAAATATATATATATATATCGATATATATAGGAAGATAATTTATTATGATATATATATATATAAAAAACAACGTTATTTATATTATTTTTCACTAACCATGTGTATTAGTTTAACTTAATTATATAATTTATTTTCACGTATATCACACATTACATTTTAATGTTTTATTAACTTTTTAAAAATGTACTACTTATCGTTATATTTTAGATTTATTACTCGCAAACGTTTCAATGTTTGAAATCGCTGACACAAGCACTCCCAAGCACACACAAATACATTCTCACTCTCTCCATTCAGTTCCAGGTTGAGCCTTTTCCAGGCCTGCTCTAGTAAGGAAATACACGATTGTTGTCAACCTTGCTTAGGGGTCAATTCCTTTTATTCATTCTTGATCTATTGGAGAATAGACAGCTTAAGGTTAACTATTAGTTTTCTTTGCTTTGTTTATTTTTTTAAATAATTTGTAAAATAAAAAAGTTCAAGGAAAAAAATTGAATGTTGTATTGCTTCTCACATAAAAAGGTCTTCCAGTTATAGAGGGGTGAAAAAAAATCTACAATTATTCACTAGTCAACCATCAATCCACTAACGTGCAAATTTCATTTGATGACTAGTCCGAAATAATGACTCTATTAAAATATAATTACTTATCTTTGAGTTTATTTTCTTTTTACTTTACTTCTATATTATTTTGTTTATATATATATATATATATATATATATATATATATATATATATATATATATCAATGTATATTTTTATTGAATATGTTATGAATAAATCCCTCTAACCATTGTCCATACTGTGAATGTCATATCACGCATTAATATAGTTTTTTTCCAGTTATTTAATATAATTTATTAAAGGATAAATTACCCACTGAACATTAATTAATTCATATAAAAAGATTCAAGTATTCATTCTTTAATTTTATTGAATACTTCTAGTTCTGCAATGGTTGAAGTTATAATATAAAGATATAATAGCTATACTTTTTAGTATTACTTGAATTGATCATACTTATTATTAACTTGTGATTTACCAAATTTCAGGGCATATTATATGCTCCTCGAAAAGCTTATTTAAAAAAAAAATAACCAAGTGTGATTATTTATTGAATTGACCTATTGGCAAATAATTGTGAAAGAATATTAAAAAAAAAAAGAAGGTAAAAACAGGAAAATGGAAAATATAGTATATCGTATTTAATGTATTTGTTAGCACATTAACTATTATTTAAAATGTTACTATTATGCTAATGTTATTAAAACTATCTGAATCAAGTTTCAATCTGAAATTTCCAAATAAGCTGACACTGGACTAAAATTTAAAAATTGTTCATTTTAATTATTAAATAATAATATTTGAAAAAAAAAATGAATTATAAATATTTTGAACATGCAGTTGTATGTTTGAATTAAAATTTGTATAATCTTACCATTTTATTGGTTGCTTATTTGATGGTATATTATTGATATATTTTGTATTATGTCAACGTCCAAGTAGGCACGTATCAGTGGTAATTATTTTTAAGTATATACTTACTTAACATGTGCTGATTAAAATGCATACGATTGATGTGTATGTATTTTTTATTACTACTGTGGAGTTACTATGTAAATATAAACTTTCTTAATTCGTATATGAATAATTTAAAAAAATAAAAAAATAAGGTATAGTTTTTTTTTTAATGTTACTTTCCAAATATTTTTGCCTACTTTTTAAATTAAATTTTTTTTTTTTTTGAAGAGTTTAATTTAAATTAAAAAATAAATTAAAAACGATAGCTCTGTTCCTTTGATGACATTTTGTAAATCCTAGAATTCTCATTGAAAAAATTATATGCCTATAATATTACACTGCTGAGTCTTAACACTATTAATTTTTATTTATGGTTTAGAAATTTTATTAAAATAACTCTGAATGTCAAAACGTTAATTCAAAGTACAGTTAATTTGCGGACCGGTTACCGGTTACGGGCAAAGTAATTAACATTATTTTTTTACACTTCATTAATCAATTTTTATAATTTCATTTTTAAGAAAATGGTTTAAATTTTAAATATTTTATCGATAAATTATTCAAATGGGGAATAATTTCCACTTGCAATTTCCGTTCTATTTCCTGGCATTGGTCGGATCAGAACCCGTTGGTCGGGGACTACCTACCTGTTCTGCAGCTTCTAGATCCACTCCTGATTTCTAACTTCGTCCTATTTATAACTTTCTTAAGGTTTAAAATTCATTCATTCATGAACTTCATTCACCTCCTGGCTTTCCACTCTGCTTTAGTATCAACTTCTATATAATTCAGTATCAATATATATTTTTTTTGATTGTCATAGAAATTTATTTTATTATCATAGTCTAGAAACACACACACACACACACACACACATATATATATATATATATATATATATATATATATATATATATATATATATATATATATATATATATATTATGAGATGAAAACAGACTTATACGATGAGAACGGACAGGTTCAAATTATTAAAAATATAATATATGAATGCAAACGATTTGACTGAATTCAAGACAGACTTTCTTAGATTAATTAGATCTATCGACTTCGACTTACCAGGGATGGGCAGCGTGGGTGATTTCTTGTTGGCTTTGTTTAATTGACTTCCTGTGTTTAATATTTAATATTCCGATTTATTATTATTATTTTTTTGTGTGTTTATTCTTCATGTTTTCGTTTGTTAATATATATATATATATATATATAAACTATATAAAACTAGACAAGAAAATTATGTAAACAATTGTAATTCATGTAGTAATGTAGTATGTCATTAAGGCATGGAGCATGAAGGTGAATCAAATAAACGATCCTTGTGTGGGGTTTTATATATATATATATATATATATATATATATATATATATATATATATATATATATATCTTCTTATCTTCTTCTATATATATAGAAGAAGATGAAAGAGCAAAAGTATGTGAAGAAAAGGCTTTGATTTCTGTGATTAAAACAAAAACAGTAGGCTAAATATTTTATAGATACACCTGATATAGTTATACAAATGGTACGACAATTTGCATCACATACATCAGCTTCCTTTTTATTTATTTTTTTTTGTACAGTTGTAAATTTCAGTTGTAATTTCATTCAGAATAATGAAAATTCAATAATATAATATCTTGTTATATTTAATGTTTCTAGACTTTGTATATATATATATATTATTTATGTCGTCTTACTTTCCACTACAATTATAATTATTTTAGAGAAGTTATTATTTTTATTATATAAAACAGATTAGTTTTAAATCACTGTATATATGTACTGCTACAATGTGTATTAAGTTAGTTTTGATTAAGTTAGTCTATTGGTTATATTTTTAACATAAAATCAATGCTTTTTATTTTCTTACTAATGTTATTTTTTTCTTTTCTCCAGATTTTGTTTTTTCTTTCTATGTACTTATATATATATATATATATATATATATATATATATATATATATATATATATATATATATATGTATATATATATTATTTTTTTTTTCCTATTCTCACATTACAATTACAAATATTATTGAAAAGATTTTATTTCTATTATTTTTTTTAGTTGTTTTCATATTATTAGTTAAATTACTGTGTATATTGTTAGAATTTTTATTAAGTTTATCTTTGCTCAGATACGTATTTTTTTTAATTTTGTTTATTATTGTTATTCTGAGGAGACTTAGTCCCATAATAAAGCTTCATTTGCTATTCTAAATCTATGCACAAATTTATGTGGATATATAAGGAATATAAATCGATATAAGGTATATATATATATATATATATATATATATATATATATATAAACTTGTTTATTAATCATATATTGCATATTAAAACTTATCATGATCTTGGACAATAGTTAATGGTGGTGATTGTGTATATTAAAAAAAAAAACATTTAAAAAAATAATAAAATAATCAAAGTAAATTAATAAAAAATACATTAAAGTACAACTATTTACTAAGTCGAGCTAAAATGTTATAATGAAATAAAAAATCTAAATGACATCCATAATTGACTTATTATTTAAATAAATTATGTGGCTATTCCATTTCTTTTTTCTATTTTATTGGTTTAGTTTTGATTTTTTCTCATTAATTTTTTAAGCATTAACGGAGTTAAATTAAAACATTGGTATTAATTATTATAGCTAACTATAATGTGCCACGAAAACTCTTAAACCATATTTACTAGAAAAAAATGTTTCTTATAATGCTATAAATATATAAGTTTTTAAAAATATTCTCAATATATATTTATTTTATTACATTCTACTCCGAACGAAGGGATTTGTTAGCTGGTCCTCAATATTCAAAATTAAAATTTTTAAAATTAATGAATTGTTTTTGTCAGTTTAAAAAAAATAAGTGTGAAATTATTTTTTAAGTTTGGAAAAATCTAAGCATTAAACCTATCATATTTGCTTCTTGTTGGTAGGGACTCATCTTCAGAACAACGTATTTCCTAAAAATTATCACAATTAAATTTAAAAATTTTATAATTAGGTTTAACTCATTCATATAAACATATTTGTTACAGTTAAAATACATTTGTTGATAGTTATCAAAATATTACTTTTATTATATTTATATTATCTTAATGATATAATTACATGAAGGTAATATATATATATATATATATATATATATATATATATATATATATATAAAATATTTGCTGCATATCTAGTAACAACTCGAATAAATTCTTCTTAATTGTCACAAATATATCTATGTTAAAATTATTATTATCTAATTATAAAATTATTGAATATAATTCTGATAATTTTTAGAAAAACTGAAGTTCTGGATATGTAGTCTGAAACGTAAATTCATGAGTGTTGTGACGAATTAAGAAGCAGTTGTGGAAGATTTAATGTCTATATACATATTTTTTTTTCTTTATGTGCTGTTTCAGTTTAAAGAAGGAATTGAACTCTTTACCCTTTAATGATTTAAAGTTTTAATTAGGAGAACTTTAATTCATCGAAATACACCCTACCGCTTGATCATTATCCGGCACTTTTTAAAAATTAAAATAACAATGTATCAATTTTCATACTGAAAAACATTTCCGACACGTATTTCCCCTATTTTTTTTTTTCTCAAAAATCTTAAAGTATATTATCTAAAATAAATATACTTGTGAATGATTCGTGAGTCATGTTCTTTTTAAATACCTTGAGTAAGGAGATAATAGTTATGAAATTTCGAGTTCTGCAAGGGAAATTATAAAACCACTATTTACAGAAGACAAGCAAACATTTGATGATATTCAGAGATAAGATAAAATAGATTTGGTCATGAGAGATGAGTGAAAATAGTACTACATACACATTCATTCATTGTTTTGTTTTTTTGTATGTATGAATATGTCTTTATTTGAAATAAATAATTTTTCTCATTCACATTAGAGTATAAACATATTTGTAATGAAATGAAAAAATGAAATGAAAATGAAAATATTTTTTTATTATCCTGGGACTGTTGTCCCTTTAGGACAAATTACAGATACAGAATAAATGCCTGTGTGGCCATACATAAAATTAATTATTTACATTTATTATTAAGATTAAGATTTTGAAAAAATAATAAAACAAAAAATATAACTATTACACTAAAAACATTCTGATATGTATAATACAAACTATATAATAAAATAAAATAGCATAAGTAAAGAAAATCATTTCTGGGGAACTTTAAAAGTTCTCTTATCTACATTTCATGATCAATCGGGTTGGGAAAGGAGTAGGTGGTTAAAAAGGAGAGATTTAAATGAGGAAACTGATTGTACATGTCGGATATCGGGAGGGATGGTATTCCAGAAGGAGACGGCTTGAATTATAAAGGATTTGTCAAACGCTGCAGTTCGGTGGGGAGGTGGATAGAGGTCGGAGGTACGAGATCTAGTGAGACGGGATTGAATGGAATATTTGAATTGTAGGTTGTGAAAAATATAGGAAGGCCGCTGAGTTCTGATGACTTGGTATAGAAAAATGGCAAGGAAGTACAAACGGCGGTTGGATTTGGTGTAAATTATTTTTTTTTATTTAACTATTTATGGTTGGCATCTTTAAAATGTTATACATTCTACTTATCTCAAGACCCTTTCCTATGAAAATTAAATTGACAAAATAAAATGAAATAGTTTTGACAAAAAAAAAAAAAAAAAAAAAAAATTATTCTCTGTCTTAATGACTAATGTATGGAACAAATAAACTTATCTTTATTGACAAAAAATAAACAATTTTTTTTGTCAGAACTGACAAGTTTATAATGCTAAAATTATGCAGTACAAAACCAGCCACAGTGTCACATCAGTTAGATAAAACAAAAGATAGTATATATATTTCTTATGTGTTACATAAATTCTAGATTATTGGTTCTCTAAATGAAGTTTAATTAATTTATTGCTTACTATATTGTTTTTTTTCTTCAAGTCACGTATATTTGCTTATATGCAAATAGTTATAGTTGTAATAAAATTTTGGCACATAAGGCATATTTTATATTGTGATACTTTTAGTTCTTTATATCAGAAATAATTAAAGGTATCTTATCGTTAGCTGTACAAAATTAATAAATGTGGACTATGAAAGAATTTAATAATAAAAGAGGAAATATTTTCGCAGGTTGCAAAAATTTTTTCGGAAATAAGAGATAAGATACACCGTTCGAAAGCTAAAGATTTTATTAACAAAACCTTTAATATTTAAGTGGTAGAAGCTAATGAATTTTAATTTATGTAGTTATTAATGTCAAATTTTATATTATTGAATGGGAATAAACATTTCTATATTAACTAAATGAAATATTCTATAGAAAATATATAAAAAAGTTGGTTAATTTTTTTCAGCTCGATAGACCAAAATACTGAACAGAATTCTCATAATTAATATTAAATGTTCTAAGTTTGTACTTATAATTAAAGGAGTATTCTTATCATTTATTAACTTTGAAAACAAAATTAATCTCTACTGAAAGTAGGATGGTGAGAGAGTATTGTCTGACGTATCACACCAAATTATTTTAGTTTTGATGTCATGATATATTTTCCACTCAAGATAATATTCATTTTATTTTAATACTTGAATAACGTATTATTTACTAGGTTATATTTGGTGTATCAAGTACCTCTTATTAAAACTTTCCTTTACTTTTTTTTTATTTTTTAAAAAATAATTTGTTGAGATAGAATGTAATTCTTCAAGTGACTTAAAAACTAATTTCTTATCGATTTTATTATTTTATTATCGAACATTATTGATTAATAAGGTGTGATTATTAACATGTCTCTAAATGAAGATATAGTGGAATTTCGTTTATCCTATATTGCTAGGACCATTCCAAATAAATTTCGGATTATTATGGTACTATACTGAATTAAAAAAAAATGTTAATATTTTTGAAGTTTATTAACGAATTTGAAAAATATATTTAAATGCGTAATAAATAATATTTTTAGTTTTTTTTGGATGTTTTCTATTTTTTTTTCTTTTGCCCTAAATCTTAATCACTATTTTTAAAAAAAAATATGTCGGAAGGAGTTGATTCTTTGTACGTATTTCATAATAACACTATATAATACGTCATAAATAATTGAAATATAATCAATTATTAAACAAATATTGTGCTATATAAAGAAAGGCTGCATATATAATATGTATGTATAAGACTGCCATTTAGTTAATACTGCTCTTTCTGTTCAGTCCATAATTGGATATTATATTATATATATGGACTGAACAGAAAGAGCAGTATTAACTAAATGGCTTGAAAGTTGCATCATAGCCGAAATGTAGCCAATGTGGAGAAGAAATGAAATAAATTTGTTGAAAAATACAGCCTTTCTTTTTATAGTAAAATATAATTTCACCTGAAATATAAACATACACAAATATTGTGGATAATCCGTATTCCAGATGTGGCAGGTTTACAGGTGGATCTACAGGGGGGGAGAGAAGAGCTGAATCCCCCTCCCCTCACAAAATGGTAAATTGTAAACATGTTTTATGGTAAAATACATTAAAAAACTGTTTCTTGAAGTATTATAGTTCGTTTAATTACATTTATTATAACTTTAATACCATTAAGGTGGTCGGTATCTTTATTTTTTTCCAAAGTAATAGGGTGTATCAATAAAAATGACTGTTCTATCAAATTAAAGATTTTAAAGGACTTTAAATATTTTAATCCTATTTAATTCTAACAATTACTTAATAATCTCTTTAGAGCATTCTCTAAGCTTGGTTAATCCAATTCGACTTCTTAAAAAAAAAAAAGCCTCAGTTTAGTTATTTGTTTCTAAGAAGAAACATGACAGCGTTCTACTAAATTCTTGTAATTTTAAGGTATTACTGGGAAAAAAAATACACGGGCCGCTGAAGCAACTCGCGAAATTATTAAATATGAACGGGGAGGTGTCATTGACCAGCGCACTGCGCGGCGTTGGTTTGAAAAATTTATCAATGAAAATACAACGTTGGAAAGGAAGAGTTCTCCAAGCGACCATTAATAGATATCGATGAGGTTCTGCAGGAAGTTATTGAGTAAAATCCGTCCACAAGTGCTTGCAAACTTGCCAGGGAGTGTGGTGTGTCAAAAGATAATGTTAGTCGCCATCTACTTTTCTTGGAGATGGTGAAAAAGAGCAGTAGGCTGGTCCCTCACGAACTTACCCCTCAGCAATCAGCTAAGAGGTTAGAAATTTGTGAAAAACACTTACCTGAAAAACTTACGCCTCATCCACCATATAGTCCAGATTCCCTTCGGATTACTGCTTATTTAGATCCATGTCCCATTTTCTTCAATGGGAAAAAATTTGATAATTTTGCGGAAGTTGCGGAAGTGAAATTGCGGTCCACGTGTTCTTTGACAGCCATCCCAAAAATTCGTATTAACGTGGGATCGAGCAATTGGCTAGCAGATAACTAATGAAGGTAGATAACAATAGACTATACTCTGAGTATTGATTTTATTTTATATCAAAGAAATAATAATACAAATATTTGGTTAAAAGATTTTTTTTTTTTAAGATTTCGGGCTGAAGCCTCCCAAAAAAAATTAAATCTTGGATCTGCTGATAGGCATATTTATATAGGTGGATATTTAAAAATGAGCCGAAATAAAAAAAAAAAATACTTCAAATCATTGGTAGTTGAATGCATAAGTGACATTTATTAGAATGGCAATCTGATTGTTTGTTGGGTTTTTGTTTGATAAACTTTAGGAGCGGATCTAGAAACTCGTGACTCCAACCCGAGCATGTCAAAATAACGAGGTTATATTAACCAAACGGTCCAATATTTTTTCAAAACCGCCTTTTTTCTCGATTTTGTGATCAAATTATCTAACGATTTCATAGAAAAGCAAATAGTTATTTGTGTGTTTTTAAATTAATACCTCATTAAATTCATTTGAAACAATCCATTTCTGAAAGTTATAGGATGCGATAAAATGTGGCCATTCAAGAAGTTTTAAACGAGGGTTAATATTTAAGGGTTAATAATATAAGGGTTGATATTTAATCACGGTTAATCATTTGATATTAAGTCCTTACCGCAAACTATTAAGGGAGAAAAAGTTTCAAAATTAAAATCACTAATTATTTTATAATGAAATAAATCACTTCTTCTTTATGAAATTTATGATACAAATATGTAGGATATAATATAAAATTATATCCCCCGGAACGAGGACTGCCCAGTCTCAGGAACCGCCAGTGATCTTCCTTTTACCTAAATGGTGGATCCGCATCCCGTTGGGTTGTTCTTGAAGTTCTTCCGCCGCGATTTTTCGATGTACCATTTTAATTCTCGACCCTCCAACTCAGACGGCGACATCCTTCCGGCACACCTGAAAGAGGTTGAAGCTTTGATCCACTTTCCAACATCAATAGAAGCGGAGAAAGCTGCTCATGGCCCGTTCACATCCCGGGTGAGCATTTCACCTGCCGCCTTATCTTGAAATCAATTTATATGCGTTTAATTAAAAAAAAAAATATATATATATATAAAGAATCAACTTTAAAGAGGGTTTGAAGAACAGTTTAATTATGTTCTTAATCTCTTGCTTTTAAGTTTCCTTCCATAGATTTTCCTCAAAACTTTAATGGATTAGATTTGGTTTGAAAGTTCAACACATTTCTTCTGAACAAAATTTACAAATTTCAGTATAAAATTCTAACCTAGAAAGACTTACCCATAAGTAAAAATAGAAGATGGAATTTGATGAACATTATACCGTATCATTTTCCCCCTAATACAGTTGTAAATATCATAATAAAAGTTTTAAAAAAAAAAATTCCCCAATTTTCGCTAATCCCTCCAATTTTGAACCTGAACGACCCATTTTTTATATGTAGGCGAAACTATGGTTGTTTTGCACATCCGGAAGCAGAAATAGTGAATACAATTTTATTTAACTGATGTAACTTTTCATCAAAATGTCGAATTTAAAATAGTAGGTGATGAAAGTTACAACAGACAAACACTGAATCAAATTTGTTCCTTGATGCTCTACACGTAAAACATTTTTTTTTTCAATCTCCCGCACGAACACAAAGCTTCCCTACCTTCGATATTCAGGAATGTTAACAGGCACTTAAAGCGTCTTTTATCTATGTATTTAAAAAAAACTTTTTGGACTTTGGGTGGCAGATAGTCAGGACGCAATCAGTTTTTACGATTTTTATTGCCAACAACACAAGCTTGTGGGTCTTCAGGACATTAAAAGCACTATAGGTATTCAAGTATTTGAACCTCAAGCTTGGGTTGAAACGTTGGCAATAAAATTTAAAAAAAAAATGACTCCTTCTTGGCTATCAACCACCGAGATATGTAGAACAGTCGATTAATTTTCTTTAATAATCCGTTTGGACTTTTTATTCATTGTCCGCTATCAACGATTTCTCTTGAAGGAACCTCCAAAAAAATTGATTTTGCTTAATATATAATGCATCGCAGCGTTTCACTGTTCTGTTATGTAATTTTAGTATTTTTGCATCATTGAAAATGTCAATTTTTTAAAACTGGATGTATTTCATAATTTGAATATTGGTGAGGCGTCAAATTATATAATATTAGTGTGTCTAGTTCAAAACATAAAATTGTAAGAGGAAAATTTTCAAAATTTATTTTGCTAACTCTCATCCTCGAAGCGCATCAAAATGAAATCGGGTTTGGAATAACGGTTACTTCTGGCTCTCTGCCAGATTTCACTTTCGTTTTCCGACTGAAATTTCTCCGGCAACCGGTGACTTTTGGAACAATGGGATGTCTTATGCGCTATATAATTATATAAAAACATAAGAGAAAAAGCAACAACATATAATGCTACTTGAAACATCTAAAACCGCATAATAATGTTGAAAGCTCCATAGGGTTGTGTGTACTTTGCAGTATTTTTACGGAACACCATTAAACCTTCTTTAGTTAAATAACGAAATACTTAGGAATTATTCTTGATGATACTTAGTGGGCTGATAAATACATATGGGATTGAAAAACAATGTTAAATTTCATTAAAAAAAAAAAAAACAACAAAGTATGTCAAAAAGTTTAATTTTCATTTAAAGTAGCATTTAGTACCCCTGAACATTGAAATGGCAAACATGAACATGGAATTTTGGCAAACATAAATTACAAAAATCTTTGAAGTCAGTTCTCAAACCAAATCGATGATTTAATTTTCATCACGTTATATATATATATATATATAGCAACCAGCCCATGAAGGGTGTTGGCTTCAGAGCCATGTGAGGAAGTACCGTTACAAGGCCAACGGTTGTGCAAGGGGGTGATTGGGCCGACATCACGCTCAACAGCCAGGTTTTCCCGCTCAATTATATAATTAAGAGTACCCACTTTATAGAGCTCTGATGTGCCCTTGAAAGGTCTCCTGATCCCTGGGGCGATCCACGACTGATGAAAAATTACTTGTCATCGGCCGGATTAGAACCTGGGAATATATTCCCATATTAGTACATCTCACTATTAAACTATATAATGGTAATGAAACTAAAATGAAAGTATAAAATGTTCCATGATGGAATTGAGCAATTAAAGTAAAGCCTATCAACATTGATGTGTGTGGATGACTTGTATTTTTTGAATTGATCATCAACGCAACTTTTATAACCGTTTTAATGTTATTTTCGCTTACATAGTAGAGGAAAGTATTGTGATCGTGAAAATGTTTGAATCTGAGTTTTCAACGGAAATGCACGTTTTGAGGTGCCCTGAGTCCAATTAGCCAAGTCCCGCAAAATGGTCTGTGTGTGTATGTGGTAAGTCTAGCTTAAAAACGAAAAGTCGTACGAAACTGATATTACGTATTTAAGATAGCTATATAACTGAGATATTACACCAACTTTTTCCTTAAAATCGGCTTACCGGAAGTGGTCTTTTGGTGTGGAAGTGGTCACTATTGATGTCACTTTACAATGCTTAAATGCCCACTGTTCACATATGTCTTCCTCTAAAGAACCTTTAATATGGTTTATTTAAAAAAATGAACTCTCTTTTATTGACAATAACTATAAAAAATGCCTAAATATGAAGTTTAGAAGAATATGATAATTGGAAACTGGAGAAAAAATGAAAAATGCTTATACAGGTTGAAAATTAATTTCCTGGAATAACAGTTAGAAGATATACGTATAATATATCGTTGGAAAGCGGAGAATTGAAGAAAAAATAATATCAAATAACCAAAGTTGTAGAAGGTAACGGAAAGTTATAAATAATAATTCCTGAAAACTAAGGTTATTTAACGTAAATCACATGTTTCCTAGGAAATTGAATGAAATTTTCTTACTAAATGTAAACTTAAAATCTTTTTTTCTAAGTTCGAAAAGTATTTAAAAACCACCGAATCAAGCCAATGCCATTGTTTAAAATACTATTTCATTGAACTTGTGTGAAAGAAGAAGTGAAATATAAAAGTATTTCATGGATATGTTTATAACCTTAATTATGTTTTGTGAAGATTAATTACTCTAAAGTTGATATTATATATAAATAACCTGTATCTATTGGTCGTTTTTTTTTTCAAAAAATCATCAAGTAACATTTTAGAAAATTAAATTAGTGAATAATTGATGAATTTTCCCTCCGTGAAATCCTAACATTATCCACTTACAATTAGTGTGACAACTTTTGATCTATCCATGGCAGGCAATGAAAATCCCGTAATTTCATTTTAGTAAACTTTACAATGGAAAATGACATTTTAATAACGAATAGTCCTACAATCCATAATCATTTATAGGTTAAATACTCAGATGTACTTTCAAATCTCTCTATGGATATATGAGCCTTTCGTTTGACAGAATGACTAAATCCTATTTCAACATTCTTTATTAATTATTTTAGTTATATTTCTAGTGGAAAAATTTATATCTTTATTCACAGTTCTATATTTCAACTGTGCAATCACCCATTCAGGAATCAACTTCCTCACTGTCTGTATAGATATAACTTTTCCAACTAGAAATATTACTAAAATTACATTACTCAAAAATGTTGAAATTGGAGTTAGTCATTCTGTCAACTGAAAGGCTCGGAGACTAAAGTTATATGGTTTATAAAAACAGATGGAATAACTAGATTTTTATTGCCTACCGTCGATATAATAAATTGAATTTTTGTAATTTTTATGGTCTTAATGATTTGTTATATGTAAGCTTTAAGCTATAGCTCCGTTTATAATGCAGTTCAGTTTTATAATATCCCAACATTTCCAAGAAAATAATTTCTATTCGAAGTAGAGCGGTAAGTGGAAGTTATGTGTTGCGCGCACCAGATTTTTTTTATTTCGTTCAAATTAAATTACACAAACGAAAATGGAAGCAAACATCTTGAAGGCAAACAAAAGTGAAATGGCCAACGAGAATAGGAAAAAGAGTTCTCCTGTCGCATGTTTACCAACCTAACGATGAGCAAGTCGCGGAAGAATTCTTTTGAAGATTTTAGTTGAACTACAGTTTAAACAGAAAAAAAAAAACTATTTCTGTTATGCTCTCAGTGTTTCACCTTTTTCATAGTTTTCCACCTCCGTTTATGTCGTTAAAGAAAATATTTACCAATTTTTGTGCAATAAACATTTATTGACTTATTTTTCTTTAAGTACTTAACAATATTCTACAGGTATTACTTCGTTATTTATATTATAATTTTCAACTTTGAAATACGACAAAGTCAATACAATTTTTTTTT
This sequence comes from Nezara viridula, assembly GCA_928085145.1. Classification (NCBI taxonomy): domain Eukaryota; kingdom Metazoa; phylum Arthropoda; class Insecta; order Hemiptera; family Pentatomidae; genus Nezara; species Nezara viridula. The sequence continues at coordinate 165,668,847 of OV725078.1, read as the reverse complement.
TTTTGCATTTGTTATCGTTTTTAATTTAAATAATGAAAAATTCTAACACCTGATTTTGTACCAGAAATAGACTCTGAATTTTCAAAAATCCAGTAATAGACACTTTTGTGCCAGTTATGGACAGGTTTTGTTTTATATAAAAAAATTATAACGGTATACAAAATAAAATTATAAAGTTTATAAAATATATATATTTTTAGTAACAGTTAAGTACTTCAATAGGATTATAAATTATAATAATTTTGCCTTTTTTCTCTTTTCTAATAAAATTCTTTTCCGATAAAATTCTATCTTCATCACCACTCAATGTTAAAGAAGGCCCCCTTTTTCCATTTATTTCAGATTTTCCTATTAATTATTCTTTGCACAATAGGATGTTTTGTGAAATCATAATTCTATAAAAAAAAAAAACTGTTCGTGACACGCAATTTTTTTTTAATTGCAGTAGCTATAGGGACACCATGATGAACATCCCAAATTACATTCAGCATTTTTTCTTCTGGATGTTTTCAGATTTTTTGTGATTGTATGGCACTTACCTGTAAACTTTAACACAAAGTTAATCACACAAACCAAGCAGAGCATTACAGGATTTATAATTTTTATCCCGTGGTGTGAATGTGTTCATATATCACTATAATTTTTCTCCACGTGATAGATTATTATATTTCTAAATAAACAAATAAAAAAAAAATTAACAAATATCCACGAATCGGACGCCCTGAGATGTCAACAGTTATTATTATTAATATTCTCTGCGATCAGAATTAAATAAAATTCCAAGCATACTATGTTTTAATATTTACTAACTAATCAGTGACGTACTTAAAAACTAATGAAATGATTCAGTATTAGGACTTGGGTGTCTATTACTAGTTCTATTGCTTAAACGCTATTCTAGTAATGGACACCCAAGTTTAGGGGTTGATAGGTTATTTTATATAATTTGATTTAATAAAACAATAAAAATAAATTATTTACTGTTTTAATTAAGAAATGAAAAAGTACCCCCGAATAAATTAAAGTTATTCCAAACTATGCATACAATTTCAAACTTATCTCCTGAACTAAAGTGATAAGAAATCCTCAATGTGACAAACTCTAACTCTTGTTTTATTAAAAAATAAACTTTCGATCGGCTATTAGTGCATGAAATTATATGTAGTCTAGATATCACCTCTCTCGATAATCGTTCTTAAATTTAAGTGTTTATTACTGGTACAATTTACCTTAAATATAACCATGTTTTATGAAAAATATTATTAAAAAATTATTACTCTATAAGTATTATTGTTCATGTAAACGCAGTTCTGATAGGGCATCAACAATTACTTCCTCAACAGGTAAGTGTAATGTTGAAAACCAAAAGAGTTGAGAAAATTATAATATTTAATAAAATAGAATTGATACACTCATTCCTGCAATGCCTCATCTGTCCTAAAATGTTTACACCACATTGTGCAATGTATTGCTGTATTAATCATCTTACACATGGAATAATATTCCTCATAAATATTTAATAATGAGATGTATACACATCATGTTTGTATTACCTACTCTCTTCTATATTATCATGTAATAACTTTTATGAAAACAATAATTAAAATTCTGTATCATCTGTATTACATGAAAGAATACCGAAAATAAAATCAATACGTACTTCACATTTAATAGTACTTAAAGAACAACTTAAATGCCATTTCATATAGCTATTTAGTTTCTTTCTTTTTTTCCACAATTATTATCTTTATATAAAAAATAAGTTTTCTGGCTGAAGCCCCCCGAAATTATGGATCCACAAGTGATATGCCCTGAACAACTGAAAATTACAAAAGTTATAATTCAGACCACCATTCCACATAGGCAATTAATTTTTTTTTCTTCCCAGGTAATTATCGTCCTGTTATTTTAACTAATTATTGTCATGTAATTATTGTCCAAAAATTAAATCCTGGACCGCTGCTGGTCAGATCTATCGATAAATTTTGTACATTTATTACGCAGCTCTTTAAATTATTAAAGTTATTCTCGTCAAAGATTAACCAATCTTAAGATAAATTTTTTTATTTTTTATTTATTTTTTCATGCTTATGCGTGAAGTATTCATGTTTAAATTCGATCGGAAGAATATGTCGGTAGAGGGCAGGATGTGAAACAATGGGAGATAGAATGCGTCCCCGATTTGGGGGCTGACTTCTAACTGATAAGATTTTAAGGAAACAAGGCTACCCTTTGCGATATTTATCTGTTTGCCGACCGGTCAAGTCAACAAAGCTCAAAACTGAAATATTCATGTTTAGTGAGGGGAGGGAAAGGGGGTGGGGGTTCTGTATATATTAGGAGTCGGTCAGAAAATTATTATCGCTCGGTAAACCTACAAACTAGAGTTATTATATGCGCAGATAGAAATTTCTTTATCAGCAGTAAAAAACATAAATATTAAAAGAACATACAACAGAAATGGTTTGATGTATAAAATAAAATATTAATTTTACATAAAATGTAAAATTACGAAAAAACATATATATATATATATATATATATATATATATACATAAAAGGATGTCCTGTAAGTAGAGGGACATTTTGATAAAAGCGATAGCAGATCTCAAGAAAGATTAAAAAAAATTAAAAAGGTTAAACAATGGGCCTATTTTCAGCAGAAAAATAGGAAATACAAGTTTTATGTTATTTTTAGTAAGTCATATTTTTTGTTAAATTGTTAGCCATAAAAACGAAAAAATATATTTAAGTAATTAAAAATAGCTTCACTGTAAACTAGACAAAATTCACTTATATTGATATGAGAGTTTGTCAGTATTAAAACAATTTAAAGAGGAATTTTGAGTTTCTAAACTAAGCTAATTTTTGTTTTTAAAAAATTCATAAATTATATGCAATTTTTTATTACCATTACCCGACTATACTACAGATATTCCACTTTTAGGAAAATTTCCTAGTTTAATAAACTTTAAGTCCAAAATTAATTGAGTTGAGGTTTATTAGGCAAAAATTTCAAATTCATCTGAAGTTGTGTAAAGAAATGATGTGATTTTCTAACCAATAATCCAGCAAAAACGACTACAATTAACTGTTGCATAGCTTTTATTTCTTGTTTTTCCATGATGTGGGATGTATAATAATAAAAATAATTTTCTAATTACACATTTTATTCATAAAAATAAATAATAATGATTATGGTTTATGATGGTTATGGAAATATATTTTTCTCCCAGATCTCATGTCATAGGAATTGGTCCGTATTTATCAGTGACAAAGTTAATGTTTCTAGTCCTAAAATAAATGTTTAAAATGAAACCTACTGTTTGCTTAAATTATTTTCATTAAAATGTAAATATTTGGGTTAGGAACATTAAGGATGTCGTTTATAAGTAGGGATCAATTATTATGACACAGATCTGGGAGAAAAATACAATTTCATTACAACCTTACTTAAAAAGTATTTAAAAAATCATTATTATAAATTTTATTATTTTTAAAAATAAAATATATATTTAAACAATTATTTTTATTAATATACATCTCAGATCTTGGAAAAGCAAGAAATAAAAGCTTTGCGACTGTTAATTGTTATAATTTTTACTGAAAACACGGGTACTTATAGTAGACTGGATAGAAATATAGAACTCTTTGCACTACTTAATATGACTCTCAAAGTTTTGCATGATAAACCTCAACTTAATATTAACATGGACTTAAAGCTTACTAAACGAGAAAGTTTTCGTAAAAGTGGGGTAAATGTAGTACAGTTAAATGGTGATTTAAAAAAAATCACAAATAATTCATGACTTTTTTTTAAACGAAAGTTAGCTGTGTTTGTCTGCCCAATAGTCTTTTTTTTTTTTTAACTTTCTTTCATAAATATATTATAGGACCAATATGTTTTTATATAATTGTGGGGATAGAGATTTTTTTTTTCTTTTTTCACAAGAAATTAGTCTGCGGTATGTTAAAAAAAAATACTATAATATATAATAGTATGTTTTATTACATTGTCCAACGTTTCGACCTACGTTGTAGGTCTTCCTCAGGGCTTACCATGAGGGATTCTTGAAGGCTATATGGGGACTGCAGTCTGAACGCCTTTAGGAAGACCTACAACGTAGGTCGAAACGTTGTACAATATAATAAAACATACTATTATATAATATTGTACTTTTTTTACCGCACCCTCGACTAATTTCTTATGAATCCACGGTCAACCATTTCCATATCATTTGAGATTGTTTTCATATGTTCTGAAAATTGAGTTACGCTGTAATATGACTAAGTGTCACGAAATACGTCGATTATTATTTTATGTAATATTAATTATTGGGTGATAAATATTTAGGACGCAGTCTTGTAATGATAAGTTTTTATCGTTTTTTATTGTGTGGGTTGAAAGTCGGCACCAATAAAAACTTTATAATGATTGCGTCCTGAATATTTATCACCCATGATGAGTAAGGCAGTCGATAAACTTCCTTCAATAATATTAATTATTATTTGATTATTTTTATATTTATTTTATGTTAAATGTTTCAGTTCTGCCTGGATGAGATCAAACAGGAGCAGGTTGAAGAGAGCTGTGGGGGGATTCAAAAGGTCCCGTCACTTAGCGATCTCTCGGATACAGAAAGTTCCTTAGGTGAGTCATTAATTAATTAATCTTTATTTAATTACTTTTATTAACATTAATTATATTTAATAATAATTAATTTATACTTCTTGAAATTGAATCTGCCACGTCTTAATGGGAAATTACTATAACACATAGACAATAAAGATAAATAATTGAATTCAAGCAATTTTTTTTGTTATAATCGAATCGTCAAAAGATTTAGTAATCCATTTACTCAGAGCTGATGATTGTATGAGTACTTTCTATGACTGTTTTTTGATTTCCAAGTAAATATATTGTATTTCAGAAATAGCTGAAAATCGTTAAGGAACAAAAAGTTATTAAAAAATGAATCCAAAGATCGAAAATAAAAAAATTTCAATTTAAATAATTACCTTAATTATTAAGCCAATTTAATTAAAATTTAAAAATTGAAGTCCCTGCAGATGCTATAGTAAATAAATATTTCTATGTCTTATTTTTACTCATTCAAAAATATTTATACTTTTGAAAAAAATATTATGAAAAATATTGTTTTAATTTATTTAAAATTGTATTGATATAAATTTATAAACTTCGATGACCATTAAATTTAGAATAACGACTTATTTTTATTTTTAATAAATTGTTAATTAATGCTTCCTCAAACAATTAAGTTTGAGTAAATATTGTCAACCTCAAAAATATCAATTTTATTGGGATGAAAACTTACAATATCCGTCATATAAAGATAGAGACCCATCTAGTGGGGCTTAAATAGCATAATTTAGTGTTTATACAGATTTAAATATATTATTTATTTAATTTATATACAACGGAAAACCTTATAGCGGTCCTAAATATAATTTTGAAAAAAATTATTGATGATGAGGGAATTTTATAGGATATTGTATACTAAATAAAAATGTTCGAAAACCAAACTTCCAATGTGGTAAAATATGAAACTGAAATTTTTCCGAACGAAAATAATTACTAAAAATAAATATATAACCTCACCCAAAAATCAGAGATGTGATATTATAAGACAGGCAATGGTTAATAATAAAAAAAAATATGATTAATGATATATGAAATAGACAAATTAAATATGTAGAAAGTTATACAAACTAAAAATAATGTATATAATCAATTTATATAAAATGGAACACGATTAGTATGAGTAATTATTATATTTTTTTATAAATTGATTACATACATTATTTTTAGTTTGTATAACTTTTTACATATTTAGTTTGCCTATTTCATGTATCATCTATCATATTTTTTTTATTATTAACCATTCTCTGTCTATAATATTATAATATTATATCTCTGATTGTGTTAAACAATTTTTTACCCCTGATGATGATGTGGGGTTTAGGTTGAAACGTCGGTACCAATAAAAACTTTATTATGACTGCGTTCTGAATATTTATCACCCATGAAAATATATTTTGTATTTTAAATTATTGAATTAAATAATTAAGAGAGGCAAATTAAATGTATGTAGTAAATGAAATACCAGAAAAAAAAAATCTGTGTATTTTAAATTACTTTTCGCCCAGATTTGTTTTATTTTACAGCTCCAATGAACAGTTTGCATTTTTGTATTTTAAAAATTTTACTTTTAAGGTTTTCTTTTTTCATTTTCAGCCTGGAAACATAAAAATTTATTGAGACAATTTTACATATTTTCGACTACCAATATCTGATGATCAATTAAATATATTTGTTTATTGAATTTTGCGAAATTTGTGTTTAGGAAGTATTTGATGATTTAATAATAAGGAAAAATCATCTTTGAAGCTTATGTAAATGTTTAAACTACCTGCCTCACTAATAAAAAATTTTCAATTTCCCTTTAAATTATACCAGTCACCACTCGAGTTGAAGGAAAACCCAGACTCTGAGACTACCCACTCGTACTGCCATATCTCTGTTAGATATCTATGTTTACACCTCTAAATATACCACATATTAGTCACGTAAAATTTTACTTTAATGAAAAAAACAAGTAGGTTTCTTATAAACTCATTCTTTTCAATAACGGTATTGTTGTAAGTTTCAGATAAAATAATGCTATAAAAGTATCATGATTTAAATAAAAAATAAAAATCGTTTGGTGTTTTATTTCATACATTCTTTGCCAGATAATTGGGCGCTGATATATTTAAGTGAAACCAATATAAGCTTTTCTTTATTGATTATATTATACAGTATAACTACATTTTCCGGCGATAAAAAATAAAAAACCAAAGATGATTTTATAATTTTTTTCAGAGTTGACTAATTTAAGCACTGTCATGATAACGGAAAAAAATGGAGTAATCCATATGTGCTTGTTTTAGTTGAAAAATTTTCTAATATTATAAAATAAGGCTCTGTTTATTACTTATATAATACAAATAAAAATATCCACAATTAAATATAAATCAATATAGCGTTTATATTTTTACTTTCACTTTTCCTTTTTCTGAAAATATCTATTTCTGCTAAGAATAGAGTGGTAAGTGAAATTCGTGTGGTGAGCGCACCGCACCATTTTTTTATAAATTGGTTCATATTGTTGATGATGGCTCAGATACGAGTCGTTTATTTTTGATGAACAAGAAATTTTTTTTAGTTTATGAAATTTACAACTGTAAATTTAAAATACATTCAGCAAATGTGTAGACAAAATATAAAGTTCAAACTTTTTCAAATCCATACCCGCATGTATGTAAAATATTTCTATGAGATCGAGTTGGACGGAGTGTGGTCAAATAAATACTATTTTAATATAGAGTTTTTATTTGACCGCACCCCCTACCAGTTTGTTTTCATATTATTATCATAGTCTACCATCTCTACACCATTGTAAAATATTTCTTTTTGCTTTAAAACATTACTTCCATAAATGCCATTAAATTAATGAATTTTTTATTTACTAATCATATCCTCTGTTATATGGAATATTCCTGGCCACATTACTCCGGATGAGCGGGATCCTACTGTATATCATTAAAAATTTATAGGATTTTTTTTGTCTTCATTAGTCATCAACGAACTTTTAGCGCAATTTTAGTCCATGATTGTTAAATATTGTTTCCAGTGTTAACATGTTTCTGTTTTATTCGTGGTTTAGTTTAAAGACAGGTTTCCAGGTAAGACTCGACAGCGTGATATCCAACACCGCAGCTTCTCCGCTTCTCGGGTTTTTTCTTCGCCTTACCTCCCCCCCTTTCCCACACTCTCTGTGGTCTCGTATGTTTTATGGTTATAGCCCGATATAAAACGCGTCTTGTTTAATTCTCATGAGTCGAACTTAAAAACGCATCTGTGAATTATATGAACCAGTTTTGATTTTTTTTTTTAATCGGGAACCAATTTAAATAATTGCTTTATAAAAAAAAAAGTAGTTGAACATTATTGGCCAACGTTATGGCCGAACTATTTAAGCCTTCTTGAATATTTAATAGTTGACCGTTGCAATTATGGGTGGCGGTCATAAATAGGCTAAATAGTGGCAAAACTATTTTATTAAAAGCCAACGTTTCGACCCGACTTTGCAGGTCTTCTTCAGGGCTAGAACGGACAAGATATAAAAAAGATAGAGAATTTTGGAAGTTACATAATATTAGACAAACAATTATAAACAATGTGAATACGCTTATTAAAATTATAAACAGTGAGTACATTAACATATAAACAGAGTAAGCTAAGTAACAAGGTTCTAAACTAAAGCAAATAAATGGTAACAAGTATAGGATAGTGAGATCTGTAGAAGTATATTCACATTTGTATATATTATATATTACACTACAACAATTGTTACCATCTATTACTTCAGTTTAGGATCTTGTTACTTAGCTTACTCTGTTTATATTTTAATAAGCTTATTCACATTGTTTAAAATTTTTTGTCTAATATTATGTGACTTCCACTATTCTCTATCTTTTTTATATCTTGTCCATTCTAGCCCTGAAGAAGTCCTGTAAAGTCGGGTCGAAACGTTGGCTTTTAATAAAATAGTTTTGCCACTATTTGGCCTATTTATGACCACCACCCCGGACCATCTCCTTCCTTTATTCAAGCCATCATCAACATATGAACCAATTAAAAAAAAAATAAAATGCGGTGCGCGCATCACACACCTTTCACTTACCATCCTATTCTTAGCAGAAATAAGTGTTTTCCGACAAAGGGAAAGTGATAGTAAAATACAAAAGCTATATTGGTTTATATTTCATTGTGTATATTTTTATTTTTTTAAGTACCCTTATATATACAAATTTTAATATTGACGTCGCTGTAACCTATACAATTAAATATTACATAATACCAACGAAAACCTCACACAAACCTCACGAAAACATTTAGGTAAACCTCATATGTATATGTATATAATATTATTACGAGGACAAAAGGAGGAGCATGGAGAATTTTATGAAGGATTTTGGATTGTAAGGATTGAATACGTAAGGAATTCAATGGTTTAATGAAGCCCCTAACCTCAACTCCATAAGCCCAAATAGGCCATTTAATAGCCATTTAGATAAGTCTTTTGTAGTTAATTGGAAGCTTAGAGCGTTTGTGAAGTAAGTGTTGAAGTAGCCGGAAACGTCTTGCAGTTTCCTGTCGCTTGAATCTTGTTTGAGGACTTTTAACACCTTTGTCCTGATGGTGTCCTACATATCGGATCTGTTGAACAGGGACAAGTGAAGTATTATTAGAGAAAATTGTAGTTTAATAGTATTAAATTAGTATTGTTAACTACAAAAATTATTTTTAAAAAAATAGTTTTTGGTCATTCTCTATTATCTTTTACGATTTCATATTTAGATATCAATTTTTCTGTAATATTTAGCTTCCCAAGGTATATTGCACGTCTGTATTACTGCTCTTATTTTTGTAAATTTGTTTTCAACCGATATATTGGGAAATAATTATTAACCTATACGACAGTAATTTTTAGTGTTGTTTCTGAATAGATTTTTTTTTTTTAAATTATGGAAACTATGTTCAACTTTGAATTTCTTCGACTTTTCAATTTTCCAGACCGGTTGTTTGAAGGAGAGCCCGGTCATCCGAGAACCAGGTAAGGGCCAGACTGTTTGTTTCTCCTTAGCTTATCGTTTCGCCGTAAAAAGATAAGTGAAAAGTTCGGTGAAGGCAAAAAAAGTGATAAGACTCGTTCAGACACTTTGCTTTCGATCACATGCAGGTAGAGGTACTAGATGCAGTCAGAGATACGGCTGTCTGCAGCCTTCAAATGTGTCAATTATGGCATGGTACCATCGATCAATGGATGACTCTTTCCCTACATTTGTCAATACAGTCTCCAGTTTGAACCCTGTGTATTTTTAAAGGTTCATATATTCTACAAACTATGAGAAGCACAAATATTTAAATGGTTGTTTTCCTATGATAGTGTTTTCGATTTTTTTTTCATGTGGAGTCGGTAAAAAAAAAAAAAAAAAAAAAAAAAAAAAAAAAAAAAAAAAAAAAAAAAAGTTGGGCTTCGCGCAAATGTCGCTATCAGCTAAGTTAGATATATGTTGTTTCCCATAATTTGTGAAATGTCTAAACTCACCTTAATAGTTATTATTCTGAAATTAGAGAATTAATAAGGGTATAACAACCATTCTATTAGACGATATATCTTCTCATTTAATTCTTAATGGTTATGGAAATTATTGAAAATTAGATATTTTTTAAATTTTCAAATGTAAAATTATGCCGATGTGGAGCCAAAGTGTTTGTATACCTGCTTAAAAAAAATCCCTACTACAATATAATAAACCTCCTTTTGTAGCCCCTGCTACCTCGATGGCGACTAGATTTTAGGCATTTACACGAAGTAAACTAAATAAATTCACACATCTCGACATGAAATTTTTAAAATTTATATACATGAAATTTGATTATTAATTATTAACCGTAAAAAGAAAGGTGGTAGGGAGACGACTGTAAATATTTGGGGGAAAATTTAATGGGAATTTCCAACATACTGACTTGGGATGCTTCCCTATATATATATATATATATATATATATATATATAAAATCCTTTAAAGATTTGATTATATCGATGAAGTACTATTTTAACGTATTATTACCAAAGTTTAGTACTATAGGTAGTATAAAATACATTTCAAATATACGGTTTATTTGAATTTCTTTCTTAAATAAATAATCACGAAACAAAAAAAAAAAAATCATATACTTAAAATCTATTTAGCTTAGAAAATATCGTGAAAAAACAAAACGGATAAATATTATTATCAATTTATAAATTATATGATATAAAAATCTTTCATAAACATATATGTTTATTTTTTTTTTTTTAAAGCCTAATTATCTAATTGCTTGGTGTTTTCCCTTTGGCCCCATTTTATCTTTTGTTATTTAAAGTAAATTTATTAATTTCTGACGTCTCATTGAAATTAACACAGCTCGCGCGAAACTGTTGAAAAAACAAACAAAATTAAATCTTTTTTTGCGGTTATGCACTCCACAAATCTTATAATACGTTGTTGCCAAATGTTGTTTCTTTGTTTATCAGTCGCTTCTTGTGGGCGAGAGGCAAAAGAAAAAAAAATGTAAATATATCTAATCTATTCGATGGAACACCCATTCCTTTTAAGCTATTGTAAATCGCTTTTATAGTGCTAACAGTTTTTACAACTTATCAAAACATCAGTTACCGATATTTTATAGTAATTTTTCCAATTAAAATATTTATGAAAATTAGTATAATCTATAAATATATATATTAAAAACAATGATATATATGAGTAAAATATATATTCATGTATAAATAAGTTGTTTACGATTAACAATTATATATAAATATAATATAGGCTTTGCTATAACCTGAAATATTCTGAAAAAAAAATAAAGAAATAAAATTAAAATGTATTTCCTTGTATTGTATTTTGTTGTATTGTATTAGTGTATGTGAACATGTTATGTAATAATCTACTTGGAATTTTATATCTGCAGTTCTCCTGTGCATTCCTCGAACTTTAATTCTTATCGAAGTATTTTTTAGAAAATGTAATATTACATCATGTAGTTTCATTTTAGTGATATGTTTACGAACGAGATTTACGTTGAGGCAAAGTGGACGGTGAGTTGTTTTTTTTTTTAATTCTTCTAGATTTTTAATATAAAATGTTATATTGTATTATAAATTTTTATTGCAACGTTCATGCTCTTAAGATCCGAAAATTTACGATTGAAACTATTTCAGTGTTAAAAAAAATTAAGGAAGGTTCTTTTCGAATATTTTAAGACTCTTTAAGGTTAAAATGATCTAGCTATGGTGCAAATGCGTAAACTTCAGCTGGCTTCAGTGTATAAGATGTGCACACACGAAGTCCCCTACTTCCCACGCCTCATCAGTAATTCCGGACAACCTTTCCCACTTGAAAAAAATCTTGCCTTCCCATGGATGATCGTCTTCGTATTGTAGCGCACAATTCTTGTTAAGGCTGCTCAAATGCCTGAGGTTGTGCCAACGTTTGTTTTCATCCGAGGCTTTCCCTCGATCTTCCTGTGGAAGACTGGCTTGAGACTAGTCAACTTCAACTTACGCCCGATGTCGAACCGAGTATACTTGTCCATTTGTACCCATAAATTTATAAAATCAATATCTCATGATATGAAGGCGAAGAGGTTAAGATGGGTGGGACGTTTTCACTCTGCACATCAATGAATGCCTCAATCGTAGGCAAGAGACCACGCGGAAGGCATAAATCAGATGTGTAGATCAAATCATCGAAGATGCTACTGAACTGCATGTAGATAACTGGATAGGTATATAGGCAGAATATGGAAAAAGCTGGTTAAGGTGGCAAAAGATCTACTATGTCAGCCAAAGCCCTCAGAAAAAAATATATTCTTTTATGAATTTTAATGAATAAAAAAAAATGTATTCTTCTTCTTCTTAATCAATTCCTCTTCTACCGTTGATCAGTGTAGAGAATCCTGTTTATAAAGCATGATCCATTTATCTCGTTCTTGTACCAGCTGACTGCGTCAATTCCAGTTCATTCCTCTCCTATCGAAATCCTCTCTGGCTAAACCTTCCCAGGTCCTTCTGTGCCTTCCTCTCGGCATTCTTCCTTCCACTTTTACTTCATATATAGTTTTGGCCATTCTTCCCTTCTGCATTCTTATGGCCAAACCAGCGTAGCCTGTTTTCCTCAATTGTGTTTTCTGCTGGTTTTATTCCCAACTTGCTTCTTATCGTTGTATTCCTGATTTTGTCCCCCCTAGTTTTCCCCTCTATTCCCTCAGAAATCGCATTTCCATTGCTTGGATATTGCTTTTATGTTTTGAGGTTATAGTCCAAGATTCACTTCCGTAGGTCAGTATGGGGACAACTGTATTTTTATACACCGTAAAAAAATATTGTTAAATAAAAAATAAATGTTTTCATTCCTTAATATTTTTAACATTCATTATGAAGGTACTGAAGTTCTTGATAATTTGGAGAAATTCTCTAGTAAATCCCTTTGTCTGTTCGTACTCCTATATAATTAAAACGTATTTTTTGAAAAACAAAATTGAATTAGTATCGGCAGTATTATTTGGCACCTCAAAATTTCCTATATTATTTTTATAAGTCTATTTATGCCTTCTTCGTTATTTTTTGTTATCGTTTTGTTTGTTATAGAAACAATCTTAGATTCAACAGTTCCTGGATCTGATGCTATTTCTATTGAATTTTCCCTTTGACACTGTACACGTGGAAGGAGCCGCTAGATGAGGACTATGAAAGAATAGATCTGTTTACAATGTCATTTCAAATGGAATAAAAACTTCCGCTGGCTTTCAGTTACAGTTTCCAGCCAAGACACCAGACCCCAGCTCTGGCACTCTGTGTGGCCAGCCCTCCCACAAAGCTCCAGTATAATTACCTATTCTTGACAGTCCTATGTGTATATATATATATATATATATATATATATATATATATATAATATATATATATATATATATATATATATATACAGTTAAAATAATACTTCATCGATCAAATTTTTCACATCTATTTGATCGATGAAGTACTATTTTAACTTATAATTATCAAAGTTTTTATCATTAAATCAATAAATAAAAATGAAAATACTAAGTTTTGAATTGAAAATTTTAAAAATTTATTATATAGCTGACATCCTAACATTCAGTTAATAATAACCCATCAATTGCATCCCAAACTCTTCAATTACACATCACAAACCTTCATGAATGTCAAAACTGGTAAATTAAAATAAATCTCACCATCTTTATCCTTCATCGTAAACCTATGACTTCATGTCCTACAGTATCCTTTAATAATACCACATTTATTCCTGTTGAACAAGTCAGATACCTAGTACTCCTGGACAAAAGTTGAATTTGAAATCCTCATTCAAGACTGAAACCACAAATTAGACGTTTCCGACTACTTCAGCACTTAACATAGAGAAACGTTATAAACCATTTACTTATAAAAGACCTGTATATACGAAAATAATAAGGCCTATTTGGACTTGGGCATTTGAGCTTTGGGCTCCACTAAACCATTGTATTCCTCTCGTATGCAATCCGAAATCCTCTGTACAATCCTCAATATTCCTCCGTCAAATATAAAATCATCCATACGAACCTTGATGTTACACATGTTTCTTATTTGGCCCAATCCAGATACCTATCCTTCCTTAATAAACTTCAGATCCATCCCTTTCTTTTCTAACCTTGCTCCCTCTTCGAGACGCTTCAACCCCGAGGGGTATGAAAGAAGATGGCATCGCGATCCCCTGATGCAGAAATTATATTATATTCCAATCAATAGGTAGAGTCTCTAAAAGTCATTTCATGTGTCACATTTACTAGATCTATTTTAATTTTAATTCAGTTGTAAATTCTATTAAAAAAAAGAAATTTAGCTTAGGTGTGGTCAGTTTTTAACAATGTAACTTATTAGTTTATATAAATATTAATTTTATCGCTACACAATTTATCATTATTCTTTATTATCCTCCTCAGCAGTATTTTGAATATAGTTTAACGACCGTTTTTTAGTTAAACCATAAGATGTCTTATCAAAAGTTTTAACCGCGTGTTCTATCTCGTGAGTTATACTTCTGAGGAATTCACATCTTAATCTTTCCTCATTCCTGGGAATTCTGATTTTCTGAATTTAGAACGTTTTAAATTGATAAGGTTTGTAATAATATTATGTATTTTTCAGACAGTAATTTTTATATGAGTCCTTTTATCGGTCCAATTTGCTTTTCCATTCTTTATTGTATGGAGACAAAACATTTGTTTAGAGGTTAAGCTAGCATTAAATACATTTTTAGGAAACTACCAAACCTAATCCAAATCTCACTTTCGATCTAAGTGGTGTACACTTTTAGCTGTAATCCTTTCGTTTGTTCTCCTAGGCCTCGTAGACTAGGAGTTATCGCTGTTTTGGTTTAACAGAAGGACTTATAGCTAAAAACCATTTTAAATTATAGATAACCCTCATCTGAATAAAAAATTCAGATCAGTCGGTTGAATGCTGTTGCTTTATATAAGAAAATTTAAATTAAAGAGGCGAAATTCAAATAGTCGGTTTCTCTCTTGATATTTTATGTTTTTTTGGGATGCCGAATCTGAATTTGATGGTCCCGAACGAAATCTTCCATTGTGTTCCGAGATTTATGCTAAAAACATCGAATTTCACGAAATATTTTTTATGTTTTTTGGACATGACTCCGAAACGATGCATTTTATCGAATTTATTATATATTATAATAGATTTTTGGGGGGAAACCGATGAAAACAGATATTTCTTCTGAAATAAGCATGCCAATATTCTCTAACTCCTCACCCGTTGGACCTGCATGAAAAAGCAATGTATAAAACTGTTACTAAATTTTATCTTCTTTAACTTTTGATAATAATAATTTCGATATCGTTTCGGAGTCATGTCCAAAAAAAGTTTAGAAATTTTAGCTTATATTTCGGAACGGAATGGAAAATTTCGTTCGTCTAGCAACAAATTCAGATTTGGCATCTCAAGAAACATAAAGTACTAAAGAGAACCCGACTATTTGAATTTTTTTCTCATCCAACTACCTTCCGACTGGCCTAATTTGATGACTTTAACGCGTCAGTTTTCAAAACGCAACAGAGTGCATCGTCGGTCAAGGTGAATTCTCTTTTAGGGACATATTCTTGACATCATAACATTTCAGCCGTATGTTCTTCCGTTAAACGAACCGCTTAATTACGCCTCTTTAATTTAAATTTTCTTATATAAAGCAATAGATTTCAACTGATTGATCGGAGTTGTTTATTCAGGTGAGGATTATCTATAATTTAAAATGGTTTTTAGCTGTAAGTCCTTCCATCAAACTAAAACGGCGATAGCTCCTAGTCTACGAGGCTTAGGAGAACAAATGAAAAGATTACATCGAAAAGGGAACACCACTTTGATCGGAAGTGAGATTCGGATTGGGTTTGGTAGTTTCCTAAAAATGTATTTAATTCTCGCTTAGCCTCTAAACAAATGTTTTTTCTCCATACAATAAAGAATGGAAAAGCAAATTGGACCGATAAAAGGACTCGTGTAAAAATTACTCTCTGAAAATACATAATATTATTACAAACCTTATCAATTTAAAACGTTCTAAACCAGAAAATCAGAATTCCTAGGAATGAGGAAAAAGATTAAGGTGTGAATTCCCCAGAAGTATAACTTACGAGATAGAACACGCGGTTGAAACTTTTGATAAGACATCTTATGGTTCAACTAAAAAACGGTCGTCAAACTTTATTCAAAATACTGCTGAGGAGGATGATAAAGAATAATGATAAATTGCGCAGAGATAAAATTAATATTTGTATAAACTAATAAGTAACATTGTTAAAACTCACCATACCTAAGCTAAATCTTTTTTTTTTTTTTTGTTTAATAGATTTTACAACTGAATGAAAATTTAAATGTATCTAGTAAATGTGACACATAGAAACATATAAACATGAAATGACTTTTAGAGACTCTACCTATTGGTAGCGATCTAATATAATTTCTGCATCAGGGGATAGCGATGCCATCTTCTTTTCTGACCACTCATGGTTGAAGCGTCTCGAAGAGGAAGCAAAGTTCGACGAATTTTGCCTCTTTAATTTAAATTTTCTTATATAAAGCAACGGCTTTCAACCGACTGATCGGAATTGTGTATTGAAGTGACGATCATCTATAATTGAAAATGGTTTCTAGTTGTAAATCCTTCCTTTAAATGAAAACAGCTGTAGCTTCAAATCTATCGCTTTTGACAAGAATGCTTTGGAATTCTCCTGGCTCATTGTAAGTAGTGTATATAGGAATGCTTGTGTCTAAGATGTTTATTTTACTTTATTTTTATTTTTACTTCTTTATGTGTGTATATTTTTTTTTTTTATCTTCCATTATAATATTTTATTGTGTTCTTATTTCTATGTATCGTTCTGTTATCACTTTGTTTACTTTTGTTTCTGTATATACGGTGTGAAAGTACCCTCTGAACTCTATCACAAGTTAATTTGCTACAATTAAAAATAAAAATATTTTCATTTAATGAAGTTTTACACTTAATGCGTGTTCTCTCTTTTGACTGTGTTCAAAAAAGAATTCTTTATTCGTTTTTTGATGACTATATCAATGATCTTCCTTTTTTTTTCATCCAAGCCTTTCATATGACTTCACCAGTCTCTTCAAAAGTGAAATTTAACTTTTAGATTCTAATACTTTTTTATTTCTTAATTTTATAAATTAGAAAAAATGTCTGTAAGTTAAACGCCGTTATCAAAATTAAATTTAAGGATGAAACAAAACTGTCAGTAATTTTAGTCGAAATTCCTTTTAATTTAGCCGACGTTTCGCCCCACACGTGTGGGGCGAAACGTCGGCTAAAATTTCTGAATATTTTGTTTCATCCTTATAATTGATCAGTTGACTACTTACCCCTATCCAAATTAAATTTAAATTAGTTTAAACTATTTAACTGGAGGTAGATAATTATTCGTTCTGTTTGAACAGCCGTTAATGGACACTGGGGTTAGGAGATCTTCCTGGGGCACACCCAGCATCTGTAAAGTGGGTACCCTTTATTATTTAATCGATTAAGAGAAAAAGCCTGGCAATTGAACGTGAATCCAGCCAAATTACCTGACTGCACAACCGTTGGCCTTGAAACAGTACTGAACCAGAGACCTTCCATGGGTTAGAGTGGTACAGGTTTTTTTTTTTTTGTATATTTAATTTTTTTATTTTCCCGTTGGGATTGTCCATGAACTTATGCTTTAACCAAATAATTAGATGTATATTTTTAATACGCAATAATGTTATAATTTATTAATTATTAACATCGCGGGATCATGGTCCCTACTTTCCACATATCTTGCCATCCTCAGGAATTAAGATCACTACCCCCTTATTTATAAAGCGACTTTAAAGCAAATAACTTTTATATGAAGATTTCTATCATTATTACGATTACAGCTGAACTATGTCGGTCTCGTTTCTTCGTCTATTTTCCTAAGAGATTTAGGTATCCCGGACATTTGAATCGACATGATCCCAGAAGATGTCCGGGTTATCTTTGGATCGACTTCTATTCTGAGCTCTGAGTTCGGGACGATGGGGCTAGCCCGGAAGAGGGTTGACGGTAATGAGGATGCTCCTGTTAGAGTCGACGCCACAATTACATCGTATGCGCCCCACCTCGGCTATGTTCGGGTGAGATCGGTTGGCTTAAGGTGTAACTGCTTATATTTAAGGATCAGGGACCCATATAAGGAGTAGACTCTAGGTTTTAGAGATGAACAACAGTATAAGTCTCAGTTACTAGTTAAATCCGTTGCTGCTAATTATGTGATTTAATGCTAATACACTTGTACACCTTCAATACTGCCAAACATGTCCTAATGATGACCGACATGTTTGTGTTGAACTTTCGGCAACATAGAAATATCTTAAAATTACTGCTTACTGATTATTTATCTCCTGTGATATGTACAACAGTCAGCTAACGTTCTTCAATAAAATATTAAAGAGAGAGAGAACTATAATAATATCCCACGGTTGCTCAACTGTGTTGAGTTGCTAAACCACACAGCATACTCATCAATCAACAGATAATATTGAAAAATATTGAATGCGAGTTAGGTCGGACCATTGGGATAAATAGCAGATATGCCAAGAACGGTTTACATATATCAATATTTTATATATTTTATAAATAATATTATTTTATATTTTCCAACAGCCATAAGCTAGAGTGAAGAGGTCGATATTTATCGATATTATGACAGAGAGAAACTGTATGTGACTTTTTTTTTTTTTATATACATTCTTTGTAATTTGTTGTTAAACTTTAAAAATGTCGAATCCATGTAAATAATGTATGACGTATCGTCTTAATCATTCTCGTATTGCTAATATAATTTCGATAAATAACTGATATTTTTGATAACGGGAATTACTAAATTGGCGTTTGGGTCAGAAACGTGATTGACCCGTTTTGATTGATAGGATCTAATATTAGCTTGTTTTCTTCAATAATTGATATTTATATTACTGTAATTATTATATTATGTCGTTTAGCAATCTACCCAATTTCTCCAGGAGTCACCTATTGCTGTGGATAGATTAGTTGGATTATAGTAATTCTTTAACAATCTAGAATTCAATCATTTACTATTAGATTTCTAATTTCTAATCCTGCCGGCCATTTAACGGTATTTTAAAGTACGTTTTTATTTAGTATAATATTGGAATAAATTAGTGATGTAACTCGAAATATTAAAAGCGCATATTCACTTACATTAGCTTATCTACTTATGATACATGTAATAGGGAAAAGTATTGCTATCGAAAAAAAAAAATTTGAATTCGGGTTTTCAAAAAAATTACATTTTAAAGTCTCCTGAAATACCAAATAATCGAGTATTAAAATTTCTAGTCCATGTGTTTGTAAAAATGTAAAAATCGAAAAATTGTACAAAACTGGAATTACAATTTGAATTTGTTTTAGCTGTAATGTTACAGGAACCGCTATTTGGTTTCAGTTTATTTTTAAAAAACTCTTTAATATCCCATATACTACAGATTTGGTCTCAAATAGTAATAAGTTCCCTATCCATACAAGCTGTTTATTTGTAACCTTACTTCCAGACTATCTATTTCCGATAAAATCCTTAGGTATTAGTGATAAGGATCTCAAATTAAGAGTTTACAATGCTATGATAAAGACGGTTCTGACATACTTCGGCGAGACCTGGACACTGAGCAGCACCCTAGAAAGAAGTATCGAAAGATTTCAGTAAAACATCCTTCGCACGATAACTGGAGCTATATGGGATCTCAATACCTCTTGATACGAAGGCAAGGAGGTTAAGACAGTAGTTCGAGACAATCCCTCAGGAAGTCTGTACACTATATTGAATGCTTCAACAGTAGGTAAGAGATGACAGAAAATCTGATGGAGAGATCGAATCAACAAAGATGCAATAGAACTACATACAAATAACTGGAAAGAAATAGCCCAAGATAGGCATAAATAAGGCTGGTTAAGTACATTTTATTTCTTGGATACCAACTAGCGAAGCTTTAATTTTGAGGAGGGGGCTTCAGCCCGAAACTGTATATATATATAACTATGATTACTTTGGAAGAAAAATAGCTGTAATGGCTATATGAAATTGTGTTAAAATGAACTTAAATTCTTGAAGTCCTATTAAATGTAATTATATTCTTATAATTACTCTACATGCTTATATTTTACCAGTTGGATAGGGAGGGGGGCTTCAGCCCGAAATTCGCCTGTGGATCCCGCCTTGCTATGAAGTATGAAGTATCTATATTATCAAACTAACACTCTTATAATTAAATCTTATATCTGCTTCTGTTTTCATGTCATGTCAACAGTGTATTTCAGAAGAAGATATTCGGGGATGCGGTCAAAAAATACTATATTATATAATTGTATATTTTATTATTATTATATACTATAGTATATATTTTATACCGCACCTCCGACTAACCTCTACTGAAATTAAATCCACGGTGAACCATCTCCAGATCATTAACAGTGTATTTTGTGTTTTTTCTTATTAGAGCTGTTATGACTAGCGGATCCAGGAATTAATTTTTTTGGGGGGTGTCTTCAGCCCGAAAGTTTTTTTTTTATATATATATATGATGATAATTACTTTGAAAGTTAGAAAGAAACTAACTGCCATCAAGAAATGGTGTTTAAGTGACTCTTGAAGTCCTATTAAATTTAATTAACGAACAATAATACTTTTCAGAGGTAATTTTTTTCGTAAGACATGGATTTATTTCACCATTTTCGGGAGGGGGCTTCAGCCCGAAAGCCCCACGTAGATCCGCCAGTAGTTGTTATTATCATATAAATAATTTTTGAAAATTTAAGGTTCACGTAACTGCAATTTAGGCAATGATTAGGTCCCTTCATTTGTCGCGTGGAAGAGATTAAAACGTTAAAGGAAGCAATCTGAAAAGGCGGGACTAAAAATACAGCAACTGCTCCAACTCTGACAGCTTCCGGCCCCTTGTAGATAAGTATCTCTTAGGAAAGCTAACGCCGTGGCAAGAATTCAAATACGTTTTCTAATACTCGATTGGTTCGCTTTGAGCGAATGTCGGCTCCTATCTTCCGTCGCGAATCCCTTGAAAATGGGACCAAATACTAAATCTTTTTTTTTTTTTTTTTATACCCGACGTTACGCGATTCAGGGTGAGTCAGCATCCCATGACAGCATTCATTCGATACGGATCATCAATAAAATTCAGCCATATTTCAAGAATAGTTAAATAGAAAAAAAAAATCAATTTCGTCAAATACCGTGACTGAACAAAGCGATAAAAGAGACAAGAATTACCGAATCCGTTGCGCCGCCATGTTGGAAATTATTTCCTAAACAGGGATATACCTTAGTAGATAGAATTTTTAAAAAAATACATTTTTTGAGAATATATTGCCATGATGGATAATTACTCTATAGTGGTAATGATATAATAAATTATTTAACAGATGCTTTATATTTGCACGAAGATTCTTAGATAGACATTCCATAAATAAAATTTCCAATAAGTTCCAACAGTGGTCCGAAAAAGCGAAAAGTCTGTCATAATACTACTTTTTTCACCAACAGTAATTATCAATATTTTTAACCCTTTTTCATCTCAAAAACACAGAACATAAAATTATTTAATCAATATTAAAAACTGTTATTTAGGTATCAACATATATGTTTGTAACGTTTGGGCCTCTTCGCCGTTTTCAGATACTTCTTTACTTTCAGATTACTTAACACCTGTCTAAAAATTTTATTGTGAAATTATTTGTCATCTAAAAAAAATTTTTTTTTTTGTCAAATTAGGATTTTCATTGGTTATATTTTCTTTCTAAATACACTTTTGTTACTTCGTACATTTTCTAAATTAATTTTTGAATAAATTATAAAAAAACTAATAACAATGATATTCATTTGCTAAAATTATATATGCTTTTTCATTTTTCCTTTTTTTTTTTTTTTTTTTTTTTTTTTAGCCTTTTTTTATTATTTAAAAAACTATTTTGTATTTTTTAATAAAATTATTAATTTCTATTTAGTTTATTTATATGTATATGTAGTTAACCATTTATCATTTCGGTTGTTTCCCATACATGTCTTATCACCGTATTGAAAATGGAGGAAAGCAGTCATTTTGCTAAACTCAGGAGGATAAATTTTTAACATTTAAAAGAAAAAAATCGTAACATTAATATCAGTTTTTTAGTTCTGTTCTGCTTATGATTTGTTTATGATCTGTGAGTCAATTATAAAATTTACGGCATTATTTAAATTTTCTGCAATAGTGATAGAATCCAAAAATTTTTATAATTTTTTATTCATTTGCTACAACTTTTGCCCCGATTGCAAACACCAGTATCCACTTGTCTGATATTTATTCTTCAATAAATCAAGTGATATATCATTTAATTATTATTATGGGAAGGGAGATGAACAATGATAGTATCGATTAGATGGAGTGTTTGTCATAATGTGACCGTGTTCTAATATCATAACTAAATTAATATTAAGTAAATAATTACTAAAAAGTGTTCTTGCATTTTCCAGAATAATGTTGTCCAAATGCGAGATCAAGATGAGTCTTGGTCTTGGTCTTGCGCAAGAGTCCCGCAATAGTCTTGCAGCTACCATTTACCAGTTACCTTGCAGTTACCATTTACCAGTTACAATTTATTAGCTTATTACTATATTTTTTTAGATACGAGAAACCTAACTAAGCCCGAATGAAGAATTAGAGGAGTTAAATACAAAAATATGTTGGTTATACCAATTCATTCCATTATTAACCATTTTGCCTTAATTTTTATTTTAAAAAATCTATTATTTTTTTAGAAAACTTTGAGCAACACTATTGATAATTTTCAAATTATCAAAGAATTTTTTTTGTTTGATTTTCTATTTTTAGAATGAAAATATTTTCGTTATAAACATACTATTAAGTATGTTTAACACAGAAAAAAAAAATAATGGAGTTGAAGAATCGCGACTACAAAAATCGAGTTTGAGACCAAATTCTGATGAGAACTTCTGAATTAAAAATGGGTTTTGGATTTCGTATTTCCTCAATATATGCAAAGGTTTTGCCAAACCTACTAAAAGTTCCAACAAAAAAAGTGATACCAGAAAAAAGTTGTTAATTTTAATTGTTTTGATGATTTGAATGATTTTAATATACGAAAAATATTTTCTATAAATAAAGCATATTTTTTTACAAAAGCCACTGTGCTTTCAACCTCTCTTAAGTTCGCTGTTTATTTATATTTACTTATTTAGTGCATATTTATAATTGTGCATAAAAACTTATTTAATTGTATTTTATAGCCGATCGCAGATATTAGAAATTATTAGCTATTTATATTTTATTATTATTTTTTTTTTTTTTACTTGTAGTATTTAAAACACAAAACAAAATGGAAGAAACTATTTTTCTATATTTGATTTTTAAAAAAAATTGTTTATTTTAATTTCAAATATACATTCCACCTAAATTTGGAAAGACATCAAACATATTAAACACGTGTTATTTCCGGTCCATCTCAACTTTATTAAAAATACGACAGCGGATGCATTAATTGAAAAATAGTATACATTTTCAGTATATTTTGCCATAAGATGTTTTTATTTTAATATTTTTAAAGTTTTGAATATTAATTTTTTTTTTTTGTTGTAACAAACTCTTCCCCAATGTCATTTACTTATACCTTGATACCGAAATTCTAATGTGTTATATAATGATTAAAATAACAAAAACATTATCATGCACATACATAAGTAAAACCAACAAAGCCCTGCATTATTTTACGCTGGTTGAGAATTGAAATTTAATTTTTATAAGAAACCGTTCCTTATCAGTAAATAATTTTAGTGGATTAAATAGGGTGCTATCTCAACGTATATCAACTTTTACAAACCCAGGAAGAAATTTTTTGTATTACCATATTTATATGTGATATGTATACTAACACTTCTGCAGCTGCCTTAAAAAAATGTTTTAATATGGAGGACGTTAATTGTAATTGATGCGGGCAAGTTTTTAATTTAAGGTTTTAGTGGGTTTGACATTTCTTCTTGGTCCGTATCAGATATTTATGGATAAATGGTGTTAATGATATCGTCCCCTATATATGTTATCCTCCTTTTACGTTTTAGGCATTTTTTAAAAATCCTTTTAAAATTTAAAATATGTCTGTTCCATGTAACGACTTACAATAGTAGCATTTTTCATTATAAAAGTTAAAACTAAGAAAAAATAATAATATTACAAAACCCCTCTGTTTACTTGATAGACAGATAGAAAATTAACGATATCCCTTAAGAATAACAGATTTTTACAGAAAAAAATAAATAACAACTATTACAAATTGTTATTATTAAAACTATAACATGAAAAAATTGTATATGCATAAAATAAATTAAAATTATTTAAAAGACAGTTATCAATATCCGTCTATATGACTATTTTTTCTGATTATTACCAGTACTACACACTGATTTGAGTTGTATAACATAAAAATTTAAAAAAAAATAATTCTACTTTTCAACGGAAATACTCGTTTTAAGATCTCCTGAAATCAAATAATGAAGTTTCAAAATGTCTATTATAAGTTTGTGGACATCCAAACGTTTTCGCTAGTGCCACTTAATATCTTTTTTTTAAATCTCGTCCAAAACGATATGATATACATTTACAAAAAATAAGAAAGTATATATTTATTTAAAAATTTTCCATAAAATAATGATTCAATCTTAAATAAGTTTTTGTTATGTTCAAATAATAGTAATTTTCACAACTACTAGATTGATTTTTTATAGTGTTAATTTAAATTTATTTCATAGCGCTATTTTATAATTTCGCCATTTCTGATTTTTTTTTTATATTTCTGTTCTTTTTTAAAAATTTAATTGTAATAATGATGATGTATTTATTTTTCTACCCATTTAGTAGATATACCGGAAATCCTCTATCCAACAAATAGTAATATTTTAATAAATTAAAATTCATTATTTGTGATATCCTTTTACAGATTATTGCTTCTTTTTTTAAGTATAAATGTGTTATAAGCGTATAAGCTTATAAGAAATTCATAAAAAATAGAAATTAAAGTTATCGATTAAAATGGAAAAAAAATATATATAACGAAATGTAAGTATAAAATTAATTTTAAGTACATATGTTACGAGATTGAGTTAGTGTATGAAATTCTTTTAATTACTCGTTAAAAATATACTATTTTCAGCTAATTTAAATAGCCTTTACTGGCAGAATAATTATGACCAAGAAAAATAAATAGATTATGAGTTGAAAAAATGTGTACTTATACTTTTATTTTTCGTTATTTTTAAGAAAACTCAATTTAGAATTTTATACAAGATATTTAAGACTGAGTTATTCTCTCTAGCTTCAAGAGTAGTCCCCACCTGACAAAACCACAGTAGCTCTTAAGAAGAAAATTATTCCAGTGGTGTATGTACACCAAGCGACCTCTAGCGGCAGAACTAGGTACTGTTGTAGTTCCGCCGGTTTCACATAGGTAGCGCTGAGGTCTACACTTCAGTATTATTTCCTTTGTTTATATAAATACTACCTCACGACTTCATTAAATGGTTATTTTACGCTACTAGAGTTTATAGTTGTGTATCAATAAATTAATAAAAAATCTCTATAACTGTTTGTACTTTATATGTACACAGAATTTATTTATTTCCTTGTAAATGATTCACAACCAATTATTTAAATAATTAAAATATTTATGATTTTTGTTTGTAAATATCACGTTTATTTAGTATGAGCGTTATATATATATATATATATATTTTTAAACATAATTTATTGATTAGATTAATATTCCAGTATTGCGGTAATTTCTCATTAATTATTATACCAATTAATTTAATGTTATTTAAATATATAATCACTTTCAAATTAAACTTAAATATATAGGTAGATATAAAACCGGAACTGTCCAATAAGCATGTAAATATTTACTGAAAAAAATAAATAAAATAATCTGATATTTCGAAAGATTATTTAAATTTAATATAAATTCGATTAATCGTTCCAATATTTTTTTTAAGTCCGAAATGTGACATAATGTAACGTAACATTTCGTTTATATTAAAAACAGTCCTATATAACTTCGTACTATTATTTCATTACCATTATTACATGAGAATCGTATCGAAATTTTAGACATAAATAAAAAAGTTATCAAATCATCATAAAATAACTATACGTAATCCTCAATATACAGTAAAACATAGAGAATCTTACTATAAAATCATTAAGTACAATTTTACCTTTTTAATAGTTTTAAGAATAAGCTTTTCTTTTTTTAAATAATGATAACATAATTTATTTTTCGTACTCGACATATGAAATTATTGGTATAAAGTGTTACGATTTGTAAATTAAGAAATAATAAAAATTTCCCAGTTTAGGTGTTTTTTGATTTGAATATTTCCGTCATTCATTTCTGGTATAGTATCGTTCTACATAGAAGCCCCAAGATTTTTTTTTTCTTACATTTTACACTGTAATTTGAACATGTATTGTTTCTTTTTGTCAATATTGAATATTTGAGAATTGTCAAATTTGGAAATGATAGAATAGAGATTCAACCATTGAAATACCTGACGTTTTAAAAAGTTTTGAATTGTGCCTCAATTCTGGATGTGCCGTATATGTACATATTTCCCAAATTTCATTATAATAATAATAATAATAAAAAGGCTTAGCGAACCCGAAGGTTCGATGCCGACACCACCAATCGCTTATTGCACAACTCCCTCCATCGTTCGCCGTCCAAACCCAGTCCCTTCAGATCGGCTTTAATGCAATCTTCCCACCTTCGCTTCGGTCTACCCCTCGGACGCTTACCATTCGGCACAGCAAATATTAGCCTTTTAGGAATTCTCTCGTTACTAAGTCCAACAACTTTACAAGCCCATTTGATTCGCCGCGATGAAATTATCTCAATTATATTACTCGGATACAGTTCACGCAATTCGGCGTTGTGTAACCGTCTGAACTCTCCAATTTTAATTATCCGTCCAACTCTGAAATTTAATTATAAACATATCAAAATGAAATTACAATTAAAATTTATTTGCTGTGATTGTTACATTCCCTTTATATTTTCTCAGAATTTGACCACCCAGTAATTCTTTAAGGACATAATACTTGAAAAAACAGATCTCTTATATTGCTTACGATAACTTCAATATGCATTGAAAATATAGTTACACATAACTATAAAGTTAGATTATGAAAACCTCTCACATCCACAATAACTAAAATGTTTGCAGTTATTAAATAACAATTCTTTACTCTGAAAAAAGTGTATTAACTTAATTATTGAATTGTGTTTTTATATATTAGGAGTGTGAGAAAATAAATTAGGAATCATAGATTTCTTTTATAAATAAAAAGTGTATATACGAAATTATTTTTATTATACACGGGTAGATTAACATGCCATTGAGACATTATTTTTTTTTACACAACTTGAGGTAAATCTAAAATTTTTTCCTAATAAATCTCAACTTAATTGATATGGACTTGAAGGTTATTAAAGGAGATAGTTTTTTTTATAATAGTAGGATATCTGTAGTACAGTTGGAGAATGATGAAAAAAAAATCGCAAAAAATTTATGATTTTTTTATAAACAGGACTTAGTTTAGCCAATCATAGGCCTTCTTTAGTATGGTTTTAGTAATGGCAAACTCCACTTTCATTTGAAGTAATTTTTGTCTAGATTCCTGAGGAGCGATTGTTATTTACTTAAATTAAATATTTTTTTAGTTATCGCTTCCCATAAAAAAAAAGCGTGACTTACTGAAAAGAAAAAAAACACAAAACTTAAATATTCCACCGAAAATCAGACCAATGTTTATATACAATTTTTTTTGTAGCTCTTGAGGTCTCTCTGTTTGAAAGCTTCAGCTCTTCTGGTATCATTGCAATATATATTTTCCTCTACTTACAGGATACCCTGTATAGTGGCGAAACCTCAATAATAAACAGCAATATGTCCACAATTTTTAGCTTTAGAGATGGATTTACTGAGAAGAATCAACAGCATCTCAATATTAAAGCATATGTCCAAGTACTATTAGATAAAATATATGGCAGGCAAAATGTTTTTATAACATTTTGAAAGCAGGAGGCTTCAATGGTTTGTCCGCGTAAAGAGAGAATGGTAGACGGCAGATGGCTACAAAATGTTTTCCTACACAAGCCAGAGTATAGAGAGAAAAGGGGTTGACCAAAGAAAATGTGGATGGAAGATGTAACTGAGGGAATGCCTTAAAGAGAATTGCGAGAAGAGAAATGTTTGGTTAAAAAAGTATGGTGAAAGAAATATCTAGATATCGGAATACAATTATTTTGCGAACCGTAAATATAATAAAATATTCCTTACAATAATAACTCTTTAACTATCAATCTTTCACGTACACGTAAAGAAGAAATATCCATGTTAATGAAAAAAAATGTTAATACAGTTTATATATATATATAAATCTTATCATGCGTGATAAATATTCAGGAAGCAGTCATTATAATTATAATTTTTTGTCCCAACGTTTCAACCCAAACATGTGGGTCATCATCGGGGCTGAAAATTTTAAAATACAATCAGAGATATAATATTATACGACCGATAATGGTTCATAATAAACTACAGTGATTGATGGTACATGAATCTCAACTATTATCACAATCCACAATATTAAAAATGAAATATGTAAAAAGTTATACAAACTAAAAATAATATATATAATCTATTTATAAAAATTTGTAATATTTTCTCTTACTAACCGTGGTTCGAGCACTTAAGGCTTTCAAGTACCGACACATTTGGTAGGGAAGTGAAAAGGTCGGGGGAGGATTTCCCAGTTGTCCCTTTTCAGATAGCAAAAGGTAGGTAAACATAGCCAGGGGGTAGGGAAAGGGAGGTAACATTTCTGTTTGTAGAATGTAAATAATTTGCTGCCTAAATTAGTCTTTTGTATTGTGTATCGGTCGTATAATATTTTACCTCTGATTGTATTTAAAATTTTTCAGCACTGATGTATATCCACATGTTTGGGTTGAAACGTTGGCACAAATAATTTTTTTTTTATAATGACTACATCCTGACTATTTATCACCCATGATATGTAGAACAGTCGAATGGCTTCCTTCAATATAAATCTAATGTTCGTTATACTATTTTTTTTCTCTTGAAGCTTATTCCACTCACTACTACATTTTCAACTCGGTAATTTTTTGTCTTTTGTATTGTGCATTAATTGTCTTTAGTTTATGATTCAATTTAATTTTTATCAATGCTGGCTTCCTAAATGCTGGTTTTAATGTAAAATTCATTATTGATAGGATACTAAAGCTCTCAGATTAAAATTTAACTTTTCTTTCTCATTTTAGAATCAGCTAAATTAACCTCGTCGCTGCTTATTAGTGTTAAAAGTCCTTATTTATTCCAACGAGGAAGGACATCCAAATCCAAACTGTAATTCCTATGTCAAAGTTTCTGCCACATTG
Source organism: Nezara viridula (assembly GCA_928085145.1). Taxonomy (NCBI): domain Eukaryota; kingdom Metazoa; phylum Arthropoda; class Insecta; order Hemiptera; family Pentatomidae; genus Nezara; species Nezara viridula. The sequence goes on along the minus strand of OV725078.1, from coordinate 165,639,100 downwards.
GAAGATGGTCTTAAAGCGTTCCTTGTGAGTTTTGCTGTTATTCTTTCGACTCCCAAGTCCAAGGGGTTGGACCGCAAACAAATCATGTTTCTTTTTTTCTTTTTCCAACGGCAGCGGATACCTTTCAATGAATAACTACTACAGCGTAGAGGAGCGACTAGGAATATACTAACTTCCTCATCAAATAGCTTGGACGTATGTTTAGCTATGCAGGCTGCCTCTCTCTGAGTCAACCATTCATTCAGTGGGACATGATTGGAAACCCAACCTGGCTCTAGAACAGTGAACTTGCTACTTCGCCATTGCTATCAACATCCTGTAAAATAAAATCTTGTATATTACATAACCGATTTTGTCCTGTAGTTGTCTTCAAGCAAGCATGCCCTTTATGGTATTTGAAAAATGGATTGAGCTTTCAACTTAAGGATCTTGTTTAAGTACACCATTGTTGTTCATATTTAAGATAATCCAATGCAGTTAATTTATTGTTTTTGTAGTATGCATATTTATATATATAGTACCTTGTAAACACCTGGTTCATGCCTTGTTTTCGATATCTCTCACGGAGAATAACTAAAAGACCACACCCATACATCATCATATTCTAATTATATATGGTTCTTCAACTTTTATGCATATATACTTTTTACTGAGAAATAATCATTTCTAAATTATAAATATAGACAGATGTTATTAAATTAAAATCCATTTCTTGCAAGTAATTACTCTTTTTCACCAAATACACGAGTAGGGACAACTTAAAAAACGTTGCTGATAAAAATCTAACTTTCATTCAAGAAGTTTTTTTTGGGGGGGGGGGGGAGGGGCAGATTTTTTAATTACGTAGAGTACATTGGAAGAAAAAGAAAACAAAAAAAGGTATATGGTATGATGTTTTAGTGGTCATTCAAGGCAAAAGAAATTATTAAAAAAAATCTTATATACTTTCTTGACACGAGCTAACATTTTTAGTCCGTGGTACAGACCCCTTGTAATCAAATTGTTAACATCCGTTTAAAACTTTGGGAATGGCTTTACCTTATCGTAACTTACGCATTTTTGTAGCTACGAAAATTTTTAGAAATGGGTTGTTTTCCAATTAAATTAATTCATTTAATGAGAAAACGTCCCATTTCAACTATCGTAAGATGGAGTTACTTTTGGACTGGGTGGGTAACTTTGGAACTATGTTGATTTGGACTACACTGTGTTGGTTCAGTCTGCAAAAACGTGCTTTGTATGGGTATGTATTGTACTACTACCTTGCGGCAATTTGAAAACCCTAGTTCACTACACTCGTTGTGCAGTTAGGTTTTATTTATTTCCATAGATTCAAAATTCTTGTTTTCAAGAAACTTTCGCTGTGCCTCAAGAGTAGTGTTCCGCAAGTTAGTAGCTCAGTAGATGCCTACAAAAAGCACGTTTTTGCAGACTGAACTAACACAGTGTTTCCAACACGAAATCTCCACAAACTAAATTTTAGCCGCTGTCCCAAAGTTAACCCACCTTACGGTAATTAATTTAATGAGGTACTAAAAATTCACAAATACCCATTTGTTTCCACTTAAACCATATGATAATTTGATAAAAAAAAAGGGAAAAAAGAGGTGACCTACAAACATATTTTGGCCTATATAACCATTTGTCCTATATAAAACCTCGTTATTTTAAAATGTTTGGGGGGAGGGGATTTCCGGGGGGGGGGACTCATTATTTTTGTAAGCCATATTTATTCTCGATTTTGGGATTAAATAATCTTACGATTCAAGTAAATGGATGTTTATATGTTTTCCGCACCTAATTATATAGACAATGTATGCCGATCTACAGATAAAAACGCCCCAATTCTGAAAATCTCCGTAAATAAAAATTTTGTAGGTTCCGATGAAATGAAGCTATTTAAGAACTTCTAGGCGGATATTAATAATTTGATAAAAAGGGGTCAGTTCCACGGACTATTAGTAGCTGTATAACCATTATAATTTATAACAGTATATATTCCGATTGTTCAAGTATTTCGCTTAGATCAGACTCAAAAATAAATATGGACCAATGAATAAAAAATCTTTTTTTCCTTGTTCTGTGGGGGGGGGGACTTCCGCCCCGAAAGGCCCCTCGTTATTCTACCTACGCTGGTTAGCAATTTTAATTTAAAAATTTTTTATTTCAAGTTTTCTTACAGATTTATCAATGGTCTTAAAGTCTTACCTCTCTGTAATAATAACATATTTATACGATATGGTATGGTGAACATACAGCAACCTTTATCTAAGTACAATTTTACTGTTTTTTGAACAATTTTAATGTTTTATATCTATACATCTTTTTTAAATACATTTATTGGTTGCTTTGTTTTACTGATGTTATAGCCTTGATAATTGCTGTATAAATTTACGTCATATCCTTTTTAGATAGAACTCTAGAATACTAAGAACCAATTTCATATATATATATTATTCTCATGTTACATAAAGAAAGAATATAGTTTTATTATTTTATTTTAATTTGATTTATTTTAAAAATCTTATTTAACCATTATAATTTTATATATTATAAGCCAATGGCAACCAACATTTCCTTATCTTTATGTTCCTATATTTTTGAGGACGTGTTTTGGCTTTGTAGAGCCATTTTAAGTCAGTTGAAAATTAAGACGTGTGAATCAAGAAAAATATTTCGATTATAACAAATACATCGTTTAATCACCTGATTTTTCCACATATAATTTTACTATTTAGAATTTAGAATTATTTAGTTTTAATTACGATTACCAGTCATCAGTATCATTTTTTTCTTGCCAGATTCGAGATATTTCACATTGGATATATTAATCACAGATAAATTATATTACCGGGAATCAATGTCAATTATAAAAACGAACATAAAATAAAATAATATTGATATAGATACATCTCACTGAAACGGTCTCACACGGTTTAGATGCTGAGTTTTCAAAATTTCTCCCTCGGAAGTACTTTTGATTTGGATTATTAGAAGTAACTAAATAGAATGAATTTTTATATGTTTTTAAAATTTTATTCAACTTTAATTATTATAATTTATTTATACATATCTACATAATTTTTTTTATTTGTAAAATTCATATAGTATTTTACTTTTATCATTATGCTTTCTTTATTACTATACATCATTATAATTATTTAAGCCTTTCAATTGACAGAATGTCTCCAACTCCAATTTCAAAATTTTTGAGTAAAGTAATTTTAGTGATTTTAATAGTCGAACATTTATAATATGTGTACAGACAGTGAGTAAGTTGATTCCAGAATAGGTGATCACAGTGTTGAAATGCAGAACTGTGAATAAAGGTATCAATTTTCCAACTAGAAATATCTCTAATATTATTAATAAAAAATTTTGAAATTCAATTTAGTCATTCCGTCAACCGAAAGGCGTATTTTATATATTTATATATTCTTTATTTACTTTTATTTTTCTGGTATATATCTATATACGAGTATATATTGTATGAAATGATAACATGAGAGCTAATATTTGGGTGTGACAGATTATATTATTATTCAATAAACAAAGGATGTAATTGAAGTTCTCTCCTTGTCAATAGTGAACCAAAATGAATAAAATTGGACAATGAAAAATTTTGATATTTAACTTACGAAGAAAATTTATAAATATTTTCGCAGATTAAAAACGAATTTTATAAGTAATATAGATATAATTGCATAATTAACGATAGGAATGCTAAAGATTTTAGAATCAATAATACCTACTACATAAATTCATAGAAGGAAATGAAGATCGGCGAATACTAATATATTTTAATTGTTGTAATCAATAATGTATAATTTTAGATTAATAAATAAAGAAAAAAATGTTTACATAGAAAACTTCAAAATTTATTTCCAACTTGACGAACAAAAAATATACAGTGTACAGAGTTGACGTACTTCATACTATTTGGCGTAAGTTTGAGCTTTTAAAGTTTGTTAACTTTAAAAAAATATTGTTATTTTTTTGCCCTTCAAAGGAGTTCCTGGATTCCAGAGAACAATAATAAATGACTCACAGGCGTTGATGACTCTAGGGTTTTTCGCCTCAAAGCCCAGACAAAGAAACTTACAAAAATAATTTCTATTAAATGTTGGGTGGTAAATGAACGTTGGGTGTTGAATTGCACTAGTTTTTTTTTTTTTAATTAGCGTTAAAATATAAATGAGTGAACAAAATCATGAAGAAGAAGAGAATCGCACTCATCGATGTAACAATGAGCAAATTCTTAAACTCAGCGCTAATCCATTGATGAATTTCCAATGCTCGTCAATGATCACAGCACTAAGTTTAGGAATTTACCCATTGTTACATCGATGAGTTTAGCAACTGTCTGATGGATTTCCGATGTTCATCAGTGATCTCAGCGCTGAGTTTAGGAACTTGCCCAAACTCATTTAGAGGCTAAGGGTGTCAACAGTTCCTTCATTACTAGCCTTGTACACAAAGACATGTGAGTAATTTTGGGAGGCGTCAAATAGCCCCGGGCGGCCTCTCACGAACCTTCTCATCTCGTCGCTAAGCTAATTGACATTTAAATCGGGAAATAATTAATTGAAAAATTACCAATTTTATAATCGTGTATTTGTCTACTAAATACAGAAGGAATTTTCCGTGAGGGTTCAGTACCGAATAAAAATATAATTGTTCTTAACATAGTGCACCCAAAATAATTGGCCGAACATCCTCATCATAGAACATACAGTATAAAAAAAAAAAGACTCCACAGACTCTTTTTCACGGTTAAATTTCTTTAACAAAGTTGGGGTTTTAGTTAACATATTTTACTAAACAACAGAGATTTCTTGTAGTTGACTAAAACTATCTTAGTCCTAAATTGTTAGGTTTTTTTTAATTTTAAAATTATGTCAGAAACAAATAGAAAAAAATATTATTTGAAGGGTTTCCATATCGAAGAGTATGGATGACGGACGTATGTTCATTAAATCTTCTTTTTTTTTGCGTCTAATATCGATTACCTAATTAATAATAACTATCGCATCTTCTATACTAAATAAATAAATTTAAAATATATACAAGCTCTTAGGGATAAGAACAATTAGTTTGAACAATTGATGTCATTCCTTTATCTCTAAAAATATGTATGTTTTTTCTATTGTTTTTGGAATAAAAATTTCAATTTTATTTTTTTTAAATGACTTGTATATTTTTGTGGTTATTATAGGAGGTTTTATTTTATCCTTTAGATGTGTTTTCATCGTAATATTTTCTTTCAGTGTCACATTACGTCTAATTAGTACAATTTTGTTAGGTTAGGACAACCATTTCTCATTACGTTGATTCTCATTAATAACATTATTTTATTTATTCATTAAATTTAAAATTTCATATGTATTATTATTACTAATTAAATATTGATTTTTTTTCAGGTATGTGCTTCAAAAACATTTCAAATTTAAATAATTTAAGTAAGTGATTGACATTTTTTTTTTTAATTTTCATTAAAAAGTTGACTTTTATATTTAAAATTGTTAAACATTTATCACGGAAGTTTAATATACAAAGAGTTGGAGGTGGATAAACAAAACTTCTATGACCACCTCCCGATTTTGTTTTACATACTAATAATACTTTAATTTTTATAAATTTCATAATTTAACATTTTTTTGTCTTGATTTTTCAGATTTGGTTTACATAAAATATTTATTTATGATATTTTGTTTTATTAAATTTCCTATTTCGATATAATAAATAATATATTTAAATTAAATATTTATCGTAATTGAAGTTTTTTTATTTTTTATTTTCATAAATGTTTATACCATGAATAAAGTCGTTTGTTTCGAGCAAGGAAAACACCTAGGCACCCTAGTGAGGCCAGTGTTCACCTGGCATGACTGTTGCTAAAAGCAATTCCTTGTTTTCAAGTTGTGTTTCACCATTGGACCAATGTCTTCATAGGGTAGCTGCTATTTCTTTGTGTATAGCTGAAGAAGCCACCAGCTTTAATTGAAGAAAAATATAAAAATAAAAAGAGGTATAGGGGTTGGTCTTAAAAACAATGACTTTTTGCATTCATATTTCAAGAAAAAAAAAATTAAAAATGGAATATACTTTTGCTATGTAAATAATAAACTTTAATACAAATACCCGTTCGATGTTGAAATATTTATAGTCCGTTGGCCCATTTTTTTTTAAATGGTTAATACTCGTCTAAAACTTCATGAAGCCATTCTTTTAAACTTTATCGTAACCTAAAATTATTTTTTAATTAACAAAAAATGAAGGAAATAGGGCTTTTTCGATCGACTTTTAGGATCGGTAATGTCTGTCCCTTTGTAAATGCTTGGGGTTCTAAAAGCTCGTGAACACCCATTTGCTTTCCACACGAGTCATAACATAATTTGCACACAAATCACCGAAAATCGAGAAAAAAAGATCTGGTGTGTCCATCCACCCCACTTTACTACCTATTTCAGAAAAGTATTTACATTTTTACATATGCCAATCAAGAAACAAAAAAAAAATTGACTTATATTTATTTTCCTGAAAATTGATCAAAGAAAAGATTTGAGTACGATTTATTTGATAAAATAAAGCAATGTAAACCGGCTTAAGGTAGATCGGTGTAAAAATTTTAATCCCTCTAATATTGATGATCAAAAACTGTTTGCCATAGCCTAATTTTGTCAAAAAATAATTTCTGTTAAAAGTAGACGAAATAGTGAAGCTTGTATGATGTGGGTAACAGATTTTCTTCTTTTCTCTTAGTTATATTTTTTTCTCTCATTCAACTCTTTCTGACACCAGGATATGAACCTGTAGTCTTACATTGGAAATTGAATAGCTACAACTTCGTTAATAGTTGTCCGAAATGAACGATTTTTATATAGTTTTGTAGGGAATTTCATTACCTTTAAAAAAATTTTTTGTCTAAATTTTGTTTTGTTGTGGGGGCTCTGAAACGTATAGATCCGTCAATAACCGCATATATGAAATTTGACTTGATCGCAATACTTTCCTTACCTAGTATAGGTAGGAAAGTAAAAAAGTGGCTTACAAAAATTATCGGTCGTTTTACGTGACTTCCCCTCCCATCATGTAGAAATGACGAGGTTATTTAGGCCATCTTTGTTTTCTCGATTTTGTGATCAAATTATCTTACGATTCAAATGGTTGTGTCAGTACCTATGTTGTTATTTTTTTTAGTTATCTTGAAAAATACTGATACCCCTATTTTTTCGCTTCTTTATCCTCAAAATTGTCCGTCTTATCTATATTTGAAATGACAGTTTCCCTCTTTTCGATGATACACTTGTAGAGATAAACGTTTGTGTGACTTTGAATATAAAACGGACGCCATTTATGATTTTTAACAGTAACAAATCTGCTTCTACTCAGAATTTGCAATGTATTTTTGCGAAATAAAAAAGAAAAAAATCCTATTTTGATTTTTATGCTGTTTGCGAACTATAAATGTATGTAAGAATGCTTATTATTCGCTTGAATTGATATAAATTAATTTTTTTGATAATGAAATATTGTTATAAAATTTCTATTTCTTGATCTTCGAAAGCTCACGAATAAAATGTTATTAAGGCGCTCCAATTTTTTTTTTTTTTTTTTTTTAATAATTAATACTTACAAAGTTGGATAAAACTTCTTTTATGATAATGTACACGGGCAATTCTCATGTTGACATTTATTGTTTATGTTAATTCGAACCGTGTTTATAGAAATAATTTATTATATAAAATACAAACGGAAGTCAACTTCCTGCTTTCTCTCTAAAGCGAAATGAAATTCATCATTATATCCGGGGCTACCTGTAGGATCGTGTTTCTAATTAACAACGGAATGGATTTCGCGAAGGGACGTATCGGCACACGTACAAAACTGTATATTTCGATTTTTAGCTGTTCAAAAATAAATATCAATATTATATTGTGGGCATACTATATTAATTCATAAATGAACAGAGTTTAGCTAAAGGGAAACAATCGTAAAAATATACAAAACTGAGTTAGAGGTGATTTTGAATGACAATAGAGCTTACTATTTTCAACAGAAAACCTCCTCTTACTTGGAACGTTTTCCATGAAAAGTCAAACCTGAAAAAAAAAATATATTGATAAAATTAAAATATTTCGAGGTGGTATAGCATTATGTGTTCAGGTATTTTGGAAACAAATGTCATGAATCCAAACAAAATAAATGCTTGATCTATTGTGTAATAATTTCATGAAATCTTTGTTACGATTTCAGAAAACTCGGGATGGATATGAGCATTTTTTCAAGAAGTTGGGTGGAGAATGTGCTAACATCAAGAATAACTATAATATATTTTTTATTAGCGTCAACATCGCTGTTAAACAAAACAGGATATGAAAATATCTGAAACTTATTATTTATATACAAATGGTTATAAATGAATCATGAAAAGATGAAACAAGAGAACGTTCAGGGGTGTCAATTCCACCAAGGTCGATGGCGCATAAATTTCTCCAACCCCTCTTCTCCCAAAGTATTTTATTGCTCTCCTCTTTGTAATAATAGTGCAAGCTAAAGTATAATTTTAGATATCATAGGTCATGTAGAATTACACTTTCAGTGGTCTGTTATATGCTTTCCTACTGTCCCCTTGTTTGAAACTTTTCATTTCGAAAATTTGCCCCCCTCAAAAATTCAAAACCCCGTCAAAATGTGCCCCTGTCAATCATTTGTATGGGGCCAACTTGTGTCATGAAACCCCCTTCTGGGCACGGAGAGGCTATCGGGCCGAAGCCCTCTCCCCCCCCCCCTTCCTCACCCCCCTAAAAAATGGTAAAATATAACGATGTTTTATAGATAAAAATATTAAAAACTATCTCTTAAAGAATTATTGTTCGTGTAATTAAATTTAATAGGACTTGAAGAATCACTTAACAACATATCATATAGGTAGGTAGTTTATTTCTTTCTTTTTTTTCAAATTAATTATCATTATATATGAAAAAAAAAAAAACCTATCGGGCTGAAGCCCTCCCAAAATTAAACCCTGGATCCGCTAGAGATTGAAACAGAATTTTTATTACTATTACTACCGTTAGTTAAACGTTAAACGTACATCCTGATCGTTCCTTACTTCTGTCAAATATTCATACTTCATCTAAATCACACAATTCATCGATGAATGAATCCTTACAACCTTTTCTTTCGTTTCGACTGTGAAATCAGTATTTTAAAATGATCTAGTCTCCTTCTGCGACTTATAATTTATGCCAGTTGAGTTGTACGAACGATATCTCGTCTAGCGTTTGTATAATCCTTCTGACTCATTTTTCTTACTCATTAGCCTGGAATGTTGTCTTAAAGCGGCTATTCAATTTCTTCTTGGCTGTAATGGCAAGAGAGTCGTTTAAAGCGAATAATGTTGCGACAATCCTTTTTTTTTTTTTTTACGATTCAAATCTACGTTTAATGGAGCATCTCGATTTTCATGGACACATTATGGTGACTAGATTCGATCTCCGAGTTGTATATATGCTCTTCACATTCGGGTTTATTTTTATTACTAGCTGACCCGTGCAATATTCCGCACAAAACTAATATTTGTATCTGATTTTAGTACATTTAGGGCTCAGCACAACTTCCATTCAATAATGTTTGATACGCAAGTGTTTAATACATATATTTAATAAGCCACCAGTTATAAATATGATTTACAATCTGCCACGGTTTAACTATTTCGTTTTATTAAACTTATAATTTAGGCATTAGCTCCAGCATTTACTAGACAAACGCTCTAAACCTTCTTTATATTACAAAAGATTGATACATATTACTATAATAAGGCCAATCTGGACTCATGGAATAAAGCTTTAGAGCTCTACTAAACCATCGAATTCCTCTCGTATCCAATCCTTACAATCCAAAATCCTTCGTAAAATCCTCAATGCTCCTTTATTTGTTACAAATAAAATCATTCATAACGACCTTAACGTACTATATGTTTCAGATTTATCCCAATCCATCTGGTATGTTGATAGGTATCTACTTATCCATCCATAACAAACTTCAAAACCATCTGAACCCTCTTGTTTCCAACCTTGCTTCCTCTTCGATACCCAAGGCTTCTGAAAAGAAGATGGCCTCGTGATCTACTTATGTAAATATATTATTAGAGTGCTACCAATGGATAGTTTCTCAACAAGCGTTTTCATGTCATTGTATTACTACCTTGTGCACATTTTACCGCGTGGATGTATTTTTAAATTTATACAGTTGTAAATCTCATGAGTAAATAAAATATGAAAAAAAATATTAGATTTATATTTCCTTCATTAAATTATCATAAATTGACAAATGCTTCCATGCATTGCTTTAAACACCTGATAACGGCCAAAGACAAAAGGCTCAAATTCTCAGGGAGAAATAGTGCAATCAGGATGTATGTTGCTTTATCATTAAAAAAAATAATTGAAAGTATATTTTAATATAATAAAATTCAATAATAAAGATCTAAGAGGACAAGCTAAAGTAATTGAAGCACATTGACAGAAATTTCAAGAAGTGTTTCAAGGAAGACACATTTATATAAATGAAAATCAAATTAATAACTTATTTAATTAAAAAGAATAAAATGTTTTAAATTTTAAAAACAATTACTAATTGATGCATTAGATACCCTGGAAAATATGGGCCAATTCCCAAGAACACAAATTCTCATATCTTTGCAGTACAACAAATACTTAATGTTCCGGACACTATAACTGTGCACCAAATCCTCTGATTTCAATTATTTTTTTTACGTATTGTAGGGAATTTAGTAAGCTTTCAAATACTTGTAATGTACGAATTGCGTACTTTTCGAGTTATTTGCAAATTATAAAGTCATTTGTAACGTCTCTATTCGTTGAAACGGCACCATCATATGGTTTGAAACATCCCTCAAGAAACCTTGAAGGAAAGAAGAAACCTTTTAAGTTTAATGTAAATATCAATAAAATAATAAGAATTAATAAGAAAATTACTTGATTTTTATCAAACTCATAGTCGTAACATAATTCAACCAGTCTTCGAAACAAACAGTAATACTCTGAATATTAGTTTAAAAAAAAAATGTACCTGAAACAAAAATCAACTGCAATGAAAATAATCTATTCGTCTACTGAATACAAGGTTGCCTTTTCCTTACATAGACATATTTAATCAAATTCTATCATAAATGATATATAACCCAAAAATGTAAGTATAATTATAAAATAAGAAATATACTTTTAAGTCTTAACAACATAGTATCATATTTTTTAAATTAAAGTGTTCTAATATTTTCATTGGACATTATTTTTTTCAAATCTTTATTAAATTAAAAGATATTTCAGTTTAATAAAATGTAACGGCTTTACTGAGCGATGTCGGTTTTATAAAAAATGATACATCATTTAAATAAAAATAATTTAAATAATTTTTTTAAATTATGTTTATTTCAATAATAATTATACATTTATGTAACACAATATATATATATATATATATATATATATATATATATATATATATAATTAAAAGAAAAACGAAAATCATATTTTTTAAAACATATGAATAATGATATTCAAAAATTAATAACTTATATGAACAAATATGAAATTAGTGCCAATCTTAACTTCATATCATTATCACGAAATTACCCATTGATTGATATTGAATAATAATTCTGTTGTCAATGACTTTTTAGAATCATTAAAAAAAAGAAACTTTGAATAATAATTTAAACGATCGAAAATGTTAAACAATTAATTAAACTTCAAAAAGGTATCGTCTACTATTAACATCATCAATTTTATGGGTTGAAGTTATTTTTGCTATAAGTGGAAATACAATAAATACAATCTCATATATATCACCGTAACCATTGATTTTATTAAAAAAAAAAAAAAAAAAGTATAGGGTAATTTTTATGAAGATTTTAAAGTACTTTAATATTGTACTGAACAATCATTGCGAAAAAGCTTTATAGCTTTTAGTTGTTCTGAAAAACTAAAAAAATGTGATGGTCCGGAGTTGTTAGGCATAAATATACTAAATAGTGGAGAAATTATTTTATTAAATGCCAAGGTTTTAGCCCTGAAGAAGACCTGCAAAGTCGGGTCGAAACGATGGCTTTTAATAAAATAGTTTTGCCACTATTTAATCTATTTATGACCGCCACCTCGGACCATCTCCTTCCTTAATAATGCAACGGCCAACTATTAAATATTCTATAAAAAAATATTTCTGTAAAGAGTTTTCTATCCTCCCTCCCCCTCCTCCCATCAAAACCCGAGGCGGGATTCTTTGAGACTTTTTACCAGTTATTAAGGGGAGGCTAATAAACAGTTTCTTACAAGTTTCATGTTTATTTTGTCAATGTTGGGGTCAATCCCTAATCTTACTGGACTACTGTGGGATTGCTCCAGAAATCGAACGATTCTTGTGTCTGTGTGTAGTGAGGAAAGGACTTGGCAAGACATTTTTCGCTATTCTGCGATGAAAAGAAAATTCGTTGTCCTTCCGCGACCCCGCGAAAGACCATCGCTTGGACGCCGCCCCGTCTGCCTCGATAATTACCTTGAATGTACGTTTCTTTCCCATGGCACATAGTGAAGTGTTGTGTTGGGCGGAAATGGCCAAGGTTCGCCCGACTTCCGCCCAACACAGACACCTGTGCGCTCCCCCTAGCTCGTGGGAATAACGCCGGCCACTTGTTACATTTCACTTGGAAATTGCATTCAGCCCTAAGCGCCTAGCCCCTGCTTCTTGGTGCGTATCTTAAGCGTCGAGGAGAGTGTCTTAAGCGTCTCGCGTAAGACACGACCACGACGCGTAAGACGAGCGTAGTCGCTCAACCCTTCAACCCCTTCCCCTGTCAAAGATGTATAATAATTTTTAGCACGTCGGCGCAATAATAATATAAATTAAAAGCACAATTACTATTGATTTATTTTAATGCTATTCATAAAGCATTTCACCATAATTTAGTTGAACATTAAAATTTAAGTTCATTGACTTTTAACCAGATGTTTTTATAATGATACTTGAGTGTAAATTCTCTTAATCTGTAAGTCGACTTTTTTTTTTTAATACAAGTTTAATGAGTAATAATAAAATATGCCACATTCAAAGGCAGCCAGTATCAGGACTAAATAAATATAGATAATTAAATTTAAAAAAAAATATATATGAATGATAATAAATAGTAATAAAATAAAAATATGCACTTAAAAAATAAAAACTTTGTAATAACTCTTTAACACATTCATAAATACGTACAATAAGTTAAATTAGAATCGGTTATTTTTTAATAATACTCTTTCTCCAATATATTCATTATTTTTTACACAGATTCTTATACTACATTATATTTTTATTTTTATTTTTTAATTTTAGATTTCATGGTTTGTCTATTTACGGATTTTTATGTTTATCACTATTGTATTATTTTAGTTCATTTAATGGGTAACCTATATTTAAAATAGATTTACTTTGCAGCTTTCAATGTCGAATTATCAGTATTAAAATTAAGTAACGTTAGTAAAATATTACTTGAATTTAAAATAATTATATTTAAAAAATCATTTTAAATAGAGTTGTGTATAGATGGAAGTAGTCTTTAATATCTTTCAATAATATATTCGTAAAAAATTAACTATGCGATCAGGAACAAACTGATGTTAAATATATATATATATATATATATATAATATATATTTTTATCATATTGGATTGATGGTTGACTGTAGCTAATAATTGAAAAGTTGATTGCGGTGTTCAGACAAAAAAACGAAGTAAAAATAAATAAATGATATTTATTTTGACTTTTGCCGACGTTTCGGCTCAAAGTTCAGGCCTTCATCAGGGATAAGGAAAGACCAGATGACAATAATGTCAGATACAAAGGTATGAGAAAGTATTAAATTAAAAAGAAACTAATAATATTACAGTAACAGAGAGGAGCGAGATAAATAATAACGCCAATTGAACAAAGAAATGTAATGGAATATAATGAGAAAAAATTGTAAGAGTTAGACATAGAATTAATGGGAAGATGTTGTAACTAAAATATGATATCTAAGTACACTAAAAAGAAGCGAGATTGACATAAAATAAAATTTATAACAGAGAAAAGTAATGTGAAGTTATATAAAGAAAATAATAGAAAAATTAAGATACTGTAAAATCTATCAATACATACTGACCGCATAGAAAATAATTAAAAGGTTAAAATTATGTAAATTTCATTTCCTAAAAGCTTAATAGAAAAAAAAAAATTAAAAACTGGGATTTTATAAACTCTTGAAACAAAATGACTACATTTTAGGAAAATTTATTGAATTTCTTGGCATTTTTTTCTAGCCTCGTAAGCCACATCTATCTTAAAGTGGGTACCTGATATATCTTTCAGGAAGGGATAAGTTCATTATGCATGAAATGATTGTTATCTCCTATCTTGACATTTTTTTGCCCATTTATGGTTTAAAAAAAAACAGGTCCCACGTCGATGGTTCACACATCCGTTTTAATTTACTTCATCAAATAATCAATTATTTATTTAATTATTATATCGAATTACATGATTATTTTAATTTTTTGTTTACAATGATAATTAACTTTTTATTTATTTTTAAATACATTTTGTAAAAAGCCTTTATTATTTTCATTATTTACTTTATTTATTCAATTAATGTCAATAATTAAGCTATACATCATACTCATGATATATTTTAAAATATATGAATTTGAATAATTTCTTTACAACTCAACTATACATTCTTATCAAGAAGATATTTACAAATTGCAGAAGGATTATAAATTTTAATAAAAATCTATAATAAATTTATAACGGTAATAAATAATGAAGTAACGGCCCTTGTCCATTATAATTATAATATTACAAATTGTGTACTGGACATGAGTAAATTTATTTTTAAAATAAAAACAGTAGTTTTTTTTTTTCTATTAAAGTTTTATAATTTGTTAAAAATTGAAATATAAAATATCATTTGGCGTATTATATAAGAAAACAAATCCACCATCATGATATAATTACACACATATCCATTTGTATATATTTAAATTCATAGAAAATATGTTTTTATTCAACATGCAAAATATAAACAAACCCTAGATATAATTAAGAATTATTAAGATTAGAGGTAAACAAAACAAAACAAAAATCCATCTTAAGTAGATTAGTCATTATTATAAATATTCATCTTTATTGACATTCATGGCTAGGAGAACGATTAGTATGAATGAAAGATGCTTGGCTAATCCATCCAATTTTCACGAGATAAAGTGAGTTCTCATGAGATGGGGTATTAGAGTAGAGTTCCCATGGAATAATTTCTTTTAAGATGAGTGAATAATATTATTCAATGTTGAACCAAATTATGAACATTATTATTTTGTCTTTATTTAAAAATATTTGACCTGTAATTTTTTTTGTATATATTTGTAAAAAAAAAAAAATAGCTCTCTTTAATGCAGTAGTCATAGAGAATAAGTCGTCTTCGCGCGGCTGAGGATCGGACATACCAGACTTACACACCTTCACCTCATAACAAAAGATCTTATCCTCAGATAAGATCACACTGTCAAAAGTGTAACCAGGCATTAGCTATAAAGCATGTTTTGGAAGAGTGCCCTTTTTACACATTAAAGGTTAAAAATCTGGTGCGCGCATCTCGCAAGTTTCACTTACCACCCTCTTTCTAGCACAAATAAGTATTTTCAGACAAATAGGAAGTGAAAGTAAAAATTAAATAGACGTTATATTTATTTACATTTC
This sequence comes from Nezara viridula, assembly GCA_928085145.1. NCBI lineage: Eukaryota > Metazoa > Arthropoda > Insecta > Hemiptera > Pentatomidae > Nezara > Nezara viridula. Next base: position 165,623,301 of record OV725078.1, on the reverse strand, counting down.
ATTATGGGAATTGTTTGTTTAATTATTCTTATATATACGAATTTTTATTTTTATATCGCTGTAATCTATACAATTAAATATTAAATAATACCAACAATAGCATTTATGAAAACCTCATATGAATATGTAGATAATACTGTCGGAGACCGTATGATATTAAGCTCATGTTAAGTATGGAAGCCTGTTGTAATCTTTCGGGTGAGCTCGGGCACGCTCGTATTCCTTTGTTTCCTCCATTACAACTATTATACGTTACGATCTCTTATTTTTCCTTTGGTTAATTATCTAATTCTTTCATATTTTATATTTAACTATTTTTTATACCAAAGATTAATGTGAAATGGTTAATTATTTCAAATAAAAAAATTAAAGATACTTTAGAAGAAAAACATTATGGATAAGTATTGATTTTCATTACTATTTTCAACCCCTCTTCTCAATTCTCCCACTTTTCCTGCGGCCTTCGGTAAAGAGTTTAGTTATTTTATTTATTACACATTATTTAATCGTTACTGGTAATATTTTTTAATAAAAATACTGTAATTACACGAACAATAACACCTGTTAAATTAATTTTCTAGTATATTTTTTAAGAATGTATATGCATTACAATTTGATTAATAGAAAATATTGAGATGTATTTAGCTTGGAATACTAACAAACAAAAAATATGGACCATTGAAAAAAAAATCATTTTTTTCATTTTGAGGGACTTTAGCCCGATAGTTACCCCCAGCCACCAGTAGACCCGCTAGTGTTAGTATGTGAAGTAACTGCCTTATAATTTAAAAACGGACTCAGGCAACCCGCTTTGGTTTTAAATTAATTTTTATTTTTTTATTTTTACAGCAGCTATTTGTATTGTACAAAAATGGAAACATGTTTATAAAATGCAAAATTCTATTTCCATTTCTTAAAAATAAAAGATCTCTCTAATTATTCATAAAAGGGCTAGTCCATGGCTTAGCTGAAAAGGGAAACAATTGTTTAAAAGGGGGAAAATATTTAGGGCTTGGGAATTAATCTTTATTTCGTAAACATTTTTTTTATAATGCTGAAATACCAATAACGAACCTTTCTTCGTTGATAAATTACTCGTAAATTCGTTTTTTATATTTATTATAACTTCATTTTATTTATTTATTTATTTTTTTTTTTACGTTGGAAAGGGATGCACCTGCCTCTTTCTGGATACGCCCATGCCCTAAATACTTATATAATAAATAACTCCGTAGATTGTGTGTTGACCAATTATGTAGATCTTGAACGATAGATAGTCAGGATTATCATTTATTCATTATAGATGCCGACGAATCCATTGGTCTTAAGAGAATCTTTTATCACCCTCCCAGAATTAGTTTTCCCTGATGATAACCGACAACCTTGGGTATATAATAAATATACCGGTAATTTATAGATGTATTTTTTCATTTATATATCAATTGCATATACACAATTACAAGTAATAGTTATTTTCATAAACATGAAAGAATATCGGTTACATTGGTGTAGTAGATTGATAATGAAGTAGGTGAGGAAATAAGCGGTGTCTAAAGAAATGGATGAGCAATAACGGATTTAAATTAGTAAGGAAATCCAGGAAAGGATAGCTCAAATAATAAAGGAAAGAACTCGAGAGAGGGAGCAAGATACGCCTGATCTGATTATGTGGCAAAAATAGTTTTTGTTTCCCTAAAAAGCGGCACTAATATTGGAATTTAAGCTCCTGCTTCGCCCTAATTTTTATATGGTTTTCAAATACAATCTACGACATAACTCTAAATCTAGACATTAATAACCTATCAACTCCCCTGGTCATTTATACTAGTGACTTATTTAAATTATTTAAATAATCAATAATTTTATTATTTAAATTTATTAAGGTCGATGATAAAAGGGAGGTCTATAACGGCAGCAGTACAGCAGTCGTATTAGACCTGAATGTTCCTTTTATCATTTCTAAATTTAATCACACGTTTTCTAAAAAAAAAACGTTGTCTACTTTACGATAGTTTACTTATAATTTAATTATCTTGAATAGTTTTTGAGCAATTCCTTCTTATTCAATAAAAACCGTCACTACCTTAAGAAAAAACACAAAATCCGTCTTAACTTCTTTTCCGTTGTTCTTCAAATGAACTTTTTTGTTAGGAATTTTATTTAGGAAATCAACCCCTTAAGTTTAGCCATCAAGAACTGAGACACCCTGTATTGGTAAAAGTTAAATTTTTACTTTAAATTTTAGAGTACTACCAATGGGTAGTTTCTCAACAAGCGTGTTTCATGTGATAATATTCCTCTGTACACATTTACTTGATGTATTCATACTAATACAGTTGTAAATATCATAATAAAAGTTATAAAGTTTTTACTTTTAATTATTGCACGAGAGTCTTTCTCGACGTTGAACAGGCGTTTGATAGAGTCTAGCACCCAGGACTGACGTACGAATTCAGTAAATTCCTACCACCTACATACTTTCTCATTATCCGTTCCTACCTTACTGACAGATACTTCAAAGTAAATCATAACAATGCTTATTCATCTCTTTTTTTTCTCAGTTTGCTTTTGTTCCTCAAGGTAGTATCCAAGATCTTATCTTTTACACAGTTTATACAGCTGACATCCCAACACTGTTATCACCACCTATGCTGATGACGCTTGTATCCTATCAGTTAATAACGTCCCATCAGTTGCATCCCAAACTCTTCAATCACACATCACAAGTCTTGAAGGATGGTTTCAAAACTGTAGGATTAAAATAAACTCCTATAAATCCCATAAAATTAAATTTACTCTTCGTCGCAAATCTATGACTTCCTGTCCTACAGTATTCTTTAACAATACCCCACTTGTTGATCAAATCCGATACCTAGGACCACAAGCGGATCTACGGGAGGCGGGGGCTTCCGAGCTGATGAATTCTCCCCCAAAAAATGGTAAAATATAACCATGTTTTATGGAATAAAATATTAAAAACTATCTCCTAAAGTATTATTGTTCGTGTACTTACATTTAATAAAACCTCAAGAACCACTTAAACACTATTTCTTATAGAGAGTTAATTTTTATCCTTTTTTAAAAAATTAATTATCGTTATATATATGAAAAAAAGCTGTCGGGTTGAAGCCCCCCTCCAATATTAAATCCTGGATCCGCTAGTGCCTAGGAGTCCACCTAGACAAACGACTCGTTTCGAATCCTCATACCAGATTGAAACGACTAGAAACCGCCTGATGTTTTCGACTACTGCAATACTTATTCGACAAACGCTCTGAACTTCAATTTACAAAAATTACAAAATACTCGTATATATTACTACATAAGACCTACTTGGATTTACGGGATCGAGTTTTGGGACTCTACTAAGCCATCAAATTCTTCTCGTATCCTACCCTTGCAATCCAAAATCCTTCGTAAAATTCTCAATGCTGTACTTTGTCACAAATAATATCATTCATAGCGATCTTAAGGTACCATAGGTTTCCGATTTAGCTCAATCCAGATACTCACCCTTTCATAATAAACTTCTAAACCATCTAAAACTAAACTTCTAAAAAAGGATTATTCCTGATAATCCTCCGAGACGTCTGAAAAGAAGATGACCCTGGGACCTTCTAATATAGAAATATAATTGGAGTGCTACCAATGGGTAGTTTCTCTTCATCATGTTTACTTGTTGTACTTGTTCATATTTAATACAGTTGTAAATTTCAATAAATAAAAACTATAAGGTTTGACTGTTTCATACGACCCCTGGTGTAAATATACGCCCGCTTTACTTCAATGCAATGCAGGTTGCCCGAAAAAGAATAGATACAAGTTTTACTGTTTCAGCTATATTAACCATGAAATCTTATCGGGAGCAAATTGTTTCTTGTGTTTCGGCACAAGAGGGTAGAAAGTCAAGCAAGAGCACCTTCAACCTGACAGCTCCAAGGACAAAGTTTACATCAGGTCTACCGTTGTACTAGCCATTCGTCCAATGAGTCATTTTATCTACTGCAGACCAGTTTGCTTAATGGTTCCTTAACTATCCGGTGAGGCTAGTTAAAATAGCAGCAACTTCTCCATTATATAAACAAATTGTTTTATTTTTATACTCGTCCACTTCGTTCATGCCAGGTTTCTCAAATTGGAAGCGAACATTGGTTTCGGGTCGCCTTTTAAAATATAGTCACCGGAAGAGAACAATTAAAAAAAAATCGATTAAATTAAGGATATCAATAACGTTGGAATAACCGGTTACTAGCCCGTTCATTATTTATTCGTGAGGCTATAGTAATTAAAATAACTGTGGTATTAATATATGCTAATTTCATAAATAAGGGAAAGGTAGGTAATTTTTTTTTTTTTTATATTACTTTATGTGTAATGCATCGGGCGTGCAATTAGACTCGCATTTTATCATTTTATTGCAATGTACTCATTCATTGCATTTGCCCCATTTTCGGAAGCTTTTAAACGAAGAAATGACGAATTATAAAAAAATAAATAAATAAATGAAAGAGCAGTTGATGTCGTTGACGCATGAGCTGAACTGTGTCGTTAATCACCTAGATTAATTATCAACACGAATTCTTATAATTAGACGCAATAATTGAGGTAATTGGTGTCTGACCCCGACGCGAACGCACACTCCGACACACACATACACACACAATTGATAGTTCGGGCCCTATTAAACTTTTCTCGCCACCTTTCACGTGGAACGGTGGTCCTAATGAAGAGGCGACTCCTTTGCTACATACATCGTCCAGGCAGTAACGGTCCGGTTGCACCGACTCCGAGGATACGACACGTGAGTTACATGATAGCCAAGAAAAGGGAGCAAGGAGAGTTACATAATTAAAGAGCAGTGAAGAGATTACGTGAACGTCTAACGGATGTTCGCTCCTGGTCATTACTGTCAGTTAAGGTTGCCCGCCCAGGACTAGTTCTAAATTTTGACCACTACAAAATGTGAGCAAGGTCGCAGTTATCCTGTTTAAGGTTTTTTGATATTGAGATCCCATTGGGTCTGGAGGTGTAAGATGCCCCATCAGTGTCCTCAGGACAAGAAAAGGAGGTTGCTTAACATATGCAAATAGACTTTCTCCGCATTTCCGATCGTTTTTTGTTTTTTTTCTTCTAGCTTAATGACCATTTAATAGGCGGTGTTGATAACTTTCGGAAGGAAGTGAATAGAATTGCCATCTTGGCGGACGATTAGTTATTAAAACTATAGATAGACACTGTGACTGTTATAGAAAACCTTTTTCGAGAAGTAAACAAAGGAAAGATTTACGTATTTTTTAACCACGTATATTTTTACATATTTAAATATTATCAAACGAATCCATGATAAACTTCTATTTCGGATAACTTGAAAGTAATATTCATAAAACCAATGCTGAGTATTGTAGACATATTAAATATGTTAAAGTCCAGAAACTTAATCAAGATTTCTATGTTAAATATGTACTCTAGCACACTCTATTTCAAAAGCATCTGGGTTCTGTCAAAACTGATGATTTCGTAAAGGCACAAAGAAGGAAATTATGAGGTTTCCATATTCTGCTAACGACGTTTGTTTCAATTGAAATGGAATGTTAAAAAAGAATTCGGAAAAATGTTGAAAATAATCTGTTATCCACAATAATGGAAAATCAGGAGCTGAAAGTTAATGTTTATTTTTTTTAATTCGTTGTAAATCTTATATGGTAGCCACTCGTTATATAATAGTGTTCATATAAAACTAAAATATCCTCTTAAACATTAAAATGAATAGGTGAAACATACGTTATCTGATTGGAAATTTCAACATACTACAGTCAATAAGTTATTAACGTATTGTTATTAGTAACACTACACCAGGTTGACATAGAAGGGTATTTCGCTCAAGAATCATCCTAACTTTTAGCATCGTATCACACATTTAACATTTATAAGAAGGTTCGTGAATGCTGTTGATATTAATCAGTGTTTAAACAGAAGTCTTAAACATTTAATCCTAATTTGTTTTTATTTAGTAATATAATGTTCTGTCACTTGGACAGTAATTATAGAGAGGTAAGACCACGTTCCTACCATATATACAGAAAAGATGAACCAAAGAGAAGAAAAATAACAACTAATCCTAAATTAAACATTTGTTTCATCAACACTTATATATGATTTCAGCTATTATTTATTGGTTCAGAATTTATATATATATATATATATATATATTCATATTTTAATGATTTTATGGAAAATTCATATTTTTTGAAACCCCGAGATGTCGTCTTGTTGATCATAACGGTCTCGACCACAGGAACAGTGAGGTTATCTAAATGTGAAAAAAAAAGTTTACACATGAGTGTTGCGACTCATAAATACAGTTTCTAATTCTATGTTTCATTCGTGTTGCGACATTAACGGTGAGTCGAAGGTCGAATTGATCATGTTTAGAAAATAAAATATAAAATATGTGTTGTTTATTTTATTTTTTAATTATACATACTCGGTTAGTCATAGATTGCAATAATAGAAGTGTCCTCTAATGGCTGCCGCAGCGGTTTGGTCCTTGAATAGCAAGTGATTTACGCTATCCTTTCTACCTGTTTTTAATTTAATATTGTCAGACATCATTTATTCAGGAATATGGTATAATCATCATTACTATTATTATTTCAAATAATGATCCGATATTTATGAGACTCCCCTCGATGTAACCAAAATTATGCCGTCAGTATAGAAATATCACTTTGAATTGTTTTGGTAGAGATAACCTGTGGAATGAATTGCACTAGTAGAGTTACGAAAGATACTAGAAAATAGAAGAAGACATCCTGTTAAAAATTTAAATTTAGCAACACCTAGATAGAATAGAAAAAGCATCATTATTCTGGGACTAAATCCCTTTAGAATAACAGTATTGTTTATATAAATTAAATATAAATCTGGCCAAAAGACCTATTACAGTGAATAATTACAAAATACTTATAATAAATTAAGTATAATAGCTCTTAGGATAAATTAACGAGAACAGTTGGGTAACAGGCTTTCAATACTACAATATTGGAGCTAAAATAATAGCATAATAATCACTGAGTGAAATTAGAAAGGGACGCAAAATCATCAATTTTATAGGCTAAGCATTGTAGTGATAGAATATAAAAATAAAAAAAAAGTAAAATAATAATAACTGTTAATATGCAATGTATTGTACATTATTGAAAATAAATAACACCGACCGACGTAGCAATGTGTAGGTAAATATTTTTTTAAGGAAAAACAAAGTTGATATTCGGTTTCCGCACCTCAAATAAACCTTATATACAAATGTTTACAGCAACCGAACAATAATTTTTTTTTTACAAAATGTTAGCTATTTTATCATTTTATATTTTTTGTACATATAGTGTGAATGTTATCCTACCTCACTATAACTAGTGTCCCTGTGACAAATTGTTGTAATACTCAATAAATAAATAAAATTTATTTTTTATATACCATAAAAATTATTTAAGAGGACTCCACTGATTTATACCATATAGAGTACACGAAATCTTTGATATAGACTGCACTAACTAAAGATATAAATAAGTTAGCGATGGTAAGATATAAGTTAGCGATGAGTTATGCTGAACCTCGTGATTGGAATCGAACCCCACCACTGTTTAATGGATAAATGTATCGTTTTGATACACATCGCGTTGGTTGGATTCAAACATTAGACAAGCGAATCCAGTCAACATTCATTCTTGCTGAGGCTTTCTTGGGCTTAGAGCACGATGTTGATTCAAGTAGGCCCTATGTTTTGGGATCGGTGCTACCACGCTGAGAATGAATGGTCGGGGCGTTAAGCAGCGTCCGTGGGGCTGATTTGATTGGGGCCATAGGGGCTCGCCCCCTGGCCCCACTTGAACCAATTCAGGATACGGGTCAGCCTCGAGGCACCTCTTTATTTACAATTAAACCAGTTAACTGCCTTGTCCCTCGCCCCCTCTGACCTCACACTCTTCTTGTTTTATTACAATTGTCAATTCCTCCCTCTCAATTCTATCCTTCTAATCGTACTGTATCTTTGCGGTTCTTGTTCGTTCGCTGGAATAGGATTCACCGTAGCATAGACAAAAAAAAAAAAAAAAAAAGGAGGGTATTCACGTCAGTTATGATAAATGATTAATGTGTTAAGGTGCTTGGCATGAACCTTTAGTTAACGATAACTCGTGCTATCCTGCTTAAGTGTTAATATATATAATGAGTTAAAATTATAACTCCACTTGTGGTAACTTGAGCTTCACTTGATGATTTTAATTTTTTAGGATATTTTATTTATTTAAACACTATTAGTAAGACCTGAAGTATGACAACCATAAATTTATAAGAAAATTCAAACAAAAAAAAGTATTACATTCCAGTCCTCTCAAAACAAAAGTAGTAAACAGGAGATGAAAACCTTATAATAACCTTCCTCACACGTTCATGAAATTAACAACAGCTTTAACAGAACACAGGCCGTGTTAAAATCGAGTGTGCTAGCGTCCATATTTGACACGCTAACTTTAAATAAGTTTCTCAATTTTAGCACATTTAAGAGGTTTACAATTCTAAACACCATTTTAAAAAATCACTTTTAAGAAATTAACGTATACCACATTGTGATTTTTTTCTTATGCAGTAACGAATCCAGAATTTAATTTTCGGTAGGTCTTAGATTAAACAAAATAATAACTCTGAAAGAAAAGAAAGAAATCATTACTGGAATAATAATTTCTTTAGGGGTAATATTTTTAATATCTTTATTTGACACGTACATTGAATTGCTGAAATACATGCATTATAATTATAAGTACAAGAGTACATATTTTAATTGCTTAAGTATTTAAGTAAAATCTCTGACAGCGACAAACATAAGTGCTTCCCGTATTACAATTCTTTGATAAAAGTTAAAAATATTACAATGCAAAAAAAAACTGATAAAATAAAGCAGATGCAAATGAAATTCGCTTGGCTAAATTCATCTAAAAAATAGATGTCTCATGAGATAAGAGCTACGGGAAAAATAGGTGCAACATATTTTTTCTTAAATCTTCATTAACTTAAATTACAAAAACAATTCGTTATTATGGTATTGCTTTGAGACAAAAGTAGATAAAACTAATACACAAAAATCGAAATATATACATAGATACTAAAATTGAGGTTTTTCATTCCAAAGTTATTAATTATAATACAGTTATCACAATTTTCAGCAGTTACGATTTTCACACTAACGACTCGACAACATTCGGACAATACTGAAACAGAACGTCTAACGAAAACTAGGGATTTGGCCAGAAACAGAACAGAGAATAAAAATTTTTAAACATTTTGGATTCTTTCTTTTATACCATCAGGGCATATTTTCAATTTTGAATATACTATAGATTGTATACTATATTGTATACAATTTATGTATGTATATATATATATATATATATATATATATATATATATATTGAGAGAGAGAGAGAGAGAGAGAGAGAGAGAGAGAGAGAGAGAGAGAGAGAGAGAGAGAGAGAAAGTGATGATGTGAAATATAATCTTAATTATATATTTTAAAAATTTAAGTCCGTACTGTCTTCTACAATACCAGACAGAATGACCTGAGGAAGACCTATAACGTAGGTCGAAACGTTGGACAATACAATAAATATACTGTTATATAATATAGTAATTTTTAACCGCAACCCCAACTAACTTGTTCTGAAATTAAATCTTCGGTCAACCATCTCCAAATCTTTAAATATATACACATATATATCGAATTGACGTTAATTATATTTAAACAACCATATAAGTAACAATTAATTTTAGATATTAGCTTTAATAAGCACAAAGAGATTCGGATACAAAGGCCACATTGATACACTATAATCCTACAGTTAAGAAGTGATTAAGCCAATTATAAGAAGCTATTCAGTAGCAGCTGACCACAGAATTCGGTGAGAATAGGACCCCCAACCTATGGCGCCCAAACAGTTCCTTTGTCCAAGACGGCTCGTGCCAACCTGTGGTTTAAGCACCTGGGGATATGTTCAGTCAACAGTTTGCAGGCACCTTTGGCTGTATTTAAGTGGTTTTCAGGTAACAAAAAAAAAAAAAATTATTTTAAGAATAATATTCACATTCGTAACCAGGGGCGTTATCCATAACTACACGCACGTACTAAACCTGTGATTATATCATTGGCAACCTACCATTACTGAGATAATCTGATGAAGGGATGCTTGAGCTCATGAAACGTTAAGTAAAAACCAAGTGTACGTAACGATAGTACTATAAATCACACATTCATTATCTAGATAACACAGTCGAAACCTAAAGAATGGAGATCGTAAAATCCTATATCACTGCATATTTCACAGCTTTAATATGATAATAAAAAAAAATGTTATTTCGTGTTATGTGAAACTTAATGAAATATTTCAAACCATTTTTTATTTTATTTGTTTACTTTTTTTTTATAAATATTACAATCTGTCTCAATTAAGGGCACTTATAATTAATACAGTTCAGAGAGCACATTCACACCATATTTACAAAATCATAAATAAATAAGATAATACCAAAATAATATACAGCAAAATAAGAACGAAATAAAATTTCATAGTGAGGGAAGAAAATAATAATAATAATAATAATAAAAATAAATAAATAAACTGTTATTAAAAAATAAAATGAACATCATAGACACGGGCATAACTATATACAATCAGCCAGGGGAACTCCAAACCAGACTTGTCTCCCCTCCCCTTGTGGAGGGAAAAATGAGGCTTCAGGAGATCCCTGTGCTTCTACGTCAACCTCTTAGCGGAGACTGAGTAAGGGCGTTACAGCCATAGACTCAAGTCATTAAAGAATAAATTTTAACTCTATTATATTTCTTTAGAATTAATTTTTACAATTTATTTTTGAAACTACATATATCTATTTAGATTGGTTTTCCACAACTAAAGACAATTTTACGAAAGATCATTTTAATTTTTTTTTTAAATATATAATCTGTCTCACCCAATGAAAATAAATATTAGTGTTAAAGTATCCGCTCATGCAATATGAATAAATAACAATAATTATAAATAGTAATAAAAAAATTATGATTATAGAAATAAAATAATCTATGATGCTCACATACAGAAGGCATTTTATGAATAAATTATAGTTTAATACCAATAAACTAAAAATAAAAGAGTTATCTAAAATATATTGATCATTTTAAAAAATTAAAAAGACTTTTTTTATGTAATTAATAATTTTATTGGGATATTATAAATTTAGTTATATCATGTGTTATTTCTGCCAATTTATAGAAGCTACAAAGATTGTTAGATCTTGGTGATAACGTAATTTATTTACTTTACATTCATTCAAAATATATATATTTATATTTTAATGATGAGATTGGATGATAAAAAATTACTGAATTATTTTTGAACTTATAAATCTGCACGAAATGTGTTTTAATTTAAAAATGATTTGTCAATTGAGTGTCTTCATATCAAAGACGGGCTCTGTCATTTTTAAAAAGTTGAGAAAAAACCAGTTATTGTAAAAGACCTTCAATTTAAACCAATTCTAGTCATTTTTTTGTTTTCATGATTCAACTTGAAAATTTTAAAATAAAATCATCAGAAACAGTTTGAGTTGAACCTATAAAACAAGAATTGACTTTGTCTGCACATTCTCAAAATGGCATCTGTCATTCTCGATATGAAGCCATTAAATTGTCTTAAAAAGTATCAAAGATTTACATATTTAGAATATATAATGGTATACCCTGTAAATGGTTATAATAAATGAAATTATTTCATAATACCAACCAAACTAGCATTATTATCCTTTTTTATTTACTACCATATTTAAGTAACTACATAAGTTATTCTAATTCTATGCATCATTTATATTAATTAACACTTCAAAAGTTCCGCCGTGAACAAGCAAATAAATAATTTGCATGTTATGTTAAAATCACTATACATCGATAAGGAGCTTCCTGCCGCTACTGTTTCGCAAACCTCTTATGAAACTAGTAAGGATACCTCAGCCAGCCAGACATGAAAATTACAGTGCTGGAAAACGGTCATATTACATATAATAAGACGAACTTACATGATTGTAGACTGTCATGGAGTTACATAGAAACAGCAACATGATGTGCATTACGGTGTTGTTGTTTTTTTTCTAAGAACGTAACAAGCGTTTTCGAAATTGAGACGATTCAACCATAACTGTGGCACTGAAGACAGGTTTTAAGTTCGTTGGACCAAATATTCAATATTTATAATACCAGTGTTCAATATGGTATAATTTACAAATTGGATACTTAGTTTGTAACGAATGCTTACTATATTACTTCGGATAAGCTATTTGATTTTAAGAATATTTTACGTTAGAATTTACGGGCATGAGCATCCGCCCCAAAATCGATTGCATAGTGTTGCCCAAATGGGAGACCGGGACGAGTCTTAGTCTTGCAAACTCAGTCTTGGTCTTGCGCTAGAGTCTCGCAACAGTCTTTCAGTTACTTATTAGGTTATTATTGTAATTTTTTAGATAGGAGAAACCTAACTAAGCCCGGACGAAAAATTAGAGGAATCAAGTTCAAAAGTATATTGGTTATACCAATTATTTACATAGAGTAACTAAGATTTTCAAGTATTAGTTACTATTTTGTCTTAATTTGTATTAAAAAAATCGATTTTTTTTTTTACCAGTCCTGGTCTTATTCTTGCAAGACCAAGACCGATTTTGAGGAACTCTACAATTGCACAAGAATCTACCTCCCTCCTCTGCCAAGATATTATAATGCTCACCTTTTCTTAAAAACAGAGCAAAGGAAAGTAAAATTTAAAAAATCGTAGATCATATACAATTACACTGTTGTCTATTCCCTGTTTTAAATGTACCCCCCTCAAAAAATCGAAAACCCATCATGATAAGCCCCCTTAAAATATTTTTATGGAGCAACTTGCCCCATAAAACCCTCTTCTGGACACTCCTGGGTATTTATTTATTTATGTAATTATTACATCCTTAGTCGCAGTGTTTCCATGCTGGTTTAGGTAGGGCGATGAACCCCCTAAAAGTCCCGGAAATTTATATTAAGCTTAAAAATTATGAGTGATAATTAACATAATTATCCTAAGACGAAAAATACCACTATACATAGAAATCAATTTATGTATGGGTTTATTTATTATTTTATTTTTATTTAAAGGTTTGAGACAGTTGAAATAAACTCTCAATTCTCCGATGCTTCAAATTTACCTCGGGAAATATGATAAAAATCTTGAACATAAAAATGGTGAACATGAATGAACCTTGAAATCCTAGGAAATGTTGCTACATATCTTTATTATAATATACATATAATTTATCTTTAAATACAAACTAAAAGACCTGCATACCTACTTGCTATTCATTCATGTAGATTATTGATTTTATTTTTGTTCTTAAAAATAATGGATGGAGTGGGGGGGGGGGGAGGTGAAACAATATTCTTCCCCCTCCCCCGAAATCTACGTTTATGATCACATTATTTTATTGATAAAAAGTTAAAAATTAAAATGATTCAGAGGTTGTGGATTTTTAACATCAAATAAAGTGAATACTCAGCTCTTCAAATAGTTTAATAAAAATATCGATTTATCATGAATCGACTTAATCATGTTGAGCAGCTCAGGTGAAGTTGGATTGCTTCCTCCGAGTTCTCCTCCCGATCTAGGGCAGTCAAGTGAGCACCATTTCCGCTCGATTATGAAAAAATGGGTTGCGTCACCTTCATTTTCCTTGTATCTCTTTTAACGGTTGTTTCTTTCGGCAATTAATTTTTTTATCTTTTGCATCTTGTGGTGAGATGGCGCCGCTCGGTTGTTGCAACTTGGCGTTTTCTTCAGTCGGTCACCATATAAATCGAGAGCCTTGGGTCAATCGATGATTTCTTAAAATTGAATATGTTACATGATGTATAAATTCGCTGTCTGAACAAACACATCGCATCGAGTCTGGAATTTCGGATAACTACTTACCATTCGACGTTTAACCAATGCAAACATCATCAAGACCGAAAAGACAAGATTCAATCCAAACTAAATAGGGCATACCCCACACCAACATACAGAAAAAAAAATCCAAACATCTAGAATATTCAATTATATTATAGTAATTTATTTTTATACTGCAATTTACTGTATTAACTAGTAAATTATATTCCGAGATTGGGCATTTTTAATTCGATACGGTTGTATCATCATGATGAATTAATTTTATGTATTTTTTATTTTATTACATTACTATTTATTATCTACATAACTATTTATAATCTCTAGATCTGATTCCTACGGAACAACTACGTCCAGTTAATATTAAGCAGAGAAAATCCGGTGAATAACAACTACAATACCATATTCGTAGGGCTCCTTAAAAATTGTTTAAAGAAAATAAAACATAATAAAATACTAGGTTTGCCGAAAATCCTAAAAAAATAATTTTTGAAAATTATTGTAAATTGTAATAACAAGAAAAATACTTTATTGAAAGTAATGCTGCCCTACTAGATAGGGTTGCTTTATACATTGCATACTGATCAATCCATATGGATATGCCTCTTACATTATGTTATTCCATTATTATATAAACATATTATTTTTTTTCTCCCTTTTCATGACACTAGTCATATACAATATCACTAATATACCACATTAAATAATTACCATTAAATAACACATATATTTTCTGAAGAAAAAAAAAAAGTATTCCAATGCTAGAAATACAAGACTAAATCGCACTCACATTTATCAACGCAATTCCATGGATATAGATAAAAAGATGAGACGAAGTCAAAAATTAAAATTGAATAAATAAATAAATTTAATAGTATAATATTAAAGAGTTTAAAATCATTTATATACCAAGTTGCGTACACCCTTAACTACTACCTCAAATTATTTTAGTTTCAAGAAGTCAATTAATCTCTAAGGAAACGATTCTTCATCAGATCGACCCTAAGATAACTGACAGCTCATATTAAGAAAAGCCAAAACTGAAAGCTTGAATAGCAAAGAGAAACTCAAAATTAATTTTTTGTGGAAGGTGGAAAACTTGAGATGATGCTAGAAATAAAATAAAAAAGTATGTAACCAATGAAACATTGAAGATTACTTACCTAGAATATGACATGCCTCCATTGACTAGTTCAAGGTAATCAACCTGAGTCCAAATAACAAAGTCCCGCAAAATGGTCTGTGCGTGTATGTGTGTATGTGAACAGCCTAGCTCAAAAACGAAAAGTCGTATGAAACTGAAATTGCGTATTTGAGGTTTTTGTAAGGCTTGGATGTTACATCAAAATCGGTAAACCGGAAGTGGTACTTTATATAATTGATTTAACACATTTTTACGATTTTCTCAGGCTCATACGATTTTGATTAAACTCAGTATATATGTGTATTTTTAAGCAGTTTTTAATATTATGTAGGTTTTATTCTCATTGATGTCCTCTAACAGGGTTCAAATGGCTAATTTTCAATATTAGCTTCCTCTAAAGTATCTTTAATTTTTTTTATTTGAAATAATTAACCATTTCCCATTAATATTTGTTACAAAAAATAATTAAATATAAAATATGAAAGAATTTGATAATTAACTAAAGGATAAATAAGAGATCGTAACGGATAATAGTTGTAATTGAAGAACCAAAGGAATACGAGCGAAGCCGAGCTCACCCGAAAGATTACAACAGGCTTACATACGTATCATGGGCTAATTATAATACGGACTTCGACGATATTATGTACAGATTCATATGCGATTTTCATAAATGTTATCGTTATATATAATACAGCGATAAAAAAATGAAAATTTGTCTATATAAGGGTATTTAATTAAATAAAAATATGAAATGTCTATAAATATAGCGTCTATAATTTTTACTTTCACTTCTGCTTTGTTTGAAAATACTTACTCCTGCCAAGAAGAGGGTGGTAAGTGAAAGTCGTGTGATGCACGCACCAGATTTTTTTTGTGTGTGGAGCTGGGTGAGAGAAAATTTGTAAATTCTTGATTTTTAGTGATATTTTTTTATGATCTACCAACAAACAACCCCTTTAAAGGATACCTCCAGTTCCATTTCGTTGGAATTTCTCATCTTTATCGCCCTGTCCAAGCGTTCGGAGCAACATGTAAACTACGATGGAGGTGGAGAAAGATGTGGAATAATACAGACTAATAGGGCGGATGCTGCTATTGTCTGTCTAGTTAAGTGGGATTAGTGAAGGCTCCCGGGCAACCCACCTACCACCATTCTCCGGCTCTTTTTCATAGTAAACACAGTATTCCTAACACGCTTGCCAAAACCGGACAAACGCTTGTATTTTCTATTCAGTAAACCTTCTTAAAGTCATTCAAAAATGCGATTTACTAGAATTTACTGCATATCGTATTTGATAGCAAACAATGCCTGCGACTTTGAGTAATCCTTTGAACCTGACTTAGACCAAGCACTGGTATTATTCTAGTTAATAAAAAAAATAAAAAAACTAGAAGTAACTTAATGATTGCGTATAATCGAACAATTTTAAAAACCTCATATCTCTGAAATACCAGTAAGGTACCTGTCAGGGTTATTCATGTACCAGGTATCTATTCATCTAGTCCTCATCAAGAAAGAAAAAGACCACGTAAAGTCGTACCTTTAACTCCACCTGAATGTTCCAATCGAAAAGGAATGCTTATACGGAACTCAATGAATAAGGACTCCTTTCAGTCAATTTGATTGCAGAGACGCTTCTATAAAATAAAAACGTCATGTCACCTCCTTTACTTACTCGATGCTCAATTGATACTTAAACGCGCCTTCCCGCCAAATTTGCTCTGCAATCAAATTGACTTAAAGGAGTCATTTTTCATTGAGTTTCGTAAAATGTATTCCTTTTTTACTGAACGTTGACTATACTTATCATAGCATCTTCAGATTAACATCATATAATATTTTTTTGTTTTATATTTTTTCTTAACACAGACTGGGTGTTATGCTGTAAAAATAAAATTAATAAAAAGAAGGAAAAGATATGCAGTAGAAACTTGTAAAATATCCTAAAAAACAGCCTAAAATAGCAATTATGTTTTATATACGATTTAATTATTTACATCTTAGGGTTTTAAATTTATAGTATTAAAATCAGCTAATTAAAAAAGTAAAATAATAATAATGCTTAATTATTAAAGGAAGCACTTAATGTCGTATTTGTGTTGAAAAATTATTCTTTTTTTATTTCGGATATATATTTTTTAATGCATAGTTTGATTAAATGAATGTTATATAAAATATACTTCTTATCTTGCAGTGTCTCCTAAATTTAGTAATCCAAGTTTTATCTCTGAAGTACATTACGTTAAATTAAATAATTGTTTCATGATATTCCTTCTTTTCAAACCCCTCAGAATGTTATAAAAGGAGAAACTTAAAGGTATATTGAACTTAAATGGGTAAGAACTATTGGGTATGTAGGTTTTGTCAATAAACGTTACGTCTATTTCTGCAATAAAAGAAATATTGAGTTTTTTTGGGAATCATTTTATTTGTGACGTAACATGAATTATTAAAGATTGGGAAGGAATTTTGGATTCTAAGAATTGGATACGATAGAAATTTGAAAGTTTAGTGAAGTCTCAAAGCACAATTACGTTTATCCAAATCGACCTGATAATATTGACTTATGTTAGCTTCTGGTAGTAAATTGTAAGTTATAAGCAGTAATCGAAATCTGTGAGTAGTTTGTTGTCTTTTGGGTCTATATGAGGATTCCATGTTGGAAGCTTGTTAAGATGGAGTCCTAGGTAGCGAATTTGTTGGACAGGGATAAGTGGAACATTATTAAAGGATCCAGTAGGACAGGATGTCGTGGGTTTACGACGAAGGGAATTAAAAATTCATTGTTAGAATCTTCTCCTTTTTTTTTATCTATCTTGAAATCTCTACTATCAAACAGGGACATAAAAAAAATTTCTATTCGTATTTAAAATTGTTCTTCAACCAAGAACTCCATCCGGATATGGTTCAAACACAAAATGTACACTCGAGTTTAAAACAGCGATCTACTACTTGTGGTTTCCAACTACTCGTGACAAACGTTCTAAAATCCCAATTAATAACTTTAATAATAATAATTAAAGCACATTTACATGATTATAACTAGGGCTGCTTAGACAATTTTGGGATTTCTAGAAATCCTCTAGAATCCAAATCCTTAGTATCCAAATAAAATTATTCATGAAGACTTTAATATTCCATTTGTTGCAGATTTGGTCTGAATAATATATATATATATATATATATAATATATATATATATATATATATATATATATATATATATATATATATATATTTCTATAATTAACACCACTTAGCAGGGCACCATAAGAATTTTTCAGAATTTTTAATTTTGATTAATTTCTTTTAAAAAATGTAAGAGGGAAACATTTGAGGGAGTTGTGAATATTGCAATTTGATTGCAGGGACAATAAACTATGAAACAATAAACTTATTGTAAAATGGAACAGCCCCATTGTTTCTTTTACTTACTCGACGCTCAATCGATACTTCAACGCATATTCCCTCGAATATTTAAGAGAAGATGAAGAATATTCTCGGTAATGATAGTGGCTAAAAGGACTCCTTTTTCGTTGAGTTTCAATAAAATTATAATTTTTTGCATACCATCCTTAAGACCTGAAGCCGTAAAATATATCAATAAATCTACATCTTCATTTATTGGAAATTATATTCAATTGTAAAGCTCAATTAGTAAAATTTTTGTCATTTTTTTTTAGGTGATATAGGTGATGTTTTCCACCTTGTGATGTTGGTGGAAACATATAGTTCAATAATGAAATGTTGGTTGGCATAGAGATTACATAGCTTCAACTAACCAACACAATCATATTTAATCTAATTTATTTAACCAATGATTTAATGTATTTGATCTATTTATCAACATAATTTATTCAATTACATATGCAAACAACACTTATATAGTAGGAGATTAAGGATGAACTGGGACTGACTCTGGTACCTGTGATTGTTTCTGGGGCAGATTGTTGGTGAGGACATCCGGAGCGGAAGCCCCCCGCTCATTCACCAAGCCTCTGTCAACACTCATTCAACCCGCCTGCATTGTCTGCCCACTCTCTATTCTTCCATCCCAGTTTAAAGGGATCTTACACACTTCTGTCTCGCATGCCTCTTCTGGAACAATATTGGGACACAACGGGCCAATAGGATCTATATCCTGTAGGGTCTGGTGATGGTACAGGTACCCACCCTTATCCAGGCAAGGGTTGGCACGAGGACTAGATCATAGGAATCTACAAACAGTCCTTGTTTGATGAAATGGTTGGCAGTACAACTAAGATTTTTTTTTTTTAGTGATTTGGGTCAAATCACCTCCTTGCACAACCGTTGACCAAGAAACAGTACTTCCTTCCATAGTACTGAATCCAAGACCCTTCATGGATTGTAGTGGTACAGGTTTTTTTTTTTTTTTTTTTATTAACCAATAATATAAGAAAATGTGAATTGGAATGTTGACATGGATAGACTTCTGGAGAAACTATTCAATAATGGTTCTATATTAGAAATTCTCGAGGCCATCTTCTTTTTAAACGTGTAGGAGGATTTTCAAGAATCGAAGAGGTACTAGTCGGTTTGGATGGGCATGAAGTTAATTATGGAACATTAGGAACATTATGGATAATTTTTTTATGGCAAAGTAAGGAGCATTGAGGATTTAAGAGATCTGACTTGCTGAAACACTGGCGAGTGGGTTTTTAACTCGTTTTTTTGTTTGGATGTGCGTGAAGTTTATTTTGGAACATTAAAGTCATTATGGATAATTTTATTTATTACAAATTAAAGAGCATTGGGATTTTACGATGGATTGTGAATTGTAAGGATTGGATACAGTGTGAATTTAACTTATTTAATTCTGGTTATACCAGACTTGATGAAACATCGACGAGTTAGTTTTTAACAACAACGCGAGAAACTCGAGCGTTTGTTTTGGAATCTTTCTATATTTCCCAAACATCATTTTTGTCTTTCAATTTTCAAGTTTTTCCCTCATTATTTAAATATTTCTGATACCTAACGGTTCTTATAAACTTCATTCCATAGTTAAGTTGCGTTTAGACATTACAAGCAAGCTATGGGAAACACAATTATTTAACTTAACTGATAGCGACACTAGTGCTAAGCCCAACCGTTTTTTTTATTTCTCTTGTTACCGACAGCAGATGGAAAACATAAAACTATGCTTTTTTTTTTGCTAGAACAGCGCTATCCTTTTATGGTTGTGAGGTTAGTTTGGGGTGACAGTCAGAGTGAGATACACTATAAAATTATTAATCAATGAAGAGAAGAATAGTTGGGGTGATCAGTCAAATAAGAAGGCAAAAATAAATAGTATCATTTATTTTTGCCTTCTTATTTGACTGATCACCCCAACTATTCTTCTCTTCATTATTCACGACAGTCAACCATTTACCAATTATGAATTATTAATCAATTGTATTATTTGGTTACGTCGTTTATATTTGTTATTTTCGTTTATATTCTTATTGACGTGGATTTCTTTTTTTTTCAAATTTAATAACTGATATTCTTTTTATATTATTTGACCCAACATTCAGCGCCATTATTGTACGCTTTCTATCACTGACTAGATCCTATGTCAACATGGTCATTCTGGCATCATACTCGTGCTCCGTGATCCCGAACTAAGTTGCAATAGCTGCATTGACCCAAGTAGAGGGCGGGCTTAGGTAAGTTGGAAAATAGCCCCCCCAGTAACCCCTGGTCCCGATGGCAGTTTTTCCTTCTATTTCGTAGTACGTTGCAGGTATCCAAAACCGTCCGGAGGTGAGACGATTTCTTGTCTATATTAGATCACAGGTAAGGTGGGTTAGCCGTTAACGTATAAATTTTGGAAATTTAGGATCTTAACTATTTGGGATTAACTATAATTTGGGATTTTCTAACTATTACCTTCTTCAAGATTTGTAAAAAGAAAACCAAAATAATATCAGGGAGGATATTCTGATTTTATCCAGAAATTAACTATTTTCATTGCCAAACAATTCAATCACAGATGATTACTAATAAAAATTTTCTTTGAAAAAGGGGGCCGACACTTGTTCAACTATTTACACAATTAAAAATTTAAAAAAGAAATTTATTCAACGGATTATTAACTATAATAAAATTAAATTATAGCATCACATAAAATTGTACTGATAAAATGGTTATTCAAAACTAAAGTTGCAGTCGGATTAAAAATTATTCAATGTTTTAAAAAATGCTTTTATTCTATATTCCTCGTTTGTTTGTTTGTACTTTAAGGCGTAATACCCGGCGGTGATCAACTCCTGTGAGTCAATTATTTTGTAGTCTGTTGAGTTCAGAAACTCCTTAGAACAAAGAAAAAAATAATAATAAATACATAGAATGAAAAATATTTAAAAACATTTGAAAAATGAAATAAGTAAAAATAGTATAAAATAAAAATAATATTTATTTCTATATTTTATTAAACAACCTATGGATTTTAAGAACTTTTATAACTGATTTAATGTTTGATTCGTCATTGTTTAATACCATTGATATATCCGACTATATTCCTCGTTTATTTAACGTAATTTTGGAGGAAAAATGAATGTATCATACGTTGAATATTTAAATACTATATATAATATATATATATTTATAATATATATTTTTGATTTGCCTAAAATATGAAAAAATTATATACATATATAACGCAGAATAAAGTTCTCTTGTCTTTTGAAGGTTTAAGGACAGAACGTTTTTAAGACACTTTATATTTTAACGCCCTTATCTCCGTTTCTATGAACGCTAGAACGCGAGAATCTGTATCATTTTACAGAGAAATCGTGCTATTAGATAATGAAAAAAAGATTTTTTAATTTGTGCTTAAGGCGGTTGTGCAGTAAGCGAGTGAAGTTGGCATCTTTGTTTATGAATCCACGTAACCGTACTACTGTTAAAATAAATTGTATTTTTTGAAAGTTGGTACTTGGTAAAGTAAATTTCTTCACAGCTTGAGAATGTATAGTAAAACGATTTTTTTTTTTTTAAATATCTGATCTTAATTTTATCTTAACTGTAATGATTTAAAAGCAAGTATTAGTTTTTATGTCTTGTTTGTTGTTTATGAACAAAGATCATGTTGTACTTGATACTGGATCACATCTTAGATTCATTGTTTCAGTATCTTTTTCATTATAATATGGTCATGGTAAGAATTAATTTAGAATGACAATTTTATACATGTCATCCGTTCGAGGAACTTGGTTCAAAAGTTTTCTGCACACGGACACAGATGACGCACAAGCTGTCGTCAATGTTAATGCAGGGTTATTGATTTTTCACCCGCCATTTCGATATGATGGAATTATATAGGATAATTGCACGTTCATATCATGTACTTGATATCTAACATATTTTATTTTTTTAACTGCTATAATTAATTCAGTTTGCAACCTTCCTCATGTCCCATGTTTGTGCTTCCTCTCGACTATATTAGCCCTATCTTTTGAAGACAAATTTTTGAATATAACTTCATCTGAATCCGTTCTTCACACATGGACGAACCCATTTATTAGGGCTCATAGAAACCGGAAAGGGAGTGTTAGGCTCAGTGAGAAAGCAGTTTTTAAATTTTTTTTCCCCTCTTGAAATTGTCTTGAAACTAAGTTAAGAGTATGGAATCGGTCATAAATAATATAAGTAATATATATATATATATATATATATATATATATATATATATATATATATATTCTAATATTATTTATTTAGTATCTTTAAACCCTGACATAAAATTAATTTACTATTAACTACAACACTTTCTCAATAATTTTAATTTATAATTGACTATACATATATAATATTATTAATTTTATTCGTGCATCATCTCATTAGTTATCCGATTCCTTGAAATTGTTAAGCATCCCTGATAAGATTTTAATTTAGAATTTCCCTTTAATTTGAACGAAAATCCCAGTTAATGCTGAATACATAAAAAGAAAATCCTTTTTTAGATATTGAAGGTGTGTTAGAGTTTTATAGACGAGATTAGGATACAGTTTTTTGTTACTATTTCCAATTCGTTATGAATGAGTATCTAATGCACACGAGGATGCAGTTTTTTTTTTTATCTATTTATTGCAAGGTCGACTTAATTCTAGTGGTTGCGTTACAGATTTTGGGATTAACTATATTTTATTGGCGGTATATTATATTTATCTTTGTTTGGATTGTGTATTATTTCAATGTAAGGCTTTTTTTTTTTTTTTTGTCATATTCCTGGGAGAGTAAATATAGGGCTGATCAAATAGTAGATAACACTACATTCTAGCAATCACCTTTTTTTTTTTTTTTTTAATAATATCTGGTTGGAGCAGGGTCTTCGAGTCCATGTCACAGACTCCTTTTTATCAAATTATTAACATCAGTTTAAAATTTTGTCAATGGCTTCTTCCTAAAGTAAACTACATCTTTTTTAGCCATGCCGCCGACATTGGGGCGTTTTCTCGTTATATTAATTAATTGAATGAGGCACCGTAAGATGAGATAACTATGGAACTGGGAGGGTAACTTTGGGACATCTGGTAAAATCTAGTTTGTGGTAATTCCGTGGTGGATACAGTGTGTTGGTCCAGTCTGCAAAAACGTGTTTTGTGTAGACATGGACTGCGCTATTACCTTGCGGCAGTTTGAGAATCCTCACTACACTCGATGTGCAGTTAGATTTTATTTATTTCCATTGCTTTCTTCAAAATTAGTTTTTTCACAAAACTTTCGCTTGTACCTCAAGGTAGCAGCGAAGTACCTGCGCTGTCCATGCTGACTGAACCGAAAAAGTTTATCCACCACGGAATCATCACGAACTAAATTGTACCTGCTGTCCCAAAGCTACCCTATCTTACGGTACTAAAAACTCATGAATAATTATTTGATCACAATTCATAAAAATTATGGACCATTTGGCAAGACCTCCTCCGCCCCCAAGATGTCAAAATAACGAGATCTTTTTTTCGATTTTTTCTTCTTCAAATTATGCATTAATTGGAAAGCAAATAGGTATTTCTTATCTCATTAAAATAATTAATTTAATCAGAAAATGCTTCATTTCTTATCATTTTCGTAATTAAAAAAGTTGTCGGTTACGATTAAATCAACTTACGAAGTTTTAAATAATTTTGGCATCCAAAAATTATTTATTTTTTGGTCTTTATAAGGCCACATAACAAAAAAAAAAAACTTCATTGTTTCTTGGAAGAAAAGGCCTGCGCATAATTAAACCAACTTGGGATCGTAAATTAAATATTTGGACTTTATATCAGGAAATTCCTTCCTTAATATTTTTCTGTATGGAATCCAGGGGGTTTAATGGACATGCAGAACACTGAAATATACTCCACTCTCCTGTCGTCCGGGTTTCGAACCCCTATTCATCCTCCGCTTGGACAACCCCCCGTAGATAGTGGATGTGAATGAAGGCCCAAGACTGTTATTATTCGCGGAGCAGGCTCGTACAAGACGAGCATCTCAATGGCCGCCTTCCCATTCACATCCTACTCGCCCTGACACACGAGACGGTCTCTCCAACTCAGTCGTCCGTTCTGTAAATCGCCGACAATGCTGAGTACTTAACCTCTCTGTTTGCTCCCTTCAAAGGAGGATTGAGAAGTAGCTTCACGGATCGGCGGGCTTTTACGCCCTCGGAAGTGAAAATCAAATAGCTGGGGGAGAAGGTGGTAAGGAGTAATTAAAAGCCGTATTTAGTTGTGAATTCCCGTTCCTTGCTCTTGACGGAAATACAAACATTAAACTATTGCAGTAAAAAAAAGAGAAATATTTTATAATATATATATTTATATATATATATATATATATATATATATATATAATTTCTTTTGCCTTTTTTTTCATTCCAATTCAGGATTGATAAAGCATCTACAATCAGCAGCGAATTTAGAATATAATTATGGGGATCTTTTTCTTTTTTCTTTTATTTTGTTTATGACGTTAATTACTCAAGAAGAAAGAGAAAGAAACTATATGAAATAATGGGACCGGAGATAAATAATCAGGAAGCAGTCATTTTTGAGATTTTTTATTATTGCCGACGTTTCGACCCAAACGTGGGTTATCATCACTGCTGAAACAATTTTTTTTAAATAACATCAGAGATACACTACATAAATAGTGATTTACCACTACTATTATCTGTTTTTATATATTATATCTCTGATGTTAAAATAAATAAATAGATCCCTAAAATTAAATTCTAAATTCGCTACTGATGGTAGATGCCATCAGTAGCGAATTTATAATTTAATTTTGGGAATCTTTTTATTTTTTTTTTATGACGTTAATTACTCTAGGTGAAAAAGAAAGAGACTATATGAAATGATAGAACAGGAGATAAATAATCATGACTTTTTACAATAACCTGAAAATGCAGGATGCTTACTTTGAAAGTATTTAAACTCTTTTTGATGATACATGAAGATATTTACGGTTTTGTATTTGAATGATTTAAAAAATATTAGCAGTTATACGTCAATACGTTCATTTATTTTATTTTTAAATATTAATTAATTTATGTTTATAATATGATCGAGAAAAATATATCTAAATGCATAATGGCATTTTTCATTCGATATTACCATAATATGGAATACTTTGTTTCAATGTAATATAAGGCGATATCAAAAGGTATCTATCGATATCGATACTATCGCAACATCCCTACTTTTAGGAATAAATTCCTTAATTTTTTTCTAGACTCATGCTTACATTTATTTGTAAATCGTCGGTTTTATGCAAGAAGTGGCCAAGTTCATTTTTGATGTAACTGAAAGTTTTAAAACTTTTTAAGCGTATTAAAACCTCAGTTTTTTTTATGATAAGCCACAGCTTGTCGACTAAAATGACATAAGCCCTATCATATATCTCAAACATAGTTACAACAAACGAACAATTACAGAGAAAATTCTATTTAATGAAATGTCACTTAATGATTTTTGCAATAAATCGACGATATGCTTAATAAAATAACGTATTGAGATTGTTTAGGATTTAACTCATACTATTAACAGAAAGAAGTAATAAACAATGATTTTTTTGGGGGGGGGAGGGGAGATTTCCAACCTGGAAGCCCCCTACTCTCATGGAATCACTTGTGTTAACCATACTCGCCATAACAAATCGCTGTTATTTTTTACCCTGTATGGGGAACATGCTTGTTTCCAAGATCCCTGAGTGTATATATTTTTATTTGTACTATTTTTTTATTATTAATTTTTCTACTTGTTTTTTATGATTCAATTCATTTCCTATTGTCTCTAAATATGATTTGAACTGATTCATTCAACATTATTACTCATTGCTATTCGATGTGAGATATCGTTACATTTTCGGTTTGAAAATAATTTTAAAAAATATCATGATATAATATATTTTTTTTTAATATAGTAAATTATTCATGAGTAATGGGTAAAGACTTTATTTTTATTTTTCGGATCAGGGACCATTCAATGATTTTTATCAGCGTATGTTATTCCCACAGGGGAAGGCCTACAAAAAAACTAAAAATTACAGTTATTGTTGAGAAACAAAAATGATCTTCGCAATGACTGTTGTAATTGTTTCTTTCTTTCGAAATTTAAAGCCATTGTAATTGTTTATCATCGAGATCAGATTATTGTGCAGAAAACTCATCATTTGCATAATTTTCTTATCATAAATTTTCAATTTTGAAAATATTTATGATTTTTCTACTCTGCCAGCATTACAGTATTAAATAATGAGTTATCCAAATATCAAAAACAACATTAAGTTGTAATTGGGATTCCATAAAAAACGTAAAAAAGAAACGTTTACTATCATTTTGTTTTAAGATTTAATCGTGATTCAGTTAAATTAACTATTAATAGTAAAAATATAGTTTAAAAAATAAATTAGTTGGGATGAAGAAATATTTGGATATAGATAATATGGTTGGGAGGTTTGTTGAGGGTACCAATAACCATGAAAACACTTCATCGTGGCTGAGGAAGGACATGATAACAAAAAAACATTAACAAGAAAAGGTTTTCTACTGATAAATAATTACTTTTTTAAATTCAAATTCACTGATTTATTTATTTGTAGATAACGTACTTTTTTTCTTGTTATTTCTTGGTGATATGTTGTGTTTGGTTGTTAGCTCTTATTTCATCAGCCCTGATGAAGGTCTCAGACATCGACCGAAACGTCAGCATGAAATAGAAATTTTTTATTTTTCTGTTACTTCCAATCCCAATTAACTTCCCAACCGTATTATTAATAAGAAATTATTTCTCATCCATTTTAAATAGCCTCGATCAACACTTAAAATCAACCTGGCATGATTATGATTAATTAAATAATATGTTGTATTTCCTCAGCCTTGATGAAGGTCGAAACGTTGCCATAAAATAAAATTTAAAAATTATTTTTCCTTTTTCCACTTTGGCTGCAAGCCCCCAGCAACTTCTCAACCATGAAAAAATGAAAAAAATATATATATAGTATTCATCGATTCCTTAATTTTTTTTCACAATATGTGAAGGCATAATATTTTCCTTTAATTATTAATAATGAATTATCTTTAATTTTAAGAATAATTTATTGTTACTTGGATTTAACTCTCTTGTTTAACCTAGTCAGTGCAGGGACTAAATTCTAGCGATGATGGCAAGCTTATTTACTTCGTCTAGCTGCAAAAACTATGTCTCCTATCTTGGAACGGAAAATAGTGTTGCAAATGTAACGCTCTGGCAGCCGAATAGTTTATGAAAGTATGTCCCAACTGTGCAAATAAATCCAAATTGACATTCGTTGACGTTTTTGCATTTAAAGAATGATATCATTTACTTATTACAGAGTGCAAACTCAGTTGAACTGAACTTCTCTCAGTATTCCTGATACTCCAATAATCCAAATCGGCCAAAATAAATGATAATAATAATTATAATAAAAGAGAGGATCGATGGAAACTTTTTAAAAAAAGAAACCACTTACACTGGGCAACAAAAAAATAAATTTTTGAATATTTTCAGCACTTTATGAATCAATTCTTACTAATTTTGGGTTGATAAAAACAACGAATATGTCAATGAAAAATTTTACTTATCTCTAGTTTCTGTGATATAGACTAGGTGGAAGTATTTCATATTAACGGGTTAAGAAAAAAAAAGATACATTTTAATTATATATGCTAACAACATTGAAAGTGCATTTAATTTTTCAAAATGATAGTTACATTCTAAGAGTTCTAAATTGCTGGAAGAATATCTCGCAGATGGTCGTGTATGAAGAGGTTATTTGGTGGCTTCATGATATCGTCGTCTTTTAGTTTGCCTCTTATAAGGGAGTTCCGGAGCATCCCCACACAAACACCAACAGTAATCCTCAAGCATTTCTTCATTCCAATGGCCCTGATATCTTTGTTCCACAACAGAAATGTCCTGGTGGAATATTTCACCATGTTCATCACTAACAGCTCCACACCTATATAGATTTTAAGGGACGTGTTGCATCCAAGGTTATGAGACTTTTGCAGGAGCACTGTCACCGAATGCGTTTAGTTTTCATCTCTCTTGTTGCTTAAAAATCCAAGAACAAACTAATGATCATTAACGAAAAACGGTTACTTTATCTGGGTTTTCTTTTTTTTTTTTTTTTTGTATTTTAGCTCATTCCGCCTTTTATATATATGTTATACTTATGTTATAACACTAACCAGAATGATATTTAAATGAAGATTCAGTTTTGGTTTTAATCACCCTGTTTAATGGGCTACAAGGCCTTTAAAAAAGGAAAACAAAAATGTAATGCAATTCCACTATATCTTGTAATAATATTTAAGAAATATTTTAAATCCTTCGTAAAATCCTCAATGCTCCTTACTTGGTCACAAATTAAATCATCCATAACGGCCTTAAAGTACTATATGTTTCCGATTTAGCCCAATCCAGACACCTATCCTTTCATAAGAAAATTCAAAACCATACAAACCCTCTCGTTTCAAACCTTGCTTCCTCTTCGATACCTGGTAATCTTCCAAGGCGTCTGAAAAGATGGCCTCGTGATCTTATGTAAATATATTATTAATGCTACAGTTTTTTTTTTTTATTCATGATATTTTCAAGTGTATTAAATTAAAAATGCATCTAGTAAATGTGTACACAGGAATGATACGATCACATGAAAACGCTCGTTGAGAAACTACACACTGGAAACTCTCTAATAATAAATTTCCATAAGAAGATCACGAGGCCACCTTCTTTTCAGACGCCTCGGAGGGTTATCAGTAATGGAGCTGAAAGCAAGGTTTGAAACGAGAGGGTTCTGAAGTTTGTTATGAAAGGATAGGTATCTGGATTGGGCCAAATCCAAAACACAAGGAACATTAAGCTCGTTACGGATGATTTTATTTGTGACAAAGTAAGGAGCATTGAGGATTTTACGAAAGATTTAGGATTGTTTAGTAGAGCCCCAAAGCTCAATTCCTTAAATCCAAACAGTCCTTATTATAGTCATATATATGAGTATTTTGTAATTGATAGAAAGCTTAGAGCGTTTGTCTAGTAAGTGCTGGAGTAGTCGAAATAATCCAGCGGGTTCTAGTCTTTTTTCAGTCTTATACGAGTATGAGGTTCCAAGTGAGTCGTTTGTCCAGGTGGAGTCCTAGATAACGGATTTGTTCGACAAAGATAGGCAGAGAATTGTTAAAGAATACTGTAGGACAGGAGGTCATAGGTTTATAAATTGTTGGGATTTATTTTAATTCTCCAGTTTTTACACCATTCTTGAAGGTCGTAATATTTTATTAGAGAGCTTGGGATGCAGTAGATGGATCATTATTAATTAACCTATTGGATACATGTGTCATCGGCATACGTGATGATGACAGTATTGGGAAACGTTTTTTAGACACAATTGCTTTAAAATAAAAGTTCAAATTTAAATTCAAGCTCTGATATAACTAAATAAATAAAACATACGAGGTTAATTTTATTCTAAATATTGCAAATACCACCTTGCATCAATAGTTCAGATTGCAAAGATGGATTGTTGATGACATACTTTCCGCTAACTGTTTCGATCAATATTTATTATCGATTCTCTGCGATAATCGATTCTTTTCTATATACATCGAGTACCGTCGAGTCTCCGAACACCACCCAGGACGCCGGAAGCTGCGGAAGGATCCCGGAAGCGAATGTAGGATCCCTGATGTTTTACTGGCTACTTCCGGCGCTCTCCTAGGTGACCCCAAAATCTGAACCAGTAGCGATTAACCGGAGTCATAATTTATTTTTATCAGAAAGTACTGTAACTGGGTAACTGGTGAGTCAGGCACTCGCTGGCCCGGCGAAATTAGCCACTTCCTGCGCAGCCATAGAGCTGGAAGTGTTTTTTTTTTCAAGAGCGCACTCCAGCCAGCACAGGGCAGGGCAGGTTGGACACCGTGCAACGCTTATTAATTATAACCATGAACTATAATGGAACAGACCTCTTTAGCATCTAAATGTACATATACACATATAATAATAATAATATGCTGACCCCTTAAAATTGTAGTATTCACACTCCATCACAAACCAGACTTTTTTTTATTTTTTTCCAATTAATTTTATTATTACAAAATAAATTATTATTTTAGGATATATATTTAAGCATAACAGTCGAAAATAATTAATAAGTTTACTCAGAATTATATAATAAAAATAATAAATAAAAACGCATTATAATGTTACTAAAATGGATCGATTGGGAACAGTAGCGGATCCGATATTTAATTTTGGGAGAATATTTTTTTTTTATAACGGTAATTACTATTTAAGGAAAATACGGAACTATATAAAATAAGGTTTTATTGGTTCTTAAACATATGTTGAAAAAAATAAATAAATGTAATAGAAATAGAAATATAATTTAAAGTGTCCAAGTGACAGATTGTTGTAGTACCCAATAAATAAATTTAAAATTTTTTTTTTTTTAAAGTTTCTCAATTTCTCATACGTATCTGCTTTTTCTTAGCTCTGATGATGGCCGAAACGTCGGTAAAAATAAAAATAAATAATAAATAAAACTTATTTATTATTACATTTTTTTTTCTGATTTCCCCAACCAATCTTTTCTTCAATTATTCCCTATCGTCATCCATTAATCCACAATTACTTAATCTATTGAAATCTTGTTGATTGTGTAATTATTTTGTTAATATAAAGTAAAATAAAGAATACTCATGTCACCTCGAGATCTAAACTAAACACAAAAAATATTTTACGTTTTAATTTAATTATATTAATTTAACTACTCATTCGATTATACATATTAAAGCACCCATCATTAATCGGAGGCTGAGCAAGGAAAGCGATTTTTTTTTTTCCTTTTTGTTAGGATGGCGATGTTGAATCCCTGGAACATTTGGTGCCACCTGCACAAAGGATTAGTACCTCCGTTCCAGTCGAGACTTTTTTTTTTAACACAAAGGTAATTTGTGAACCAGGTGGTTCAACAAACTGGAAGGGCTGCAGGTTGAACCGGCACAATGCTCAGGCCTCTATCATGTCCACTTCCGATTCGACACGATTTTATTATAGCTTCAATTTCTAATCTAATCTATCTTGGTTAATAACGCAGATTCATAATCACTTTAGATGATGCATATTTGATATACAAAATGGATTGAGGGTTTTATGTTTGTTGGAATACATCCTAGATAATGAGACAAAGTATGAATTAAAGATTTGCAATAATTTATTGTATTCATTTTTGGCAATAACGCGGGTACTTTTAGGCGACTGCATATCAAATCAAGCTTATTAATCAAGGAAGTTTTTCTAAAAGTGGTGGGTAAAAAAAAAGAAGTCGTGAATAGTTCATTTTTTGTTTAAAAAAACAGGACTTAAAGTCAGACTACAGGCCCCTTTTTTATCAAATTATTAACGTCCTCCTGAAACTTCGTAAGTAGCTTCATCTCATCGTAACCTACAAATATTTTATTTACGAAAACTCTCGGAATTGGGGTGTTTTCAATCTGGAGGTAGGCAAACTTTGTCTATTTAATTAGGTACTAAAAACTCGTAAATACTCGCTTTCCACTTGGATCGTAACATAATTTGATCATAAAATCGAAAAAAATGTGACCTTCAAAAATATTCAGCCTTGACCTACACCCCCAAATTGCCAATATATAGACCAAATGACACTATATTTTTATAGGCGATCTTTTTTTTTCTCTATTTTGTAATCAAATTATCTTATGAACCAAGTGGAAACTAAATGGCTATTTACGAGTTTTTAGTGCTTAATTAAATAGACAAAGTTTGCTCCCCTCCAGATTGAAAACACCCCAATTCCGAGAGTTTTCGTAAATAAAATAGCTGTAGGTTACGTTGTGACGAAGCTGTTTACGAAGTTTTAGGTGTAATAATTTGATAAAAAGTGATCCGTATCACAGACTATTATTAGCTTAGCCGCTCAGAAATCCTCTTTGAATAGCTTTACCAATGACAAACTCTACTTCAATTTGAAGTAAATTTTGTCTAGTTTACTGTGAAGCATTTAAATTAGTAATAATAACACTTACTTGACAAATGGTCTAACCTTCCAATATTCTACAAAAAACTCATTTACACTACCATCATCAGACCCATTTGGACATACGATATTGAGCTTTGGGGCTCTACAAAAACATCAAATTCTTCCCGTATCCAATCCTTACAATCCAAAATCCTCCGTAAAATCATAAATGCTCCTTATTATGTACCAAATAAAATTATCTCAACATTCCTC
Organism: Nezara viridula; assembly: GCA_928085145.1. Taxonomy (NCBI): domain Eukaryota; kingdom Metazoa; phylum Arthropoda; class Insecta; order Hemiptera; family Pentatomidae; genus Nezara; species Nezara viridula. The sequence goes on along the minus strand of OV725078.1, from coordinate 165,590,376 downwards.
TTGTGGAAGACTTGGCCCGAACTAGATATACCTCTTTTCGTTCCAAAATCTTTGGTCACCCCAATCTTCTAGTTCTAGTAACCTTTCATCGAACACAATTCCTGACAACCCTCCGTGGCGTCTGAAAACAAGATGGCCAAGGGACCTCCTTAATTAATTTATCTTTGAAGTGTTACCAATGGGTAGCTTCTTCACAAGTACCTTCATGTAATATATTCCTATATCAAATTTACTTGTATATTTGTTTATCGTTGTAAATTTCAATAAAATTAGTAACAAGTGTGTATATATATATATATATATATATATTGTATATTATCACTTCTCTTGATGTAGGTATTCAATATTGTGGTCTCATTACTCCTCCACCACAATGCTGATGATAAAATCCGGCTTTTCTACACTTCCATGTCCTAAATTTCCGATTTGTCCCTTTGTTACAGAGGGCGGAAGTTGAAATCTGTCTAGATCAAAATGATAAAAAAAAAAAAAAAAAAAATGCTTGTTTTCTCACAGCAGATGTACCCCCCTCCGGAATCTACCTGTACTACCATTTCCCAAGCTACCTGCCTCAGAACATGAAGCTTTTCGCGGGCTATTTTCAATTCTATAGTAACTATCGTCATGTTACACCTTGGAGATGAAAAATAACGAATATTCTTTTTGTGTCGAAGACTATTTTTTTTTCTTCTGTTTAAAGACTAATTTTTTTTTTCTATTTGTTCCAGAACGTACATACATTGTTTTAATTTTTCTGTAAAAATAATAATTATGTCGTTAAAAGTGAGGTTTACTATCAGATGAAATAAAACTTGTTGCACAGACCAGAGATATTGGATTGGTCAGTTACTGAGCATGGCTGAGGAGTCTGTGTTGTTTCAATTGTTGCATTCTCCTCGACGTACTTATGTGATTCGTAGGTGTCAACTATTCGAATCACAACTTTTAATAGGATATAAACAACAATTTTTAATAGACTTAATTCTCTTAACTTAAATTTTTATTTTTTTTATTGTTTTTATTTATTGATTATTACAACAATCTGTCTCTTAGACATTAGTTATAGTGAGGTAGGATAACATTCACACTATTGAAATTTTAAAATTATGTTCCCTGTCCAATTCGATATTTTTATATCTTTTAACCTATTAGAAGACACACTTGTCGTCTACTGATATGATTAAATTGTCCTCAAGATCGTTTCGATTTCGATTTTATTTTTTAAAATTCATAATTATACCCAAATTTTTTTTTTTTAATCTCAATTACTTTACTTTTAAATCTTGATACTGAAAAGAAAAACTTTTTTATTTTCGTTAATATTCCGTTTCGGTAAGTGTATTTAAAACTATTATAATAATCAACTATAATAATGGACGTAAAGGAAAAACAAATATATTTTGTTATGGTATATTGTATTTTTTTTTAACATTAATAATGTATTTTAATTGTTTTGATGTTAATCATTTCGTTGTAATTTGTGAACTAAATGTCGCATGTGCTGTTTTAAATGCTAAGATTGTTTTCTTCTATTTCTTTTGCATTATATTATCAGTTCAAAAGCAAAAAATAATTATGATTGCTAAAGTGATTTTTTTATCTTTTATTTCATATAGAAAAACTTCATATGTATCTTCATCAGCTAATTTGCTAGAGTATGCTCATTTTTGTCTCACCTTTAAATTTTAATTTATTGAATTAATAAAATAAAGAATTGCCCATCTTAATTTCCTTTTAATAAACAATCGATTAATAACTTTTGAAAATTTCAATTATTTTCAAGGAATTTAATATAACGTACTTTTTAAATTTATATGTTGTAATTCACTTGGAACCCCCATACCAGACTGAAACGACTAGAAACCGCCCGACGTTTCCGACTACTTATTAGACAAACGCTCTAAACTGACAAATATTTACAAAAGACTCATATATATTACTACAATAAGGCCTATTTGGACTTACAGGATCGAGCTTTGGGGCTCTACTAAACCATCAAATTCCTCTCGTATCCAATCCCTACAATCCATAATCCTTCGTACATAATCCTACAACATAATCCTTCGTAAAATCCTTAATGCTCTCTACTTTGTCACAAATAAAATCATCCATAATGACCTTAATGTGCCATATGTTTCCGATTTAGCTCAATCCAGATACCTGTCGTTTCATAATAAACTCCTGAACCATCCGAACCCTTTCTTTTCCAACCTTGCTTCCTCTTTTATTCCTGATAACTCACTGAGGCATCTGAAAAGAAGATGGCCTGGGACCTTCTAATATAGAAATATAATTGGAGTGCTACCAATGGGTAGTTTCTCTTCATGTTGTACATGTCATGTTACTTGTTCATATTTACTTGTTGTATTTATTATTAATTACAGTTGTAAATTTCTTAAATAAAAAAAATATATGCTGTAATTAAACATTATAGTAAATGTAAAATCGAAACATAAATTGTGGCTAAAAAAGTATTTTAACCCATTCATTTTCGAAAGTAATGACATTTTAATTATTGCAATATTTTTATTATTGTAAAAATAATAATTTTAAAAAATGAGGTTAGTATTTGAATTTAATTTGGATATACAGATGATAAGTGTCATTCTGTTGAAGTAGGAGTTCCACAAGGCAGCATCTTTTGCCCTTTCCTTTTCATTCTATATTGTGTATTTCAGACATATTTGGGTTGGGTTTAAATTAATATTCATACATTGCATTTTGTAAATTGATTAAATTTTTTCACTTAAGCAATATGATTAGGGGTACTCAAGATATTTCAGTTAAGAATAATCAGCTAAATTGTAATAGCATTAAAGTTATCCGATGATGCGCTTGTTTTGGCTGGGAAAATAGGTTGTATCATGGAGGGTCGGTAGGGGTAGAACGGAAATGGAGAATAATTTGAAGGAATATTAAATGTGTCCAGGGAGGGAAGGTGGTTGGAGAATAGACAAAGACCGGGATTGGGTTTCGGGCCCAGGTGGTGGTTGGCCGGAAGCGGGGGACTCAGGCAGGAAGCCGCCTCTACCTATCAACTTACTATCATCAACTCCCCTTCCAACCCTCCATCGCCAATTCCTCTCCTCCCTTCTTCTTCTACCATCTTCGCCACGACCTGTCCCCGTCCTCATCCGCTTCGCCCTCCGACTCCCCAAGAAGTCAGCTTCTTGCATTGCTTGTACATTACCTGTATCGCAAAACAACCAATTTTCAAATTTTCATCCCCTAAAATAATAAGCTGAATCCCAAATAGTGGTTGCTAAACAAAGAAAAAAAATAGATAAAATAAAACATCGATGGCTTCAATGAAAATCTGTTTGTCATCCTTAATCCCAACAAAGATTTACAAATTACCCGTCCATAACTTGTGGAATGCCACCCCTTTTATAACTGTCGCTGCACAGATTTATTTTACATAGATCTTTTTAGACAGGAATGCCTACCTAGAAGGAGATTCCAATGGTGTAAGTTGCACCATCAAAGTTTTTAGGGGGCCACAATTTTTTGAAGGAATTAAATTTTTATGGCTTGAACATTTTTGGGGTTTCAATTTAGACGAATTTTCATACCTGGGGGAAAAAAAAAACATACCAAAGCAAACCTAATTGTAAATGAACTAGAAATTTTTTAAGTTTACTTTCGTTTTCACTGTTTAAAGAAGATAAGAGCAATAATACTTCTTGCAATGAGTAGCTGCGCCAGAGACCTAAGGTGGTATAGGCAACTCTGGCTTTTGACGAAATTATAGAAATATTAATTCAAAAACTTCAACTAAAATCGAAAATTTATTAACTTGCCTAACGCTATTAAAAAAATATATATTGTGAATGCAATAGTTGAAATAAGATATTTTTGTTCTCTTATATACGTGTCTTGAAATTGATAGGTTTCTTTTGAATTATGATTAAAGAAAAGTAAACCATGGATATTTCCAATTTAAATTAATATCAGCTTCCAAACTCTAATCCCAGAAAATACCTACAAATGATCATATCCAGAACTTGAAAAATGACATCCCCACTTTTGATGAGATTATAGAGATACAAAATCTTACAATTTTGTCTAAAATCAAAAAAATGCAAAGGTTTATCTTGTATAGTTACTTAAAAAGTAAACTGCGATCGTGCAACAGTTGAAATAAGCTAAAGATTATTTCTTCTATTATATAGGTCTTGGAATCTACTTGATTGGTCTTTTTTGCAACTTGCTAAATTATTCAAAATTAAAACATCGATGCTTTCAATGAACATTAACATCTGTTTGTCATCCATTGACTAAAATCAAATATATACGAAGGTTCAAATATGCTAATCAAAAAATATGTTGTGAATGCAACACATAAAATAAACATTCGGAAGATATTTTGTTTATATTATATATTTCTTGAAATATGCTATGTTTGGTAGGCATATATTCGATCTCGAGACTTAAACACATGTGTTACACTACAGTTATCGTTTGTGATTATTTTATCTTAAATTTAATATGAACTCTTAATAACGTCACCCATTTTGCACCGCCATTATTACAGATATGACATCGTATTTACTTTAAAAAACAAATTAATTAAAAAATCCTTATTTAAATTAAAACAGAATTCCCAAAGTTTTATAACCAAGTGGAATAATTTTAGTTTTTATTTAGACCAGGTGCTAATAGTTTCAGATTTACAATGTAAATATTGAAGCAAACATTAATTTTTGTTTACGTTGAAAATTTAATTCTTTTTGCTAAATTTAAGTTACTATTTCGATCCCTTGTTATTTATTCTTTATATTTGTCTATTTCGTTAATGAAGTATAGTTTACTTTATTCTTAATATTACAGATATCGTGGACTAATAGAGGACATAATTTCAATAATTTAAACTAAAGGATTTAAATTAATTTTGTATTTTCTAATAGGATTACAAATAAAACTGCTGTTCTGAATTTTCAAGAACATTTAAAAATAATTATTTGTTTTGAAAATTGTATTCTGAACATCGAATGAATAATACTGAAAAACAAATTATGCTGTTACAATTGTTGATATAATTCCATTCATAATCCTGTCCTTGTAAGTACTTATTCCAGTGTTAACTATCGATGCATTCAAATTTAAATTCTTTTAAAATTGTAAATTAAAAATAAAGAAAAAAATTCACCCTGTGTCGGCAAACAGACAAATTAACACTTGATTGGCTTAATTTAAAAATTACATTGATGAAATTTGACCAATTATTATCGTTTAACTAATTCCATAAAATAGCTCAGTAATTAATATCATATTTACGAATTATTTATATCAAGTTCATAATATTAACGTTTTATTTTTTACGTGATTAGATATATTTTAAGAAATGGGAGAATCTTTAAATATATATAATCAAAGAATCCTTGAACGTCCAGAATTTCAGATAACTCTTAGTAGGGATTTTGAAAAATCCCAGGATGTCGAGCGTACGAAAAACAACGATCACTGATTTTCTATTCGCTTTTTGAAAATTCCTTCATCAATATTAAACCTGAATACGTGCCAGAATTTGTAATTGTTATGCAGCTCACCTGCATAGACGTGGGAACCGAATATCCTATTGTTTTCGTCCGCTCCTTGTTTCAAGTTCTTTATAACTGTCGAGTCTTATAAAAAGAAAAAAAAAATATTGACAAACGTTTAGAGTATTACTGAAGGTTTTTAAAGTATTTCTTATTAAAGTTCTTATTCAATAGAAGTTAAGTTTTTTGATAAAGAAAAAAAATCTTAATTCGAAGTAAGAACTTGATGAAATAAACTGTTCAAATTATATTTCTGTCATTAAGGAACTAAACATATTTAATTTATTTTTCTCAATCTTTATTCTTCATTTACTAAGCAGAATAATTTCGAATAATTCAAATCAATAATGTATTACTTATATTTTATATTAAATTCATGAAAAAGGGTTTTTAAAAATAGTAAGAGGGGAAAATTTTATATTAAAAAACTAGATTCCTATTAAATGTTAGGTGTAAACAAATAAAATAATGATTACATTTGAAAAAAAAAAAATCAAGATTTTGGGTTCGTTTTATGCTGTCTATTGCTACAGTAGTTGTATCTTGATTTGATTTTTTTTCTTTTAATTAAACTCTTTTTAAGATCAAGAAAAAATGCAGTTAAATTCTATAATATTATTTTTTTTAAAACTTATTTATTGAGAAATATTACAATCTGTCTTAATTAAGGACATTTATAATAGTGTTCAGAGAGCATATTCATAGACTATGTACAGTAAATATAAAAAAATTAAACAGTAAGATAATAATGCTAAAATTAATTTAGTATATAAACAAAAATAAACTAAAATATAGTTGCTTGGCAATAATAACTTCCAATTATTAACAATTCGAGTATATTTTTAACGTTACATGTTAACAGTCTTGTTTACGTTTCGGGACCTTTTATTCCCATCTTCAGAACTGCAATTCCAATACTCTTGTGGATGCAAGGCTAAAAATGTTTTAAGTTACAATATTGTGCTTGTTACATTACATATTTGTATTATGTTTGTTACAATAAATTTGTAATTACCTTAATTCTAATAATAATAATAATGTGCTCCATCGTCAATTTCCTAATTTACATTGTATTATATACAAATATATATATATATATATATATATATATATATATATATATATATATATATATATACCCAGACTCCAGGGACCGCGTGAAACGTGTTCATCCAGGTAAGTCCCGAACTAAGTTTTTACCATCTTTCTCTACCTAAAGGTGGTTGAGGAAGTGATTTTTTTTTATTTTTTTTGTAGCGTTGAACCCTAAGATATGTAATAATGCAAACGTCGATCTCCTAATTTTTCATGTGTATATAGTCTTGAAAAAAATTATTACTCATCCAAATATCATTCTATAATATTAAGCACAGGCGGATCTACGGAAGAGGGGGGACTTTCGGGCTAAACCTAAACCCCCCCCCCTCCCAAATGGCATAATATATTGATGTTTTACGAAAAAAGTTACCTCTAAAATCTATTATAGTTCGTTAATTACATATAATAGGACTTCAAGAATCATATAAACACCATCTCTTATAAGTAGTTAGTTTCTTTGTTTTTCTTTCAAAGTAATTATCGTTATATACATAAAATATAGGAAAAAAAAGCTTACGGGCTGAAGCCCCTCCCCAAATTAATTTCTCGATCCGCTGGTGATATTAAGTCCTATATTTAAATTAATATTTACGTTTCTACATGACCAAATTTTTTGCAGCACCTATAAAACGTTACTATGTGGTGGTTAGGATGTATACCATATGTTCTCTAGTGCATATCCTAGAATATCAAAGGCTTGAATTTTATAAACGAAATTGAGAAATACACTTCTCCCGTATTTCTTCAGGAAAAGGGTTGTTCTGACAAATTATTGAAGAATTATATGAAATTACACATGATTTGATAAGAAATATAGGATAACATAAAATATCAAATTAAATAAGGTACCGATAAATAATAAAAGTAATAAAGTATTTAATGAAGGAGAAAATATTGTAGAAGTATACAGAAGAGGTAAATAATATAAAAGATATTGATATACCCAAAAATGAAATTACAGAAGTAAAAACGTGATAAATAATAATGTAAAATACTGGTATACTATATAAATATAGATATAATATACATATCTTTATTAATATCTTATAAAGATAAAACAATAATAGAGAGAAAACTGAGCAATTATACTTAAAAACTAAATAAAAGAATCTTTAAATATAAGCGTTATATATACATATAACATTTATATTTTGTTCTAAACATTAAACCTAAACATTTTGTTCTTCATATATACAAAATGTTTAGGAAAATTAAATCTACAAGGTTACAAAAAAAATTCTGGGATGTTGTAGGAACTTTTTTTTTTTCTTCAAGAAAACTGTACAGAGTAACATAGTAATGTTGAGAAATGTGTAAATAGTATGTATATATATATATATATATATATATATATATATATATATATATATATATATATATTGTATTTAAATTTCTTCACTGAAAATTTTAAATTATTTTTTTGATATTAGACAGTTTATTCAATTAAGAAATCAAACCTCTGTAATATCATAATATATGTGTAATAATATGTTAATAATCTCAATCCTTCCCTTAATTTTATTTCATATTGAATTTACGTGTTATTTAATTTACTATTAGGAACCAAGAAGATGTCGGGGTGGGGGAGGATATATTTTATTTTAATACTGTTTCTACCATTTAATATATTACCATACATAGTAAGACATTTTTTTTGTAAATTACGTCTGTGGACGGCTTCAGGAGCGTCTTAGCTGAGCCTACAAAGGTCCTATATATTTATCAGAATAAATCATTACTTTACCATTAAGAGAAAAATAAATTTTATTGGGATTTACCTTTTGAGAAAAAGTCTTAAGATTACAAATATCGGCTATATATTTTTTTAAATAAAATTTTGTTAGCATCTTTCATCACTGTTATTATCGTCCTTAATTGAGACATAATAGTATTCACAGATCACATTCACACTCCATGTACAGTAAATAAAATAAATTATACAGAAAAATAATATATATACAATAAATAAGAATAAAATAACCTAAAAATAAATTAATAAAAAGAACACATACATACCTATATACAATATAAATTAAGCGTTTAAAGTTTATTTTTGGCTTCCCTCATATAATTCAGCTAGAGCCTCAAAGGATAAAATTATAATTTTTATATCTATATAGGATTCGAAAATTCACTCTTAAGTGGTTTATAATATTAATGGATAAGCTCATTGATGCATTATTATTTAATGATAATATTTAAATTTTTTTTTAAGATACCCGTTTTTGATAATATTATATTTTATGAAATTTATGTGTGAGTGCGTGATTTAAAAAATAATAAATAAATATCATCCTATATAGGGAAGAATGAGAAAATCTTTGAAATTGGAGTGGCGGGCATTTAAAGGATGGGAGGAGAATGTTGAATGGTCGTAGGGAGTTCATTGAGAAGCTTTGAGGTTGTGGTGGGGGCAGAAGGAGACTCAGTGGGCTACCGACAGTTGCTCTATACGTATCGAACATGGTTCAGTGAATAGTGAAACAGTGAGTCCATTTCAGGCTACAGTTATGGGAATCAAAACCATGCCATCTTTTGCCAAACCTAAAGGTAAATATAACATAATAATAACGCCATACCCGAAATTCGTATCTTTTTTTTTTTTTAATAAAACTTACCCCCTGATCAAACTTCACCCTTATCTACTTTACTCTGTACTTTAACCAGTCATTCATTATTACGATTCGACTCTCTTTTTAAAATAAAAAAAACCCGCTGACAACTGATGTACAACCTTGATCTGACTTAATTTTCCAGTGCGTTCGCAACTCAGAAATCAAGGATATTTCATTCTCATATGTGAAAAATTTAAATGAGCCACACATGAGATTTCAATTTCTTAATTAAAAAATATATTATATATACAGTTTGTAATTTGCATAAATTTGAACTAAACTTGACCCAATTTCCTAAACAAAACAAAAAAAAAATATTACATTTAATGAAAAAAAATTATCAATACCAAATATTATCAGTTGTCAAGTTGTTATATATATATTTTAAATTTTTACAGAGAGTCGAAAAAAAGTGGGCATTGCGCCAGACCTAGAAATGCACTGGTCAAAGAAACGCATTTATTTTGAAAAGTTTTTATGATGTACCAATAAAAAAGAGGAAGTTGGAATGAAAAATGTGTACTGACTTTACCATTTTTTATAATCTATGATTTTAAATATTATTGTGTGTTCAGAAATATTGACGGTATCATTGAATAATAATATATATCTGTCTGGTATTTGTTCATTTCTAATATTAGCCGAATAAATATCAATTGTATTGATAAGCTACTCAACTATTATGATGTTAAAACATTGGTGGAGTTTGTTAAATTCTTCAGTATTTTATTAATTTTTAAAAACATATATTTAATATATATATATATATATATATATATATATATATATATATATATATATACACACACACACGGTGATGACTCAAAGCCAGTGCCAGTGCAAAGACCCAACTAATCTAAAGTTCAAATTGCTCACTTATTATTTACATTAAATATTTTGATCGAAACCACTTACTCCCAAATCTACTGGAGTGACTGGACTTAAATGGGTTCCTGTTAAGAAAATTTTCTGGTTTCGTAGTAATGAAACCGAAACCATGTCTTAGACACTCTTAAATTGAAGACTGTTCTATTTAAAAAATAATAATATATACTTATAATATTTGATTTTGTAAAAGTATTTTTTACAAAAAAAAAAAAGAAAAAAGAAAGAAACTGCATCTCTAAAATTGTGTTCTTTGGTTTGTCGAAGTATGAAATTATCTTCCATAATTAAATGTCCGAAACAATACGAATTTTATTTTTTTGACTATTGAAAGTGGTTTGCAATGGCTGTTGTATATTAGACAATGCAACTTGTTGCCCAGCGTCGAGAGTTTGGTGGTAGTTCTCATAGATGACGCCACAAGCGCTTTTTGGAAATTATTCTCTGGAAATGCCTACAAAATGAAAACAGTTAACAATAATAGAAAAATCCACTTTACGGGTTTATTATTAAATCACTATTATTCATTTCTATATTTATTGTTATAGTTTCTAGCTATATTCATTTTTTTTTAATATTACGTTTTTATACTCAAACAATATTTTCAAGTGTAAAACGAAACAGAGAAGTCTTGGGTCTTGGGAACATCTAAAACGTCTCGACAAATTTTTATCAAGTTTTTATTTAGAAAGATCGTATCCTGAATTTTATGCTATTGATTTCGAAATAGAACTTTATTTCTAATAAATCCGAATAAATTTGTATATTGGCTATTATTTATTTCAGAAAAAACTGATGAAACTTTCTCCTTATTACAGATTACTCTTAAAGTTTAAAAAAATTAGTGTTTTTTTGCCAGTTTTTATTTATTCAGCTCATAATTGGTAAATGCAATCTTTATTATTTTTTTTGTGTATTTTTGTCTTCTCTTATTTAATTTTTAATAAAAAAGAACTTTTGATCATCACATTTTTAAAATTCAAATTTTTAATGTGTTCCTGTACTAAGTAGGGCGGGGAATATGTTCCCTATTACAGTTTGTTTACAGCGGATGTCCTTCCGTTTGTTTATTCCCTTTTACATTTTGATGAATAATTCTGATTCATTGGGTCTATTTTTTAATTAATATTTATAAATTATTGTTGCTTCGTTTTAATTAAAAACCGGTTTTGTGAAATCGAATTTATTATCATATGAAACAAGGGTTAGGTTACTTTCAAAAGACTTTTGAGTAATAAAATTATTGTTCCGCTCTTTAGGAAATTTATCAAACAAATCCCCGTTAAAATATCCTAGTAACCTGTGCCAATTATTATCATCCAAGAAGAGGATACCCAATTATGTTATTTTTTTTTTTTATTTGTGTATTCCAATTTTTCTATAGCAGTCCAAAATTTAAAATTTTACTCTATATTTGTCTCTTTATTGATGAAAAACAGCTAAATTATATATTATAGCTTTTTCCTTGTTTTCATAATTATATTATCTCACTAAACAAGCTCTGAGTAATATTTCTATGATTTCCCAATAGCATTAGATAGAGATTCAGTGTATTTTTCTTAGTCACAATTGGAAAGTAATAGATCTTAAAGAATAATTTGACGACAGGGAAAGACATCAGATTTCTGTCAAAATCTATTTAATCCTTGTAAGTCATATTTTAATCCCAATATGTCAAAATTTTCCAAAGAACAACTATTAAATATATACTTAAAGTAGAAATGTGAGCTATTGAAACCTACTTTTTGAAATGTACTGTAGTTTTTCTGATGAAGAAGAGTTATTTTTTTCAAATAGAAATATGTTCAACATAAAAACAAACCCATATTTTGTGTTATTGGGAACGATTCTCTATAACAGAATATAAATTATATTTTGCTATTTTAAGTACTGGCGCATTTTTTACCCTATTTTATTGAAACACTTGTGAGCAAGGGGGGTGGGAGGCTTTCGGCCCCGAGGCTGCAGCCCCCTCCCAAAAAAAAAAAAACGTTTAAATATAACCAGGTTTAATGAAAAAAATATTAAGAAATTATCTCTAAAAGTATTATTGTTCGTATAACTACATTCAATAGAACTTCAAGAACTACTTAAACACCATTTCATATAGGTAGTTAGTTTCTTTCTTTTTCTTCTGAAGTATATATATATATATATATGTATAAAGCTTTCTGACTGACCTTTCCTCCCTAAAAATATAAATAAAATTCTGGATCCGCGAGCGCTTGTGAGTATAGTCTCTATTAAAGCAGTTAAATTAGCTTTCTAGATTTGCTCATAGACATTTGACACACTTGAAATTTTCATAACAGAGAAACTACCTTGATCCACCTTGCTTGACATTTTCTTGACAAGTTTGTACGATTTCGAATAATACGGGTTTTCAATGGATGAAACAATTCATCCATTTCCCAAATCTGAAATCCTTCCCAAGGCGTTCAGTCCAATCAAACCATCCTTAGATTCGTTCATACACCTTACAGACTTTGCCCAATATAGAAACACGAGCTAAATTAACTCAAAATTAGTTTTCATCCTCGTTTTTCAATATGTTTTTAATTGTCCCAGCAAGCCTAAAAATGAAATTGCCCAGATTCTTAACTATAATCTCAAGATGTTAATGTTGCTAAGGGACCATTGTCTTCATCTTGGATGACACCTGTACAACAGCTGTTCAGCTTGGTCCCTACACCCTTACCCCGGTTTCCATTCAGCTGCACATCCTCTGGGATCATGGCTTCATATAGAACACTTGCTGTATACTCTCGATTAATCTTATAGTAAACTTCCTGAACATTTAGGATTGTAATTACGGAACCTGAGAGACAGAATTACTATGCCTGCACAGTTTCTATAGAATACATACTTATCACAAACATTTTACTGTCGAATTTAGGCTATATATGTATGTTTCGCATCAGCATGTTGATTTCTTTATAAAATAAATCAGTAAAAACTTCATTATTAGTAATGTTTCACATATTTTTGTTTAATTGAAACGGCCAATAAAAAAGTTCTTTGTCATATTCAGGCATCTCTGGGAATTCCTAATATTTCATTCAGTAATATTACATTTAATGCATCATGTGTAATTTCAATGTGCTTATGCGGAATCCTTTAGCAATTATAGCATTTATTATAAGAATAAAATTCCTCTGAAAAAAACACTTAATAAAAGTAACGGGACAATTGTTTTGTTTTTTAAAACTTATTTATTGAGAAATATTACTATGTCTACTAATTAAGAACAGTTATAATAGAGTTCAGAGAACACATCCACACCATATTTACAGAATTATAAATAAATAAGTTAATAAAAATATAATAACATAGAAATAAGAACAAAATAATATATCATAATGAGAGATAGATAGATATAAAGAAAGCTTTATTTCGTACACATTCTACATATTCCTTTCTTTTTTTTAATAACAAAACTTTTTTTTGGCAAAGGCATAGAACCATCTGCCTGGAGTTGCCCTAAAATAGATACAATGAAAAGAAATAATAATAATAATAAAAAAACAAAAAAAATAATCAACTTTGGAAACATTAATCACCCCTTTGTTATTTGAAACAATTTATAACTCCCTGATACGTGTAATCTAAATAAACTTTAATTTGTCAAATCATAAGAATGAAATAAGTTTGTTTGCACGACCTTAATCTTATACTTGCTTTTGTGTACATATAACTAAAGAATGTTATGTGTTGTATTACTGAATCAAAAACATCCTATATTTATAAGCGTATATATGATACATATATAAACTGCTCCAATCTTTGCCATTGAGTATGTTTATAAGTTCATTGCTGTTTATGGCCCCTTTCTTAAAATATTTGATATTCCTGTAAAATCGGACAAACAGCGGCATAGTGGTATACATCCTTCATTTCATTTAAATTACACAGTCATAATGAGAGAAAAGTGTAATAAATTATTATTTTGTAAAATAATTATTAAAAATAAATAAACAAAATATAATGTTCTTTAATATGTAAAATAAACATATTTAAAAAAATAAAATAAACATTTATTCGAAACAAATTAAATTATATTTTCAAATTTATGAACAGATGAGTAAATCATTGCTCAATAAACCTATTTTTCCACTTTAGTGTTTTTCACTTATGAGAGCTCAAAAGAAGATTGCTAACTCTCGGAGAATTAATCTCGAAATTTCTTGTCCGGTTTATTGTTGACTAAAACATGGCTTAATTTAAGTCTAGATTAATCTTTGCCTCATGTTCAACATAATAAAGTAAGATAGCTATAGTAATTTCTGTTTGGTATTAGAATTTATTAGAAATTCATATAATCAACTTATTGTAACTTTAATGAAACTTTTTCGTAATTATTTATAAACCCAGGACCTAATGGTATATATATATATATATATATATATTATATATAGTATATTGAGTATATAGTATATATATAGTATAGTATATATAGTATAGTATATATAGTATATATTGAGTATATAGTGAGTATATAGTATATATGGTATATATATATATATATATATATATATATATATATATATATATATATATATATACATATATTATACTTAATTAGAATTCATTCAGAAAGTATTTCCTTATCCGTTTTCATTATTAGGGCAGAAAAAGGATTTCACACAAAATTAAAATTCAAATTGATATTTAAATTAACGTGCCTCATAAAAATTATTTTTTTTTATTTATTACATATTGTGTCCCATAACCACCTAATGTGTTAACTCTCTATCTGCCTGATTCTTGTTGTTAAATTATGAATAGTTACATTTTTTAAAATGTAAATATTGCTGAATTGCTTTCAAATTCTTAATATATATTTGCATTCACTTTTCTTATAAGAATATTTCATTTATTTATATACACTGAGTATGTGCTAAATAGATTATTTCTGAGTCTAATTTCAATTGTATTTTTTATTTTTATATGTAATAATTTATGTAAATATGAGTAAAGAGTAATTGTATTTAGCATGGATAGTTAAATCCAAATGAGTAATTAAACTCATATTCAAACAAAAAAATAATAATAAATTAAAAAATGTCTGGACGCTCACTTCACTTTTTTTTTTTCTTTTTTTTCCGATTATAAAGTTATTTCACCGAACAATGGTGGGATTGTGTGCATTTGGCTGAAAACCTCAGTTCTTTTATGTTAAAAGTTTCAGAATTGACCTCTTAAATATTCTCCTAAGAATGACACAATGCCTTAAAACGTCCTTGTCATTCAAACATATTTTTCTATTCTTACTTTTCATTCATGGATTCTTCTTTACATCATATGCTTTCCTCACACTTCTTGACGCTATTTAAATTTTTAAAAAAATAAATGGAAAATTGTAGCTAAAGATATATCAATATTCACTCAGTAAACATGAATGATGATAATGAGAGTAACATTAGTAAAATCTCTGCCAATAAAATAATGAGTTATTTATAAGTAGATCAGTTATAAATTTGTAAATTTGCAGATCTTTAATTTATAAGTTGATGCATGAGGCAAACTTTTGTTGTACCCAATCTTTTATCGATTATGCCTTTAAGACGTTATACTATTTTCTAAAAGAAATTAAAAATAAAAAATAAAAGAGCGTCTTGGTATAAATTCATCGACTATTAAACTGGGAGTGTTAAGGACGGAGGAATTAAATAACTGAAAAGAAGAATGATTGGGGTGTAAAAAAAATGTAAAAATAAATTAGTATATTTATTTTAATTTTTATTAGTTATTTTTATTTTTTGACTGATCACCCCTACCATTCTTCTCTTCAATTATTCACGTCAACCATCAATCTACAATTATGAATTAAATAACCTTTTTATTATGTAATATTGGACGACTGTTTCACATTGTTTGAAGATCAGGATTTTTTTACCAATTACAGTCTCACTATAATTTCTATTATTTTATTTCATATCTTATACCAAGAAAAGTTTTCGGTGACCTGTTGCATATTCGCCTATTTTCCCCTTACTTTTCTATTTTAATACATAAAAGATTGAAATAATGTTCGTTCACTAAGTTTTTGTCGGACAAAAAAGAGTTCTGATCTTCCAAATTTTTATAAGAGAAATTGTATTGAAGCCAAAACAAATATGTTGATTAATTATTAGCGTTATTTAATATTTATAAATGTTTTAATTATGTTTCAAGATGTAGGTTCGTCATTCGTTTTAATGAAACTATTTAATGGTAGTGTAAAAACTACATGTTTATTTGGTTCCATAGGCACCTCATATAAGTTTTCAAGTTAATTAGTTTGTTAATAACACTTTTAAAAATATAATTAAATAATACTTTTAAATTAGCTAAACAATTAATTAAATAAGAAAAATAAAAATGAAAAAAAAAAAAGTAGAACTAACGCTACTATACTTGTTTGCGTGTAAATAAGATTTTTTTTTATAGCATATATATATATATATATATATATATATATATATATATATATATATATATACGATATAGAATTAAATGTTTTCAAGTATTGAGAATAATTAAATTATTGTATACAACCTAAATTTAACACAAACAATTTAATACATGTAAAATTACTTTTATCTATATGTTCCCCTAAAACATCTATCTTAAGTTCACGGTTTGTTTAAAAGACTCCCCTATTTGTTTCCAAGTACAATCTCAATATTTGAGAATTCATAGAATTTAATTGATTTTTTATAGGAAAAAAAATTAATAGTAATGATCAAACTCACGAACCTTACGATTTTCTGACAATACTCACAGTAAATACTGAATTGTAGTTAGTGGCTTAGGACTTCATCGGGAAACTTTAATGCACGTGCATATCGGTAGGTTTCTACTAACAGCGTGTTGTTATTTAAGTTATATAGTGTAAACACGTAAAATAACTTTCTATTTTTATTGAAATTTTAATTAATAGAAAATTTTATCATGGAGGAAATTAACAGTAATAAAGATTCTTTATGAATAACGCTTCGTATTCATGATATATTTATATGCATTAATCATTAAAATAATTTGTGTTAAGAATTATAGTTTGAAACTAGCATATCTATTTTTTTTTAATTCAAGAAGCCATTAATACACCAACAGTGTTTTTTATATTCAATTATTTGTTGTAATTACAACGTTTCGGTTCATTTTCAAGTCAATACAGTTATTTACAATTTTTTTTTTGTTACATTTTTCCTGTACTATAATTTGTACTATAATTTATATAATTAAAGTCAAACGTAATCATCAATTTTCTGTAATTGTGGTATTTCTTGATTATATTCTTTAAAAAATCAAGTAGTGTATATAGTTATGTACGTGTACTTTTTTTAAAATTTATTTTATTCTTTTTATTATTAAGTTATTTATTGTAGTTGTGAGTGTGAATGTGATCTCTGAACACTATTATAAATGTCCTTTGAGGCAGATTGTAATATTTCTCAATTAACAAGTTATAAAAAAAAAAAAAATCAAGAAACAGTTTTTGAGCCATTGTGTTAATTATTATATTTATACAAATGAAGAGTGTTTTGCCTTTGTTAATTATGTTTAAAAATTATTATTAGAGACTGCTTTAATCATAGGCGTAGATGTGAGGAGGAGGGGGACAGGCGATCGCCTAGAAGTGGCTACACAAGTATTTAACTACATCCTATGTTACTATTATTGAAATTTTAGTTTATATTCATAGATGATTAAATGTAGCAGAATATCCTAATATTTTATGATTCATGTCCACCATTGTATTTTTACGCTTATATTTTATCACATTTCTCGCAGTAAATTTAAAGCATCGGACAATGTGCAATTCATCTCACTGCCTCTAACCTTCAAATAAAAAAAAATAAATGTAATATATTCAATTGATTTTTTGACGTATTTTCAAATACACCCATAAGCAACTAAAAAACAACAACTAATATATATATATATATATATATATATATATATATAAATTTATTTTTAAATATTTATTGTTTTATTGTTCGTTTTACAATAATTATGTAGATTATTTTAATTAACACTCACCATTTTTATAATATGTAAAGTTTATTGTCTGAGACTATACTTGAATGGTAAAAAGTAAATTAAAATTTAGTTTGCAGGTTCTTGAAAATAGCTCCTGAAGCCGAAACGTTGAATAAACATACATGTAATATATAAAAAAACTGTGTTTTTTTGGTGACCTATGGTCTATAATAGACATATGTTAAATTATATAAATTTATTTTTAAATATTTATTGTTTTATTGTTCGTTTTACAATAATTATGTAGATTATTTTAATTAACACTCATCATTTTTATAATATGTAAACTTCCGACAATTTTTTATTGAGGGAGAGGAAGAGGGGAAGGGGGAGGTTATGTAGTTTGGCCGCTCAAAAGTACCATTTAAATAGTTTTGACAAAGACAAACTTCACTTGTATTTGAAAGATATTTTGTCTAGTTTACTATGATGCAATGTTTAATCACTGGAATTAATCCAAACTAGTTTGTATTATCGCTTCCTATAAAAAAGAAAAAAAAACGTGACTACTTAAAGAAAAGACAAAATTGGACTTGAAACTTTTTCGGTTCAAAATGAAATACAAAAAAAAGGAATTTTTTTTTCTTGAAATCACCTCCCAGAGTTTGGCCACAAAGATCATAAGTGTTTATATATACATACGCATCATGTCCTATGTCCATTATTTGAACGGACTGAATTTTTTCTTAATATGACAAAAAAAAATATGGTAATTCCATAAAAAAAGGATTTATGTAAGAACCCTGTAGTTCCATATCCAACCTTCGGGGTATACAATGAATTTTGATTTATTCATCACAGTTCTTGAGTGAATATTACACTCTGATATAATTCTTTACTCGCTGAAAGAGGATCCAAAAATAAGAAATTAAGCTACCATCTTACGACTAAACTTGTTGTCCAATTTGAATTTGTAGACCGTTTATAAGATGGAAACCATTGAACAGGTTCTTCTACCTGAAAGTTTATTAAAAATTATATTCAAGAGAGCGTTCCCTCGCGAGAGGACCTTGGAGAAAGAAGATGTCCCCATAAATATGGACTACTTTGGACATTTCTCAACGACTAATATACACACTAATTTGGAGATTTATTTAGCCGTACTAAAATGGTGGCTGACAGATGGCTCACTCAGATCCTGCCGATAACCTGTTTCGTGGGAATAATTTTTTAAGCCCTGGCTAGCGTGCCATATAATGCCGTTCTGCCCATTCGGGATCTCTTCATCAGCGAGGAAATGATCTGTTATCCTGACAATTAGCGCCTTTTAATGACTTAATAGAAAATTTATCGTTATATTAACATATATTGCGTTTAACCGGTAGATATGTAATAGTCCGTGGTACGGAGCCATTTTTACCAAATTATTAACATCCGTCCGAAACTTCGTAAATAGCTTCATCTCATCGTAACCTACTTACAAATATATTATTTATGACAATTCTCGGTATTGGGGCGTTTTCAATCTGGAGATCGGCAAAGTTTGTCTATTTAATAAGGTACTAAAAACTCATGAATACGAATGTTATACTTACATTTCATCTATACTATGCTTTTTTTACTAGAAAAATTAAAGAAAAAAAATATATAAAGTAAAGCTACAATACTTGTTTACATGAAAATGAGATTGTTATACCTATATACACCTATCTGCATTCCACTTGAATTGTAACATAATATGACCAAAAAGTCGAAAAAATAAAAAAAGTGGCCTATAAAAATATTGACGTTTTGGGGGTGGAGGTCACGCCGTACCACGCCAGACCTAATTAAATAAAAAAAAGTTTTCCAATTTCCAGATTGAAAACGCCCCAATTCTGAGAATTTTCGTAAATATAATATCTGTAGGTGACTATCAGATGAAGCTATTTACGAAGTTTAAGCCAGGTGTTAATAATTTGATAAAAAGTGGTCTGTACCACGGACTATAAAGACAACTAAGTTTTAATTGGAAAGTACTTATCGTCCTAAACCATGGGTTGCTTCATACCAGAGAAGTAGAAAAATTGAATTTTAGTAAGCCACATTAAAAAGCTTGGTTGGGTTTCAAGAAGTGTAGTAATTATAATTTGCAGATGATGTATATACTATGTGTGCTTTTTGAAGGGGGAAGGAGGGAGAGCACATTTCGAAGGGTTTATAAATTTTAGGAATGTTTCAAACCAGGAGACGAGTGGAAAACATGGGACAGGTTGCAGAAATGGTAACTGCTTATGATCCACGATTTTTCCCTGCACTGTTTTTAAGAGAAGGACAGCAATATATTACATTAGGAGGGTGAAGAGATGTCCATGCGCCATTTACCCTAAGGGGAAAATAGGCAACCCTCCACCTTACAAAAACAGGGAAGTATATTTATTCAGAATTTCTGATGAAATCATTCTATTAAATTCTCCTAGTTTTTCCGAGTAATTTATAAAAAAAAATCAGGCCATAGAAACATTTGTAACGGGACAAAATACATTTTTATAAAAATTTTTATTATTTTCCTAATATTATAAAATATTATGAGGAAACAGACATACAATACAATCACATCATATGCTAGTTTACTGTGGATATATTATTTTATTTTATTATGAAATAGAGTAAAAGAAACAATGTTAGGTTGTTAACTAAATTTTTACTAACTAATCATTATTATCTATAATTTTATATAATTTTTACGATAATTTACAAACAACTTCTCTTCGGCAATACAAGTAAAAATATGAAAGCAGCCTTTTCGACACTTAAACAATAGACAGATTCATTTGTAATAATATATAGCAGATCACACATAAACATTAAAAGATATATTTTTTAAGATACATTATAAGGTATATTTTAAAAAAAATTAATATTCACAAGCCACGGTTTCTGTACTTAATGTTTAAAAATTAAACGTAAGAGAACCTGCATTTTATTACTTCCAGTTGAGCTGATGTAAGACGCAGCGGATGTCTAAATTATCCCTCTCACTTAAATTGCCTCTTGTAGTCAAGATCAGATCTGGCTTCTCTTTCGAAATGTGCCAAAGGTTTTAGAGTGCTCTTGAGACCTTATTAAGAGAAAGTTTTATGTTCCCGTTGACTCCTTGTTTTCTCTCTTTAATACCTACCCCTGCTAAAAGTTCAATTTAAACATTTCTCCTAATTCGTCATATACCGTTGAAATTAGAATTTTTATTCATATCTACCTAAATTTCTCTTACTCCATCACACTTTCGAGGTCGTCCTAGCTGAGATCTGTGGTACTTAAGAAGGTGAGGGTCGCCCTGGGATTACATTATTGTTAGGGGTCTTTTGTTCCCCTATTGCCGTGGATTGGGAGGCACATTGTCCAAGATTGCTTCTCTGACGACACAGGTTATTTAATTTCAATTAATCTCCCTTCTATCGCTTGATTTAATGGATAGTAATGATTATCGTTTCGATCGCCCTTTTAATAGGGTATATAAAAGAAAATGACCATTTTATCAAATTCAAGATTTCGAAGGACTGTAAATATTTATATCCTATTTAATACTTACCAATACTTAATAATCCCTTTAGAGCATTCTCCAAACTTATTCAATCCCATTCGATTTCTTTAAAAAAAAAGCCTCAGTTTAGTTATTTATTTCAAAGAACAAAGATGACAGTGTCCTTCAAAATTCTCATAATTTTAAGGCATTACAAGGGAGAAAAATTCACAGCCGCTGAACCAACTCGTGCAATTATTAAATATGTAGAGGAACATGTCCTTGACCAGCGCACTGCGCGGCGTTAGTTTGAAAATTTCAGCAGTGAAGATACGTCGTTAAAAAAGAAGCTAAAAAGAGCTCCAGGCGACCATTAAAGGATATTGATTGGATGGGTTCTGCTGGAAGCTGTTGAGTCAAATCCGTCCACAAGTACTCGCGAAATCACCAGGGAGTATGGTCTGTCGAAAGATGCTGTTAATCGCCATCTACTCTCCATGAGGAAGGTGGAAAAGAGCAGGAGACTGGTCCCCCTGGAATATAATCCTCAGCAATCAGCAAGAAGGATTAGAAATTGTGAAAATTTATTGAGAAACTCCTGCCTCATCGACCATATAGTCCAGACCTCGCACCATCGGATTACTACTTGTTTAGATACGTGGCCTATTTTCTTCATGGGGTAAAAAATTGATTTCAAATTGCGAGTTCTTTGACGTCCGTCCCAAAGAATGATACCGAGCTACTGGATGGTAGATAACAATCGACTATACTTTGAGTATTAATTGTATTTTATATCAAAGAAATTATAATACAAATATTTGGTTGAGAAACGGTAATTTTTTTATACACCCTATTAGTTGTAACTTTATCGAAATCCCTGGTGTCTGAGTTATACGTCGGTTGGTTCAACTCTTTTAAATAAATAGAAAGTGTGTTTTCCTTGCTTAAGGTTACTAACTAAAGGTAGACTTCACTCGAGATGACGGAAGGTTCCAAATAGATTTTACATCGAAAGCAGTAGCGAATTAAGATTTCATTTTGAGGGGCTTCACCGCAGAATCTTTTTTTTTTTTTTTATACGTTTATAAAAATGATAATTACTTAAGAAGAAAAAGAAAGAAATTAACTACCTGTATGAAATGTTGCTTGAAGTCCGATTAAAAATGAAATTACACGAACAATGATACTTTTAGAGATAATTTCTATAAGGCATGGTTATATTTAGTAGTTGTTTATGCATTATTGCTATTGTTGAAATATATAGCTTATATCATTCACAGTAACAAATATAAAACAATGAAAAAAAAAAATTCCATTTTTGGAGGTGGGAAAGTGGTTGATATTCCGAATAATAATGGTTGAGCCTTTTATTTTTCAACATAAGATTTCAGTGTTAATTGTGTGCCCCATATTATTGGTTTATTTAAAGTGAGGGTAGTTTTATTGATTTATAGGTTGCATAACAATTAATTACAATAAATTATTATTTACATCTTTTGCACTTTTTCACATTATGTTTACAGTAATGAGTCGTACAATTTATAAACAGTTAAATCATATTATCATCTTGGTTAATTACTGAATTATATAGGGAGGGGATAATCACATTTTAACATAAATTAGCAAAATTTTAGAATGCATAATAGAAATTACTTATGAATAAACTTAATGAAAAATAGACAGGTTTAACAACATATTGCAAAATCAATTAACGGTACCCTCTCCCCCCCCCCTACGAACATGGACAGAGCATTTTTGCTCAAGGGAAAGAGGGATAAGCCCAATTTTAAGCCTCTTATTTTCAATCTTAATAAAATTCAACAGTACTGAAAGTAATTTATTTCTAAATAAATAGCATTACATTCTCATTTTATTGAGTGAAACAAGGTCAATACGATCTTATTAGACTGATAATTAGCTTGAGGTAAATTCTCTTCTTGTCATGTTTTAGTCTGTTGGTGTGTCCATCGTGTATGATGTCCTTCAAAATATGGAATATGCATTAGTAATTTTTAAAAGGATTTCATATTCTACATTTGTATTTCGTTTGTACATGTTTTGCTTAATTGAAATGTTCTGCTCCATATGTTCAAATAGGTTTGTGTTGTGGATGTAGATTAGTTGCGTGATTTGTGTGTTGAGTGAGGATCTGCAGTTTTTTTTTCTCCTACAGCCAGTAGATTGTATCGTCTTGTCAGTCCTTGTCTTCTTATTTTTGTTTTTGTAGTTCAATTTAGAAATTTTTCCAATGAAGCGTCCCGTAGAGACAAAGACTTTGTTTTTAACTATCCATTTTTGGAACCACTTTTTATTATATCCTATTAATGGTTATATAGATTAATATTATATTTATGTTTAACTCAATAAATATTATTATTTGGAAACTGATATTTTTCTAATATTATTTATTACTATGAAAAAAAAAAAACCTGTACCACTACAAACCATGAAGGGTCTTGGGTTCAGAACTGCTTCCAGACCAACTATTGTGCTGGGAGGGGATTGGGCCAAGAATTTTATTTTTTTAAATTTATTGAGTAATATAACATTCTCTTTCTGTCTATTGGACAATATATTACTCTTAATTAAGAGTATCCACTTTATAAAGACTGGGTGTGCCCCAAGAGGGTCTCTCGATGGGTCGATCTACGGCTGATAAAACAGAATAAATAATTACCTGCCACAGCCTGCTTCTAATCTGGGTCCTAGAGCTTAACTGCTCATTGCCTTACTCAATGAGCTACTCTACTGTCTTATTACTCTGTATACAATGAAATATTAATTGTTTGTAAGAGCCATTCGTTTAATTAGGAAATTTGTTATCTCTTTCCCCAGAAAAGGGAAGGTTGGGAAGAAGCTTGGGAGCTCTTCCCTATAAAATGTAAACATCATCTATTATATCATAATTGTAAAAAAGGTTCATATTTAGCTTAAGAGTTGGTATAACAGTGCGTCTTAAAGGTATGGTGGAGAATGGAGGTGTGGCGTAACGTATACCGCGTTAAACGTTAATGTTGTCAAACATCTCTTGGCCTTACTTTTAAAAAATCTCATAAAATACATCATCATCATATTCTCTCCTCTAGTACCGCCTATGCAGTGTGAGACATAAAATACATTTTAAACTAAATATTTCTATTCAGAGATGACGGGAAAAGAGAAAAAAGGGAAAAATAATTCTTGGATGGATGTTTTGAAGCTGAAAACACTATTTTTATGTAAAATGTATAAGATACCAAACGGTATGAGCGTATGACATAGTCGAGTCTCCACTCATGTCAGCTAGTTCCTTCCCCACCACTTTTCTTTTATGCCATCTTTACAAATACGGGAATTTTTGAGTTTTTATTCTTGTTATCTTCAAAGAAAAATAAAAGTTGAAAATTTATAAATGTATCCAATTGAAATAAAAGTACCTCAAGTATAAATCATCCCTCCAATTTTTTCTTTAATTAATGTTTCATGATGTTATTTGGACGTGATGTTAATCATTCATCCTGTTACATCTTTCTGCTGTTATATTGTTTATTTATTAGCTCATATTTATCGCAATACATTGTTTTGTGTCAAAAGCAAGATATTTTCATACTTTCACCTTACATCATCTTGGGGGATGATTCCACTGAGGACCTAAGTTTTCGCACATCTTCTAAGGTTGCATTTATAGTTCTATTTAAAGATTACATTTTTGTTGTATTTTATCGATACAGTTACTCATCAGGAATGATGTATTCACTGTACATGTGACTCATTAGCTGACAAGGCCCAATCAGCGAAGATGGCCGCCGGTGAGTCGGCAGAAAGACCCCTCCCCCCCATTTTTCTAACTCCTTTATCAATCCGAATGAAAGGCAATTACCTCCTCTGTCGCATTAGCAACGCTCTCCTACGCCACCTCCGCTTCAACCTCTACCAAGAAGATCCCAGAGGCTGTGGTATATTCTGGCATACCTTGGTACAATTTTGTGTGTCGTCTTTCTCTCCATTTTAATAATTATAAATAGTTATATTCATTTTGTGGAATGTGTTCTTTATTTCTTAATTAACATCCTGATACTTGGCTCGTAAATAACAAAATTCCCCCTTTAACCTTAAAGAGGTTTGTAGAAAAAAAAAAAACATTTTTTTTAATATGATTACATCTCCTTTTTTTTCGCCTTCGAATTCAAGTTAGTGAAAATTTTATATTATAAATATATAATTATATCTTTATTCATGCTTCTCAGTCCTTTGTCCAAATTGGAAAAATAAAATGAATCGCTATAAATTAACTTTACCACCTACTTAAAACCATTTGCACCTGTATCGTTTTTACAGTGTCGCTTATCCCAATAATTATAAATTATCTGCCTATAATTTCACTCACGTCTCCCTGGAATAACTTATGCAAAACTACTATTTGGCTCATTGGAATAATTTTCAACAAAAATCTCAATATCTGTCTCATATGAAACAAATATTTTATTTGATAATCCATTTTATTACAATAAATCCATAATTTCAGGAGCTTAACCTACACTCTTTGCATACCATATGTTTTCCTCCAATAAATTTTTCAAAACCCCATACACTCAGTTGTTCTCATTCTTCCTAAGGTCGATAGCGCATGTACCATCTCCCAATGAAATGTTATTACTCTCCCCCCGTTAAAAATTCTCCAAGCGAAAGTAGCATTTGAAAAAATGTAGTTTATGTACTATCATCTTGCAGGAGTCTATTCTATGGATTTTCTACGGATTTGAAAGTTCCTTAAAGTATTCAAAACCTCGTAAAAATATGCCCTGCAAAATTTTAGTGACGAAACTCTTCTAAGCATCCATTGGTTCACTATGTTGTTGATCTGAGGTACTATAGGATACGCTGGTAATTTAACTAATATCAAACCATAAATCGACCCCCTCAATCCCCAATTCCTAGGAAGGCCTTCGAACAACATCAATCCTAGGAAGTGTGAGAACTCAGAAATGTAAAAAAGGTCTTTAAGTGTGCGGATGTCCCTTTACATTCTTCTCGTAGTTGTATTCGAGAAATTGGCGTTGTTCTCGCACAATCATGGTGTTCTACTAAAAGAATTTCTCAATTTCAACTAAATAAAAGCTTATTAAACCGCATCTCCAACAACACCATCTGATTGATAAGGTTGGAATTTACATTGTTAGCGAGCTGTCAAATGGTCGACTTCACTCTGTGAATCGTTCGCTGATTGGTGCAATTGGTCCCGCAGCTAATTGGTTCGTTTGGAAACAAATCTACTCCAGAGTAACCGGCTCATTACAACAGAGGCGTTACCTCCTTAAGCCAGAACAGAATTGGGCGTCCATATTTGAGGCGTGATATTTATAAATTGAATTTAGTTGCTTCTTAAGAACAACTAATTTTGTAATAAAACTGTAATATGTACAGTTCGTTATGATAATAATTGAGTAAAATGGTCATTTTTTGTTAGGTCTGATTCATAATCCTTAAGGGGTATTTAAAGTATTTCTTTCTAGAGTTTTTCTGGGATATCTCTTTGCAACTGATGCCCCGATAAAATAACTTCCATAAGTTGATATAGTATTGATAGTTGGTATTGATGGAAATCATTATTATTGGAAAAATTGAGGATGGACAAACGAATGGAGTTCAAAGAGACGAAGAATTGCAGACTCGTTATGGAATAGATTCCATCTGGATGAAGTTGACAAGGATTTGTGGAAGGTTGCAGTCTTATAGGATGGTGTAAAGAGGTGAGGGTGTATTACACGAGTGAATTTTGGATTGAAGGGACTGCAAGACCTGAAAAGATCGATGAAATTGGAATATGAGAAATATGAAGGAACCAATAAAGTACTTTCAGTGGTGGATGCTGCCAAGTTTATTCAACCTAAACTAATATTAATAAATTTAGAAATCAAATGAAAACCCTCAGAAATATTTGTAATCTCATGTCTAAATTGTTTTAAATTCTGTTGGAAACCAAACCAACGTCTTTGAGATTCATTCGATAGCCTTTTAATGTTCTTCGGAGCCTTCTGGTATCAATTTAGTATAGAATATTCATCCTTTGTTTAATATCCAAGGTGTGTTCCTCAGGAAATTCAAGGTGTTGAGGAATTTGTATAGTTGAAAATCAGTAGTAAATGCACAGTAAATTTTGCGAAAATCGGGAAACTCGTCATGATTTATAAATTTCATTCGTTCCTTCAATTTTAACTGTCTGATGGATAATTCTTAGCTGTCAAAAGAATAACTTGTATGAGAGTTTAACCATACAGAAGCAGAAACATATGTACAGTTAATACATAGTTCAACTTGATGAATCAATGCAAAAGGTCATCTTGGACCCCTACATATATTTTAGTTTATTATTTGTAATAATGAGCATTTTTAATCGAGGGATGAAATTGATCTAATGAGTTCAAAACTTTTGATAAAACTATATCAGCGGCGTTCCTTGTTATTGGAAGCACTTTTCTTCTAAACTTGTTGTCTATTCCGCTTCTTATATATTTTTTACTTTTTACTATATTCTTTTTATAGTAAAAATATTGGGGTGGACCCATGTTTTAAATATGATTGAAGTGATAAGTTACAGACCATCTCTGTACTACATTACATTGCTTAAGTAATGTTAATGTAATAATTAAGTTGTTTCGGTTATTCTTCAGATTTACTACCATTTCTTTAATTATATCTCATTATTTACGGAATACTCCATATATGTAATTTAATTAATGGAAATGGGAATTCACAATCTTCAATTTTATTTAACACGAGTAACAAACAGTCCTCGAAGTAAAGTTTCAAGGTATTAGAACATCCATGTTACTCTCCTTGTGGAAAAATGTGACTACAATCACGACTTTATTCCAGAAACCTTGTTGAAAGGGCTATGATGCTTGTGGTGAAAACCAACAAACCAACCTGGTTGTTGAAAACCAAAGTACTTAACCACAATTTCTAAGACTAGGCTTTGGTGCAGAAACTTGATCGTGCGGAACGACCTTTTAAACAGTTCGTCTTCTTGTGGTTTTGGTGGGATTTTGATGAAAAGAAATGGTACAGAATGGTTGAGGTCGGATGGGAAGTGTCAAACAGGGATCGGTAATTAAGAAGCAGTCACTGTTTGGACATGGTAATGAGGGAGGGGGGAGCGGATGTTGAAACCACTTGCTGGTGCCACGCTGACTAATCTTCAACCGCCTGAATAAATGCAATCACTTGGAAGGTAAATAGAAAAAAAAATATTCGGCCTCGTTAACTACCGTTGCCTTTCCAACTTCTTGAATCGTAGCTGATCCATTGAGAGCAAGGGCGAAGCAGCTCTGGCGGATACGCGGGAGGGGAGGGCTTTTTGGGTTTGAAGCCCCCCCTCACAAAAAAAAATATAATAAATTATAATTTTTTATTCATAGTTCCACATTTGTTACCGAGGTCGTTCTTACCTAAATACTTTAACAATTATATTCTCTTTTTGAATTATAACACGTATCTAGGTAGTTGCTACTAATATATAGGCAAGTGTAAAGAAAAGTTTTTTTTTTTTTTTTTTTTTTTTTTTTTTTTTATTGAAAAATATTACTATCTGTCTCAAGGACATTTCATCTCACACATCTCAAGGATCACATTCACACTCTATGTACAGTAAATAAATTAAATTATACAGAAAAATAATATATATACAATAAATAAGAATAAAACAACCTAAAAAATAAATGAATAAAAAGAAAACATACATACCTATTTACAATATATAAAAGCTCTATATAAAAGTTATTTCTAAAAGCATTATTGTTCCTGTAATTACCATTCTTTTTTTAAACATGCATTCAAGGACCACATAAACATAATTTTATATAGTTTCATTTTTTTAAATTTTGTTTGTTTGTATTATATCATATACTTTAAATCGTATATTGTATAATATATAATATGTATCTATTATATTTAATGGATACTACTTTACATTTAAATCATATTTTCTTTTAATACATCTCAAATTCAGTTCCTTCATAAATAGAGGCTAAAATTTGGTTTCTTTGTATTTATTGTAGTTTTTTTTTATAATTTCCAAATATGGGGCTCCTTCAAGGCCGATAGTTTATATATATATATATATATATATATATATATATATATATATATATATATATATATATAGAGAGAGAGAGAGAGAGAGAGAGAGAGAGATGTAATGTAATTAATATTATACATAATATGACATCAATAAATATAATAATGTGATGAATTATTATAGCATCAAATTTTGATGCGTTAATATCATTCACCTACAGACTGTCGGATCTGCTAGGAGAGGGACGACTTCCGGGCTGAAGCCCCCAATTTCAATGGTCCATATTTGTTTCTGAAAATTGATACTTAAACAATCATATTATGTTCACTTTTTAAATCATGACTCAAACCCATGCAACTAAATGTATGCACGTGTAAAGAAAAAAATATACATAATTATTTTTTAGAGCATTACCGTTTTTTATTAGAATAAAGCTTCAAGGACCACTTAAAAAACATTTCATATAGTTCCTTCACGAACAAAAACAGGATCATACTTAATACCCCTCCTCCCAAAAAAAAATTATTAAATCCATCCATCCATCCGCTGGATTCGTCCGATACTGCTAATTAGAGTACATCTTGGCTAAAGAGAATACTTCTCAAGAGTACATTATCGTATCCATTCTTAAGAGTTTTATATTATGTATTAATAACTTACCGAAACAGTAAGGTTTTAATGAATCATTTTCAAAGAGCCTTGCTTGGATCGGTTCAAAGAAGAATTTTAAAGATTGTTGACATTTTGTTTTGGCATCCTCTACCTTTTCCGCCCATAATTCATTTCTCACTCTACCTTATTCATTTTTTTTCTAGGTCTATTTATCTAGTCTACCCGAATTTTCATTAATTCGCCTCTAAATTGGCTTTAATTTTGAATACTTCGATTATTAATAATTATTTTGTCTTCCTAGTGGCTTTTGTTTCGTGTTTTTATATATGCTAGTAAACAATAAAATATGTTTAACTCTACGTTATTTACCTTACTATATTTCAGAATACTATATCCACGTATCAACTAAAACAAAACGATACAGTAAAATATTTTTTTTTTTTCTTTTTTTAATTTACACTTTTAGTATTTTTTCGATGTTACGATTTTTTTTTATATATATGACATCAAAGTCAAAGATAATCTTCAAAACTAGACATTACCATCATCCATTTCCAAAAAAAAAAACACCTCAATTAATTAATGATTAGTTTTGTTTTAAATATTCAAGATATTATTAGTCATTTTAAAACAACGCTTCAAGTCACTAAAATATCAGTAAATAACCAAGCAGTCGTATGTTTCTTCAATTCAGGAGAAAAAACAAAACAAAATTTAAGGTAAATTCGGATGAACTCGAATTTGGGTACCGGGTATTCAACATTGCTGTTATTTGTTAAATATACTTTATGCCCGATATATAAACATTTGAGGGACCATAACACAGAGAAATATATTAGTGAAGAAAGCAATTCAGTATTAACAAGTAATTTATTAACTATAGAAAAACCTGGTAAAGTTAAACGATACATTTTATTTCACGGACATACATTTTATGCGGGAAGCCTTAAAATCAGATCATTTATTATGAACGAGTTCTAACAATATTTATGTATACGTTTACCACAAGAAATTCTGGAATCTTCGACTAAGAAGCTGATCTAACTATTTATTGTTGCATTTTGCTATATTGTATTGTATATGGTTCTATCGTATGTTGTATTATCGGCATATAATACCCGAACATATCATTGGTATTTTTTTGTTAAGTCTTTCATTGTATATTTATTTAATTTTTTTCTAAGTCAATATTTTTATTTATATTGTTATACAGCTGTATTTTCATCATAATTTATATTTTCCAAATTATTTCTATATTTGTTTAATATTTTATCATTGATTTTTCTTTACGTAATAATGTTTTTAAACGAGCCAGACCTCCTGTAATTGAATATATTACAAAATACAGTTGTTTTTTTCATTCGTTCATTCATTCAACTATGTTACTATATACGTCGGCAAACGTAATAAACCTTTGATTATTGACCGCATATCCTAGTCAGGATATTTTTCTTCCTTTATGATAATTATAAAATACCTGAGAGTTCCCTGACGACAATGAATTGGTGAAATGCTGATGTTAAATATTCACTGGTATGAATGTGTTCATATATCACTATAATTATTGTCCACGCTACAGATTATTATATTTCTAAATAAACATAAGTAAATAAAATAATATTCACTGTTTTTTCAGAAACATGAGGCTTATGATCCTCAAATAATAATGGAGTCTAATCGTATACATTAAGTCACCGATTTCTTCCAGTTTTCCAGTACATTCAAAAGCGACCAATGGAATTATTTCTGCTGATCATTAGTGTTGCCAAATATTGGTCGTGCGCTTTGCAAGATCAAGACCAAGGCCGCCTAACTGTTGCAAGACCAAGACCAGGATTGGTAAAAAAAAATCGATTTTTTGACTAAAAATTAAGGCAAAATAGTTACTAATACTTGACAATCTTAGTTACTATATGTAAGTAATTGGTGTATCCATTATAATTTTGCATTTAACTCCTCTAATTTTTCATTCGGGCTTAGTTATGTTTCTCCTATCTAAAAAATGACAGTAATATCTCTATAATAATAAGCTAATAAGTATCTGCGAGACTCTTGCGCAAGACCAAGACCATGACCAAGACTGAGTTTGCAAGACCAAGACTCATCCCGGTCTTGCATTTGGGCTACACTACTGCTCATAATTATTTTATTTGTTTATAATTATTTTATTTTTTAAGTAATGCCACTAACCAAATTCAAGATGGATGAATATGATATGAGGAAGGAAGGATAAGATATGATGGCCGATCTTGACCGAGGAAAGTCGCGGGCAAGGACCTGGTCTACCTTGCGCAGTGTGACTTGCAGGTGGCCGGCACAGCTGTCAGAGGCACATGCTACTCCACTTCGACCGTTACGATCCGTTTTACCATTTTCTTCAAATTGACTCCCGTCTTCCTTGGAGATACCTTTCGATGCCATCTGGTCCCCGGGAGCCCCTTTGAAAACTTTATTGAAACTTCTTGGTCTATTTTCGATTCCTGCTATTTTCAGATTCGGTTCGTCCCCGCGACAGAAGTGTGACGGCCTTATATGTTTGCCCCTGTTTGAGGGAACCTGTTTCTTTTTATAAAACCCCAAAATCCGTACGTTGATATATGTATTAGTATGGACGATAAATGCTAGTTAATCTTGGCAACTTGAAAAACATGATTTTTTTTTTTTTAAGACCACTATGCCAGGAGAGGCATGTTAGTCATTTAGAGTTACTAAGGCAGTTGAAACTTCATATATATATTTTATGGACCTCATAAACATAATAAATATAGCTGCCAATTAAATTACAAAGTAATTAGTATTACAGTCATAAATAATTGCAAAACAAAGGAATTGAAGGTTTGCCTGATTATAATAAAAAAGAATAAATATTCTAGATAAAATAATTATAATTGAAAAAAAAAATCCGTTTCGGCGATACCTATACTAAAATTGGAAACTTCATGTATAAGAAAAGATAGTTGGATCTATATTTCTTTAAAGTTAGCTGTGATATCCATCACATAATTTTTAGGTAGTATTAACTTCACGGCACAGAATAAAATAAACCAGATGTGTTTTTTTGTTTTACTTAATATAAAAAAAAAAAACATCTTCAAAATTGTAGTAGCTCATCGATTTTTAAAGTTAGTGAGAAAAAAAAAAGTTTAAAAAATCCTCTCATAATACAAGTGTAGTTGCTAACCATAAAAAATAAATTAAAATAAAAAATGAATAAATTTAAAAAAATGAGGCTACTTACCTATAGGTATTAGTGCACCTATTGCCAGATTAAAAAAAACAAACTTAAAATTATATAAGTTAATTTTATGAGTAAACTAACTATACATAAAGGACAAAAATAGAGAAAAAGAAGGCCTACAAGGATTAATAACAACAACAACAACCAACTAATTTGGAACTATGTTTTATCTTTGTAAAAATTGTTGAATTATAAATTAATCAATGATACAACTTATCTCTTAGAAGTTATTAATTGTAATTATTTTCAATCATTTTAATAATTAATAAATAGTTTTTCGCAATAAAAAAAAGTTATTAATAAATTGAAAATTAATCTCGAATATAAAGAGAAAATATTGTGAATGACTGTGTTCATAACCAAGCAGATTATCTCAATACCATAGAATGAGAAATTCCTGTTTGTCCTTTATATAATTAAGAGAGAACCCGTATTCGTGTATACATATATATATATATATAGATGTAATGTAATTAATATATAATGTACAAAAGAATGGTACTTACATTAATAATTTTAATATGACTGTAGTGTGAAATGTTGTACACGAAAACATGACCGATTATTATGTACATAAAATTGTAAATATCGTTAAATAAACTTATTATTAAAAAAAAACATTATATACGTGTATGTGTAAAAAAACAAGATCAATATAACCTTCCTGTTCCATCAAAATATATTAATCTCCTTTACTAATAAATAAATTCTGTTTATGGCTGTATTACTATTAATATGGTATATATTTGTAGTAACATTTTTACTACTTTATTATTTTGATATTTAATAAAGTACATAGTAAAATTATTATAAAGTTCACTGCTGTACACCGTACAGTATTGTTTTATCCTAGATAACTAATTAAACAAAATATTTTCCCCTTGGTACATTAGTTATTAATAATTAAACTTCACATTTGGGAACAATACATGACAAACTGTATTTTCAAATTCGTTTCAAATTAGTACCGCAACTGTTAATTATCGTGTCGAACCGCGATTCGTTGTTGATAAATAAGTGAGTACCTGACCCTCCAGTTGGTTAGTTTTATTGTATTGTTTTATTCGCATTAACTAATTAAATAAAACTATTTTCATCAAGTCATTTTAATTAATAATAATTAAACTCCACATTTGTGAAAAATACATCTCAGACTGAATTTTCTTTATTTTTTCAATATTGTATTGCGGCTGTTAATTATCGTGTAGGACCGCGATTGGTTGTTGTTAGATAAGTGAGTACCTGACCCCTCAGTGGGTTAGTGATCGTTACGGAGATGGTCGAGTGCTTGTTAAGCGTCTCAATTGGTTAACAATCCTCCCCTCCCCTCCAACTTTCTCAGGGACAGATTTGAACCATTTCGGAAAATCGGATGCAGAATACATCCTATACTTTTTTTTTATTACGATTTTTTTTTTTTTTTACTGTTAATAGTTCTCGATTAAAACCTCGTTTTCGGGAGACTTGACCCGTGGGAGTCCGTAATAACAGCGTTCAGATTCATTTAGTTCATCGTGGGAACTCCCTACAGGCTTGAGATAGTACTCGGATTTTCCTTTTTCTTTCCATTTTGTTTTTAAAAAAAATTTCTTCCCCTCATTACTTCGAGGAAAATCCGAAAGTCTGAAGCACTCAAATCTTTAATAATTTCGCTCGCTAGGTTCTTAATTAACGAGTTCATAATTAAATGTTTTTATATCTTATGATATTGACCAACATAAAAAATTGAAGATTTCTTTAAAAATCAGATAATAAACATCTTTCTATGTTTACTAATCGTATTGTACACATAATTTTTTCCGTGTTTACCCCCCCCCTCCCATATGTTTATTTAAGAGACGGCTGCCCCTGTTCACCTCTAATCTGGGCACGTGTGTTACGTTTGTATTAAGTGATTGTTTGTATCTGACTCGCAATCGTTGTCAAACCAAATAGCAAGTCATCTTCGGTTGTCTTGGGAACATGTTATCCACCAGGAGTAAACACGAGCACGAATCAGAGCATCTTGTCAATGCATTACTACATTATTATGTACCATTGATTATAAATAAATATAACATTTAATTCGTAAAATTAATTTTTCCTCCATGAGGTGAACATTATAGAAATTGACGCTCGAATTAAATAATAGGTCATAAAAATATTCGCGATTTATATCAAATTAATAAAAAATAAACAGATCTCACAGATAAATAAAAACAAAGTATAGCTCGTACGGTAAAAAAATAAATTATAAAATCATACCTTTTTCAAGCTTATAGTGCTGTATCCAATAAAAGAAAAATATATTTAAAAAATATGAAAAAACTGTTTAATGATACGTATTAATGCTCAGTATAATATCCAGTAAAAATCTGTTATGATTTCCTTGCTCATGTTAAGACGAACAAAGAAACATAACATAAATCATGAGAAATGAAAAAGTCTAAATACAATGATGTAAAGAAGTAAACTCGTTACATTGTCATGTTAAAAATAATTGCCATATATATACACATTACATTTTTTAAATAAAATTAGTAAACCTATTTACTAATGCGTATTGGTGCTTAATATGAATCAATGAATGAATAAAGTCTTTTATCACAAAAAAATTAACATATTGCTCTTTTTTTAACTTATTATAATACTTGCTACTTCATATGTTATTTACATATTTATATAATATTGTTGTTTTGTTTATTTGTGTCATGTTAATTTAATGCTCAATATAATACGCCATAAATGACTGTTATGATTTCTTGGTTTCTCTTTAGAAGGGCAATGAAATATAGTATAAACATAACGAATGATATTACTAAATATGTGAAGAAATAGAAACATTTATGGATTTCATCGCCATAGCTATTTGTCTTGGCCAATACATGATCTGACAAATGTTTTTTCAAAACGAATTATTATTCATAACAAATCAATATTCATTAATTTTTCATTTCTTAATTCCATGTCGAAATTCGCTGGGGTTATTAACCGTTGACGTTTTCATTTCATTTGCAAGGTGTGTTGACTGCTTTTCTTCATTTTTAAATATGGAAATTTCAACCTAATTTATGGCATATGATTGTCCCACGAGGTTGAATTGTCTGATCTAAAAAAAAAAAAGTTATAAGAAATTAGTTTATCATCTAATTCCTATATATATGCGTGTATGTATATATATATATATATGTGTGTGTATGTATCTATATATATATATATATATATATATATATATATTATATATATATATATATATATATATATATATATATATATATATCCCACCGATTGCATTCCAAGGAGACTCAAGCATTGTTCTGTGGTGGTATTTCTTCTGATGCTCGCACGGATTTAGTGGTTGGTCAGCAAATGTCCTCAATTGAGTATTTAATGTTTACATGTACATATTTAATATATACGTACTAACATTTATAAGTGCCATTGGATAATAGATTCCTCCTGAAGCATGGAAATGTACCACACAGAACTTATAGTGAACTTGATTATCTTCAGGAGGTTGCTGTCATATCATTGGATGGTCCAATGAGAAGTCATTGCCTCAATCCGATATAGCGTGTTTTGGAACTTTTCGAGCTCGTTGTGTGGTACCTGAATTTAATTTTAGAATAATTTAAAAAAAAATTGTTATTGAATATTACTACAATATACCGCAGGAGTTTTATTAATAATGTAATCTTTGTTGCTGTATGAATTAGTAAATTAAATTCCATATATTTTTCACATTTTATTTGAGAAAATCCAATTAATTTTAAAACGTCGCATTAACTTTTTCCCACCGGTTCATATATTTCATGCTTATGCAAACTTTTATTGAACTAGATACGATAAACAACTTTGTGTGATCAGTTGCTTATAAATAAAGCCCATTAGAATATAATATAAATTAAAAACATTAATGTCGTTTTGTCAATATTTTTTATAAAGTCTACTCTCGATAATTAGAATATTTCAACAATTTGAACTCTTCACCTGTTAATTTCGGTAAATCGAAAAAATGTAATATAATTAAATTATTTTTTTACTTTTTTTTATTGATGAACATTACAATCTGTCTCAGTTAAGGACACCAATAGAGTTCAGAGAGTACATTCACACCGAATTAAATAATTATAATTCAAACTAGAACACTCCCCCTTTTATAATTCATTAATTAAATTCAATCAATTTATAATGAAGCTATATATATATATATATATTAGGTTAAAATTTAGGGATAAATTTATTATTAAGTCGTATCTATTCTTAAAATACATTTTAATTTTTAATGTTCACTGGCTGTGAAAAATAAAATATAGCTTACCGTTTTTTTTCTTCTGCATCCTGGCATAACAATATGTTACGTGACTGCAAACAATACATTAAATAATTCGTCCTTCAGAACAGGTTGTCAAAAAAAAAGCCTCAAATGAAAAAATATTATTCCGAGAATGTTTTAGAATTATAAAATTTATTTATAACTATATTTATTTATTGTTTTAAATCAGTTACAGCAAGATTAATTAAACTTAACATATTTGTTTTCTAAAATTTAAAATATGATATGTATTTGTATGTCAATAAAATAATTTTTTTTAGAAGAAATCAGTATGTATTCTAATTATATTCAGAAAATAAATCTTATATATGAGTATTTTATTTTATTAATTTAAAATCGAAATGTTTATATGATGAATCAAGGAGACGTGTTCATATGGGAATCGCAAATAAAATAAAGATAGATATATAGAATCTAATTTATACAAATGAAAAACTAACTTTTTTTAGCTTTTTTCCCGAAAACATACTTAAATTTTTTAAATAATGTTGTTAATTCTGTAATAATTGTCACACGAAGCTAAATATTTTGTTATAATATTATTTACTCCACTCTTATGCTTTTTGTTAAGTAACAGATATACTCTAATACACATTGTGTTGAATATTTGGGTCCAGTACTTAATAAGGATACCTCAAAAGTAAATGTTCTGCTGCTTGTCCCAATCTCCGAAATCCATGATCAATTGTTATTTGTTGTTATTTTTCAAGAATCAATGAAAGTTCAGGTTCTCATTTTTTAGTTATATATGTCTTGTTCACTGGACGAACAGCTGATATATATATATCAACTTATCAAAGAATGTTAGTGGACTATTTCTATATATCATGGGTGATAGATAGACAGGTCGTTTCAACCAAAGCTTGCGGATCCCCTAATGATGACCCACAAGCTTGAGTTGATACTTTGATAATGAAAATCTTTAAAAAATGCTAACTATCTAACACCCATGTTTCAGGTTTTATTATGTCTCCTTTGGGTACTCTTTATCAACGAACAGATCTCCATATTTTTCCCCGCTAAAGATTTCATTTGTATCAAGCGATAAATCGATTGTCCGTTTTTGGTATAAATGATACACTTGCATATTCTTACACGGCACATTATCCAAGAATTTTCTTTTTCTATGATTCCTTACCGGATAAAAGCACGAAAGGAGGAAGGAGCAACTCACTTTAGTTCCATGTATATTCCTATTTTTCTAGAAACTTTTCTGGAACTGTTCCAGTTTTTTTTTTTTAAACTTCTTGTAAATGTATTCAGGATACAGTGAGTACACAAACTCCTTAGCTAAGAAAATGGAGGTGAAAGCAGTGATGCGTTAAACCGTGGGAGATCCCCCTCCATCATCACCACACCCTTCCATGACCGTTTCAGGTACCCATTTCCGACAAATATGACGATGGTGCTCTCAAGAGTTAGCGTATCCTGGATGCAAATGCTGTCTCTTTCAATCTTGGTAACTGGAAGATCTGATAAAGGCGTTATCTTTCTGAGAAAGGCAGCTTCTAGAAACGCATCGTCTCTTGCAATGATAATCGAACAAAACAAGTAAATATATTTTTTGGCGTTTTCTTGAAAATTACTTTAATACTGTTAGAAACTAGCTCTACTTCATACTTAGTTGAGCCATAACGTTCTTATCAATATATATAATTGAAGAGAAGTTGGTTGGGGTCTTAGGTCAAAAAGTAAAAATAAATAAATAATATTTCTTTTTATTTCCTTTGTGCCGACGTTTCCGCCTTAGTTTCAGGCCTAAGCAATGCCAAGATAACATAAAATATAAATATTGAGAAATGATTAACGGTTACAAAGCAGGTACTTATAAGGTTTGTTACCGTAACTTTATACTCCCTTAATCATTTTTATATATCTATTTTTACTTATCATTTCTCAATATTTATATTTTATGCTATCTTGTCTCTGCTCAGCCTTGATTAAAGCTTGAAACTTCGGTTTTAACGAAATATAAATAAATATAATTAATTTAATTTTACTTTTTATTTTGATTGAAAACTCCAACCAACTTCTCTTCAATTAAGTCACTAAGCCATAAAGTAATCTCTTGTAAAATAAAATTATTTGACACTTCGATGAATTTTTCTTTAGTAAAATCACATTTTCTTTTAATATGACTGTTTTTGATATAGCGTAGTGTTTCCATTTATAAAAAACTTCTAAATTCACTAAAATATATTTAAATGTGTAGGGTCATCCACTGTTGGATCTGCAGGTGGCTTTCGGGCTTATGCCTCACAAAATAGAATAATAATTTTTTTGTTATGCATATTTTTTACTGCAATTAGTCTGAGCTAAATATTTAAACAATTACAACATCTGTACTCTTTTTAAATAATTACGCACGTAAGCATCATATGTTCGATTTCGACCACACGCAGGCCTGTGGGGAGTGGACTTTCGGACTAAAGCTCCACTCATAATGGACAAATTAGTTTTCTTTAATAGTTCTTTATTTATTTGTTTCCTTGAGTGATCTAAGTCGAATACCTAAACAATTACAATCTGTTATATTTTTTAAATTATAGTGCATATACAGGTACTACATATAACCACGTAATATGAAAAAAAAAGTTGCTTTAAAATTGTTATGTGAATGTGTTCATATATCACTATAATTATTGTCCACGAGACAGATTTTTATATGTCTAAATATATATATAATAAGCTTTCGGGATAAAGCCGTCTCTAAAAAAAAAATTAAATTCTAGAACCGCTAGTATTGTATTTAATTTCGATATTATTGCAACTCTGTTAGATTTAAGAATTATGTCACATGTCATGATCGGAAATATTTTCTTGTGCTTAACTTTGTTTTAAACTTTGTCAAACTTAATCCTTTCAGTGTTGTTTTCATAAATATTAATGATATGATTGATCAGTATGCTCTGTATTTGGAAACTCAACACACTTGAGCAGCCTTACAATTTCATTGTACATCTCTCTGAGCATGGAGATTTCTTTTGTCGAGACGTCGATTGACATTTTCAAGTATTTTTACGAATGTCATTATGTTTACTTGAATAAATATTTTACAATACCTAACACTACAAGATTATGTTGGAATATCCTCATGATTTTTATCGCGTTATATTGTGTATCTCTATTTCTCCATGGCTGTCGCTTGATAAAGACTTCCGTCGCTATCACTGACTCATTGACGAAGGAGATCACACCAGTCGTTTCCCTCTTATTCATTGTTTTAATATAATTAAAACAAAACTGAATTCAAACTTCCCGTTTTTTTTTTATTTATTTCATTTTCGTAATTATAATTTTAAAACTGATGTGTCCATTTTCTAATAGTTGTGATTTTTCTCTTGCAGATATGCCAGCACAGGTTCCTCCGCTAACTCCTGGTACGAATAAAAAAATGACTGAAGCGTTGAAGGCGTCATTCGCATCTTGGGAAAAAGAGCAGATCAAACTGAACATTGTCAAAGGTAAGTCTTATATATATTGTTAATATCTGTTTCCATTTTAGCGCTGATTTTTGCAACAGTACGGTATCAATACTGTTGACATATCTGATGATCTAATTCACATTGTTTTGCGCTAGCCTTAAGTACACTCAAGAAGTCATACGTGCAGAGATGTGGTTACACAGCTGCTCTCTATTCCCCCACTGCTCAAAGATGGCTAGGGGTTAAAGATGGTTGCTGTACATACAATACAGATCTTATTTGTGTGATTTCCACAGAACTAATGTTAATTTTATGTTAATGTTAATTGGAACAAAAAAATATACCATAGGATGGTATATAGTCCGTTTTGCCTAAAACATTTGCCTGAAACATAGTGAATAACTTCACCTCATCGTAATCTACAACTTATATATTCACGTAAATTCTGGCAATTGGAACGTTTTCAATCTAAATATCGGCAAACTTAGTCTATTTAACTAGCTACAAAAAACTCATGAACAGCCATTTCCTTTCCATCTGAATCGTAAGGTAATTTGGTCATAACATTGAAAAAGACGGTGTCATACAAAAATATTGGACCGTTTGGCGTTTTCTCCATCCTCAACATGTCAAAATTAACAGGTTTTATAGGCCATTATTGTTATAATTAATATTGTTGTAGGCCACCATTATATTCAATTTTGTTATCAAATTATATTACAATTTAAGTGGAAAGCAAGTGGGTATTTATGAGTTTTGAGTACCCTATTAAATGAATTAATTTGATGAGAGAATGTCCCATTTCTGAGAATAAAATTAAAAATAAACTTTTTTTAGATTCCGATACGTTGTAGGCCATTCACGAAACTTTAAACGGTTGTTAATAACTTAAAGAAAAGGGATCAGTAAGTTTGGATTTATTGAGATAATTAATCAAACATTACGTCTCAAATGGAATCAGAAAAAAATATGAATGGTTAGCCACACCATCCTCCAGAAATCACAAATTTAATAATTTTCATATTAACATGTAATTAATCCAAGATGACATAAGTTTTCACACGTTTGCTAAGTATGGGATGTTGTTAAATTGCGGTATTAATGTTCAAGATAACATTAATTTTTACAGGGTGAGCATTTCTAAAAAGTTTTGTGGACGAGTTATAAATGGAAATTAACTTCAATTCGATATTTGGATGTACGTTCAATATGAATATTTTGTCCTTAGGATCATACTATTATTCGATGATTCCATATTAGTGGGTTTATATGAAAAAAGACATGTGCATGAATCAAAATATGTTATTTTTCAAACCATAATTTCAGGGGAGGTATGATGTGAAAGAATATTTAATCCGCTAAGAAAAGTTGACCATTTTAACACCATTTATCTGGTAGCATTGATAACGATAAAATTCATTATAAACTTAAGACGAATTAATGAATAATAAAAATTGAGATGTATATTCACATATTTCCCAACTTCTTCATTCCATTTATGGGGAAGATTAATAGTAAAGGAGATGAGGGAAATAGCTGGTGTTTGAATGAGCTTAAAAGGAGGGAATTTTACGAATGGAGTTGGGTGTGGAATTTAAAAACGAGGTAACTCGAATTACTGAGGATTTTTCAAATAATGCTGTTCTGTGATAGGAATAAACAAAAAGAAAGCCTGAGATACATTATTTGAAGGGTTTGGAAGAACATAGGTTGATGAGATCAAGAATGTTGTTTGACTTTTTTCTTCCCCCAGGATTGAAATAGGAAGAGACCTAGGTCTTCGTAAATTAGAATACACATGAGAGCTTCTTGAAACGCCAAAAATGAACCCTACGAAACTATTCATTTATCTTTTCAGTTTCATTTCGTGCTTACCTCTGATAGCCCTGCATGCTCTAGTATCCGTAGCCTCAGTGGAGAAGAACGATGGAGGAACAATTATGATGACTTCGGTGAATAGGACCTGATTAAGGGTTCAGATGGAGTTTTGAACGATTTGGAAAATGTGGTTATTCCAGATTAGGTATTGATCAAAGGTAAAACCGAGGTTTTTAGACAGTTTTGGATTACAACATGAAACGTGAATTGGAATAAATCCTTCCTTTATACATAGGCTCACAACTG
Source organism: Nezara viridula (assembly GCA_928085145.1). Taxonomy (NCBI): domain Eukaryota; kingdom Metazoa; phylum Arthropoda; class Insecta; order Hemiptera; family Pentatomidae; genus Nezara; species Nezara viridula. Next base: position 165,547,001 of record OV725078.1, on the reverse strand, counting down.
TTGAAAATCGCTCAATATTTACGAAATTATCATTCTATTAATCATAAATATAACCATTCGTATGTAGTAATAAAAACAATAAAATCATAAACAAAATTTAATTTCACATTTCTTTACATCCATTTTGCTTTTTTCTTCTACAGATCCTAGGGAATGGAATGAGACGGCGGTTGAACATTGGTTATCCTGGGCGATCAGGGAGTTCTCCCTGGAAGGCGTGAAGCTCCAGCAGTTCTGCATGCGAGGAAAAGACATTTGCGCCATGGGCAAAGAGGCCTTCCTCGCCAGAGCTCCCCCCTTCATGGGCGACATCCTCTGGGAACACCTAGAAATATTACAAAAAGGTAAGTGGAAGATTTAGGGTTTATTTTATACAGTATAGCATACTAGGGAAATGATATGATGATAGTCCGCTAACCAGGATTTTGTCGTCACTATCTTGGGTCAATTGGAATCATTATTATCCGAAAGAATTATCATTTTACTATGTTATGTCAGTGTTATCTTCAATGAATATGAGCTGAAATATTTTTATGTGTAAGTTTCTATACATTGAAATCGTCTAACGCCTTATACCATCCCCGAACCGTTCTTGAAATTCTGTTGCGGGATTATTTCGCTACAACTTGATTGATGTAATTTGTATTATCCCCATCATAATTACTGTAATTAAAGAACAGCAAATAGCCATCCAGATATTTTCTTTTAGCAGAAGGTGGAAGATGCCAGTCGCCAAATGACTAGCGGACACTTCGGTATTCAAGGAACGCTCGTGGACAGAATGCGTCTGGCACTTCGGCATTCAGAAGTCATATTGAGCTCTCTGCGTTGGGTATAGATAGATTTATTGCAATTTATCGCTCAATTCAATCAGTTAATTGTTTATTTCGTCATTTAATTTACTTTTTTACGATGTGATTTATCTTTCGTTAACACTTTCGATTTTTAATGTTAGCAAGAAGTAGGACGAGGTTTCAAGAAAGTAAATGTCTTTTAATTATTATAGATTTAATTTTGGTTATTGTAGTCCTCTTTTTTTTCTCCCCCTCTTATTTATATTTCAGCAGAAAAATAATTTGTGTAAAGGTTTTTTTTTTTTTTTATTCATTGGTATTTACAACTGTATTATAAAAAAAAAAATACAACTAGTAAATGTGCACTTAGGAATATAATAACATGAAATCTCTTGTTGAGAAACTACCCACTGATGGCACTCAAATAATAAATTAATACAAGAAGATCACGAGGCCACCTTCTTTTCTTCAGACGCCTCGAAAGGTTATCAGAAGGAGGAAGTAAGCTTTGAAACGAGAGGGTTCGGATGGTTCTGCAGTTTGTTATGGAAGGATAGGTATCTGGATTGAGCCAAATCGGAAACATATGGAACATTAAGGTCTTTATCGATTATTTTATTTGTGGCAAAGTAAGGAGCGTTGAGGATTTTACGAAGGATTTTGGATTGGATACGAGAGGAATTCGATGGTTTAGTGGAGCTCAATTCCGTAAGTCCAAATAGGTCTCATTATTGTCATATATAGTGTAAAGACTTAAAAAAAATGCTCTTAATGATTTCTAAATGTATTGTTTTGGCTTCCAATGCATAACTTCAGGGTTTTTTTTTTTGTCTAGTGCCTAAAACTGTTAAAGAACACTTAGCCAGGATAAATTTTATAGCTCTCATAGTAAAGCATGGCCATAGACATCATACAAAGAAACGTCCTTTGAAAGACTGCCATATACATTTCATATGTATATAATACACGGTAAATCGTCACTAAGGCTGAGTCACCGCTTGAAACATTGCCCAATTGACACCATATCCAATATATTTCAAGATATATATTTGCTTAAAGCATATTCTGAGGTCATAAATTCATATACGTTAAACTTAACGAATACATCACATTACAAGTTGGGTCAGTTCTTGTTAGTACGTTGAGTTGAATCTATCCTTGTATGTATTGTTCTCAGGTGTGGAGTACACCGATTGCTATCCCCCATAGGGTGTCACCCCTCTGGGTATAGACTTCATCCATGGATTCCACTTCGTCAACATGGGGTCCATCCCAAGAACAAGGGTCCAACACTTCGTATCATCTTACAAAGTAGGGATGAGACCTATTGGTCCAGTTGTTTGGGTGGTTGGTTTTCTTCAACAATATGGCGGTTTTTATTCTCGTTGACCAGTTATTTCCCTTGTATTTATTTATTTTGTGTATTGATACGAATTTATTTGTTAATTCACGAAATATCAACAACAAAAAAAGTACATGTATTTAGGATAGTACTTATATAGTCAAATATGTATGCTGTTCTTGTAGTTACCGAACTACATACATTTCTAAAAGTGGTTTGCGTAGTCTTTCCTTTAACTCCACTTAAACGTTTCATCAAAAAGGAACACTTTTATGAAACTCAATGATAAAGGACTCCTTTCTGCGAATTTGATTGCAGAGATGCCTCTATAAAAAAACAACGTTATTCCCGTCACCTCCTTTACTTACTCGATTTACTTGCTCAATCAATACTTTTTCCCCCCAAGATGTAAGATGAATAGAAGAAGCGTCTCATTTCATATTTTGAAAGTTTTGCTTCGATATTGACACTTTACCGACTTGTTTTTGAATGGCCAGTGTGTTTAACATAACCAATTGATCCAGTCTGTTTGAATTTCTCAACCACTCTCTTCACAGTTGATGGAGTTAAAATCACTATTCCGACCGTATTCTGTAAGAATTTTTCGACTTCATTATTTTAAAAATATTTTTCAACAATGAAAACACATTGTTGGCTCGTAAAACGCTTTATTTTTACTAATCCAAAACAATCAGCTGTTAAATTGACATAGAAAGAGGAAACAAAAAAGAAAGAACTGTGTTTTGTATTTAATTTAAATCTTTGCATTAATTTTGGGACACCTTATATTTGTCATAGGGAACGAGTGATTTATTATCAATTATATTATATATTTCAATATCTAATTATATATGAAGATAACAACATTTTTCTCGCGAACCGTAGATTGTTTCCGATAAATTGTGGTCATATCTTATTTTTTGAGGCCTAGCAAACTTCCTTTTACTGTTGTTTTATCAGTTCACTTTTGACCAAGGAAATTAATTTTTTATTCTGCAATCATTTTATAAATTAAATTATTGCTGATAATGATGTTGATTCCTTGCATAAATAAATATACGATTGATTCTCTATAATGCCATTGAAAAGTGGGAATTACATTTTATGAATAGTGGTGATCATTTCTTTATTTATGGCAATCCTTCAAGTTAAAACCACTTTCAATGATTACATCAGTAAAATATTCCTCTATAAATGAACTTTTTTTTTTAAATTATGGGTCTTCCATATAACTCGTACTCTCTTACCCTTTAGAGCATGAGAAATTGTTTACTACTAAAATGAAATATCAGCCTCAACTATCTGTCTTTAACCATATTATTAGTTAAATTACTGCATATATTGTTAGAATTTTTATTAAGTTAATCTTTGACCAGTTTCTTATTCTATTCTATTTTCAAATAAAAGTTCCATTTGAACAGCTTTGAAGGAATGTTATATTAAGTTTTATGTATATTGTAAAAGCCTAACTTATGATATCCAGTAATACATAAAGTTTGTTTGTTCAACTTGTAGATTTTTATCAATAAAGTTCTTTACCATACAAGGAATAATTGATACAAAGTTAGCATATCAATCAGTAATGAAGTATAAAAATAAATTGGCTATGAATGTAAATTAAGTTTAGGACATCTTGGTAACCATTAAAGTGCGTGCGGGGTATATCCTTATGCAATATTTTTATATATTTATGCAAAATTATGCATCTTGTAATTTCCTCCAGTGGTCCCTATTGCAAATTTTACACAATGGGGTTATCATTTTTCTTCTTAAGATATATCTTCATTTGGTGCCGCGTTTATCTTTCGTTGCAATCGATTTGAAATTTTAACAGCTAAATTTTATTTTCAAATAATAACAATAAGAATAATCAAAATTAATATATACATATATTTTTATGTTTTTAATTACATCAAACAGAATAAGACTCATTAGATGATACAAAAAGAATGCTTTTTATACTGTGGACAACAAATTTCAGAAATATTTTCCAGACAGAAACACAATTACAAATTTAAAACTATATTTTGATCTCATGTAAAAAATTATAACTAATTAATATCAATTCTAATTGTGAAAATCTTAATATTCTAAAACATATGCAACACATCAAGTTTTTAATATTGGTCGAAACATTTAATTATTAATTTATGTATATACATACGTGCATAAAATTAGGAATGATAAAATATGTTCAAATAAAAATTAATAAACCATTGTTATTTGTCTATTTAAATACATGTTTTATGTTCTATCATTAGTGATAATACATTTTCTAAATTACATTATTTATCTTTATAATAATTGGTAATGTGATATAAAACTTACTTGATCCATCGAAAGTCTCAGATATTTTTTGTTTGTATGCTAATTTCAGTTATGTATGTTCTTTTTTATCTTTTAGCCTAATTTTATGTATTTATTATCCGATTATCTATAATTTTTTTTTACTTTATAGTATTATAATCATTAATTTATTTTACAATATGCAATATGAATCGTTAAGGATCTAGTTTGTTTGAGACTATATACCCACTTATTCAACTATTAAAAAGTTTTAAAGTATGTATGGGCTGACCAAACCGGTCTGTAAATTAATAATATATATAGATAGAAAGTATCGATCGGGAATACAACTAAAAAATAATTTCCTTATATGTTGTACAAACAGTCGCGATAATTTTCATAATTAACGAACCAGTTCATGGTTTTTCCGCAAAAAGAATGCCATCGACACTAAATTGGCCGGTGATATCCGCAAATAGAGAATCAATATTTTTTAATTATTATTAAGTAATAAAGGCTAATAAATTAGTTCAACGTTTTATTAAAATAATAAATCAGAGCTGTATTTATTAATATTACAAAAATAATTAAAATTGACTAGTAGATAAATAGTGAAGTATTAGTGTAGAATCAGTATTCAAATAAACGATTAAACGATTTAATCATTGAATTTGGCTCGTATCCAATCCATACAATCCAAAATCCTTCGTAAAATTCACAATTTTTTTACGAATAAAGTTATCCATAATAAACTTAACGAGTTCCATATGTCATCGATTTGGCGTAATCCAGCCTAACCTTCCATAATAAACTCCAGACACGTCCGAATCCACTTCTTTACTTGCTTCTTCTACAATTATTCAATCCTTCTAGACGTCTGAAAAGAATGACATCGGGAACTTCTATTATAGAACTATTGTTGGAGTGCTAAATGGGTAGTTTCTCTGGATGGCTGGTTATGTTATATACATAGATCACAAGTTCTTGTTTGTTATGTTTCAATGAAGATATATATCTCATTAAAAATAAGAATACATCGAATGTTTCTTAATTAGACTAAGCAAACCAAACTTTAAATAACTATGCAAACCAAATTTCAAATAACTATGCAAATCAAACTTCATGTAATTATACAAATCAAACTTCATGTAAATGCAAATTATAAATGCTTTAGAATTATTTTAAATAATGTTCTATGAACGCTTTGGCAGAATTTAAAATAAATTAAGTTTGATAAGTATTCTGTACCACACTTATCAAGTCATTTGCGCGAATCTAAAAAAAAAAATAAAAATAATAAGCACTCTTGGTACAAACCTCCTATTCCATGCTCGTCCGCCTTATATTTTTAAAATTTAAGCAGTTTTCATGTCCACCAATGTTCCATTCCCGCCAATCTGATTTGACGATGTCGTTGAATGTCCACCACTGCCAGATTTTTCTGTCAGTTGTTTGTAAAGAGCAGCAACGTCCGCTTTGATGCGATTGGACGCTGGACGTGGAGGGGAGAGTTTCGGTGCAGACCAGACCATCCTCACCGCTGCTTCGGATCTCATTATGTCTGACTTTTTCTCTTATAAAATCGACGGTAAGCTTACAATTTTATTAATTTTCAATTCATGAACAGAATTTTTATAATTGAACCCTTGTGCTTGCACTGGTTATCTTGCCTCAGAATCCTATTCCAAGGTGGAGAAGAGGAAGAGCTCCTGAAAAGAAGCGGAAAAAATAAAACTGACTCATAAAACGATACCCCGAAATAATAATACAACTCGTTAGTATACAATTATAATTTATTAAAATTGAAGCTTTCAATTCCAACGAATCGACTGCAGAACACTGCCCTTAATTGCCGACAGGTGCATGCCTGTTCCTCTAAGCAAGAACCATCCTCCCATAACGTTAATTATACGTATATCTGACGGGTCCGTTCCTACAGTAAATGATAAATTTGTAGTCCATTTTGTACATTCGCTGGATATGTATATTTCAAACTGGTCTAAGATTTTTTAAATATCATCGATATAAATTTAACATAATTTAGATAAAAATTAAATGAATTCAAATCGAAAAAAAACCTAAATTATAAGTTCCATTAAGTCATTGTAATGTAAACAGAATCATGAACCGAATAGAATATAACATTAGGATTTCTTTTGTTTAAAACTTTCGGCATCAGTAACTCAGATGTATACTCCGATACGTAGCAAGTAATCACTGTCAAACAAAAGTTCTAATGCATATGGCAGTTTGGCTGATGTTATCTCATGCTTATGTCACGTCCGGTCCAAAAACTCCCTCCAATATCAAAACTACTTCTCTAGTTTGTACCTCTATGTAGCATTGCTCATACAGGTGATGCTAGAGCAATATCCCTAATCCCGTTGGTGAATCACTGTGTCAAAACATTCTAAATGGGTCAGAAGATACTTCGCTGATAAGTCTCCCGATGCACTTAACCAAAACCACAAACACTTTTCACTTTCGCAACCACGAGCACTCTTGTTAATTGCCCTTGCTTCCAAAAGGCCTCTAAGAAGAATCCACACCTGCGCAAGCCGGGTACACAACCTTCTGGGCCGAACTCTGAGAACGGACTGCTGTTTGCCGGAAAGGGATGTTGAGGCCCGGAAAAGAGATTTGCCTACAGGATATCCTGCGACAGAGGTCATACTGCCTAGCCCATCGCCTTAGCTTTGTCAGGGATCTAGGTAGTATCACTGGATCCGGGTGGCACGAGCCCCACAATCTTACGCAAACTATAAAGCAGCTATTTTGCAAAATGCAGGGCTGAAATTCTCATTTCCTTGAATAATTAGTGATCATGAAAGTCTTAAGTAGCTGGGGGGTGTACATTGGAATCACGTTACAAGTTTAAGAATGTAATTGCATATCAAGGTTTCACTATGGATACGTGACAAGTTACAGTTAAGTCTACGTAATCGTAACGATTTACACGATATGAGTGTATTCAAGTGTCTCTTTAAAATCGTACACGCAATCATAGGTCTAGTAGACCGTTAATGCTAATCTTAGGCGGCCTAACTTCATTCGCCTCGTTCTGGAAATCTTATTGTTAATTTGAAATAAAATTAGATCCTTCACTGGATCAGTCCAAGTGCAGTAAATGAAATAGCGTACTAAAAACATCCCTATCGAAAAAAGTAAGCTTAATTATATTAAGTTATCACTTTCAATCACATGTTTAGTCATAAACCAAGCAACCTTAAACAAGCGACAGTTAGGTATTCACACGAATAATTGTAAACATAACACATATATTTTGTTTACATTGAATTAATCAACATCATAACCTCATTCGCTTGAAACATCATTTTAAGAAAAATGCATTATGAATATTAACTATCTCAGCTATTGCCTTGAGTACAGTTTAAACCTTTTGTATTCGGAATCGGAACAAGCATCAAATGAACTTTTTTGTTGACAATTTTATCTAAAATCACCCCCCCCCCCTCCCAAGAGTTTGGTCAATAACAACGAGACTTCCTGTATACCTGAAATTTTCCGTCTTGCTGCCCCCTTCCGCTAATATGATAGCTGCGTACGCCTTTATGGATTGATAAGTAAATTGTTTAATTTATTGAACCGGCCTAGCGTATTATTGACTTTATAGGCGACTGAGCTGAGAATTTCATTCAGTTTCCCACTAGTAGCTAGATAAGGGAACAGGTGTTCGGTAGACTTCGCCACTGTGGGAACTCGCTGTTGTTATTCGTCCGTAACTGGGGTTCTCCTAATTTATAACGCTTTTACAGCCATAATTATATTCTGTCCTTCGTTTTACATCGCTATGTAGTTGATCTATTTCGCTGACCAATAAAATATGAGTATTAAAATAGCTGCAATGTTATTGCACGATGCTAATTATTGAGGCAAGGAAAAAATATGTTTATGTGGTTATTAACAATTCAGAATCTAAGTCACATGTTCTGGGTCTTAATTATTTTATCATAAATTTAAATTTATTGTCATTTAAAAAAAAAAAAAGGTAAAAAGTAGAGATCAATTTAACTACGAAAATTCTCAGTAACGAAGAGTTTTGTTAATAAATTAATTTATTTTATGATGTGTTAAAGAATCATGAACACCCATTTGATTCCCACTTCGTAAGATAATTTGATCACAAAATCGAGGAAATTGTGGCCTACAAAAACATTGAGCCGTTTGGCCTAATATTTTTGTAGTCTACCTTTCTTATCAAGTTCATGACTTCTTAGTACCTCATGACACAAGCGAATCCAGGATTTAATGTTAGGGAGGTCTTCAACGCGAAAGCTTAATATATATTACGACAATTACTTTTAAAAAAAGAAGAGAGAAACCAACTACTAATATGAAAATGTGTTTAAGTGATTATTGAAGTCCCATCAAATGTAATTACACGAACAATAATACTTTAAGATATAATTTTTTAATATATGTTTTCGATAAAAAATGGTTATATTTTATTTTTTTGGGAGGGAGGGAGGAGAGACTTTAAACTTTTTTGGTGAGGCCCAAAAGCCCCTCTCCTCAGAACCGCCAGTGCTTCATGAGATAAACTAAGTTTACCGAGCTCATGATTGAAAACTCCCCATTCCCAAGAGTTTACGTGAATTAAAAAGTTGTAGGCTACGATAAGATGAAGCCATTTGCGAAACTTTAAACGGATAATAAATAATTTCTGTCTCAATTTGATAATAAATAATAAATTAGTTATTAAATCCTTCGTCATCTCATTATTTAGGGTAGCTCTGACATCTCATATTAATATTTTATTACAAAACTGAAGAAAAAAATTATTTAATTTTATCTCATTATTTATATATTTTATATTTTTACACTCCCGATAACTTGCGAATAGTATTAAGTATTACACGGATAAATGGAAATAAAATATTAGCGATCTAATTCACTTTATTGATCCAGACACTTGTCCTTCAAGTGAATTATACTACAGTCTAATCAACGTTAATTGTTCTACCTAATTACTCCCTCACAAAACAGTTAAAACATTAAGCGACTGAACAGTTTATTATTCAAGAGTAAAACGAAACAGTTATGATTTGACAACGTTAATTCTCTTGAGCCAAATGAGTACCCATACAATGCTTGTATCACATAAAAGTTGGGTGATATTGATAAAACTTTTGGGAACAAAATAACTTTTTTTATTTATAATTAGAGCAAAAGCATAATTTGGAATTCTATACATTGACCAATTCTTCTACTCATTTAATGTTTGTCATTTGTAATGTTAATGGTGAATTTGCGATGCAAAACGCCCTCCGCGAAGTTCATGCTTTCCTTCTCCGAAAAAAAATTAATAAAAACAACCTAAGAGCATGTTTTTATTAATTGAGAACAAAGCAGACTTCATCTATTCATAATTATCGAAATACCTAAAATTGGACGTTTCAGGTAATGTTTTAATACGTACCACTGGTCAAATTGTATGCTATCATCTGAGCTATGTAAGAATGATATAAAAGAATTAATATATATTTAGGATTGTATAGGGAGCGGGGTAGCTCAGTGGGTGAGGTACTGACTTCCAGAGCTCAAGGTCCCAGGTTCGAACCCGGCTGATGTCTAGTAATTTTTCATCAGCCATGGGTCTATCCTGGGGCCGGGAGACCCTCCTGGGGCAAACATAGACTCTATGAAGTAGTTACTCTTAATTAATCAATCAAGTGGGGAAACTGGCCCGTCACCTCCCTGCTCAACCGTTGCCCTTGTAACAGTACTTCCTCACATTGTACTGAACCCATAACCCTTCATGGGTTGTTAGTGGTACCAGGTTTTAGGATTGTATATTATGAATAGGATTGTATATTATGCAACCCCCGCCCCCAAGATTGATGGCGCATGAACATCCTCCATCCTCTTCCATGATATTTTATTGCTCATCTCTCCTTAAAAATAGTGCAATCGAAGGTAAAATTTAAATAGTCGAAGATCTTATACCAAGTACACTTAAGTCTGTTTCATTTTTTTTTCCTTGTGTTCCTTAGTTTGAAACTTTTCATTCCTACATTTCATAATTACATCGAAATGTGTCACCCTCAAAAATTCAAAATACGCTCCCCTCCAAAATTTAGATGGTGCCATCAAACCTCTTTTAGGCACCCCTGGGCATACACTGAAATATGATAAAAAGTACCCCATGGGTTTGGAAAAGGAGTTTGATTGACGGTGATATATCCTTTAAACATATCCAACAAATGGAGTATTTAGATTTTTACCGATAAAGAGCATTATGGATTCTATGAATGATATTGGATTGTTAAGATTGAATACGGGATGATTCAGTCCTAAGTAGAAGATCCTTTAGTATTAATCTCATGGTTGAATTAATTAATTTTGGAAGAATTTTTTTATTAATTAGTGAATACATGCATTGACTTCTGATTATTGAATATATGTACTTGAAATTGTGAGTACATTTACGAAATTAATATATTGACTGATTCGATCTGAAATACTGATTTTACCTACCTATTTGAGATTGTGTCAAAGAAGTCAAGTATGTCTTATCTTAATTGATCCACGGTGAATCACCCTGACAACATTTCTACTGCGAAGATCAAATAATAATACCTTGAGACTGCCTGTTGCCTCTTTGCGATAAGATTCAATTCATTCATTCAATTTAAATTTAAAAATAGATAACCTATAATTTAATTAACCTACTATATTATCAATATAGTTTTTGCTTGATAGAGTATTCGTAAATTAAACGAAATGTGATAAATCTTCTCTGAACCTTAAATAATCGCCCGTTTATCAAATTAATTGAGTGATTTAATTTAGCCTCTGTCAATCGCTTTCGATTGGATTTGACAACTGATTCAATAATATTTGTCCTTAAATTAATATTCTTATTGGAGGTAAACAATTTTAAATTACCATTATGTGTCATTTAATACTTGTTGTTATTTTTATTTTTTTTTTTTTTACGGTTTCAGAAGTGGAAAAAGAAAGGAGTATGGTAGAAAATGGTGGAGGCTTATACGAATCTACAATGTGCGTTGGTGATTTTAGCCAGTTGCTCAAACCCCACACTTCTGCCACAACCACCGGAATCGTCTACGCACAACAGCACGGTAAGTCCTACCTCATGCAACTTGACATGGCCCGAAGTCCCCAACATCTAGACCGAAGACTAGCCAAAGTATCTTTGACATATTCGGCCTTGACATTTAAGCATTTTTACTGCTTTTGCCTCAGAATAAATTAAAAAATGTTTTATGTTATAATTTTTCGGATTATGCAAATTTTCAAAAGTTTCCGGGCGGTCCTTTTCTGTTACGTTTGATTAAGAGAGACAATCGTGAATTCGTTTTGTTTTGAGGTACCCTCGGTTTTGAAAATTGGGATGTTATTTTACAAACCGGAAATATTTTCTTCTTATTTTATTTTATTACTTTTTTTTTTTAATTTTAATCAAATAACCAAATGAATGTAACAGTACCTTGGAAATATTTGCAGTAAGAAATGACTTATCAACAATACAGGAAATGAATAATTTAAAGCTAAGTAATTTACGATACCATTCAAACATATTCGATATATGAGCAATAGACACTTGTTAAATTACTGAAATTTTAATTACTCACTGTGTTTGTTCATAAATAGTGAATCATTTATTTGCATGTGTGTGTATGATATATTATTTATTATTAAATTTTATATATATGTATAATTTAACAATTTAAATTTTATTTCATCATAACATGATACATCTCATGAACATTAAAAAAAAAAATACGCGAAAGGTTATTAATAATACTTAGTTAAAAATATCAAAGGATGAGATAAAAATTGTTTGTCATGTTTTGGATTATAGGGATTGTGTTATCAAATACCTCATGTTAATGGTAATTATAAAATCTTTTTTTTTTTTTTTTTAATTTCTACCTATCCATTTTATCCAATTTCTACCTTTCCAATTTTTGTCCACGTATATGCATACGTACGTAACAGTAGAGTCATGTAATTTATAATTATACTTCTTGCTCAGATATTAGGATTATATGCATGATAATCATGTAGTATTTTGTAAATACATGTACGTCGCATCAAAGATTTTTTTTTTCTAATGTATGTGTGCTACATTGAGAAGAAGGAAACAAGCGATACTGAGATAAGTTAATATCACTCCGAGATAAACTGTTATCATGCGAAATATTGAAGAAATTATACATAAATTTCTAATAAAATGTTCTTCTGTATTTTTGTTTTCCTCGTTGTTTAATTATTTCAATAGATTTACTGAATATTTCCATTTTCTTTTTTTTTTTCAATATATATCTCAAATCACACGAAATGTTAATTTTTCGGGATCATCATTCACATATAAAAATATAATGTGAGTGTAATACTTCATAAAACATACTATCTTTGACTTAAATTAAATAATAGTGATCATTTTTACAATCTTGTCTAAAATATATATTACGCATAAATTTAAATCTTTACCTGTTGGCGATCAAAATATATCAGATCAACCATTTTTTTTTAATTTATTGTAAGGACAAAAATTGTTTCTTCTATAAAAAAAATACCAGTTTAAAGTGTAAGTTTTTTTTTATAATCAGTAATTTTTTCATGTGCTTTGAAGTCAAGCGAGAATGAAAATCACTAAAAAGACCATTTCTTGACAATTATGATTTTTTATTATTAGGTGCATTTTTGGTTTTATTTAGTGGTATTTGGTACTCAAAAATTTCTATTTATAAGAAAATAACATTTCTTATGCAGCCTAATATTTTTTTTTCGATGAAGAATTATTCATTACATTAATTAATTAATGTATATATGGGTTAAATATAATCATTATTTTAATGAAATCTATAAAACTCAATTAATTTTATTTTCCTGGTGAATCAGGTATCATTTTAGATACTCCCGTTTACGATTATTTATCTATGCTTGATACTACTAATAATGATTATTTCATGATTTTCTGAAGAACATAATTATCGATTTTTAATTTTTAATAATAGATTGCAGTTTATGGCAACTGGCGGTAAAAATAAAAAAATAAATTAGTAGAGTATTTTTTTCATTTTTAAAATTAAATAACTTATATTGAGCTAACTACCCAATCTGACCTGTGAAATTAAAGGAATGATCAGAACATTGATATCCAAAAAAATAACGTAGTTCAGTGAAAAAAAAAGTTTACTAAAAAATAACTCATACGAAAGTTCAATTCTTTCTGAGGAATCGACTCTTTAATTCGAATCTCGATTCACCTTCTCATCTCTAGTTTCAAGCCCTGCGCAAAACTGTCACTTATTATAATAAAATCAGATAAGATGGGAGATTAAAATAAATGTTTACTATAATATTTTTTTTATTACTTAAACTTGATTCTTTATTAATTAATTATATTATCCTACGCTCTGTGGTCTTTATTGCTTTTGATTTTTTTTTCAAGAATGTTTTTTTTTTTTTATTGGCTTATATGATATCTTTTAATAGAACGAATTTAATCGCCTTTCCTCGTTTGATCCGATGCAGTGTACAATATATAAACATGTTATCTAATCAACACCTTATGATCTATAGAACTGCATTAGATGGTTAGCAGCGTTAAGCAGTTATTAAAGAGATTTACTAACCGTTACAGATAACAAAAAATAAGGCGTGTGACAAACAAGTATAAATTTTCTATAATTTTCCTCTCTTTGATAATATTAAGTAGAACGGCGAAAACCCCACTTCCTCGGAGGCCCGAGCTGTTAGGCTTTCTTGCACAGTCTAATCGCACTTGTGTAGTAGACCTCCATGAATTATCGCAATACTTTGGACTTTTCATATAATTTTCTATGAAATAATAACATTGTGTCGTAAGCTTGTACAAACCTATAAGAAGGTTTCTGCGCTGCTTCTGAACAACAAATTACATTTTCTTTTAAGAGATAGCTTGAAATTGTGTAGTTTCTGAATTCTCCATTTAAGTCTATGAGTAGCTTTGGGGCTCTACTAAACCATCAAATTACTCTTGTATCCAATCCCTACAATCCAAAATCCTCAATGCTCCCTACTTTGTCACAAATAAAATCATCCATAACGACCTTAATGTACCATATGTTTCCGATTTAGCTCAATCCAGATACCTATCCTTCCATAATAAACTTCTGAACCATCCGAACACTCTTGTTTCCCCAACCTTGGTTCCTCTTCTATTCCTGGTAACCCCCGAGGCGTCTGAAAAGAAGATGGCTTCGGGACCTTCTAATATAGGAACATAATTGAAGTTCTACCAATGGGTAGTTTCTCTTCATGTTGTATATGTCAAGTTACTTATTTCATATTTACTAGTTGTATTTATCATTATACAGTTGTACATTTCAATAATAAAAAAAGTCTATGAGTAAATCAATTCTCGACAACCATAGGAGCAGACTTTGGGGGGGGGGGGTGAATAAATATATTGAGGGAGCGGGAATATCATTTCGCCTCTCCTCATAATTTTAAGTTAAAGAAAAAAGAAAACTAATAAGTAATCTATACGAAGGAATAAAATATGTTATCTAAAATCTATTTTAAAAAAAGGGTATGTCCACTAGCTGGCTAGACTTCAGAAGTATTTGTAGCTATTACGTACCGTAAGATGAGGTAACCTTTGGGACAGCGGGTAAAATTTAGTTTGTGGTGATTCCGTGGTGGATACACTGTGTTGGTTCAGTCTGCTAAAACTTGCTTTCTGTAGGCATGTACTGTGCTACTACCTTGCGGCAGTTTGATAACCCTAGTTATCAATTTTAAAAAATATCTTATTATATATTTTAAAAAATGAAGAAATAACGTATAATTTTTCTCTCTAGAAACTACACACTCCAAGCTATCTCTTAAAAGAAAATTTGTTGTTCAGAAGCAGCGCAGAAACGCTTTTATACGTTTCTACAAGCTTACGACACAATGCCATTATTTCATAGAAAATTAGATTAAAAGTCAAAAGTATTGCGATAATTTTTGGAGAATTTCTTAAAATAATAATTAGTATTAAATTATAATAGTTTTCTAATATTTAAAATTGAGTAGTACAGATTAATATGTGTATGAAAATGTGGATAGATTTTATGTTAGATGGGAGGATTCCCCCTCCTCCCCAGAACATACCTTTGTATAATAAAAACGTTTTGCCATTTTATGCAATATAGGAGTACCCAGAAGGGGGGCAAGTTGCACCATCAAAATTTTTGAACGAGCAAATTTTTACGGCGTTATGAATTTTTCAGGGAGCACATTCTGACTGTGTAATAATTTCCTAACGAGCTATATTTTTATGGGATTTCAATTTTCAAGGAACTTTTAAACCACTGAAAAACAGTGGTTCTTATTCTATTTCCGCTTGCTCTCTGTTTTAAGAACAGAAAAGGAATAAAATTTCTTAAATATGGAGTTGTGGGGGGTGGTGGGCACCCTGATGCAATACTTTCATAACTACAGCCCATACTATATAAAACATATAAAATATCACTAAGTGCTGTAAGCAATGTTATGCACGTTAATCGTACATGGTAATGACAAATTTCTCTTTACTTCTGCCCATGATTTGTATGCGTATTAATAAAAAAATAAAAAAAAACCTCACGATGTAATGACCTCAGTTCATTCTTTTCAACATAAAAAAATATTTTATAATTTTAACACTTCCTTTGCGATAAGATTGAGAATTTCTCCATATGAACAAACTGCTGATAAGGGGATGTGATAAGAGCGGGCCTGGAGTGTGGACATCGGTTCCCGACCGCTAAGCAGAGGAATAGAATAATGAGAGGGGCAACACGCGGTACTGCCTTACACCTGTCTAATGCAACACCATTACCGCACGGTTGGAGAAAATTAGAACCCCATACGAGTATTAAGCATCTGTTTAAATTTAATATTCACATTAGTCAAAATTATTATATAGTAATGAGACGTTGGAACGGCTAATTATTGATTGCTTATAGAAACGCGTTGAAATGTTATACGTTTCTGACCATGTAACTATCACATTCACTTTATCTGTAGGGGATAGGGGAAAAATTAATTTCTACTATTTTATCATTTTAAATACTTAGTTAAAAGAAAATAATAACATACACCAGAAATACATTTAACATTATATATATATATATATATATATATATATATTTATGCTACCTATCATTTTTTATATCTATATACACCGGGTATATTACCTGGCTCTGTTGATTTTAGCCTTAATATCTTATTTTGAGTGTTATTTAGAATATAAGACAAGAATAATACACAGTGAAAATGTTTAATGTATTTCTAATAGTGTATGTTATTGTTTTAACTAAATACTTAAAATGATAAAATAGTAAAAAAAATTCTTCCAACCCCCACTGATAAAGTGAATCTGATAGTTATATTATATAGTTATATTTATTTAATTTTCTGTAAAAGAGTTATTTTATTTAAATTTATGTTATATCAGCAGGAGATTTGATGTTAAATAATTATCTGTGTTACGAACACATTATGTGCATTAAATCTTACGAACAAATCAGTTCGTATATAGCATCGCCTTGTTCATATATAATTCGTTATTGTTATTACTTTTTTCCGATTATACGGCAGCTATTTTAGGAATGTAATTATAGATATATCGAAAAAATAAATATATTGCGATATATTCAGGACTCGATACTTGCATTTTTTTGGAAAAAGGTGAATAGGTGGATTGGATTTTAGTTTTATTTTTACAGCAACTATTAAATACTTATATTTCTTAGCACGAAAAATTAAGAAAATCAAATATATATTACTGGGAACTACCTACACACACAAAAAAAAACTGTATTGCTGCAACACAATGATAAAATTATTAATGCATATTATCTTATACCAATACATTTTATTTGTAATATATTGTATATATAAAAATAAAATGTCTAGTATAAGGTTACGCAACCCTAGGAATTGTAAATTTTGTAGTTGTGAAAATTTAAAATAAATAAATCATATATAAAAAAAGGACTTACTGCTTTAAAAAATTAAAAAAGAATGAAAATCAAAAGTAAATTAACAATGACTGTTGCCTACTAAACTTACTAACACATTAATTATAACCCAAAGAAGAAAACGTATTAATAACTAACGGACATAAACTAAAATTAATGAAACTAGTTCTAAGCTACTATATCGAAAAAAATGTATGTGCTCACCAATAAGGCGGTTTACTTTGTATTTTTCTAGTTAGTTAATTTTTTTAAAATTTAGGTTCCATACAGTCAAATTTAATTATTAATATTAAAACTATCGGAAAATGTCATTTTTTTTAAGATAAAATAGTGATGTTTTTCCACTATCGTTAAAGTAGTCAGGCTTAATTTAAAAAAAAATAGATATGAGAAAATCGAAATTAATTTATAATTAATTTTTTATACTGTGTTGATGTTATTAGTAACTAATATGTTAGAATTTCGAGTTAACAGTCGCATGTTATTACAGTAAAGAATAAAAATATGAACAATATGCGTTGTATCTTAACAATTATATACGTTTCATTGAGTCTTAAACTTAAACTTCCTTCGAGTTAAATTTACACCAGACAGCTTGACACCAGTTTAATCTCTTTCATTCGATAATCATTAAACAAACTAATACGTAGGATTTCAAGGATTGAAAGATATCAGTTTCAAGAAAAAAAAGTGTTGTTAAAAAAAAAAAAAAAAAAAAATGAAAATAGGAAATTAGTCATTATCTTTTTATCTGGAATTTGTATTTGCTCTTACTCGTGTTATCTAGGTAGCCTGCCTGTTTATACGATTGCGAACATACTTTCTGTCCGAATTATTTATATCTTTATTTCTTATATTATATCTTATATCTTTATTATCTTTATTTATATCTTCATCTTCTTTAGACTATGTTTTTCACTGATATTTTATTATATTGAAACATTTTTTTTTTCTCCATATTTTGTGATATTCATTCAATGCGCTGAAACGGCTTCATGGATTATGATGTATGATTAGGTTAATGTTGTTGCGAAGAAACATTGATTTCAGAAATGTAAATCAAAGTATATTTTCTGGAACTGACTTTTGAATCATTATTTATATGAAGGATCAGCTTTCATATAAAGAAAATATATATATATATATATATATATATATATATATATATATATGTATGTATGTATGTATGTATGTATATACATATTTTTTTTTTAATTCCCAAACTCCAATTAAGGGTATATAGTGATATTATATGATAAAACCAGTTTGATATACGCCTGAGGGACTTGAAAACTAACCAGCTGCCTAGAAATAAGTATTTAAACAAAATTAAAGCGTGAAGGGATTTGTGACTATAAAAATAAATAAAGAAACTCCAGTTTTTCCTCATCCTTAATATTACTTGAAATTATGTTTGAATTCATAGTTTCTCTAAAATCTTTTAATCATCTATGTATTACTTGTGTAGTAAAGTAATTCTTATGTAAAAATATCTTTTAGTAGTAAAGTAATCGGAAATCGAAAAAATAATTAAAATTTAACTGGCTAAAGTTATATAAAAATTAGTAAAATAAATTCAACTTCTGTAATTTATGAATATACATGTAATCAACAGATTAGGTATGAGAAACTATTAATATTAAAAAGAAAATATAATATGTAGGTGAAAGGTATAGTCTAATAACATGCAGGAAGAATAAACTTAACGTTAATAAATAAATGGAGGAGCAGAAATATGAAATATAAATATGTGTGAAGACATGTAAAAAACAAAATTTCTAACGCGGGCCACCAAGGGAAAACTTTATACAGCCAAAAAAGTCAAAATTTTTCGATATTTTTTCACCAATAACTCCTAAACGATGCACCGAAGCGAAAATTACTTTTAGATAAATTAAAGAACGTTAAATTGTGCGTTGAAGGGGCACCTAAACCTAATAATTTGGTTAAGTGGAATGGTAGAAAACCATGGCCAACCAACGCTGATTTTTACTTAATTCGTCAAAAATCGGTCAATTACTATAAATGGCCCTATAGCTTGGAAATGAGTTCCTTAAGAGGAAAAACCTATATAATCAAAGTTATAGAGCATCAAATTTTGCATCCAATTTTCCTCTTAGAGGACTTATTTCAAAGTTACAGGGCCATTTACAGTAATTTGTCTCACTTTTTGAGAAATATGGTAAAAATCAGCGTTGGTTGACCGTGGTTTTATATCTTATCACGTTACCAAATTATTAAGTTTATGTACTCGCTCCACGCACAATTTAACGTTCTGTAATTTCTTAAAGAGTACATTTTTCGCTTCGATGCATCATTTAGGAGTTAAAGGTGTGAAACCTGACTTTTTTGGCTGTAAAAAGTCTTGGTGGCCCGCGGTAGCAATTTGTTTTTTACATGTATAAACCGATATATCCAAGTTAAAAAAATGGATTTCGAAATTTCCCGTTTCGATCCTTAAGTTACTGTCCTAATATTCATTAAATCAGCCTCCATTTTTGAAAGCATCGACTCTGGAATGGCAGACAACGTTCTTTTTACTCAGAATAACACACACTTCCGTAATTTACAATTAAACCATCGCCTGCTATGAGGTCGATTTTTGGGCCCTGACTCCAGGGCTATCAGGTAAAATAATGATGAATACGACAAAAAAAAAAGTGCGTTTTATTACAAAAACACTGTTTGTCAAATATCCAGTAACAATGTATTTAATGTATTATGTATTCGAGTTGTTTGTGACCGGTTAAGGTAGGAAGGTGGGGGATGCGTCAAACGTTGCGTCAGTCTGGTTAACAGAGTATGAAGTCTGTTACAATATGGAAAGCGTTGTGTAATGGTTAATTCTGTATGGTTACACAAGTGCTCATCATAAAGCTCCGATCCGCATCGGAGGAAATATTCAGATAATGGTGGCTAGCCCCTTTCCCTTTCTTGCCATGGCGTGCATTACTTCTCATCTCCAATGGCAGAATTATTAAAAGAAAATATAAACTAACACCATGTTAAGTAGATGAAGGGGAAAATAAAATTTAATAAATATATCAATTCAAATCAATAACGCTCGAGATTTACCTAAAATAATTTTGGAACTTATTAAAAATAGACTCCTTAAACGGTGTGATAGCAGAGTTCGCCCTATATCTCTATTCAGGGTGTCAGTTCTTAATGGTTAAAATCTGGAAGATGATCCTATAAAAAAATTTCCGATAAAAAAATTCATCTGATTTATGGGCCGATTTCAAACAAAAAAGGAGTTCAATTTTGTCTTTTCTGAAAATGGTTACGTTATCTCTTTTCTAGGAAATGATACCTCAAAAAATATTTATGCAGGGTGTTTCAGTTCTTAATAGTCAAACTGGATGGTGGTTCTAGATAAAATTTCTGTTACAGAACAGAAAATAGCCCGGGAGTCCGTGGGAAAAAACGTGTCACATTTCATACTAAACTTTGTGCTTATAAATTGATTATATCCTCAGGTCTGAAGAGAAAAATACACGTCTGCCAGCGTATAGACGCTGGAATACAAAATGGCGGTCATGTGAAGATAGATAGTGACCCTATATAGGTTGTAAACGTGTATGTAGCGAGGGCTTATAGATATATAAAGCTACCAACACTTTATAATATTTACTGCCTTAAGACATGATATAATAGTCAGTTATCCCATACCCGTGGATTTCATGTCGAAAAATTGAGTTTACGATTCAAAATCTTTTTTCGGTTTTTCGCTTATATCAGTGAAACTATGCGTTTTGTCTATGATAATGTGATATGTAAAATTAAAGCTGACAAAATGTGCAATAGAAATTATGTAATTCCTTTTTCGCTTTATTCTATAGTTTCCGTGATATCCGTCCCTCGTAATTCACTAATTTAAAAAAAAAAAAATTTCGCAACGCATTTTTTTCATTATTTGATTAGTTAACTCTTTATCTTTTCATTTTACGAAAAAGTCATAAGGAAGAAAGTTGTTTAACATTAAATTTTCTTTAAGAATTTATATTAGCTTACTATCTTATCTCCAACTATTCAAAAGTTATAACATAAAGAATCAACTCTACAGAAAAACTTACTTTTCGCTATTTTCGATATTACACAACTCTTAATCTGTATATAAGGCTATACATAGATTATGTAAGCCAATGTACATGTAGGTTGTCTTACATACAGATTAAGAGTTGTGTGATATCGAAAATTAAGTTTTTTCCTATAGTTTCTGAGTTTAATCCTTAAGTTATAATTACTGCAGAAGACCAAAATAAAATTTATTTTTCTTTCTTTTATTAAACAATTTTTTATTGTTCTATGTGCGTCGATGTTCCGGGCCTACATTGTAAGTTTTTTCTGGTCTGCCTGGAACAAGCATAAATAAATAATAAAGAAATTGTCGTCAAATATTTGTTCTCGTATCTTGTTATAGGTATTTTTTATCATATCACACAACGTATGGACCATCAACTTATCGTATTCTACAATTCTGTATTAATTCCCTCCTTTATTTGGTTTCGACATAAGGAAAATGCTATACGATTTAGTTCATCAGAAGTATATTGAAAAAAATTGCGCAACCAAAATCTTGTTATGTTGTAAAATCATCTATGAATTGTAGTACTCGAATTATCAAATCTTGACCATTCTAACTGTAAACTTGTTCATTTTTTCTCTCGGTATTTTATTTATTAAAGTGATATAGGGGTTTGTAGTAATTAATCAATCGACGTACCGGTTTGAATTTATGTTACCGTATTTCGTACAAGGTCTTTCTCTCTCTCCCTACTGTAATTATTCAATATTGAAGTACAACATCCGCTATAACTGTTTTAAATTGTGCAACTCTCGTGCCTTGGGTGATCTTGCCAACTTTTGCAATTCATCATTCCGTATGAAATCTACTGCTGGTTATACTTCCATGGTTGAGGAAAACACTTGGCACTTGGCATATGCTGAATTCTTATTATACGGCCCTTCGTTTGTTATTGAGCTATTTTTTTTTATATCAGTATTATTGATAAAAACGATATTTTGAGTAATACTACAATGGGTGTATTCTGTCACTACGGATTTCAGATTTATTCTTCTCATTTATTCATTTTCTGGATTCCTTTTACATATTTTCTTATATCTCATTCCTCTTCAAACAAAAGTATTAAATAGAAGATGGAAAACAAAACTCCATAACGCATTTACGAAATTAGCACCAGCTTTAATAGACCCTAGACCAAGTTAAAATCGAGTGTGCTCACTAATCTTAAACAAGTTTCTCGACTTTAACACATTTAGCAAGTTTACAATACTACAATACAATACTTAGCACTTGTTGCATGGTACACCTAACATCCGAGTGTGTTAAACCTCCACCTTACATATAGTCCTGATAAATAGGGGTTTCTTAATAACCAAAATAATTCCAATAAATAAATTCCAAATAAATAATTAGACCAAATAAATTCTGTAGAATTGTTATTGGCTGAGATAAAAAAAAAAAAAAAAAAAAAAATTCAGACAACTGCTAAGTGATGGACTGATGGAACTATGATATTTGACTTTTTATTCGGCTCATTCCATGTTTCCATTTTTCTGTCAAGAGATGAGACGTTGTATCTTTTTATGGAAATAATATGCTAAATAGCCATTTTGAATTATATACAAGTTCCACAACGCACCCCTGACCAAAGATAAAGAGAAGATAAAAGTAATAAACTGGTTTATAATGCGACCGTTTATGGTTGTTTATTACGCGACAAAAGTCCCGAATCGGTTCTTTTATGGAGTGACTGGAGCAGATGTCCTCATGCATCGTCCATTTACATCAGGAACTAAAAGCGCGGAGAGAAATTTGAGGACTCAATTACAAGCTGTATCCTCTCTTTTATAATATCGAAAACCTTGCTTGTCCATTCTTCTTCCGTCAGATAGGATATATATATATATATATATATATGTTTTTGGCAGAAGAATTATTTCCATGAAAACTTAAATATTATAGCATCAGAAACATTAAGTTGGTCACCAGTAGATATGAATCAATATATATATATATATTATTTTAATTATTATACATCACAGGTCATGGATTGATTTAGATTTAAAGCTTATCAATGCAGGTATATTTTCTAAAACTGAGTAATCTGTAGTATCATTGGAGGGAAATGAAAATATCGCGAATAATTCATGATTTTTTTTTTTAACAGAACTGAACGTAGTTTATCTGCTTAAAATTCCTCTTGAATGGTTTTAAGAACGACAAACTCTATTTCCGTTTAAAGCAAATTTCGTCTAATTTTTTGTGAAGAAATTGTAAATTAATTGAATTAAATATTTTTTAAATTATTTCTTCCCATTCAACTAAAGCTGTTACATATATATATATATATATATATATATATATATATATATATATATATATATATATATATATATATAGTAAACTTCCTAATTTTCTACAGAAAATCCGACCATTATTTTTATAAACTTTTTTGTAGCTCTTGGAATCTATTATCAATTTTTTTAAATATTTCTCTCTACTTACGAAACACCCTGTGCGTGTTTGTATGATTTTTGTTTAATATCAACCAAGAAAATTTAGTAAACTTTTATCAGCAAAAAAAATTGTGTAAATTTCTACATCAGCGTAAACAAGATTCTAGGTGCGTCTATGCCACCCCTATCGACGCTTTGGGTGGTCCGAACGTGGAGAAGCAAATCAAACGACTTGTTTACATATTGTTGAAACCTATGATCCCAATGTCGTATATGTTTTTATACCATTTCCTTTATGAAGAAGGGATTTACATAAAAAGCGATTACGTAGTCATTGTGCATTTTCCTATGAGTTCAGTTTTCTGATCTCAAATTATTTATATTAAGGCTTTTTAAATTTTTTTTTTTACATGTGTTCTGAGTTATTATATGCTACGCACTTTGCATAGAAACCTAAATAAAGGTTTTGGGACAAATTATTTGTCCAATAACTTAAACCTTCAATTGAATTTGCCTAGCAGCCATGTTTTATGGACCACAAAACATTTCATGAATGTTATAAAACTTACTACAAAAACAGGCTGCATCGTATATTATATGACTTCTTGTCTTTGATACTTTTTTTCTTTGGTACAATATTAATTTTAGTTTATTTATGATTGGTAATAACTAAAATTAGCTTACTATGTTTTCTTTTAAATTGAATTTATAATTATTCCTAAATACATCTCTATTTTCCTATTTCTAGATATTTGAATCAAGAGTGCAAATGTCGAATCCTTTGATTCTTCTATTCTCCTCAAGAACATTTCGCACTACAGAAATTATGTTTATCATTACTATAAAGAGGTGGGGATAAAATGTTTAAAACTATATTTGATCTTGATACTATTTTCCAGAAATCATTTTTTTACGTGATATTCAAAGATGTCTATAAAGATCAATTCCTACCTATAATTACAGGAATAATAATGCTTTCAGGAGATATTTTTTTAAATATATTTTAATTGAAACGTGCTTATATTTAGTCTCTGTGTATACATAATATTTTAAAAAGGAAACATATTGTGATTTTTAAAATATAAAACTCACAGAAATAAATATGGACCAACGGAAAAAAAAAAAATATATATATATATATATATTCTATTTTGAGGCGCTTCAGCCCAAAATCTCCCTCCCCCCGTTAATCCGCCAGTGATAAAGTACCAAATACTATAATATTAACTTCCTAGCCATATCTTTTAGGTTCGTTGCCATTTTTCAAGTTTTTTTTTTCTTCAAATACATCAGGCCGAAGATCACCAAATATACACGTTATCACATTATGTATTTATTATCCCAAGTTTCGGCTTCAGGAGCCATTTTCAAGATTCTTGCACTGCTTCATAATTTTTTTTTAAATATATCATTATACTGTAATTCGTCGGTTTGTCAATCTTTTATTTATTAATCTATACAGCCTTGATGCAAGATGAGTCTTGTATGAATGCGTTGTGGATGAACAAGACATTTAATATATTCTACTAAGGAGAAATAAAAGCGACATTCGATGAAATAAAAGAATGGCAAACCGATAAAATTATATTGTAATGATATATTTTTAAAAATTTTCATGAATATTGAAAATGACTCCTGAAGCCGAAACGATGAATAAATACATGTGATAACGTGTATATTTGGTGGTCTTTGTATATTTGGTGGACAAATATTTTTTTTTTAACTTCAAAATACTTTTAAAAAAATATAATATTAATATTTTTTTTCTCCAGCAGGCACGCCCCCTCTCTGGACAATCAGTTTTTAATGATAATTGCTTGTTTTATTCTGTATTGGTGGTTTTCTAATATCTTTAGGATGACTATCATCTTCCCTTATTTACCGTCATCAGGACGTCAACGGAATCGGATTTATGCTCCTCTGGCTGGATATCTTTTTTTACCTCGTTCACCGTAGACTTTGCGCTAGGAAAGCGGGATTCGGACGGGAAAAAAACTGGATGAAGCGGGATAAATTTTTGTAAAAGCTGGCGTTCTGATCCAGTGGCACCGGGACGAGGAAGCGAAGAAAAAAGATGCCGGAGGGGTTGGCAGAACTAAGAGGGAATAGAAAGTGTACTCCCCACTCCTTATCCAACCATTGTCTTGGCGGCAGGTCTCAATTTGGTGTGCTACCTTAGAAGTGCTTGCTTGGAAGAGCCATGATCTGGAAAGGTACTGTACTTTTGTCTTTATCTGAGGCCATCCATGTCTAAGTTTCAGCCCTGCCTTCCAGTGGTCAACGTACTCCACTTCATCGCCGCTAATAACGGGAGTGTGACGCTTCACGGAAAAAATAAGTGCGCGAATTGTCATTTTATCAAATTCATAATGAAACGATGCTCTCGATATCTCTGATTTGTCAAGTGTAAGCAACGCATCGTAAGTCAATTATTTGGATCCTTTTTTGGACTGATACAGAATTGATTAAGCGTTCACTAACAAAAATAAAGAGGCTTATTTGATAAGTTGTCAACTAGTATTCTTAATAAAATAAATAAAAAAACATTTCAAAAAATGTATCGTCTCTGATTTATAAACTCACAGAAGTACATGATTGTGTTCAGTTCTTTACGGATGTGAAGACATACAATTGGATCTGTATGAAAATGTCGCACGTTTTGTGGAGGGCAGGTGAGTTATTGATAAATATAATAATAAACATTAATAATAATTTATAATGTTATTTTGAGTGTTTCAAAAAGAATGATAAGGATATTGACATACATTCCAATAATTTAATTATTTCAATAATATTTTTTCTACACATTCTTATCTTTATATCCAGTATAACTCTATTAGTTTATTAAAAAAAAAAAAAAAGAGGTGCATCTGGCCAAATAATTTATTAAATATAAAAATTTCAAAATTAGGAAAAAAACTTTCACGTAATAGTGTTGAAAGTTCTGTCAAATATCGCTAAATCTGTCACGATAAGAAAATGTAATGTTTTAAAATGTTTTGATGACATACACATTCTCAATACAGGCGTATAAGATTAACTTATATTTATATTGATTCACATGAGCACACGTAGTTTTTTAATATTCTAGACATCGATAAAATCAATTTATTTTATTAGAAACGAACGATTTTATTTCGCCATTGTCTAATGTAATATTATTAAAATTTAATATTAATTATCTCTTTTTTTTCATGTTATATACACATACTTGGAACCAATTTAATAAAACATCAATAAAAACAGTTAACAAATGTATCAAATATTTGTTATTAATTCTAAGCACCTTAATTGTGGTGTTTGATCGCTTAATTGTTACACACTGAATGTTAACAATGTTACTAATCATAACAAATAGGTTGCATTGTTGTTGAATGGAACCTGATGAATTTTAAAAAGATTATTAAAATCACCGTTAGGAATGTTAACATATATAATTATAAGTATGAAAATCTATAACAATGAAAATTGTGGAAAATATGAAAATGGCTGGTGGGAAATGATCTTCGCACTGAATATCTAGTAAGAATTTTAAATAAATTAAAAACTGTTTCTGAAGTTTTTAACAATGAGATGTTGGATATGAATAGTTATGAACAATACTCAAAGTTTTTATGGTTACATTCCTACTTGTACGTGATTTAATCTCTTGGTCCACGAACAAATTAAATGTATTCGTGCATATTAATTTTTTTGTTAGTTAATTCTATATTCATATTCAATTAACATCCAAAATATATTATTATTATGGAGGTTGGCTTTAATGTTATTGATTTATTACAGTAAATTATATTTTTAAATAAAAATACTTATTCCTGCTATTTTTGTTAAACCAGCTGTTTTTAACCTTTTTTTTTTAATATTTTCACATAGATTTTAAAAAATATATATCACTACAAACTAGATGCTTTTACTGGAAAAGTCGGGAAATTATTCGAGCATTCAGGAAATAGTGTGAAAATTTTATATTAAAAAAAAAAAACAGAAGTCGGGAAATTTCATTAGCCAGGGGATGTAAGCGCGAATTTGCTTATATGGTTCAGAATCATTACTGATCTCTATGGCACTGGCTAGCATCTCACACTGGCACTGATGAAATCTGAAACTTAGGCCGAAACGTTCACATTTATGTATTTATGTGTTATCTCACGTATGATCACACACCCCTCTCCCCAAATCCCTTTCAACTTTTCCAATGTTTTCTTTTTTATTCTTTCATGACAAAAGAGGATAAACTACATAAGTTCGTCGATTTTTAAATGCAAACCAGCGTGTAAAATCATCTTCTTTCTCACTTATTATTATTAAATCATATAATTATTAGTTTAAATGACATGGAATTTTTCGTAACATTAGCAGGTAATCCTTTAAATATGATATCAGGCAAATATATAAAAAAATAAAGTTCCGGAAAAAACTGAACAACAATGAAAACATTTTGTTAGCGGTAACTTTTAAGATAATACTGTTTCTGTCAATGGTTTTACTAGGTTGTGATTTGGTCAGGATCACGCTTAACCACAAGATTCTTCTTCCAGTAAAAGTTACACACTCAAGGAGGATCTCCCAATCCTGGGGTAGATCCAGGACTCGTGTATCAAAATAAATAAAAAAAAAAAAAACAGTATCTTACTCACTGAGCTAAATAAATTACAAAGCCTGTTCTTGATTTAAGTTTTGCAGAATTTTCAGTTCTAACGTCATCTTTTTGCAAAGTTACGATTTAGTTAATAGTTTTTATTAAATTAATATTTTTTTCTTGTTTCTGAAATAATATTAACCTCTAACGTGTTTCACAACTCCTTGCGTCCTTTAAAAATATAATGAACGGATTGACGCAATTAACAAAACTATCATTAATCTTATAATGGTGAACATTTTATTTTATACATACATACCAAAACCTCATGGAAATATTAGAAACAATTACAAAAATCTGTGAAATTGAATAATCATTAATTTTTTTATCCAGTATCTCATTTTTTTTTAAATTGATGTTACTATGTAATAGACTCATAACTGTCGTTCGTCTGCTTGATCGCTTTTTAGTTATTTTTAATTTTTGAATAATACAATCTACCACTTTGAAGGGAAATGAGTATTAAGGCTACAATGGTTCATTCCTACCACATATACATTTAATAGAGAAATAAATATGAGTAATAAAAAAAATTAATAACTAAGTAAAAAATAAAAATAGTATACTGAATATTTTATAGTTGCATTATAAAGGTATGTTTTGAAAATTTTCCATTGTATCCATCCATATCTTCAAATTTTAGATACTGTAATTTTCCAGGTTTTTTTTTTTTTTTCTCATTACCCAAACAGGTGAGAAAATTTTCCCAATGCCTACCCTTACCCTGATTTTCCAGTTCTAAGGGAAACTCCTAGCTGAACACACCTGTAAGTCTTTAATTTTATTCTTCTAATTTTATATACTTATTTAATTTTTTGGTTTTCCTTTTCTTTCAATCTCTCCTACAGCTCTGTAGAAGTACATTCACATTTGCACACTAGTGGATCCAGGATTTAATTTGGGGGGGGGGGGCTTCAGCCCGAAAGATTTCTTTTCATATACATATAACGATAATTAATTTTAAATAAAAAAGGAAAGAAATTAACTACCTATATGAAATAGTGTTTAAGTGGTTCTTGAAGTCTTATTAAATATAATTACACGAAGAAGAATACTTTAGGAGATAGTATTTAATATTTTTTTCTGTAAAACATGGTTATATTTTACCATTTTGGGGGGGCTTCAGCTCGAAAGCTCCCCCCCCCCGTAGATCCGCCTGTGCATTTGTATATATTATATATTACACTACAACAGTTGTTACCATCTATTTACTTCAGTTTAGAATCTTGTTACTTATTCAAAGCTTATTCACATTGTTTATATTTTGTTGGCTTAATACTACGTAACTTCCACAATTCTCTATATATTTTTTGATCTTGTCCATTCTAGCCCTGAAGAAGACCTGCAAAGTCGGGTCGAAACGTTGGCTTTTAATAAAATGCCACTATTTAGCATATTTATGACCGCCACGCCAGACCATCTCCTTCCTTGAAAAATAGTATACATAAGCGAAATAAGTAAATATAAAATAAATCGCTTGTTTGTTAAAAACTTTTTTTTAATTGTTTTTTTTTTTTGTCCTTTCTTCACTATTAGTAGGATGATACAGTTCACTATTCTCCAATAATGCCTTTTTTGTTCTTTCCCTCCAACCAACTTTTAACATATAAGGAATATAATATACAGTTTTGGTACACTCGTTGAGAGATAATATGGTCAGAAAAAATTGCGCAGAGTCAATATCTCCTCGGTAGCGATATGCACCCTCTCACACTCGGAAGTGTCAACAGCTCCGAAACATCCACTTATCAGAGTTTGTTATCTCCTGTCGGTCGAAAAGATTACCATCCCTCCCTCCTTCAAAAGACAAAGACTGTCAAGTACTGTAGCCCGAAAACAAGAAATTTTAACTTTGTTTTTTCCTCATTATTTCGGATACCACTTCTTGGAATCTCTGACAAGCGTAGATAACTATAATTGACAGGTCTTCAAAACTTCCGATAACTTTTTTTCATCTTTAAAAATACCACAGAAATGAACCAAGCTTGAATTCGGATCCATATTTCCAAATTGAGACGAATCAGTGGAGAGCTCCAGTTCGATTGGTACTTGGTCAGATCATGAGCAACTCCGCTGGCTCTACGATCGGCTGACCGGGTAGCTCATGTTTTTGAATGGGTCGAGGGGAGATATGGCTGGTGGGTTTGCGCCATCCACTTGTTGGCATTTCCCTTACTCAACTTCCTGTTTCCTATCCAGGCCGGAAGCACCATTGATATATCATGATTTCACCTTACCTGACCTGTTGACAATTTTTATCCCATTATTCGTGAGGCCTTCCATGTATCAGATAAACATCGTCATTTCAGGGTGATTTGATTTCTGTGATTCGCTAATAATTGACTTGTTATTGTAAAAATCTGGAAAAAAAAATCATTGATCTAGTTGTATTGTTATATAAATTATTCGGCCTATATCCGTTCTTTACTCTAAAAATGCTCTTTTTGTACCGAGTAAAAAAATATCTTCATACTGGAAGCTTCATATCTTTCCTTTGTTGAATATTAATGCAAATTGGTTTCATGTCGAAACCTATGTGCAGCTGCCAACTCCTCATCAAGTAACACGAAATCGAGTCCATAGTCCTTGAAGTGTGATATCGAGAATATTTATAAATAAATAAGCTGAAAACACGTTCGAGAAACGTATTAATAGATCAAAACTTCGTAGTGTCAAAGCGGAAGAGGGATCCCCAGGCTGTTCCAGGATTTGAAAATGGCGGGTCTGGTTAGATGAGGACAGGAAGTTTACTAACTGGTTCACTTCCGGTACCATTTGGATGGGGTCACTACGTAGGGTCCTCTTTCCATTATCTTGGAGCCATTTAATTCCGCGATTTACCACAAATTTTCCGTTGGAGAAAACTTGTGCGGCAGCTTGAAAATTTCTGTAACTGGTTTCGAGGATTTTTTAAATAGTGTGGAAACTCCTGAGTATTAGAGTTTGTATGAATTTGGGCCTGTTTGCTTATCAGTCCTTGACAACTGCGGATGGTGGCCATACGTCCCGAATTTCCCGGATAAGATCTGAATTTTAATTAAATTTCGGAACATTAATTCCCAAATAATATCATTTTTGTCCGAATTTTCTCTAAATACATTCATTTCCAAAAAAAAAATATTCATAATTTTTTTTTTTAAACCCTATCTTGTTTGGAGCTTATTCTTAATTTTATTGAAATAAAAATATAAATATTATACATTATTTTGAATCATGCTGTTATTTATATATATACTTTTTTATTTTGCGAAATAGGATTTTTATTTAAATCTGAAAGCCAACAAAAAAATATATATATGCATTTTTTTTTTTGTTTTTTTGTTTGGTAATGACTTCCATTGAATTCCTTTACAGCCCGTAAAAATGACATTGCTATTTGGTAATTTTAGACTGTTATATTTATAGTAGATCAGGATTTTTACCAGGATTACTAGGATTTTTATTCCCAGAGCAGCTTTCTTAAACTATACAAATATAGAGACTGTCATTGGTAAAAATCCTGATTTACTAAAAATATATAAATTACTTATTAATAATGGAGAGTGTACTACTATTTGAACAACTTTTCTCCGTGAAGAAACACATTATGTTGGAATTGTCAGAATACATACGACATGAGACGAAGAACAAGAACGCTCTTTTAATCTTTTATGTTTTTTAAATAGAAAAAGAGATAAATATGATGCACTGACACCGAAAGCTACTCTGACAATAAAATAATATAAATTATAGAGGCTATTCTACGAAAAACGTTGCTTTTACTGCTACTTTCATTTGTTCGTAGGTATATGTGATTCGCAAAAGATTAAATGTTCATTTGTCTTTATCCTTAATTATAAATTTTGTTTTGAAATATATGTATAATATTACAACTATGGCTCCTGAGAAATCAAAGAAATCGCATTTTTAACTTTAATAAAATAACCTTTCTTCGTATTATTGCAACTAATTATACTCATCATAAGTTATCTATTTTATTTTTTTTATTTATTGAGTGATATAATAATTATATTGTCTGTCACTTGAACAATCATTATAGTGACGTAGGACTAGATTTACACTATATATACAGAAAAGATAAAATATATCGAAGTAAAATAACAACTAAATAATGGTCAAAAAGTATTAATTTAAAATAAAGTAAAAAAAAAAAAACAGTATATTTTTTGTATTTTTACAAAAAAAAAAAGTCTGAAAAATAACCGACAAATCCTTATACCTCTTCTCCAAAATAACATCAATGAATGATCAACAAGTTATTTATTAAAAGTATTTCTTCAAATACAAAAAAAAAAAAAAATGTACATAATTAAATAAAAAATGGAATGAATATTTGCGAATATGCATCTATTTGTACTAGGGGAATTCAACTGATGTAAAGCAGTTACAAAAAAAGGAAAGTTCTGGGTCTATATTTTATTCAACTTCCTAAAGTTTCTTACAGTTACAATCAATGATGTAGAAAAAAAAATAGGAAAAATCGTTCATGGTCACGTGGAATTTAATTTTTGGTTTTAATTTTTCTTAAAAGAGAAAAGTAAAATTAAAAAATGGCACATTATGTGAGGGGGTCGGCCCCCAACCCTCTAGTTCTACAAATGTTTCCATTTAAAGTTCTATACTAAAGGTCTTTGCAAGTAACCAATTATTCTATTTAATGCCGTGAATATTAATTTCACTCTGTTCGTAAATGTATTTACTCTAAGATAATTGTTAATTGACTACTGTCACCGAATATAATTCAAAATTGGCGTCTTCTTTATATTTGACTGTTCGTTCGTCTATGCTACTTCCTTAGGGTAACACAATGGCATTACTCATTCACGGTATGAGCTATGCCATCTGAATTATAATATTCGTAGCATATATGCATATCGTATTGGTCTATGGACAAAGAAGACCACACTGAAGCGGGTTCCATACTTAGCTCCTTATTTTATAGGATATTTATAAAAATAACGGGCAGTATCGCAGTATATATATTTATATACAATTAAATGTATGTTTATTGAAATAATCATACACATAATAAATAAACCCTTATATGAATTCCCAAACCATGCTCAAGTACGGTCTTGTTTTAATTCCATAAAAATACTTTTCTAAACTTAAATCACGAAATAGCTCCAATAAGCTATATGTATTTTTTCCAAAATCATCGTAACAGAATAAATAATAATTTGTGAAGTTAAGGAATGATGCATACAATTTTGTTGGAATGGATCATATGTAATAATTAATTAATTGAAAATGTCCGTATTTATCTCCCAATATTTGAAATAAATATCGATTTCATTGAGCTTCGTTTCATGAATGCCATCGGATATTTCCAACTTTTTTTTTACCTTATCTATTGAGAATTAATACATTGCCTCTCAATCAAAGACAATTATGATAGAGCACATTCATATCATATTTACAGGAAAATATAAATAAATAAGTTAAATAATAGCAAAATATTAAATAAGAACAAAATACAATAGCATGAAAAAGAAAATAATGTACTTTGAAAAGTAAAATAAACGTCTTAAATACAGGCATGCTAATAAAATTTTAAAAATAAAATAAACGTTTACTTATATTATTGATGATTAGCACTGGTGGGTCAATGGGAGATGTGGGGGGGTTTCTTTCGGGATAAAGTCTCTCCCTAAAGTGAACAATTCTTTTTTTTCATTGGTCCATATTAATACTGTGAGTGATATAAGCTAAATTACTTATAAAAATTACAATGCATTATATTTTTTAAATTATAATGTATATAAACCTTACTGAATATAACCCTGTATTATGAAACAATTACTATTATTACAAGTATTATACGTGTTATTATTATTATTTTTTTTTAATAGGACATCAAAAATCATTTCGAATAAGTATTTTCTTTATTTTTCTTCCGAAGTAATTATCGTTATAAACACGTGAAGGGCAGAAGAAAAAAAAATCGGGCTGAAGTCCCCAAAAAATTTAATCTGCTACTGATAAGTAGATACGAAAAAAATTTCAAATTATGTGGTCTAAGAGATGCAGTGTATTAAACTATATTTTAACAATACAATACATTAACATTTAATCCCAGAATAAATTTTTTTTTAGAATAATTTTTCAAGTTACCGATTTCATTCGTAATTTTTGGGTGATAATTAGTAAGAAACTTTTCATAGTGATAGTACCATTTTATTTTTTTTAAATACACTTTTGTAATTAGATTCGTCCCAAATAATAAGATACCCACCCTTAGGATTTACCTAATTTTTTTTTTTAAACATTTCTTTATTGAGTAATATTACATTCTGACACATCCGTAAGTACATCGGTAATAGTGATAAAGTAGCTCATTCACACTTTATATACAATAAATAAAAATGAATTAAATATCAAAATAATAGTACTTAAAGGAAATGTATGTAAATAAAAAGAAACTGAACTAATCAAAATAACAATCTAAATACATACATATTATATAATTATAATTATTATTTATGATTGTTTTTAATTTTTATTAATTTAAAATAATTAACTGAAGTACATATATAAGTGCGGTCTTACGCGGCATCACAGTCCGCATACCGTTTAATCTGCATCTGCGTAATGCAAACATTACGGTTCCTCCCCCCCCCTCCCCACATCCGAAAAAAAAAATAGAATTTTCAACTTCCAGCTCGTAGCATTTAGTTTCCATCAATGGGCAAACATTTTTATGAATGACCTGAGCTATCAATGCTGAGAAACCCGGATGAAGGAAATGAGGAACTTCCATCTTCCGGATCAAGCCAGTTGTAAGGATCTTGTCGAGACTCCATTAACTGGGATTACCAAGTTCAAGGCTTTCATCGGGAAACTCCTATTTCTTCTTATGGAGTTGTTCTGTTGACAATTATAATAATTATGATGATTATTCATCTAGGTATTACGTTACGCGTGGGATAAATAACTGATATATAAGGTGAAAAAAAGGATTAACGTTCTCTCAAACTTGTATTCCATTTGTGGGAAATCTTATAAACTGAGTAATTTACATGCCTCCATCTATCGCTAATGAATAAATAAAGGGCTGAACGTAATAGGGAGGGCGCACAGTGGAACGAGAGATGGAGAACTCGCAACATCTGCACATTTTTTTTTTTTTTTATCGGTTGTACTATTTTATAAAAACTGTGAAAAATGTATATTCTGCCAACTTAAAATATTCTCACGAATTCCAGAAGTTTTCAATAAATCAGTTTATCTAGTTTTTGAAGTCCTATAAAAAAGAAAAATAGATTTAGCCGATGTCGCGAGTTTTCCCTTACTCGTCTCACTGGTTGGCTTATTTTCATGAATTTATGCTTTTTTATGGTCTTTTGTTTTATTTTATTGTTAATAATAATAGTAATAATACTCCACTTAGCTCTGTCGGTCTGATCCGTTACCTAGGACTACATCTTGACAAGCGCCTTACTTGGAATCCTCATACAAGATTGAAACGACAAGAAACTTCTCGTATATTTCGATTACTACAACACTTGGCAAGCTAAACTTCCAACATGCTACAGAAAAATCATTTAGACTTACGGAATTATGCTTTGGGGCTCCCCAAAATCATCGAATTCTTCAATTATCCAACCCTTACTCTTTAAAATCTTCCTTAATGCTCTTTATTATGTTAAAAATAAAATTATCCATAAGGATCACGATATTATATTACCTTTGATGCGAATTCTATAAATAACTTCAAATTAAACAACATAACTCTTACCGAATTTGAGTTTTCGACCTTGTTATTGAATTTTAAAAAACCAAAGTATCGAAAGGCGTATTCTTTCAAATGGGCCAGCTAATTGTTGATTTTTAACTGTTATTTAGTTCAACTGATAAGGTCTTCTGAAATCAAATTCCTACTGAATTTGAACGTAGTTTAAACATGTAATAGGTAAATTTAAATCAATCGTAAACTGGAGTAGTGATTAAATTTCACACTACTGCTAGCACTTTTTTGCTAATTTCTGGTTTCATGTAACCCAAACGTGTAATTCGCCACCATTAAGACCACATATGTCGTGTTTGCTTTCTGTTATTTAGGTATTCGTAGTATTTATGAAATCGAAAGTTTTTCAATGTTGCTTGAGGGAGAGGGCTTGGGGGAAATGTGAACCTTAATCATAATAAAAAAATGTATATATTTTTATTTATTTGTTTTGAGGTAAGAACCCCATAAAACTAGAGTCTATCTATATATTATAAACATTATAACCCTTATTGTATTACAAAATATTTTCCCTTTTTTATGTTACATTATAAATATTACAAAACTCTTAAGGATAACTTGAAAAACACATTTATTAAAAAGTGAGACTGTTAAAACAACGCCAATAATCAACGTTAGTATAAAATAGTGTTGCCCAAAATCGGTCTTGGTCTTGCTCTTTGCAAAGACCGCCACATTGTTGCTAGACCAAGACCAAGACTGGTAAAAAAAATCGATTTTTTAAAAATAAAAATTATGGCAAAATAATTATTAATGTTTGACAATTTTCGATAATATATGCAAAGAAATGGTATAACCAATATATTTTTGCATTTAACTCTTCTAATTTTTCATTCGGGCTTAGTTAGGTTTCCCCTATTTGTAGGTAACTGAAAGACCGTTGCGAAACTCTTGCACAAGACCAAGACTGATTTTGCAAAACCAAGACTCGTCTAGGTCCCGAAATCGGGCAACACTGGTATAAAATCTATAACTATCTATATTATCAAATCATATACTACAGTTAAATTACCAAATTATTCCCATAAACAAAGAAACAAAGAAGAGAACAAGACCCAAACAAATCCGTTTAATATTTATCGTCATCCATTCCAACATTCGATCTACATTTTTACTCTACAACATTCAGAGCAAAATATTTTAGATCATCCCACCAATTCTCTATAATTAGATATATTAGAGATGAAACAAATATAATTTTATAATATTTCGATCCCATTAAGATTTCCCATACCCTTGTAAGTTCTTACTCACAAATTAAATATATATATATATATATATATATATATATATATATAATATATATATATATATATATATATATATATATATATATATTCTTTCTGACGTTCTTAGGTTTTGTGTTACGTAATGTTTTTATGTGAGGTTATATTTAGACAGAGTTAACGGAAGCATTAAGGATGATGCAACTTAATTTAATTTTTTATTTTTGTGACGGATCAATCTTGGAAGATAGGAACATTCCGTTACTCATCATTTTTCACCGAAATTCGAAATGGGATTTTATTGAAAATGTGACATGCGCGTGAGGTTAATATAATGTTGCTAGTGTGTTCCAGAAGGATTCGTTTCGTTAAGCTATGTCGTTTGGACAAACACTGCTGAGAATTACAAATTTGTGGAATCAGTTTTTAGAACACTTTTGTTCATTGTTTACGTTGAAGATAACTCTTCGCCATTTTCTTACTTTCGGACTTTGTTCTTAACCCGTTCCTGCGTTCTAAACATCCGAAATCGATCCGTATTCTGGTTCCTAATTAACCGGATTTAGGAATTGTAGATAGAGCGGCGAGTTCTGGAGAGAGCCTATTGTATGCTTAGAATATTTATGTGTTCAGCCAGCGTGAAGACTCCATTGTTTGGTTCAAGGCCCTGATTCCCCCACTCCTCTGCCATTTAACAATCAAACAACGAATAAAATTTAAGATTATCGTCCGATCATTCCAGGAACTTGGTCTGT
This sequence comes from Nezara viridula, assembly GCA_928085145.1. Classification (NCBI taxonomy): domain Eukaryota; kingdom Metazoa; phylum Arthropoda; class Insecta; order Hemiptera; family Pentatomidae; genus Nezara; species Nezara viridula. Next base: position 165,508,743 of record OV725078.1, on the reverse strand, counting down.
TTTAAACAACAATTCATTGATATATTTTTTTCCCTTTGTGGTACTCTCGCAATGGCGACTAACAATAGATCGGTATGAATTGCGTGCTTCGTATTCTGCTAGTGTATACTGCGTAACAGTATTTGAAGTGCCTGGCAGTGACATTATAACCGCACGCGCACCTCTGAGAATATCGTGTATCTTTGTATTTTTACAAGATCAAAATAGATTTTACAATTCTTAACGATGTAATTTTTATCTACGTCGACTCGCACAAAATATATTCTTGAAACAGTCATATTTAGTTATGGTGAGGTTCGTGATGATTGAGAAACAAAAATAAAAATTAATAAAAAATATTTCATATAGTCTCGACGTTTATTCTATCAAATTATTTAGCCAGCTATTGTAAAAATATATTCGGACAAAATCTTTTTACCAGGAGTGTCCAGAAGATTGTTACCTTGTCCAAGCTGCACTTAAAAAAAATTATTAAGGGGTCACATTTTTACGGGGTTTGTAATTAATGGAGAGAACTATTTTTTCATGGAATGCCAATTTTAAGGATCCATCAAACCAGAGAACAAAAAGAAAATCATGGAACGAGACAGAAAATAAATTTGTTTCTGATTTACGAAACGTCTTCATAAATAAATATCATTTATTTATTTTTGTTTTTTTACTGAACTCCCCAACCAAATTCTCTTAAATTATTCACTACAGTCAACCGATTGATGGTTATGTTTAAATCACTGTTATGTGTCTGATTTACGTTTGTCTAATTATATTTTAGCTTGAATTGTTTTAAAGGAGAGAAGTGCAATACAATTTCTTGAATGGGAGGTAGTTCGCCACCGAAAACAGTTGGTTCAAATATTTTTGGTTGCCATCTTGTCTTTCCTCAGCCCTGACAAGACGTATCAGCCTGGTACTAAGGCTGATACATCGACACAATATTAAATAAATATTTAATTAATTAATTAATTACTAAGTATTATGGTATGTTTTTTTTCTGTTACTGAAGACATTTTTTATGACCAAGAAATAACTTCAAGGGAAAGAATGGTTTTAACGTTCTTTAAATTCCATTGCAATAATTATGTGATTGAATATTTCTAATACCGGTTTTCATAATTTCGAAAAGGAAATAGCTTTGAGATCTTTTAAATCAATTGATTTTTTTTCCAAGCGTTATTACAATGTAAGCTCACGAATAGTCTAAGATATAAATACATTATTATATTTGTACAGTTGTACTTACCCAGATGTATACTTCAACTGTGCATGATGGTGAATAAAAACAATCTTAGGTTTTATTTGTTAATCGGCGAAATATAAAAATTATTTAATTCACAATGGACTTGTATATTTTTTTTTTTTTTTTTTTTGCATTGACTATATGAACATAATTTTTTGTGAATGTGGTTGTTCTGTATTTCTAGGTGGTTGTTATGTATTCTGGATTTTTTTCCATTAATTTGTTTATCAATGAATCGTCTTAAAATGTTTTACAATTTTTCGATCAATTTTATTCTTGATTATTATATATATTTTTTTAAAAAACTAGTTTTCTATTCCATCCCAAAATTGGTCTATTTTCGTAGAACTGCTCAAAAAAATCCATCAACATTAATTAAAAGGTATTGGAATGATAATATACTCTATCTTCAATGATGTTATCCCTAAATTTAGAAATTCCTGTATTTTCCTCAATTTATATAGTCACAGGAAATTACTTAATCCAATGAAAACCCGATAAATAGGAGATAATGGAGAATATCTAATGTATACAGCAATATATATGTGTGGGATAATTTATTGAGATGGTTATCAACGTTTTTCTTCAGTTAATGATTCTGAGATGCTCGGATAATTTATAAGTTTTCCTCTTTACTAATATAGGAAAATCACTTAATTCTGATAAAATTCACGAGATCGTTCAATTATTGGAAAAGCCCTTTTTCTTGAGTCTCTTTAGGACTTGTGTACTCTTAGATATTGAGTCATGCGAGCGAGGTAGTCATGTTACTCTGTTATTTTAAAACATTTAACCAAGCATTTTTTATATGTATATACAAGTTTATTGAATACAAATACACCCCGCCACATTGAAGGGTAACGAGTCTAAATTCTAAAAAACACACATACTAAAGAGGAATAAATAACAAAAAAATATAATAATAATAACTAACAGTGATAACGGTGGGAAATAATAAAAGGATAAGAATGAAGTATAAATGTGCGCTACAAAAATAAAAATTTTTCTTGAACACATTCATAACTAAAAACAATATTTAACAAGAAATAAATATGTTAGCACTTTTGTGCTAAATTAGACGATTTATAAATACAAATGTATAAGTGAGAGTGTTAATATTTATTTTACTATATTGTTCTAATGAAATTCATTATTTAAAATAGAAAAATATGAGGAAGGCAAATAATTCTGTGTGAAGCAAAAACCTCAATAATTACAAAAGGAAGAAGTAAACACAAGTGCGATCTATTCTTGGAACAGAACTTGCCTAAAGTATTGTAGAATAAAAAGCTGCTTTCCTAGAATTAGCTGCTTTGTTAGTAAGATATTTTAGTTATTGTTGTGGCTTGAATCCATACTCACCGTTCAACCCTTCAGTATCACTTCCGTCTTTGAATTGATTTGTTGAAATTTCATTATTATTTTAAAATATATATATATATTGCTGAAAGTAAAATCAAATCTAGTGTCCCGTCAAAAATTAAAATCTGGATATAAAAATACCCCGATTTGAAATGTCAGGACAAAGAATTTGATGATAAAGTTCTATATACCTTATGAAAAATCAATCCGGTAATAGGAAATCACTGATAGACGCTCATTGGGGAACAAGTAAGAAAAAAATATTCCTATCAAAGAATTGATTGATTTTATTATTATTATTATTATTATTAAGAACGTAATCCGTAAAAATATTTTTTAGTGGTATAGAAAAATAGTTTCAACACTAATTTTTGAACTCTTGAAAATCTCAAACATTATAGTCAATTTCAAATTTTTTTCACTATTCTTTAAATTTTAACAAAAACGTTTGGGAACGTATAATATTGGGAACTCCAACTCTATTAAAAAATAAAGTTTTCATTATTATTTTTAATAAAAGTTATATATCTAAAATTGGTCTGATCTATGTAATATATGCATAGGCACCTATAATTCCTGCCTTCATTTATTCTTTCAAACCTCGATCTGCATTATTTGATAATAATCGTTATTATAATAGTTGATTATAATCTGGAATTTCATTTTCAGTGATGCATTTCAATTGTTTTTATTTTTTTTTTTCTCGGTAAACTCAAGATCTGATGAGATTTCGACGTATTAATGTTATAAATGTTTTCCGGATATTACTGCACGAAAATCCGGTCTCTAATTATAATATTCCTAGTTATATATATATATATATATATGTGTGTGTGTGTGTGTTAATTATATGATTCGCTAAGAATTATAAATAATAATTCCTTTTTTTGAATATATCTTCATTAAATATATTAAAATATACATACATTAAAATTAAGATTCCGTTATTAATGAACTACATATCCAATGTACAGTGAACATTTAAAAATATTTTAATAAAATATGCATTCCAACTGCATAACCTAATTGAACATCTAAAATAAATAAAAATTATAATTTAAAAATCAAGTAAATTATTTGACATTATTCAAAAAAAAAAATATATATATACTATTGAAATTTCTACCAAAATCTATACCTGAGGATGGTAAGAAGAACCGATGTGATGCAACAAGTCCTAACCCCTTGGTGTTTCAAAAGGTTATGTACACACTTTTAGGGTCTCTTAGTACTAAATGAACACTTAAGTGACTGAATTCACCCTACTTGAACTGTCACAATGATTTTATTTTTAGTATTGGACTTACAAAGTTTCGGATGTAAGCCGTCGTAACATAATCCATTGCTCTCTCCTGTAAAGTTTTTCGAGAAAAAAAAGATTGTCCGTCTTACCCATCCCTTAATATGAAAGCTGCCCTGGCTTTGAAATAAAACAGTGAATATGTTTTCTTATATTATTATTACCCATTCCAGCGAAAATAAATTAATCACCTGTACTCAAGACAATTATGGAGTTTGCTACGACAAGTGTACATCTCCATATTAACCGAAATAGAAATTTCGATTAGAACTGGTAGTTTCCCAAAGTTTTAATTATTGCTAGATTTATAAAAAAAAGTATTTTTCTCCTTAGAACTATGAACGGAATTATTTCTTTTTCAAGGAAGCTTGATATCTCCAAATGATGGAAAAACCAGTTTTTAATATCACATCGTAAACAAAAGTGGAAATGGAGACGTCAACTTTTGATAACAAAACATTACATTTTTTTTTTTAATGTAATCTTAGTAAATATGTCTAAATATTTTAACCCATAAATAGATTTTTTTTTCATATGAAATTTCAAGGTTCCTAAAAACATGTTCGGTATATCGAAGTTCAATCAGTATTTTAAGTTCGAATGTATACCATATTAATATATATATATATCTGAGCACTTGAACAATTACATTATATTCACTGTTTAAATTATAACGCATGTACTTTTGCTACTAAGGGTAAACCACTTGTTAATAAAAAAATTAGAAACATTTTTCTCCAGCACAGACAGTTCTACCAAGGGGAGGGAGGGATTTTGGCGATGAAGCCACCCCCAAAAATGGTAAAATATAACTATATCTTATGAAAAAAATATTTAATAATTACCTCTAAAAGTATTATTGTTTGTATAATTACATTTAATAGTACTTAAAGAATCACTTAAACTCTATTTCATATGGGTATTTAGTTTCTTTCCTTTTCTTTCTAAGTAATTATCGTTATATATTTTTAACAAAAAAACTTTCGGGCTGAAGCCTCCCCCCCCCAAAAAAAACAACAACAAATCTTGGATCCGCTAGTGCTCCCAAGCATTAAATAATTGTTCGGTAATTATGTTATTTAAAAAAAAAATGTTATCCCCCAAAAAATGTATCCTGAATCCTCTACTGTTTTAATCACTCTATGTAATTTCTTTAACCAAACTTGTCCGTTGCTAAAAAAAAAATGATATTAATTCATTTCATTACCTCGAACTAAATTATGACATAGCGAAAAATTTAACTAATTTCAAGGCTTAAATTCATTATAAATTTTTGTAAAATTGTTTTGAGAACTGAAATAAATAACTCTAAACTAAAACTAAGTCAAAACTCTGTAATTAAAATGTGAGTTATGTTTCGTCAGCGCGCTTGGAAGGCGACGCGTTGACTTCAGGACATCTTGCTATGCCCCTACTTCTTTGATGGCATAGTTTATTGGTTACAGCGGCTAACTATTATTTATTAAGACAATTAATTAATTATTAGTCTATAATTAATTTAATCATGCCATGTTATTAAATTATAAAATGGTAATTGCAAAGCGTCATTAAGTGACATTTTTAAAAATTAAATTACTAAGTACTTCGACAGTTTGTGTTGGTCAAAACTTGTATGACTATTTCCTTCGATAAATGCGATAAAAATTCACAAATATGTATTTGAAAGTCATATATCTTCATCAAGAATGTATTAATTAACTTTTTCCTCTAAAAGAGAGAAATAAGTTTTATGTTATTATAGAAAACAGAAAAGTGTTTGTTTTACATTTTACACTTAATTCATTCTCAAAGTTTTCAGTATTAAAAAAAAAAATGTGTTGTTCGTAAAGGAGTTTATTATTTTACAACCTTTATTATTTAGATGCCCTGAAAAAAAAAAACAATAACAACAAAGAAAAAAAGTGAAGAAAACATTAGGTAAACAACAAGCTATATTCAAAACAAATAAACCTATATAAAAAAAACTTAACACTATGCACAGTGGTATAACAATATAAATATATGCTTATAAGTAGAAAAAAATTAATTAAAAAATACATTAAGTTCTTCTTTTAAATAGATGTCTTTCTCCTAACAAAACAAAGTCGAATATGACTATATAAAATCTCAGAGTATTTAAATAATGAATAATATGTAAATACACCATTATCTTATTGTAACTATATATATATATATATATATATATATATATATATATATATATATATATATTGTATAATGTTTTTCATGAGTCAAATTTGTTTTTTGTGCTTATTCAGGTTCGAAAGGAATATATTATGCATATTTCGATTTAATGAAATTTACTTTAGACATGAAAATTTCTTTAATTGATAATATTTATTCAGGAACTATTTCTCTGGAGAAAAAAGAGCGGGGAAACAATGAGATTAAAACGTTCTCATTTGAAAAAAAATAAATGTTCGTAATGTTTTTGCTATAAAATTATCATTTAATTAACATTAAAAGAAAAACATAACAAATGGTATCAAACCCTTCTTGTTGTTCCCTATTAGGAAGACTATAAGTTAAAATAATACAAAAATCGTAAATATGAAAAACGTAAATAGTTGTACGATTCATTTATTGTGAGATATAAAAATATATTTTATGCATTTATGGTTTAATATTTTACCTTTATTACACTTTTCCACTATTTAATTGCATATTATCATAATTTTAATGCCGTATTATATTGCGCGTTATTTTTACTTTTTTGGCATTTTATATTTTGTGCCATATTTGAGATGGTTTTGTTCCATATAACTCCAGGCCATAATCATTACATTTTCGTGTCGTTATTTTTTGTACTTTCAACATATATTTATAAAAAAAAAAAAAAACATACATGGACTGTTATAATAGGTAACATAAAAATACTGCTTAATTCATTGAAGATATTTTATTGAACCTCTCGATAAATGTTATTTGGAAATAGTAGCACTTCAGATATCTGTGTAATACGTTTTTTGAGTATAATTTTTATTTATTTTTTTCCGAATTCGGGTGATGGCGGTAGTGGGGGTAAAGGGGGTAGGAGTGGGGACGGGGGAGGCGACTTCAGTCTTGCCGCTGACAGTCATGGTGCTACATGTGTTGGAGCTAGTCAACTCGACACATGAGGCTTTCTATCCGGACTCGTTGTTCCTATCAGCTCCAGATCATGATTACCCTCCAGGTTCGTTATTTATTTATATATTAATCGAATAGTTAATTTATTTAATTAAAAAATAATTTTTATTGTGACTTTTCCTGTTACTCCTACTGACAGTCTTTACACATTGGACATGTTACAATCCTATACGCTCAGATCAGTCATTTTCAGCCCAAATTTTCATTAGTTCAATTTCTATAAGTATCCTATGCGATTTCCCGAGGCAAAGTTACCAAGAGCTGCCGAAACATGCCTAATCATTTAAAAACAAAGATATTAAATATAGAATCATATAACTCGTATATACCGTAAATAAGGATGCCTTTTTATCTAGATTTTTTTGTTTAAATTAGAAGTTAGTAACCTAAATAACAGTAACGGGTTTATAAAGTATCAGTTCCTCTTTAACTTGTAAAGGTTACATTTTGTGTTAAAAGTACGTAATTTAAATAATCATTCTACATTGTTTTAATAATCATTCTACATTGTTTACCAAGATTTAGAAAAAAATATTGATTGTTGAAAATTCGGTAATTAATTAATAAATGATGAATTTATTAAGATATCAATTTATTTCGTTGTCGTTGTAATTCTTTAAATCAATTTCGCTTTTCATTCCTTAATAAAACGAACTATATTTGTTGTAAGTAAATACTAATGTGCTTTTTAAGTATGTATTATCCAACTATCTTACATGTTATGCCATGATTTTGTCATAAAATTAAACAATATAGATCAAACGTGGTTATTTAAGGATTAAGTTGTTTGAATTTGATTTTTAATTAACAGAGTTTAAAATTCGACCGAATTAAACGCAGTTTAATATTTAAATTTAACTGACATTTTACTGTAATATATATCCTTTCCCTATGGAATATTTAGGTTCAGTCAATAAATAATACAATTTATTTGTGCTAAGTTTTCATGATTTTATTGTTTAAAAAATAGTCTCTAAACGTCACCGAAATATAGTTCTTTATGAAGTGTATTAGATACATTTGACTGAACAATGGAAATTTAAAAGTATGTATTTTATTTTTAAATTTAAATTAAAATTTTCTATTTTGTAATGTTTGTGAGTTACTTGATAGAAATGTCCATAAAACATTTGTAAAAATAGTTCGACATTATTAAATTGCCGTGATAATTGTATTGAAAAAAATTTTTTTTTACTTTATCTATTAATTTACATTAATTTTTGCAGTGGAAATCTATTGATTTCGAATCATTTATATTATTTTTTTATATTCTTTATTCGTGATTTTAACCCATATTTTTGTTGTCTTTAAGTTCAAATTTGAGGACTTAAAATTAAACCTAATTCAATTGCAATACCAAGATTAACCTTATTGGAAGGAATTTGCTTTTACATAAACTTTTTAGATTGGCTTTTATTTATATTTGAAAAAAAATAAAAATATTAACTTTGCTTTGGCTTAGGTAAATAGCTTCTTGGACCAGTTCCAATTTTTTTTCATTTCCCAACTGGATAAACTAGAGAGTTTATAATTTTCTCTGCTAAATATCGGATATCATGATTTTTAATATTTTAAAACTCATTTTTTGTAGATTAATTTACTTAATATTTGTTTGTGTTTTAAAAGGTTGTCATGACACAAAAAATGTATGACCTATTTTATAATTCATATTCGATGATTTACGGTATAGGTTAACATAAGCGTTTGCATTATTATTCTTTAGCTTCAAGTTTACTCATTTAAGAATAGGTATGTACAACTACAGACTTATAGATGGAAGTAAATAAGGGTACATAGGACTCTTCAACTAGAAGAGAAGAATAATGGAAAATGACACTTTCTTCCAAAACCGTTCGGTATGTCTTGGGCCCTGTTCAATGAAAAAGACTGATATAATGACCAAGAAAAATAGCAAAGTGTATATTGAACAACAGAAAAAGTTTTCCAACATCATTCAGTCATCATCAGCTGTGGATATCGGAAGAGGCGCCATATGTATCATAAAGAAATGCTTACAACGGATACCTTATCACTTAAGACCACTATGTGAATGTCTATGTTAATTATTATATTAACAAAAAAAAAAAAAAATCCGTTTCATTTAATATAACTATCAATTTATGGAACCATGTTATAATATGGCATGCTATGTGACATTTATTTGATTTTTTTTTTTTTTTTTTTTTTTGACAATACTTATTCGTGTAATGTTGTGAATTACTAACTGATTTTAACAGAACTAGTTTAATTACAATGTTAAGTTATATATATATGCTTTCTTACCGATAAATAACTAAAATCTGCCTCTTTCATATCTAGCACTAATTGTGGAAAGATAATTGTTCGTCAATCGAATCGCTTACTAATATATTTTTAATTAAACAAACAATTAAGGTATATCAAGGATAAATATATAAGCAACTTTAACAACCATTAAATGTGCTACTAACAGGCTTGAAACACCTACCAGATTAGAAAGCTTAATATTAAATTTTAAAATCCAAACAGTTTATTAATAAATAAGGAATTAAGTAATAATTGTAAATTTATGCTTACCATGTGTAATGATAACATTCAGGAAGCATCTGAGTTTCACAAGACAATTAAGAGATAAAATATGAAAAATTATGGGTCCTATCAGATTGACAACATGACAACAGATACTTTATTTAAGATTTAAAAAAAAATCATTTTCCTTTGTTCTGAATGTCTGTCTTTTCTAATATCAACCTGAACCATTGCGTGACCTTAAAATAGAGGGTGTTTTATTTAATTATCAATAAATTCTATTTATTTATTATTTTAGATATCCTTAGTCACACGTTCCGGATACCCGCGATTCAAATCCCTCTTACTCGCGATTTTGGTTTGACAGTGGCGTACAGGTTAAGTCTTTCAAGATATTCACTGCCCGTGGCCAGGCTGGACAATATCCGGCGGTCGACAGTTGGTAACACTGATCACGTCTTGCGTTATCGTGTCTCTTTCCGCTCCTCTCTACCGTTAAACTCACTTCTACCTGACTACCTCCTCATATTTTGGTAATAATGATAAATTTCATATTTCGAAGGAGAGCTGTAATGTTAATAACAAATCAATATAAGGTGTCATAAATATATATATATTAGAATAGTAACCTATTTAAAATGGTTGAATATTAGGCTCATGGCGATTTTCAAAACTAAAAACCGACCTGAACGGATTAGGTTTACCTATGATTACAATAGATACAGTAAAAAAACAAACAAAAAAACCATGATTGTCCATCAATCGAATCGCTGTGCTTTCAAATATATTTTTTATTAAACAATATTTTAAGGTATATTAAAGATAAATATATAAGCATATTGTTGTTGACATGTACAAAAAAATAACCTAAGTCTTCATTTTATTAAAACATAAGGATATATTTTAAGGTTGAGTTCTATTATCAACGTTAATCATATTCGTTGAGTGAGAGAGTTTTCTTTGAATGAATATAAATTATTTAGCAATTATAGTAAAATAATTATAATTATTTTTAAACTTTTCATGTTTTTAATTTATATAATACTCATATTAATAATTAACTAACAAAAAAAAAAGTGTGAATAGTACGTTTCCTAAAAATGTTTAATAAATTTAATTAATCAGGATTTTTTTTAATAAATGAGTTTTCAATTTGATAAAAATTTATGAGAATCTGTAGATAAAGTATTGTGATATTAAACAAATTTTAATGTTAATATAACAAAATTTATGAGCTTCCTATAAAAGAAAATATTTTCCGTCAATTCATGCCCAGAATCTATATTTTTAAGACTTTTCTGTCACTAGATTAAAATGGGGAAATAGAATTATAAGATTTTGTTTTCTCTAACAGTAAATAAAACTCCGTTACGTATCTCGTGAGTCATCGTTAATTGCGAGGTCACTTGGGTTTTTATTTACTAGATAAAATCTGTGTTAAAGACGAAAAAATAAAATTAAATAAAGAATAAATGGTATAAAATAATGAAATGTTATAATAACCTTAAAAAGTTCCTATTTGTTTTTTTATTGTGCTTATTATTAAATTTGATGTTAATATATTCATTGAAAAAAGAGCCTATTAACGCTTAGGAAATAAATGTAAATTTTAATATTGTAAAAAGAGATAAGAATTTATTTAAGAATGAAACTATTCATTTTAACGAAACGATTAACTTTTTTGTGTAGTTTCATATTCTATTTAAAATAACCGTTTTATGAGTTTCTCTAATTTAAGAGAACCAAAAATAATTTTTTATGTGAAAAATGAATTCAAAAATTTAATTTGTCTCGACTTCCTTTTTCAATTTTTGAAATAGAATATTTCAGAAATGAGGATAACATTTTTTATTTTAATTTGAATTATATAACTTATCACTTGTATTTCTAAAAATTGATTTTTAAAGATATAATGAATTTTTAAATAATTAAGACTCGTTTTGAGAAAAATACTTGATTTAAAAAAAAGCAGAACAACCATCTATATTAAAAATAGGACCGAATATGATTCATAGTTAAATATTTTTAATTTCTTGAGCTAAAATATAATCGATAAGATTTTTTTTAATATGAAGCAAAGTATAATAGAGGATTATGTATTGTAGAGATTATGTATTAAATTAATGTTGATTTAATTCAATGATGTACTCTACCAAGATTGTATTTCTTAATATCTTGAATTATTTTTTATTTATTTCAAACAATTACAATTTCTCATTATTTGGGTTACCCTCCTTTAAAATAAAAAATGTATATAACTATAAAATCATTTCTTTTTTTAATTTTATTTTGAATAAACATATTCTATGATTTCAAAAAAAAAAAATACATTCCCTGTTACTTCACTTGACATATTAATTCCAAATTTTTTTTTTATAATCTAATTATTTAGTGTTTTTTTTCTTAATCCATTTTTCTGATATATTTTGAATATTTAAACAGTAGAAATTCATTTTTAACGTCATAGAAAAAGCATGCGAAGACCCCTGTAATTCAGGAAATTGTGCTTTGCATGTTCAATTGCGGGTCTTCCTGTAGAACTACTCTATTCTTAGCACAGAGGAAGATCTAAAGATTGCGAACTATATATCGGTTAGAAATTGTCTGATAGAGCTCTACCATATATAATTAAATTAATTGTCAATAAAACTATTAAAATAAGTAGTATAAGTATAGAATATTAACTGTTAAAATTAAATTTATTTTATGTGCTATTTACTATTTTAAAAATTGAGAGAAAAAATAAGTACAGAAATAATTAGTCCATAATTAAATTCGTTTTTAAGTATTTTTTTTTCTTACTGGTTTACTGTAAATATTACTTAAGTTGACTCTTAATATTAATTCCTGAATATGAATTGTTTTTATGTAATTTTAAATTTAACTAAACATTTTTATGAAAAAAAACAAAAATAATATGAAACCACTTTAAAATATATTAATAGTTAAAGCGTTAAATATTTATATTTTTAATAAAGCTTTAATTTATTGGATAAAAAATAATTAATAATTTCAACTAAATTTTGTAATTATATTGAAACTTTTAAACATCATACATATTTTGATTCCAGACGTTTTAATATCTTAATTTGCTGTATTATGCTGTATCGGGAAAAGGTAATTTATGGCATAATTCAACTTTTTTATTATTCTTTAACAGTACGTCCTTTCACTGTAATAAACTATGTATAAATGTGTTAAGTACAATACAAATGATTCCATATTAAATTGATCATGATAAAAGTTCAAATTATCCGATAATTCGTGTTTTATTTCTTTTTATTGAGTAGGGTTTGCAATGTTTTTTTTTCTGTTTCCTGCTTAAACCATTTTATAACGCACTATTTTAAGTTGTTTTCAAGTTCTTTTATGGTGTTCTTAAACTTCCGAAGTCAATATCTGTTACATCTGAATTTTCATTAAACCTGTAGTTTTTACACACCTGATTCGTGACTTTATATCTAAGAATCCAAAATGGACTAGTATCGCGTATCATGTAACACACGTGAACCATGACATGTTTGTAGTAGTGTTGCCCAAATGCGAGACCGAGACGAGTCTTGGTCTTGCAAAATCAGTCTTGGTCATGGTCTTGGCCCTGCGAAAGAGTCTCGCAACAGTCTTGCAGTTATTTATTAGCTTATTGCTATAGAGATATTACTGTAATATTTTAGATAGGAGAAACCTCCTAATTAAGCCCGAATGAAAAATTAGAGGAGTTGAATGCAAACGTATATTGGTTGTACCAATTATTAACATATATTAACTAAAATTGTCAAGTATTGGTAACTATTTTGCCTTAATTTTTGGTTAAAAAATAGCGGTCTTGGTCTTGCCAAGTGCAATATTGGGCCACAGTAGTTTGGAGGTAATAATAGTTAATGCAATTTATCAAATCGTCCTAATTATATCTATTTAGATATAACTTCCGTATACTCTCTTGTGTATATAGATATAATATTCCGGAATTCTCTACTTCAGGCTGTTCGCTATGGCCATCCTCCATTGTTCTTCGTCTCCCTTGCACTTCGCGTTCGCCTTCCGCGGCTCAAGTTCGCGGTGGTTATCCTACACCTATCCCCAACGGCTTTTGCCCAAGAGCGAGTGGGTCGAAGATAAGACGAGTTTAGTAATGATTAGAAAGCGGAGCTCGTGCCGGGAGATCATCTGCTCCACACCTGTTCTCCTATTGTGAACACCTGTCCCCGGGCACCCAGCTATGGTAGCATATTTCTTACATTACGCATGTTGTCTGTAGCTCGGTTTTGAACTTTTTGGCGCTTTTTGTTGTAGTTGTTTTTTGTTAATAAGATACACAAGGAAGCAATCAACGCCCGATATTCGAGTGCTATTCCAGTTCCGTATTTTTAAAATAAAACACCTTAAGAAACAGGAAGTAGAACAAACCAGGTCATCAAAATTGATTCGTTTACTCAAATCGTATTGTTACATTCCCAATTGTTTTCATCAAATAAAATTTACTTGCTTATGACTATCAACGGTGTATTTTGAATAAAGGATGTTTAATTAGGTTTTAGTCTGCTAACAATCCTGGATAACTCCCTACATGACTGTCATAATACGCAGGCTCCACCGTTTGGGAAATTAGGGTTCCTCGGACGGGAATTTCAACTTAAATGATAGTACGTCAGCAACTGCATGGTTTTTCCGCTTAGAACTGTGAAGAACACTACATCTAGTCGCCCGGGCTTGAAAATTTCACGGTTCGATGGTCATTTTTGTTACGACAGGTGTAATCACAGGTATTGTTATAAAAGCGACGGAAGTTGTAGTAGAGGAAGCCGAACAGAGAATCTTTTGAGTAAGCGAGTGGTATTTGAAAAAAAAAATACTGCATTACATTGTGGTCACTTGAAATAAAAATTCAAACTAAAACTGAAAGAACATAATTTTAGGATTTGGCAAATTAAATATATTTGTATACTTCTCTTAATCAAAGTGGTAGTTTGTATTGAATAAATAAGGTTTTATTAATGAGAGAATAAACTTTATTTTGAAATTGGTTTCTTTAAAAACGTTAAAAATAGTATATTCAACGCATCGATTTTAATATTTGTTCAAAAATTTATTGTTTATATTTATTACTACATTATTTTAAATTATCTGAATCTGTGTAGTGTGTGTTTATCGACATTAAAAAATACATTATAATTGACTATTTCGAATTTTCAGGTTACTATTAGTTAATATTATTTACGTTAGTCTCCACTCATGCATTATCAGGACTGAAAAACATATAAAATCATACATAATTTTTTTTAGAATTGGCAGATTTGATATAACTCATTCATCTATTTTAATGTATTGTTCAATGTTAGGCAATAGGTAAACATTGTGCAACATATTCAATTTATGGAATATGAAAGATAGTCGAGGGATAACCATGTTGAAATAAGTGAGATTACGCAATAGATATGCTCTATTTAATGCTGACTCCAAACCATAGCCCTATTACGTGTGCTTGTTAAAACACTAATGCAACCTTAATGAACGCTATGCTTTCAGTAATAAGTCATTAAGACGAACTCTGATGTACTTCGTGTCAGGGTGCTGGTTTATTGATCCGATGTTTCCGTCTCTTTCCTCGTCCTTTCAGAACGACAGTAATTTTTTTTTTTTTTTTTTGATCAGATAAAAGAAATATTTTGTAAGTGTTTGTACGATCATTGAGCTCCTGGAGACACCTGAACTCGGAAGACATCGTTTGATCGCCGACCGGCAGATGCAGCTGAAGAAGCCCGTATACCATCTGGGGAACACCCGCTTCTCGTTACCTACAACAACTCGCGTAATTTCACTTAGGGAAAAAAAACTTATTTTAGAAAGAAATTACAGTAATTCGTTTTAATATGATGAAAAATACGTAACTTATTTTATATGTCTATGAACGGACAGTCTATTTTAGTTTCGTTGATTTTTTCAAATTAAAACCTCGTAAATGCATTACTTGTTTACTTATTTGTTGGAGTGAAAATGACACACTGGCCCATATCTTCCAGAGTTTCGCCTTATACATCAAAAAGTTAAGTGAATAAGGAATAACGACAAATACTTCAGATACTTTGGATAATGAGGAAAAAATCTTGAATAAAGTCATATATATTACGAAACCTTAAATCTCATTTTTTATTTTTAAAATTTGTTTTTATATATTAATACGCAACCATCCGATATATTCAGGGCTGCTCAGAAGGGGTCGCAACTTGCGTCATCAAAATTTTTTAGTGGAGCACATTTCGGCGGGAAAAACATTGAACAGTCCGCAGCAGGTGTGATTGTATATGAGAAATGATTTATCTAATTTTACCTTCGCTTGCTCTGTTTTTAAGAGGAAAAGCCAGTAATAAAATATTTTGGGAATAGTTTTTGCGCCATCGACTTTTAGGGGGAGATGGGCACACATGGATATAGTTATAAATAAATAAGTATATAAACTTAATTAAGGGCGTTGATAACCAACAAGTTTTAGGTCTTTAACTTCACAACAACCAACCAACCTGGTAAATGTAAATTTTAGTTTTCCCCCAATGGATCAAGTCTCGGATGTACAGAAGATTCTGTTGCGTTAAGGAGCAGCGGCGTACTGTGGGATGAGTATGGGAAAACTCGCGACATCTATTTGAATCTATTTAAATCCAAAAACTAGATAATTGTTGTGTACCTTGTGTTGTTAGCGAAGTTTCCGAAGATATTTTCAGTTGGTTCCATACATATATTTTTCACTGTTTTTACTGAATATTTCAATTAAAAAAAAAAAAATGTCGCGAGTTTCTCTTTACTCATCCCACTGTGCGGTGGTCCACGTTCGAAGAGGATTTCGGGCTGAAGCCCCCTCCCCTCTCCCCCCATAAAATTGTTAAAATAATATTTTTTCTTTGGTCCATATTTGTTTCTGTGATTGGTGTGAGCTAAATATTTAAAAAATTAAATATATATTTTTTTAAAGCATGTATATTTCAGATTCTACATCCAAGCATTTTTCAACAAAACAATTGAAAATTCACTCCCATAACAGTTTTATTGTTAAAGTTAATTATCGTTATTTAAAAATAAAATGATAAGCCCCCAAATTGACATCGTGGATCCGCTACTTTAAAAGTTAACATCACATTGTGTAATTACTTATAACAGACATGTCCGTAATTATTATACCATTTGATTGATTATCCGAACTATGATCATGACAATAGCGTGAAAATACTGTAATTCTACTTATAATACTGTAATAGTTTAAATTCATTATATATATTTTTTAATCTTATTTGTTTAAAATGATAAACCACAATCTAAAATCTATGCTGAAGTCTCGCAAAATTGAAAAATATATATATATTTTTCATTGGTTCATGTTTTCTCTGTGTAATCTGAGCTTAATATGTCCTCTTTGTAAATTATAAAGTATACCAAATGTAAGCACGTGTCCAAAATATATATATATATATATATATATATATATATTCCTAATAGCGTTAGTGTTCCTATAATTACTGGATTTTTTGAAATATATTTTTAATAAATAAAATTCAAAAAAGAGTTGAACTTAAAAATAACTTTATATAATTTTCTTTATTTTTATTTCAGAATGATTATCGTTGAAGAAACAACGTAAAAAAAAGTAAAATACCCACCTCATTCAAAATTCTAAATCCGTTTTATTTTGTTACGTAATATTCATTAATGACATAAATTCTATATACTCTAAAAGTTCTATTTATTACATTGAATGATAAGCTGTGTAAGAAAAAACACTGAAAATATTTAAGATACAATTTTTTTTTATTCACACGTTCTTAGGAGTATTCCAAAATTTTCTAACTCACTAAAATAATTTTATCCATTTCCTATTATTATTCTTTATCAAGGGATATTATTAAAAAAAATAATATAATAAATAAATAAAATGGTTTTCTAAAACTGAATATATTATCACCTTCATTGTTTATTCAGAGGCCAGAGCCCGGACAGGTGGACTGACGATTGTATTTTCTATTCATTATGTGCGGTGTGTTGCGCCTTGACGTCGTAACTTTTATCATCTTTACCGAACACCTGATGAAAAACATTAGAAGGTTCTGAGTCATATTTTTGAATAAGGAGTTTTCGGATTACGAAAGCGTTGTGCAAATGAATTTTTCTGACGTTAGTTAAAATGTTTTATGAATTAAAATTAAGGCCTATGAAAAAAGGAATTATTTCGTACAAGTATAAAATTCATGTTCGTTTATCCCCTCATTAATTCCTAAAATTTACATTGTTACGCCGTGTGATTTCGAACATAAAAAGGAGTCGCGACCATTTTTTTTGTTTTTCTTAAGGTAGTCTCCGTTTTTATTGAATAAGAAGATATTTCTCAAAAAGTGTTACAAATAATTAAATTATAAGCACACCATCGGAAAGTATACATTTTTTTTTTCCGAAAACGGTTCTTAAATTTACTAGGGTCAATGATAAAAGGGACTTTCGGGAGGTCTAATAAGGCAAAGTCTACCATTATGCCGAATTATTTTTCGAATCGGAATTGCAGAGTTATGCTGCTCGAAACTGCAGCAGTAGTATATCGGTCGTATTGAACCTGAAAGTTCCTTTTAACGTTGACCTTAGTAAATTTAATAACTATTTTCTAAAAAAAAAAATATGTCTACGATGGTAAACTTAAAATTTAATTTTCTTTAACAATTTCTTCTTATTCAATAAAAACCGTGACCATTAAAAAAAAACACGCAAAACTGGTCTGAATTCCTTTTCCGTTTATAATCGGCTCATGCAACACATGAGCTTTTTCGTTTGAAAGTTGGTCTAGAATCAATCTCCAGAGTTAGCCCATTTAGAACTGAGACACTATATATATATATATATATATATATATATATATATATATATATATATATATATATAAAGGTTATAAGAAAAAAATATAAAAAGGTTATCCCTAAAAGCGTTATTACTCCTATAAACACTATGGTTTTTCTAAATTCATTTATTTTTTAACAGGTTTGAAACCACCACTTTAACTATATTTTATTTACTTTTCTTCCAGGGTAATTGCGGTATATAAAAATAAATAAATAAAAACAGCATGCCCCCCCCAAAAAAAAAAATTAGATGTAGGATCTGCTATATTGTAAGTGGGATTCAAGTATGTTCAATATTTGATTAATTATTTTAATTTTTTACTGAATTTCTTAGTATTTTTTTCTCATTAAAATTGTTCATTAATTTTTAATTAATAAATATATATATTTATATTTACACGTATAAATAAATTATTTAGATGCACCATGTATTTATACTAAATGATGTACAAGGTTCATAATAGAATAAATAATGCGAGCGCAACCCCTTGCAGAACTGGTTTGCTCCCTGAACTCTTTTGTAATGCAGATTTTCTCTCTACGCAATGGAATCGTTTTATGCATGGCTTCTTTTTTTTTTTTTTCTTTTCACGAAGCCGCATCGTTTATCTGTCTGGGAAAAGCGTTGATGGAAAGTAAAGGAGTTTTATATTGCGTTAATTGCGTTTATTATCAGTAGTCCAATAAACTCCAAAAATAAATCTGCATCTCGGACTCCCGAATAAGATTGTAAAATGGAGAGTCCTTTATATTAGGTCTTTAATGCTTTCTTGCTACGTTGTGACCCTGGGCTTACTTAACAGTCCAGAACGCCCTACCAGAGCAGGCACTCTTATAACGTTTCTGTTAACTTCGTATTTTTTCGAGTTTCAATCAATTTTGTCGATGCAACCTTTTGATATATTCCGACTATTGTGCGTTTTGTAATTAATTCATTCATTTTATTTTCAGTTACGAAAAAAAAATCTATGCTACATTAATTTCTATATTTATAACCATGGTATAGTATAACAATCGTGAATTATTTTAATTGATAAGTGCAGATTTACTGTTAACAGTTCATATTACTTAATAAATTATGGGTTCTTATAAGCTTTAGTTTAAAATATTTCGAATGATTAATTAAACAAAAACTTATACATAATTTATAAAAATCCTGGTTATTTCAGCCCTTTGTCATAAATTTATCCTTTGCTATGATCTTGTAAGTTTCAAAACGAATAAATTTAAATAAATAAATTCAAAACAATATATGTCGTACAAAGGTTCACTGGATCCACGAGAGCTTCAGTCTGAAAGTCGCCCCTCCCCATAAATGGAAATTTTTTTTTTTCTTTGCTACACATTTTGTTTTCATAGTTATCTGAGTTTAATACTTAAAACAATCAAAGCATGTACTGTTTTTAAATTATAATACACGCATTTCAGCTACTAAAATCTGTGCATGTGTCTAGAAAAAAAATATAAAAAGGTTATCACTAAAAGCGTTATTATTCCTATAAATACTAATGTTTTTCTAAATTTGTTTATTTATTCGACAGGTCTTAAACCACCACTTTAACTTTATTTTATTTAATTTTATTCCAGAGGAATTGCAGTATATAAAAATAATTTAAAAAAATAAAATCTAGGATCCGCTATTGTAAACGTGGGATTCAAGTATGTTTAATATTAGATTATTTTTTACTAAATTTCTTAGCATTTTTTTTTTTCATTATAATTGTTTATTATTTTTAATAGTTTAATTTGATATGAAGCAAATCCTCGCATTTTTTAAATTATTGATAATAATGCCTATAACGATTTTACACTTTTTTACTATTATATCAATTAAACTTTATTTATTTTATAATAACACAGCATTAGGGTAGAGACACTATTCTTTAAATACATTTGCAATTCTTAAAAAACGTTTTTATCTCTCACAAATACTGTATGGTTTGGTCGTTTGTTTAAGTTTGTCGCCATTTCCAATCATCGTACTTAAATCTTTCATATTGTTTCGGAGTGTTCTTCTGGTCACTTGGTTTAAATTAGGCGATTGGTTATGTGTGTTTAGAAAAAGGTTATTATAATGAATTAATGAGTATTAAAAATTTTATCCCTAGTTGATCTAGTATATACTGCACGAAGTTTCTTTGTCTTTTTTTTCCGTGAAATGGCAATCCATTTTCTGTTTTTTTCCGGATTGGAGAAGAATATTTTCCTTACTCATTGTGACCGCTTGAAGGACGCTTGAAACCGGCGATGAAGATTTTCTTTTTCCATCAGCCTGTTTTTTTTTTTGTTTTTTTTCGGCATGTAATTAGTTGGTTGGTCTCCCTGTTGGTCGCAGCCTTGAAGCCGCGTTTTTGTCCTGAAGAATGACTATTGGGCGGAAGGGGATGCCACGCCCCCAGCCTCCAACGCGCACGCGCATCTTCCTCCAATCACTGCTCTCTCATCCCCTCCAACTTATCTATCCCTTTTATCCCGGACCTCCTGCTTTCATTGAACCCAATACACGATTGATTCCAACCTTTTTCCAATACAGTTTGCGTTTCCAACCTTTTCCCAATACATTTATTGTATCGACCTCAAAGTTAGTATTTTTTTTTTCGATATCTCAATAGAAAATATATAACATATTGAGTTGTTTTGACTTTCTTTGGAATATGCGATTATGTCATTATATTTTAAAGTAATTTTTCGATTTTTGTTTATTTATTGAAATAATAAATCTAATATTACAACTATGTACAACCAATAAATGTGAACAATCAAGAATAATGACATAAACTGACTTGTCGAGATACCACCCAATGGTAGCATTCCCTAAAGATTTCGAAGTAATAAGATCCAAAGGCCATCGTCTTTTCAGACCCCTAGGAGGATTATCAGGAATCGAGGAGGAAGCATAATTGGAAAAAATTGGGTTCGGATGGTTCTGGTTTATATTATGAAAGGATGGATATCCTAATCTGGCCATATCAGTGACATATGGAACAATGCGGTTGTTATGAATTTCGTGACAAAGTTAAAGGATTGTGGATAGTAAGGAATGGATAAGATAGGAATTCGATGGTTTGGTGGATTCATGAAGCTCAATCCATATGTCCATATTGACCTTATTATAATTATGTATACCAGCATTTTGTAATTAATTGAGTAGGTGATGAAGCAGTCGGAAACGTCGAACAGTTTATTGTACTTAAGTTTTGTATGCGGATTTCAAGTACTACATTAGTCCAATTCTTAAATAGCGGACTTGTTGAGTAAAGATGAGTGGAGTATTATTGAAGAATAATATAGGACAAGTAGTCTCATTTATAAACTAAAATTTCTCTCTCTCCAATCCAACCCAAGGGCTTTATGAAAATTATAGGTTTACACAATATTGTTAAACAGACTTATATATTTTTAATTTATGATGGAATCTTACTTTCGAATACGAAGTTTTTCTTGAAGTTGAATGGTTGTTTAAGAATTAAAATAAAAATACTTTTAAAACAAATAAAGCTAATCAAATTTGTTTAACTATTATTTTTAATGAAATTCATGATTTAGGGATAGAATTTGCTTTGCTGATTGTCCTGCCTGTACAAATCTACGTGATGTAGAAATTCTGACATCCAGGGTTGTTGAACTGAAATTTATTCATAACGTAAATAGAAACTCTAGGAAATCCGATATATTGCACAAGGTTCTAAATACTTTATTAACATGATTTAACTGCGCTGTAATGTTTTCACTATTCAACAGGAATAAATTAATGATTGACGTTTCTCAAACAAGGGGCAAGACACCTAATTACGCAATTCGCCTTGTCTAGTTTTTTTTTTTTTTTTTTTTTTGTGGGGCAATGGAAATTTTTGTAAAACCTCTGCAATGATCTGATTGCATTCGATTAAAAATAAGATCACTTATTAATGAACCCGACCACGTTGTCGATATGAAATGTATAACTTCTTATATTTTAAAAATAATTTAATATAAATCTCAAATTTTTATTTTCAAATTCGTTATACATATTGTAATATATTTATTTACATTTTCTGTCCCTATTGCGATAGAACGTTATATTACTCAAAAGAATAGTCTTATGTTTCATTACAAAATTTATTTAACAGGATTAAAATAATTTGCAAGTAAATCATCGTCGAATTGAACTAGCCATTCCACTAATAGTTTTAATTCTTCTAAATTTTGTAAAAAACTAATTAAATAATGAAACACGATTAATATAAAATTAAAGAACATTTAACTGTGAGATTTACAACAATACTTTTCCGTATTATATGATTCCGACTTTGGAGGAGGGGACCATAACATTATTTTTTGATCACGCATAAGGGGGTGGGTCTAGACTAAGGGGGGTCCACTATATAATAAGTATTTACTCCCCTCATTAAAAAAAAAAATATAAGAAACTTGAAACAGTTTATTATATATATAAAGCTATTTAAAATAAGCCATGAGAACCCCGAACCAGGGCCGGGAAAATCATGACTCCAGGAGATCCCTGCTCTACTCTCTATAAATAAGTTTTATCAATATGTTTATCATATTTCAAAAATACCGACATCTTTTTTTTTTTTGTTACATGCGTACTAAAAAAATCTACAAATCATTATTTATTTATTTTTTTATATATTATGCATGAACCATTTATTTTACGCAATAAAGTTATCAGAGGTATCATTTACGGCTGTTTTGATGAGTTGATAAAACTTATTGATTTTATCGAATATCGATATTATATTCCTCTGATTTCGTTATATTATTTAAATACATTTATTTCATTTCTTTTTTTTACCCCGTACCCAAATAGTCCATTCAGTCTGAGAGCTCTGACTTCGGAGTGATCTGTATGACCCCGGGAATGTTCGTTCAAAATTTCCATTCGCCTGTGATGCTGTAATCGAAGTATCCGGCCGATGAATGTATTCAGGTGAAATTGGCCCCGGTGTTTGGGGGGGGGAGGGAGGGAGGAACTACGGTTGGTTGATCCGCCGCGCCCACAATAGAACGCCTCTCTTTACCGCTTAGCACCGATTCTAAAACAAAAACCACGACCTCAATTCAACTACGATGCTCACCGAAAATAATTATTAAAAAAAAACAAAAAAAAGTCTCTTGATAAAAATTAATAACTAAACAAACATTTTACAAGCACAGATTTCGGTACTCTTAATCATATACAGCAGAACCCCGTTAATCCGGAATAATAATGGCAGGGAGAATTCCAGATAACGCGAAAATCCCTGCAAGAGATGGTTTATACCATATATCTATCAAATGGAAGATATATAAAAAAATCCTCATTATCACGAAACTCACGTAATGCAAGTACGTATTTGTGTGATTCAGATTACTATGGTTCTTTCTCTCTCTTTTACTAAATATCATTTCTCAATTTTAGGTGTTAGACACTTTTTTGAAGAACGCTTGGATATAAATATTAAAAAAAAAATATTAAAGAGACAATAATATTCTATTGGCAAATAAGTCCTTTCTGTTTTTCTATTTATTTTTATGTCACTACGATACAGTTCTTATCTGATTAATTAATCCTTAAGGTGGACCGTTTATCCTGTTTGTAATACGTCAACAACTAGATCAGTTAACTCTAGTTAAAACTAGCTTAGTGTTGTATTTGCTATTGCACTGTGATTATAATATATATATAAAATATCATTCATTATCGGCATATTTTGTTGTATTATTTTAAAAAAGGTAAGCGTGCTGCAGAAGCTCATAAAAAAATTTGCAGTGTTTATGGGCATGCCTTAATCGAACGCACCTGTCAAAATTGGTTTGTCAAATTTTGACATCAATGACTCTCCTCATCTTTATGAAAGAGCTTTCACACCAAAGATGTAAGTGCCTCTTGCATCTTTTATTTATATCCATTATCTCGTTAGTTTAGTACGTGAATTTAGTACGCTAAAAATCTCCATCCGACTTGTCCCCAAGATGCATGTACTTCTTGCGTCCAGGCTGCAAGACGCACTTGCATCTTCGGTGTGAAATCTCTCGTTCTATTACTCAGTCCAGTGTTTAAGATGCATGCATCTTGCGCCTTGCATCTTCAGTGTGAAAGGAGCCTTAAGGCAAATGTTGGTCAAAATCCCACCCAATCAGTGCGAGAGATTGCTATGCCTCTACATGTGTCGCACACAAGCGTAGAAAACCATTTGCATAAGCTCGACTACGTTCGCAGGCTTAATATTTGGTGATGATGATTTTTTTCGAAAATCACAAAAAATGTTATATCTTCAATACGACTTTGGCTATCTACAAGAAAGTTAGTAGGGATTTAGGGCCACATAACCCGAAAGCTTTTATTTTCATATGTATACCGATAATTACTTCCGAAAAAAAAATGAAGATACTAACTAGCTATATGAAATGGCCTTTAAGTGATTCTTGAAGTCCTATTAAATGCAATTACACGAGCAATAATACTTTAAGAGATAATTTTTTTTTACCATAAACATGGTTACATTCTACCATTTCGGGGGGGGGGGACTTCAGCCCAAAACCCACTTCTCTCCTCCCCCCTCCGTAGATCCGCCAGCGGTTAGGACTGGTTATTGAGCGTCGAAATTAAGCATTTTAATCATATCGGTCTATTGAACTCACGTAGAGCTAAAAATAGACAGATTCTTCCCATGTCATTTAATTCATGAGCGCTTTCTACTTGAAACTTGATTGCAGTTTCACATTAACTTTTTTCACTTTAATATTCTTCTTAATGACTTTTTTTTTACTACAGTATTAAAAACGGAGTTACTAATATATTTTTGTCTATTATTTAAGGAATTTACTATACGTCTCTAAAAACATTTGAATTTTATTTTTTAAAATAACTTTTTTTTGTGAATAAGATGAAATTTCGTTACTCAACTGAACTCGATAATAGTCCATTTCTAATGAAACTTTATATATATATATATGTTTTTCTAATGCTACATACTTCACATAGATTGTTTAATTATTTACTTACGTAATTAAACAATCTATTAATAATTATTTATTATGATGAATACATTTGTATTTATGATTGTAGGAGGATACAATTCGACAAGGCGGGAAGACAGCCCTCAGCCTAGCGGACTTCTTCACCTCAGGCCAACCCCGACCTACAGCCTAAAACAAAGTATGATATTACTTTATTTTATTTTTTATTAAAAACAATAAAAAAAATTATTTTAAAAAATTGGCAAGATCGTTTATAATCATTAATATTCAGCAACAATAAATGTTATTAAAAATAAATCGTCAATATAATAAATATCTACCCGCAGAGGGTAGCTGATGAGTGCTCTAGGTTTATGACGTCTCAGATTTTCAAGTACAGTATAGCTATGCAGAAACATTCATTTAAACCACTTCCACACCTCGTGTGTTGTATTAATACTAAAAATACCCTCCATCCTCAATTTTATTTTTTTTAATTTCTTGTATTCTGATAGCCCTCCCCTCCCCCCAAAGGAGTTCTAGCTCTTGTCCTAATGAACCTTAGCCCTACCATTGATATAAGGTTAGCTATAAGGCTTTAAAGTTGCATAATTGATAAAAATTAGTTTTTCGTAATTTTAGGTGATATATTTGGCTGTTAAAGCAACAGAACTATTTATAAAAAATAAAGAGAACTTCAGAACTCGAAGAATTTTAAAAATAATGAGAGAGGGTAGACGACTTCACAGATGTCACTCTGACAAAGCTATGAATCAACCTTAAAAACTCGAACATATGACGACCAACCCACCAAAGAAATATGTGCTGACTCCGAAAGAACCAAATACAGGAAATACGAAAATCTGCATGAGTCGAATAAAGGCTTAATTAAAAACTTTCGAAGATCGTCTAATGATTGGTGTACTTTTTAAATTTTCATTTCGTCCCAAGCTGATGTACACACCAATCATGGACGATGAAAGAAGTTGACAGATCCTGCTTTTAATGAATAGATAAGTCATCAAGATACTGATGACGCGTATTGGACGAAAGCGTGTGTGAAATTAATTAACAACTTCCAACCCAACCAGTCTCAAATTAAAAAGTGTCCCTGTATTGAATTGTAGTATAGAATCTTTTATTAATACTAACTTTTCGATAGGGGAGTGAGGTAGCTCAATGCCCTACCGCTGCGCTTCCAATACCTAAGGTCCCAGGTTCGAATCCCGGCTCATGACAGAAAAAATATTGATTTTGTTTCATCGGCCGTGGGTTGACTAAAAGGTAAGTATACCCTTCTGGGGCACACCAAAGTGGATACTTAGTTAAAATAATTAATTAAAGTGAAAAAACATGGCGGCTGAGCGTGATCCTTCTCCGATCTTCTCCCTGCTCAACCTTTGACCGAGAAGCAGTACCTTCCTATGTTAGTACTGATAATACGTAGTACTGAATCTAAGACCCTTCATGAGTTGTAGTGGTACAGGATTTTTTTTTGTTTCCTTTTCGACAAATAATCATTTAATAATTACTATTGAACTATTGTCGTCGGCGTTTGTATATTTTCTCACTAAAATCGAGAGATTTACATGCCGTTGTTTCTCGAAGTAAAGAGGAGTAAGGGTTCTATGGAATATAAGTTTCAGCTATTGCAACAAATCGTACTTGGTGAACAAGACGTACTTCATGCTAAAGGAATTAAGCATATCAGTATTATTATGTGGAATTTTACAAATACAACCGATAAATTGTTTTAAATATATCCACATCCAACCTTGACAAGGGCCAGTTTGATACTATTTCTTAGGAAATGAAAAAATATTGTATTTAATAAAAAATACGCAGTGTTTACCTTTTAAAATGATTTCGATTGTTTTCTATATTAAATAATAATTTCAGGTAGAAATAAATTGACAACAGAATAATTTCGCAATCTTCAAAAATTACCACGTAGCTCTGGTTATTCAATCTCGTAATTGCAACAGTTAATGTAAGGTTGACTGCCAATAGTAATTACATGGAGCTCCATGCGTGCTATCACTGCATGTGAGCTTATGTGTACCTGTTACAACTTGTTGTTGGGACATGGAATGATTAAATCATTTGTTAATTTCATTTTTAATTACGTTTCTCAATCAAAATTAGGTCTCCTGTTCCTCCATCGAGTTCGATAAGTATTTTTTATTCCCGCCTAATAATTTTGTGTTTTAATAATGAGGGGAAAAAAATCATAAAACTATTCGGAATCTTATTTGTCAGTGTTTTTTTTAATGAAAACTACATAACAATTAATTGATAACTCCGATTATTTTTTATGATTTTATTTCGTTTTTCTTATTTTCATTCTATAAGGTTTATTAACTTCTAAAAGCTAAAATATTATACTAACTCAATAAATGATTAACGTAAATGAGTAACAAAAAAAATTTTTTTTTTTAACAAGAAGTATTATTTTAACGTCTCGGCCTTAAAAGCCAGTGAAAAAAAAACCTTCCAAAAGAAGTCATAAAACTATTTTAAAAAATATATATTATCTCCACCCTGTTTCAAGTGATGACACTCATTTGAGCTCTTATTAATAATAATAAATATGTTAAAAATACGGAATAAATTAAAAATTGAAAGAATAGTATATATTATTTCAATCACGAATCGATAGAATTCACAACATAAGAACAGAGAGATGATCCTAATCTATACATAAATTAAAATAGAATAAATAAAACAACAAATTTTCAGGAAATAAAGTTAATATTAATAACAATAAACAACGAAGGTATGTTTTGCCGGTTTTAATGCAGGAAATGGATATCTTTCCAATGCAGCCAAATGACAGTCAATTTTATTCATCGGTAGGCTAGTGAAGAGCCTAGTATTATTATCTACCCGTCTAGATCCATGAAATATAAACACAGGTGAATTGTAGCGTATATATCCAAAACAAACTTGTTCTCTCGATTAATTAAAATATGTAAAGTAACTGTTGCTCTGTTTAAAAGGGTCAAAGATACGTTTGTAGATATGTTGACTTTAAATAACTTGTTTGTTGACTATCAACAATGGAATCGATAGTACTATCGATCATGATGGTTATTCCTACCGCGTCTTTATATAAATTTATTACCTTTTGTTACAGACGGTTATAGTGGGAGCGGCGGTGAAGGACCCGGAGGTGGCGAAGAAGGTGGAGGTGGTCCGGCCTATGAGTACCAATCCTTGGACCCTGGACCTCCAGCGTACATGGACCCTGACTTCTACACGGGTAGTCACATCTTGGACCCCAAGTACCACCCCCACTACTCCAAAGCGGCCTACCTAAGGGCAGGTAAGTCGTGTCTCCTCTCATAATTTGAATAATTAACAAATATTTCTTAAGTCTTATTTTCATTGCAATCCAGAGATGTCCAGAAGAGGGTTTCATGGCTCCTTCAGAGTTTTGATTATTTTTGTGTGGTTCAATAATGAGGATTTAAAGGATTTTTTATAACAGGGGATAAGGGGAAACAGGGGTGATCATTCCCCCCCAAGGTCCGATCGCTTATGAACCTCCTTCATATCCCATGATATTTTATTGCTCTCCTCTTTTGAAAAACAATAAATATATAATTACATTTGCTGCAGTCTGTATTTGTTTTCCCTTTGTTTGACACTTCCCTTCTAGAAATTTATAACCCCGTCAAACTGTGTCCTCCCCCCTTTAAAGTTTAAAATTCGCCCTCAAAAATTTGATGGGGGACTTGTTCCATGAAAAAAACCCTTATGGACATCCAAGTGCCATCTCTTCTCATATGATCTACAATTTTCCGTTCTGTACTGTTTCCTAGAACAAGAGCAGGTTTGAGAAGGAGGTTTCATTGCACAAGTTATGTCATCAATATTATTAAGGATTGATCCATACATTTTTTTTATAAATAAATATTGTAACACGTACAATACTAAATGTATTCCTCATTGCAAGATGTCTTTTGTTTTTTTAATCCAAATTATTTTTCTATTTATCATATTATCTTCCCTATTTCATTTAGAACAGGGAATATGTAAATACAAAATTGGTGGGTTTGCTATAACTGAATTATCCATCACATAGTTGTATTGGGTTTTAATCCATTTTTCTTTCTCATTTCTCCAATCAAGCTAACTTCAACGCAGTCTTAAGAGTCCTGAATATTTCGCAACATCTGAAAGTTTTTGATTTCGTAAAAGATTTTTTCCCGTTAATTTTCGTGATTCTGGATTTTAAACTCCTGCTATAGTCATCTGTTGTTATTATTTTTGAATACATACTATCAAATATTACGTGTGTGTATAGACATGTATGTACTAAATTTTTCTTCATTATATTATATTATTTTTAGCTTTTTTGTGTATTCTATGCGACAGATAAGATTCTTTTATGCACAGATTGAGATTAAAAGCTATACATACATTTTTAAAATTTCAGAATAGTAAAAATTTTGTAAACCATTAACGAAAAAGTATCTATTCCTATTAAATTTGACTTAAAAAATATTCGACCACAGTATAAATTAATAATTAGCACTGTGGGCTATTTGTAATATAGTCACTGATTCCATTGAAACATGATAATATAGTCCAATGAAATCATTTGTTTTGAGTTAGATGAACATTATAAATAAAAATCGTTTTATTTATTATAATTTGTTTAACTATTTTATATTTTCTGATTAAAATGAAAATTCATCGATAAATTCCATATACATTTTCGTTACACTTTGAAATTTCGTTCAACCTAGATTCCTGACTACCTGAAAAATAATTGTGTTAATTTATTGCAATTCTTCATTTAATTTTATATTGGTGTTTGAACTAACATATTCTTCTTGAATATTTAATAGTTAAGCGTTTCATTATAAAGGAAGGAGATGGTCCGGGGTGGAAGTCATAAATAGGCTAAATAGTGGCAAAACTATTTTATTAAAAGAAAACGATTACAAGACTTAGCAGATCTTCTTCAGGGAGGTGTGTTCAGCTAGGAGTTTCACTTAGAACTGGAGTTCTAAGTGAAGAAGAACTTCAGTTCTAAGTGAAACTCCTTGCTGAACACACCTCCCTGGAGAAGTCCTGCAAAGTATAATAATAGTTTTGCCACTATTTAGCCTATTTATGACTGCCATCCCGGACCATCTCCTTCCTTTAACACATTCTTCACTAATTGAAAAATAAATAAATAAGATCCTTCAATAAAATTATCCATTTCGTTTCCAATGTGAATGTAAGGTCTTGTATTAAGATAGATACGTAACCAATTATTAAAAGGATTACAACCATTCACTGGTAGATCCACGGAGGGAGGGGTTTTTTTCGGGTTAAAGCACCCCCTCACCCTTCAAAATGCAAAAACGAAATTCATTGGTCATAAAAACATTTTTTTTGTGAGTATTCTGAGCTATATACTTAAACAATCAAAATGTGTACTCTTTTTCATTTACAACTCGTGTATTTCAGCTACTTCATGTAAGCACGTGTCAAGAAAAAATATAGTTTACACGTATCCCTAAATCCATTAATGTTCATGTAAACACTTTTTTTTTTTTTTGCTAGCGTTCAAAGAGCACTTTCTTATAGTCTCTTTCTTCATCCTGTATCCACTACGAGAAACAAAGACTAAATATTCGATTTAGACTATCATGGGCTTCAGTAGAGATATGTAAGCAAAGATCGTGTTATCGACATAGGACCTTCGTGTTAACTTTGATCATATCATTACTATTATATAATCAACTTAAAACAAGTAAATATTTTATGTTTTTATTTATTACTCTCTTTATAATCTAAATAAATGAAATTAAATAATTACTACATAAACTAAAAGGGACGATTTACTGTAATATTAATACTTCACTATTTTTCACTTAGCGTTGTCCATTTTAATTTGTACAATTTCATGCTGGGATTTATACTAATATACAATAAATTTTATGGAGAGGGGGGAACATTTTGATGATTCAGATGGGTAGATTTTAAGGATAAAGAAAAAGTTAATTAAATTTTGATTGAGTGTGTGTGTCTTTATATATATTTTTAATAATTATCAAAGAAACTCAATAAAAAAATCCAGTTTCTTATTTGATGAGCCTTGGCAAGCTGGACCAACCGAGTGCAGTAAGCATCCAAGCGAAAATAGACAATGGCGACTAAGATGGCGGCCAACAAAGACAGTTCCCACGACCTGTGGGGAGTGACCTATGTTAATAGCACCAAACTCGAAGAAACCTTTCAAACGATGATAGTCTAAGATTCAACGTCATATTATTATTTTTTGTCGACTGTCTTGTTTTTACCGGCGTTAAGAACAGTGAAACGTAAGCTTTCTTGGCATAGTTATGTTATTTGAAGTTTCGTCGGTATTTGCTACTACACATTATTATCAAAGCTAATATGGGTTTGTTAAAATGCCTAGTAACTGTTAAAGAATCGCCTTTAATGTTCACCAGGGAGGAGGGGGTTCTCGCCCTGAGCCTTACAAAATGGAAACTTTTGTTCATTTATCCGTATTTATTACTGTGAGTGATCTATTAAAACAATAACCATATCTTATGGAAACGATATTTAAAAATTGTTTATAAAAGTGTCGTGTTGTTCGTATAATGAAATTTTTAATAAGACTTCAAGAATGACTTAAACACTATTTCGTATACGTAGTTAGTTTTTTTCTTCCCAAGTAATTATCGTTGTACATAAATATATATATTAAAAAAGCTTTCGGACTGTAGGCTCCCAAAATGAAATCCTGGATCCACTATTGATGTTCACTGATCTAGTCTCTTTTCGGCAGGGGTGCCTACTCCTCCTCTCCTTTCCCCCAAAAAAACACTTAACATTTTTTTTTCCCCCACTTTGCATCACAGACTTTGTAGATATTTCACCATCCTAACCAGCCTTTTCCATTTCTGGCTTTTTCCTTCATCTCGGGCCATTTCTTTCCTGTTATCTGCATGCGAATCTACTGCATCTTAGTTGGTTTGATCTATCCTTATTGTTTTTGGGCATCCATGTGGTCTCTTTCCTACTATTGAAGCATTCATTGTTGTATATAGGCTTCCTGGTGGAGTGCTAGCTGTAAAAATGTGCCCTCCCAAAAAATTTTTAAAAATGTGCCCTCCTCTTGCAGCAACTTGTATCATGCAACCTCCTTCTGGACACCCTTGGTTTTCGAAAAAATGGCTACGGAGAAGAGTCGAACAAGCTATGTGTGTTTGTTTTAATCAATCTCTTGTAAAATTAATCAAAAACTCGTGTAACACAACATTCACTTACAATTAATTTTGATATAAGATTAATTTTTTATATGTTAAAATTAAATTTAATTCAGTACCAATGGTATTCCAGCATCACTCCAAAAATACCACTAAGGATTTCACACTTCCCGATCTTTATACTTTCCATCTGCCGAGGATAATTTAGAGTTATGTGATTACTGTTGATAGTCATGCTATACAATCAAAAAATAATATATTTAAATATGTGTGTATGAAAAATTTCCGGAAGCGGGTATGTGAAACGTGTTGGAAGCTGGTTGTCAAGATTCCTTTTTGTAACGGAAAAGTTCTGCAGCAACAAGCAATGAATTATTTGAGGATATATGAGGGGTGTAATAAATAAAACTTAAGTTATTTCAATTATGATACAATTAATTTATTATAATATTTTGGCATTGGTGTACCTTTCCCATTTCTTTAGCAAATGTCGAGTTTTAAAATCCTGTGGTTATTTCCACTTCATCACGAACTCTGAAGCATTCTATAAAGATGAGTTCAAGATCGAATTTATTTTTCATTCGTTAACAGAACTAGAATTCATTTCACCTATTCCTTTTGATTCTTATGTTGATAACGTTATTCCGATTTTCACTGGGTGAGGAAATTTCTATGACTGCGACTGTATGTTCAGTGGCGGATCCAGAAATGTTCTGTAGGAGGGGGGCGTACTTAGGATCAGGTGAATTCCGTTCACTTAAGGTGCATGTGTGTGTAAAAAGAAATGTGTAAGTGTGAAATGAAATGTGTTAGTTTGTTTTTATTTCGTCTAGTATTTTGCCATAAAATGGCGGTTAAAGTTTCTTAACTGGATAATGTCTATGAACATAAAACCAATACCAACCTTAATGTGGAGCAACCGATGCGCCAACCTCGGGAGTGCCCGTTGAGGACGCTTGCCGATCTTCAGGGGGCGCTTGCCACTTGTTAAAAATTTTAGAAATATACAAAATGTATTAATTTAACCAAAATGATTAATTTTAGTCTACCTAACGACATTAATTACGATCGACATAAGCTAGAATTAAAATTACAATTCTTATCGAGCTATGATATAATCGTTAATACAGGAAAGTCTTGAAAAACCATTAGAGCACTCTGACCTTAAAGCGCATTTCGGTCCCATTTTTTTTTTTATTATTATGAACGTTGATGTCTCTTATACTAACAGAATAAATAAAAGCAATGTAATATGTTAATGAATTATAGTTCTGTTAAAAACATAGTTACATTAACCGAATCAAAAGCATTGAATCGATAAAAATCGTCCAAATACGTATGAGTGTGGCAGATACAACGAGTGAAATACGCCTTTGATTCCATGAGCTTTAGCAGCCGCTTAAGCATCTCGCATAATAACGTGCCCACATGAGGTACACAGGAAATTTAATGCTCTTTCAAATTAATACTAAGATTTTTTTTCGATAGATGCGTAGATTATGAGGTTTGGAAGAAAAACTGACAAAAACAGATATTTCTTGTAGAATAAGCAACCAGTCAACATACTTTTAACTCCTCAACCGTCGGTCCTGCGCCAAAAAGCTATTTATTAAACTGATATTAGATTTTATCTTCTTTAGCTTTATAATAGTATTAATTTCGATAAAATGCATATTTTCGGAGTCAGTCCAAATAAAGCTTCTGGAATTTCGCTGTTTTTGCATATATCTCTGAACGTAATATAAAATTTCGTTCGGGAACATCAAATTCAAATTCGGTATTCCAAAAAAAAAAAAAAAAAAAATTATAACTCCAAGAGGAAACCGACTATTTGAATTTTTCTCTCATCCTATATAACTACCATTCGACTGAATTAATTTGATTATTTTAACGATATTGCGCTTTAGCTTAATGACAAAAGATGGCCAGCAGGTTCTGGTTTTATTTTTCAGGAAATTTTAGCAGCTTTCTTTTTAATATCAATGATTTTTCTCTATAATGCGTCATTTTGATGCTTGGAATAATTTCTGAAATTTTGTCATTTATCGGCCATCCCAATCACTTAGTCGTCTCATAATTTGTATTTCCTAATCAAACATTTTGTTAACATGTATTGTTTTTAATAGAGAGTTTAAAAAATAAGGCATAATCAGTAGTGAAAAACAACATGCCCAAACCTTGTAACATCTCTCCATTAGCAGTAACATCTATTTTGAAAATCAAAGGAAAAATCTCCTCTCAGATTTGAGATAGTCAGATCCAAAAATTTTATAATATCTTAAAAGGAAAAAAGCAAGTGTTGCAAATTTTTTTTGTGGAAAGACAGACTTAGAGACATCTTAACAAATATCTTAGTATTACTCTGTAGGAGATGCTTCTCCCACCCCTATCCGTTCTCCCACCATTACCCATCTCCCACCACTACCCACATCCCCCCACTCCTTACCTGACTTTAGCCATTCAAAAGTCCTCTTTAAATGGTTTTTACAAAAGCAAACTTTATTTTTACATAAAGTAAATTTTGTCTAGTTTATAGTGAAGCAATCGTTAATCACTTAAATTAAATAGTTTTTTTTTTTTTTTTATCACTTCCAATTCAATAAAAAACGTAGCTTACATGAAATCACAAAACTTTAATTCCCTACTTTTCTGTTGAAAATCTAACCATTGTTTATACAAACTTTTTTTGTATTTATTGAATTCGGCTAACACTCCTTAATATATTTCCCTCAACTTACGAGATACTCTCCATATAGGTTTAGGCATGTAAAAAATTAAATTGATGACACTGGTCACTAAGAGAAACCTTTTGCAGCCAAAAAATCCAGAATTATCTGATCTTTCTTTTTCATGTATCACTACGAAACAGTGCATCAAAGCAAAAAAAGTATTCTTTGAGAAATTAAAGAACATTAAATTATGCATGGAACGAGTACCTAAACTTAATAATTTGATTAAGTGATATGATCGATAACCACGGTCAATGAACGCTAATTTTTATCAACATGGTCAAAATCTAAGAAAGATTACAATAAATGGCCCTGCACATTGGAAATGAGTTTTCTAAGAACAAAAACTCATAATAATTTCTAATTCCGATCATAATCAGATTCTTATAAAATCAGAGAACAAATAATTAGTATCTTGCCGCATGAAAACGTTCCCAACAGCAGCTATTTTAAGAAAAGAACAACGCTTTCTAATGAGAAACGTACAAATTATTATCGAGACTATTATTATGAATCGCATGGATTATTCAAGGAGACTATAGTTACTTGAGGTTGCAATGCATCCAGATCTATTGGAACTGAATAAAATCTGGTCACAATAATAATATTTTTTAATATTACATTAGGATATTCATCGTCTATGAGGATGAATTTTCCCTATATTTCCCTTTTCTTTAAATAGCTGCTTTTTGGAATTT
This sequence comes from Nezara viridula, assembly GCA_928085145.1. NCBI lineage: Eukaryota > Metazoa > Arthropoda > Insecta > Hemiptera > Pentatomidae > Nezara > Nezara viridula. The sequence goes on along the minus strand of OV725078.1, from coordinate 165,472,748 downwards.
TTTTCCAGCTCCCAGGGGAGGAGGGGTGCCCCCCTGCTGGTTCCGCTTGTAGCTGTTAGTGTTAATTTTGGTGAAGACCCCAATTAAAGAACAAGACTTTTATTCAGCTGAATTAAGTATTCTAAGACTATACAAGTAAAGTAATTAATAATTTTCATGTACTTTATTATAACTGGCATAAATTTTAATTAATTGAGTTGAATTTGATTTTTTTTCCTCCTAATTCTATCTTTGTTGAATAAATGTTACATTAATGTTCATAAAATGGAACAAAAAGGAAGTTTAGTTTAAGTTTAAACAATGCCTTAATTTGTATTCTCTTTTTGAAGTCTACTATCATGATTAAATAATAATATAAATAATTAAAAAAATGTATTTAATTTTTATTTGTAGGTAGTCGATATGGACAAAATGATGGATACAATGATGCTTATAATTATGATGGAACACCACCATATCAAACTGTCCCAAATTTAGCTGCTAGTGGAGGAACATCAGAATGGACTCCAGATATAAATTCTCCCCATCCAGCCTTTTTATCCCACAATCCACAGTCTGCACATGACTCAAAAGTGTTACTGAACCCACCGGTACATCATCCAAACTATTCAAGTAAGTATAGAAAAGTCATGTGAATACAATACAATATATGTACATCAATATCTTAATCAGTTCTTATAAATTGTTAGAACATGTAAAACCTTTATTACCCAACAGATCACCAGTTAAATTTCAAATTTAGTCAATTAATATTCATATGTATCTGATAAATTAAAATTGTTAAAAACCGTCTAGTTAGAATGAAACACTTTCTTTTTTAATAAGCAAAGATCTACGCTATATAGTTCATTAAAACATAGGCGCCAGCCTCTGGGAAAGTGAGGAATTTTCTGCTACCCTCCCCCTATAATTCCTAAGTGCCAACACTTATTCAATGCCAATAATAATAAAATAAGTTTAATAGCATAATAGTGTTCTGATGTTTTGTCTTTCTTCAGCAGAAAATAATTACTCTTAAGAATGCATCTACCTATAATTTTAATTCTAAAAGGTTTTTGGAGTTTTTTTATTTTATTAATAAGTTCTTATGGTTCCTTGCTATCTGGGCCCTAAGCAGCCACTTAATTCATCTGTCTGCTTGATTTAACAACATCCCTTTCAAACAATGTTTCATTACACAAAATTAAAATTTATTTATATCATATATTATATTTGACTATATAACATATACTCCTCTGTAATTTTATATATTTCTATTAAAAGATCATTCATTATTTTAATTTACATTTGCAGGTGCAGGTGGTGGCCCTTGTTTCACTGGTTCAGGCCCAATTCAACTTTGGCAGTTTTTACTTGAGTTATTGACTGACAAGTCTTGTCAAAGTTTTATTTCCTGGACTGGAGATGGCTGGGAATTCAAATTAACAGACCCTGATGAAGTCGCTCGTCGATGGGGCGTCCGTAAGAATAAACCAAAAATGAATTATGAAAAATTAAGTAGAGGATTGAGATATTACTATGATAAAAATATAATACATAAGACAGCAGGGAAAAGATATGTATATCGTTTCGTTTGTGATCTTCAAACCTTGCTGGGGTAAATATTTATTTGTTAACTATAAATTATTTAGAGAAATAGAAACTAAAATTAACAGTTTCATTATAATTATAAATTTTGTTGTATCTTCTTGTGGATTAAAATCTTAGGTTATTCACTACTCAGAAAATCATGTTTTTTGATATAATAGAAGTGAATCTTCATTTTATGACCAAAACGCTCATTACAATAATTTTTTATTTTGCTTATGACATGAAGTAGATAGCCTTTATACCAGGAGTCCTAACCCTATGCCTGGAGCACCATTTTTTCCTCGCATGCCCATTGTAGTGCCCAGTTGGCTGTAATCTGTAATAGGCCAGCAGATAACTGCTTTATGTGACCTATTGCTGTTCGAGATTTTTATAAAATACTCTATGTACATTTTTTAAATATCAAATCATTAGTTCAAAATCTCAACACATTTTTTTGAAAATATTCATTAATGGATATCAACATTTTAATAAAGTTTCTTTGTCAATGTTTATTATTTGTTTTTTGTTTTTTTACTGTTTTAACATTGCATTCGCATATCTTATGACTTGTAAGATGGGCTCTTATTTTTTTGTTTAAAGTTAATTTTTAAATGAAACTTCAAAGTAAGTGTTAGAGATCAAATTCCTCCCATGATATAGCATCTATCTAAATAATGGGGCTATGGTCTTTGTAGAGCATTGGCCTCCTCAGTGATCCTCCTCCACTCTTACCTGTCTTTGGCTGCCCTTCTCCATCTGCCGACACCCAACATCCGAAGGACCTCTACATCCTGCAGCCAACGAAGTCTTGGTCTCCTTCTACCAGGGTGTCTCTCCATCACCATTTTTGATGGTCTACTACTTTCCATTCTTCGTACATGCCCCAGCTATCTTATCCTTTCACTCTTAATTGTGGCAACAATATCTGGTGTTTCATACAGATTTTTAAATTCCTCGTTTATCTTCATCCGCCAGCAATCTCGTTCTTTTGTAGGGCCAAAGATCTTTCTGAGGATTTTTCTTTACCACATGTTTAACAGCCTTTCATCATTGTGTGTCAGTGTCCAGGACTTTCATACAGGACCAGTGGCTGAAGGACAGTACTATACACTTTTATTTCGAGTGCTCTGGACTATTGCGGTTTCTAAATATTTTCATTAGAGACCAGCATCATCGATTGCCAGGTGCTATCCTTGTCTTAATTTCTTCTCTAATCTTATTATCCTCAGTGATAACAATGCCCAAATACTTAAACTGCGGTACTCTCTCGAAATGATATCCAGCCTCCTCGATATGCCCCTTCCTTCCTTCTTCCTTGCTGGTCCTCATATATTTAGTTTTTTCCGTATTAATTACCAGTCATGTTCTGCTAGCACCTACTTCGCACTCCTCAAATGCTCCAAGTAGTAATGCACTGACTGTTTTTCCGGTAATCCCAATATCATCTGCAAACACTAAATGTTGTGTCAGTCTGTGGTAGATACATCCTCCAGGTCTTGTCCGGATTGATTTCATGACCACTTCCAATACCATATTGAATAAATGGTTTTATTTTTTTACTGTTTTAAAATTGCATTCGCATATCTTATAACCTAACCTGTAAGAAGGCCTCCTATTTTTTTTTTTTTTTTTAAGTTTATTTTTAAATGAAACCTCAAAGTAAGTGTTCAAAATCAAATTCCTCCCATTATATAGCATCTACCAATGAAATATAGTGCCAAAGATCAAACAGACAATAGAATTTATATTACCTTTTTTTTTTCCAATTTTGTCTACATTTTAAATATATTATTAAATAGTTATTCATTTTACACCAGGACATAAACAATATTTTTTGTATATGTTAAAACGATTCTTTTTTTTATGAAAAATATCGTAGAAGGAAAAAATAAATAAGTGCCCACCGCTTGACTAATACACAATATATTTGCTCTGGTGGAAAAAGGTTGTGGACTCCTGCTTTTTACTATAATCATAACTCATACATTCAGCTCCCTTTTTACTAACGAATCTATAATTCAATTTCTGGGGGAGGTAGGCTTCAACCTGAAAGCTTTTTTTTATATACATATGATAATTATTCCTTTGAAAGAAGAAGAAAGAAACTAAATACCTATATAAAATAATGTTTAATTGATTTTTGTAGTCTAGTCCTATTAAATGTAATTACATATTAATATTTTTAGAGATAATTTTTTTATATTTCCTTTGTAAGGCTTTGTTATATTTACTATTTTGGGGAGGGAGCTACAGCCTGAAAGCCTTCCCCCTCCTCCCTTCATAGATCCGCCTGTGTCACTTTTTATTGACATGTGGCTGCTCCTTTTTTTTTTCAAACGAGCTTATGCATTCAGAATTAAAAAAATAAAAACTGTTTTGTGGTTGAACTTAGTGAGCAATCTTCCTCGAGTATTGTTAATTCCAGTTTTTATTTGTTAATATGGTTTTAATATAGAGTCTGATTTATTAAATCCTCGTATTTTATACATATCCTTTTTTTTATTCAAGACTTCCATTGAAGTCCCATACTGAAACATACCTAAGAGAGTTTCTATATATTTATGCAAAACATAAATGAGCATTTTAAAGCAGTGGAATCAGTTGTCTGTTCTGTTTTATTGTCACTTATACTAATATTGCCAGCATAGTAACCTAGTCACTCTATATTGCCTGTTTAACAGATTTTAATAATTTATTGTGAATTATTTAGTCTTTAAAAAGTATATAAACATCCCATATTCTATCAAACATGATTTGTATAAGTGAAATTACATAAATAAACAGAATCCATCTAACAATGTGCGATTTTTTTTTTTTTAAGTAACCATAATTAAATTAGGGATTATTGGAGTTGAAGTGGGATTACACTTTTCTGGAAACACTTAATCATATAGTTATCTACATATCTATTTATAAAAATATTTATCATTTAACATAATTTTTCAACAATTTGTTCTAGATATTCAGCAGAAGAAATGCATGCTTTAGTTGAACTAAAGCCAGAGAAAAAAGAAGATGATTAATTACCACCTAAACGGATACTTCAAATTCAGCTGTAACTAAACTGATATACGAATCTACTCTGAAATATTATAAACCTATGACCATCATTAATTTTTAAGAACAATATTTTCTTTTTCTATTTTTATATATTTTAATGTTTAGTTTTTGAAAAATATGTATCTCGTTTTAATAGTCAGTATAAATTTGAAAACAAAACATTACAGAACATTAATCCTGTAAGTTGTATCTGATTTTATATTAGTAAAGTCAGATTCAAATGTATGGGTTTTGTAAAACTGAAGAAGTTCTTGGCGAACTATATTCATTCCTTTTATCCAGGATATCTCTATTCAATTTATAAACAAAACTTTATTTTTATTTCATTGTAATATACATCCTTAAGGAAATGTGTTTTTTCAAAGCTTATTCAATATATATGTAGTTCTAACTGGCACAGTTTTTGTTCTGTTTTTAAATTAATAAATTTATCTAATAATGATGATATTATATTGGAGAATTGATTTAATTTTCTTTTCTGCCCAAAATAAAAAATACTGAAATAGTGTATTAATTATTTATCTCAAAATTTGTACTGTAAACTCTCCCTTATCCTTTACGTACCAGGACTGATATAACTGAAGTGAAGTAAACATTATTTTAACAAAACATTAATATTAACACGTTGATTGACAACTATGAGATAACTCGTAGTTAGTGTTTAGCATCATTGCCTAGAAACACGAACTTTGAGTTATCTCTTAGCTTCTTTACTTTTTATCTTCCATGATATCATATGGTTAAATTAAATTGGCTTTTTCACACAGTTCTGTAAGATTTAATATCATAAACTACATTAAGAATGCCAAAAATCATTTAATTTGTTATACATCCCTCAGAGGTGCAGAGATAAGAGAGAGCTTACAGTATTATGTAGAATATCTTTTACAAACAAATAAAATTGCACAAATACTGTAAATAATTCAAGAATATATCTATAAAATAAACTCAGGTTATTAAAATTATTTGTTACTTTAAATTTAACTTCTTGAATCTCTACATTCTTTTCGGCTGTTATTAAAACCACTTTTTAGTGCTTTTAGTTATAAAAATTTGTATTACATTATATAAAAATGTTATGTTCATTCTCAATTTGATTTCAGATTATATATTTTAATTACAAAACTATATTAATTCTCTTGTATTTTGTACCTCACTTAAGCTTTTAAAAAAACAATGTTAAGCTACTTAAAACTGTTCTTTTTTCAACATAGTGGTTATCTAACAAAAAGAAAGTCTTATAAATATATGACTCAAAATTTATCCTGTACTGACGATTGACTAAAATAATAAAATTGTTTTACTGAAAATAGAAAAAGGACATTTCAAGATTTTTTTTTAAATGTTAGTTATGTGTAAAGTTATATATGCATTTATATATTTTTTCTAATGTAACCTATCTGGTGCATCGTTTTACTGATAATCAGATTTTATTAGGTGTAAATTATTGTTATTTAATAGGATTGTGGACATGTGATCCTAGCTAGTCTTCTAGGCTTTATTATATTCATAGTTTTAAAATATATGAGCATGTTTTTAATGTGTTAATCATTTTTTAAATTTTTTTTTATGAATTTCTGGTCTCTTGTGACATCCGATGTCTTAAAAATTCCCAAAAATAATTTTAAGTTAGAATTGAAGTTACTTTAATGTTCTTAAAATTTTGAAAATTTTTGATGGTCATATTTAATTGAATGTTAATATTATAAAGAAAATATATTATATTTTTTAATTCACGAGTTTCGTTCTGTATTTATTTATTGTTTAATGTCAAAAAAGTTAACTTGAAAAAAAAAAAAAATTGAATTTCAAAATATTATATTGTTAAGAAATCACATGGAACTGTTTTTTGTATTTTCATGTAACTTGTAAATATTGTGTAGATATTATATTTTTACTGTGTTAGTTAAAATAAACTATTATTACAAATATATAGCTGAATTTATTTTTCAGCTGTTTACTCTTTTTGTGTTATTAAAAATTAAAATTGTGTGTAAATATTACTTATAAAATACTATTCATTAATTTAATGTGTGAATGTGTATATATTACACACACATAAACCCATATATTCATATTCAGTGTATTATCTGTCTTTATAAATAAAGAAACATGCTGTATTTAATTATGTCATTTTTTGACATAATTTGAATTGTATGTTTTGCAACTTAAAACTTGTTTTTCTGTACAATTAACCTAAAAAATTTGATAATTTTCAATTGATGTGCCATTACATTTTGAGTATGTATAAGGTATTTATACATTCATTGTTTTTCTTTGCATCTAAAAATATATAACTGAAATGGTTGTTAAAAATTCAATAGTAACAGAAACAAAATGTGCCGAAATGATACTTTTGCCAGATTGAAAATGTTAAAATTGCTAATTTTTAAGTGTCATTACTTATTTCTTCTGGCATTGTAAAAAAAAAACAAGAAAAAAAACAACTAAGTATGCAATGGATCTCAACAATTTTATTTTAAACAATTTAGTTTGATATGACTATAGAAACTACGAAACATTTTTTGTAATATTGAATAAAATTAGATATTATGATTATTATCCTAATATGAAGCATTGCTTTTTATTAACAATTCCAACACACTGATATCAAAATTAGCAAAAAAGCCAAGCATCAACAATAATTAAGTCATTATGAAAGTCATTACTGTGAAAGTAAAGTTAAATTTTATTTTCACTTATCTATTTATGAAATATATAATAAGGGAGAGGGTTGTGATAGTAATAAAAAATTCAAATCTAAGATTTCAATGGGAATACTTGTTTTGAGGTCTCCTAAGTCAAAAAAACCAAGTCTCAAAAAATGAGAGGGCGGGGTGGCCGAATGGGCTAACGCGTGTGCACTGCACCGCCGTTGCCTGGCAACCGGATATATGAATCTATGATATGAAAATAGTCACGAGTTCGTGCCAAGGTGCCAGAGGGGATTTTAAATTCCCCGCCCTCACCCTCTGGTCCAGGAAAATCCTGTATAGCCTAAAAAGGCGAGGTAGGGAAGAACAGGAAAAAAAAAAGTCAAAAAATGCTTTGTGTCTATTTATGAACAGTCTAGCTCGGAAACAAATTGTATGAAATTGAAATTACATGTATCTAGACATACAGATTGTTACAATAACGTTTTAGCTGAAAGAGACTTATTCAGTGGTACTAGTTCTTATACTCTGTTTTATCCATACTTAATGATTTTATCTAAAATGGCTTACTATTTTTATTAAATATAAATTTTCAGTAAAATTAAATTGTCTTTAATATCAGGTAGCCATTAACCTTATTCAAATGACCTTACACCGCCGAATGTCCGTAATTTCTTCATTGTAAGGTACTATTTCTCTGCTACTACCAGTAGTTAAGCACAGTGCAGCAGTCCGGGTTGGATATCACATTTATGCTACTCCTTTTTGACAACTCAAGAAGCTGTTGGAAGTATGGAGGTTCTATGTTATATTATCATATCTGAGAATTGTTTTGAAGTTAACAGTCATCTTTATATTGTTCATTTCCTTTTTTTTGTTAAATCAAGTCAGGCAAAATTAAATGAAAAATTGTTTAAAATTTAAACAAAGGTATAGTGAATTATTTTTTAGAGGTTCAAGTGACAAAGTTATTTATTACATCAAAACTATTTTACAGAGGAATTCAAACAAAGCTAAATCCAAAAGACATTAAATAATTTTTAAAAATTAACCTTAGGTAAACACCCTAATCCAGAGATTGAAAAATCAATTTGTCTTTTTTAATTGAAGTGCTGATTACCTATTGATAAAATACTTGAACATTGATATGTTTCATTGCAAATATATATATTACTGAAGTGATCATAATATTAATAAGTATTAAATTTAAAATCAGTGACACATCCTCAATGCCTAAAGTACTATAAGAAACCATCATTTCGTAGAAGGTGGGCATTAATTTTTAGATAATTGTAGACATAACCTAACCTTATTTTTCAACTATAACTATAAAAAAAAAATTGTATTAATTAATTAAGAACAAAACTCTACCACCATATATTTTGCTGTCCTGATACAAATGAAAACCAGTAAATTTAAGGCTAACATTTTTATTTAAAATTATTTCAAATCAGAATGCTAAATTAAGAGGATTTAGACATGATGGTGAGCATTTTCAGTAAAATAGTCAAGCATTACCGATTAGCGGAATGGAATGGCAGTCGCCGCCGTGGGCAGTACCAGCGAAATAGTACTTTTAAGATCCTTTAATTTTGTTTATTTTTATTAATTTCACATTACAATTTGTTAATTGACGAAAGGAGAAATAGGGGTTGGTGAGACTTCGGACCAATGACTAAGGAATACACTGAGCATGGCTGAATTCTCCCAAGTGGTCATAAGAATATCAGCTATTTCTTATCATTATTTAAATTTTCAGAAAGGGTTAAATTGGAGAATAGGTTTGAAAATGGCTTCCTCTGAAGTATGTTTATTTATTTATTTTTTAAATAATAAGGATAAACATAAATTCAGAAGAATTTTATGGCTAGCTATAGATGAAATATTTTATCTGCTTGAAAAAAAAATATATGGAAATTAAAATAGTAATTTTTTTTTTATGGCATTACAGAGTGGATCTTTCGCCACCTTAACAAGACTGCTCCGTTTATGTCTGTCTTGGGCTATTTATTTTCATTTATCTGCATGCAGCTCTATTGCATCTTTGTTGATTATATCTATCCATCTGTTTTTTGGCTTTCCACTTGGTCTTTTGCCTTCTATTGAGGCAATGATTGTATCGTAGAGGCTTCCAGATGGATTGGCCATCTTAATCTCCGTGCCTTAATATCATGGGATATTGATTGATCAGTTTCTATAAGCAGTTCTTTATTGGTCTTTCTTCTCCAACTGATAATGCGACACTTAGTGGTCGATTTATTCCTGTAAATCCATTGACGCCACGGTAGAAATCCTTACCAACTATCTTCATACCATCCTCGACTGCCATGCTCCTCTCCTAACTAAAACCATCCGACATTCCCCTGCTCCTTGGCTGACACCCTCTTTAAGAGTGTGCATGAGAAGAAGAGATGTGGCAAGATGAAGGTTTAAACGTACCCAACTCTCGGAAGACTATATTGCCTTCAAGCAACTACGAAACAGCACTCAGTCTGCTATACGCCGAGCCAAATCCCGTTACTTCCATCATTCCTTATCCAACACCCCAAACTCCAAGGCCAAGTGGGCTATCCTAAAAAAACTGAAAAATTGCAACACACCTCAAACCCAGCTCATCTCCGTTTCGGCTGATGACCTTAACACTCACTTTGTCTCCTGTCCCTTCTCATCCTCATCTCCCGCGGCTATGCCGACTCCTGTGTGTTTCTCCATAAATTTTAATCCTGATCAATTTTTTTTTTCCCATATTACACCTGATGACCTCCTCAACTCCATTCAAAAGTCGCAAACCAATGATTATGGACCTGATAACATCCCAGTCAGACTGATCAAAGCCTCACTACCATCCATCCTTCCAATCCTCTACCATATCTACAATTACTCACTACAAAATGCTACCTTTCCTACATCCTGGAAAACTGCACTAGTTCCCCCTATGAAAAAGACTTCCAACCCATTAACTCTCAATGATTTCCATCCAATTTCTCTCCTCTCAAATCTTCCTAAACCTTTAGAGCGACTAGTTCAAACCCAAGTATCCGATTTTTTAGAACAGAAAAACCTCCAAAATCCCAACCAGTCCGGTTTCCGGCCTGGCTACTCCACTCACTCTGCCCTCATCAAAATTTCCCAAGACCTTCATACAGCCATGGACCAGTAGAAACTCACCATCCTTATTCTCCTTGACTTCTCCAAAGCCTTTGACTCAGTAGACCACAAAATTCTCCTAACCAAGCTTAAAAATATTTCCTTCTCAACTAGTACCCTTAATTGGTTCCAATCCTTCCTTTCCGACCGCTCCCAGTATGTTGTAGTCCCCAATAACCCCCCATCAGAACCTTTACCTTTGTCCAGGGGTGTCCCACAAGGTTCCTCTTTATCTCCCACCCTTTTTTCCATCTACATCAATGACCTTTCATCCTCTATCCTTCACTTTCAATACCATCTGTACATCCAGATTTATCTCTCCTTCAATCCAACCGAATCCTCTGGCGCCATCCAAAAATTACAGGAAGATATAAATGCAATATGTGCCTGGGCAAATCACAATAGGATTACTCTAAACGCCAATAAGATGAAAGCCATTCTGATCGGATCTCCCTCACTCCTCAAATCCATACAGATACTCTCCAATCTTTTCGTGAACAACTCACCTATCTCATTCCATACTTCCGTAAAAAACCTTGGTGTTACATTCGATCAAACCCTCTCCTGGAAACCACACATCTCCCAAATTTCCCATCGTACTATCTCTACCCTGAAACAGTTTAACCGTCTCCGCTATCTCCTTCCATATAAATCCTGTCAACTCCTGGCTTCCTCCCTTGTGTTCCCCCACTTCAACTATGGCTGTCTGGTGTACGGCGGACACTCGGGAGAATTCGAGGCCAAACTTAAACGCCTAATGAACTGCGCAATACGTCTTGTTTTCGGAATCTCAAGAGATACGCATATAACCCAGTATTACACCAAGTTGAAGTGGCTCTATCCATCCAACCGCCGTTTGTACTTCCTTGCCACTTTTCTATACCAAGTCATCAGAACTCAGCGGCCTTCCTATATTTTTCACAACCTACAATTCAAATATTCCATTCAATCCCGTCTCACTAGATCTCGTACCTCCGACCTCTATCCACCTCCCCACCGAACTGCAGCGTTTGACAAATCCTTTATAATTCAAGCCGTCTCCTTCTGGAATACCATCCCTCCCGATATCCGACATGTACAATCAGTTTCCTCATTTAAATCTCTCCTTTTTAACCACCTACTCCTTTCCCAACCCCATTGATCATGAAATGTAGATAAGAGAACTTTTAAAGTTCCTCCAGAAATGATTTTCTTTACTTATGTTATTTTATTTTATTATATAGTTTGTATTATACATATCAGAATGTTTTTAGTGTATTAGTTATATTTTTTGTTTTATTATTTTTTTAAAATCTTAATCTTAATAATAAATGTAAATAATTAATTTTATGTATGACCACACAGGCTTCTGTATTCTGTATCTGTAATTTGTCCTAAAGGGACAACAGTCCCAGGATAATAAAAAAAAAAAAAAAAAAAAAGACGTATTAGGCAGTGGATTCTTAGTAAGGAAAAATATAAGACATGCAATAATGGACTATGCACTAGTAAATGAAAGAATCTGCACTCTCAGAATCAGGGGAAAGTTCTTCAATATAAGCCTGGTTAGCGTTCATGCACCAACAGAGGATAAAGAAGAGAAACAGAAGGCTTTCTATGCTGTGCCTGAGTTCACAGTTGACAGATTACCAAGACGTGATTTCAAAATAGTATTGGGGAACTTCAATGCAAAAATTGGGAGGGAAGAAATGTTTCACCCCACTATCGGCACCTACTAGCTTGCATGTGAGGAGTAATGATAATGTATTTCTCTATGCACTCCATTCATTTCTATTCGAATCCTTCTTGTCTTCCTTTATGGTTTTATTATGCAACAGGATTATGGCCTGAAATAGTTATCTTAACTTTGTTAGAAATAGGTGATAAATATTCAGGACAGTCTTTTTTTTTAAATAATTTTATTTATGCCAACGTTTCAACCCAAAAATGTGGGTCATTTTCAGGGTGTGGTTTGAGCACTGAGGGTGTTCAAGTACTCTTTTATTTGTTAGAAATAAATAAAACAAGAAGAAGATGAAGACAATTTGACAAAATATGACATGGCCAGCTCAGTTTCTTGGCCTCAATCCAATCAAGTAATGTTCCTCAAATCCCAGAATCACACTCCAAATTCATAGAAAAAAATCATTGACAGCTTCTAAAAAGTTCTTGGGATAATATGCCATTCAAGAAGATAGACAAACTCATGAAAAGAATTCCCCCAGTAGTCTGTCATTTAGAAAAATAGGGGAGTATTTAAAAAATAAATAAATAAATTTAATATTTTTACTGTTCCTATTAATTAATTAACCAATAAAGGGAGAAAACCTGGCGGTTGAGCGTGTTCTTGGCCAAATCACCTCCTTACATAACCGTTGACCAAGAAACAGTGTTTTCCCTAAATAGTACTGAACCCAAGACCCTTCATAAGTTGCAGTTGTACAGTTTTTTTTTTTTTACTGTTTCTATAAAATTGTATAATTTTATGCACTTTTTTGTATTTAAGTTTCATTTGAAAAACAAATTTAGTATTGTTTTATTTATTCCAAAATGTATTGAACTTTTTACTTATACGTATAAATAGAATTACTTTATCAAATAACAGAGAAACAAAGATAAAATCTCACAAGTAATGTATTATTCATCATACAATTGAAACATTGTTCGTGGCTTTAACAATAATGACTAAAAAGTATTATATTTTTCTTATTACATAATAACATTAAATTTGACTCAAGTAATTGAATTACATTTGAATGTTGTTCACATTTAATGTAACTGTGAAATATTTTTCACACATAAACTAAATAAATTGAACAAATAATCATTTTTCAAAAATCAGTTTCAAGAAAAACTAATAGTTAATTAAATAATAAATTGCACAAAATAAATACTTCAGAGTACTATTTCTGCATCACCAGCTCAATAAATCATGTACCAAGTTTCTTAGAAAAATCTTGTTCATATATTTATTTCGATAAAACTTAACTATAACAGGTATTAATGGGAGTTAACATATTAATATAAAATTTGACTTCTACAAAACTTTAACAACTTGAAAATAACAAATTTAAATGAACTAAAGCTTCTATAAAACAGCTCTTCTATCTTTGGTTAAACATATACACAAAGAAAATAAATAAATAAAACAAATATGGAGAATGAATGCAGCAAATGTTTTTTCGAACTGTATGAAACTAACAATTATGATGAACAAATGAATAAACAATTGATAATACTCATACAAAAAATGTGGCACACCAGAACAATAGGGAAAATTCATTATTTTAAATGGTCATTTTCTTTCCAATTTTAAATTAATCTTTTTTAATTTAAAACCAAGATTTTAATTTAAGAATGAGCAAACGATGACCATATAGTACTAAAATCTGATTAACTTCAAATATTCAAATAATAAATTATGATTGATCCCATAAACGTTGCATTAGATGAATCAATAGATATACAGATATTGTTTATTATTCATAATTAAGATATAAGTCAAATATTTTGTTATTAAAAAATTGAATTTTTAAAAAATTTAATTATGTTAAATGTTTTCCTCAGAATAAAATAATATACATATATATATTTATACATTACTAGCAGTATACAGTAGAACACATATTGATCACAACAACTATCACATAAAAAAATAAAATAAAATAGTTAAATAATATTCAGGAGTCCACATTTTCTGACATCTACTGGTGATAACATCTCTATTAAAAAAAAAAAAAAAAAATAGAAAAAAAATAAAGGTTTAAAATTTAAATTAAGTGAACATTTCATATTTACAAATTTTAAAAAATAAATATATAACCACAAAAAATATAACATAACTAGAATACAATTACACACATTAATGTAGGTGTGTTAAAGTATCACTGTGTGTGCATGTGGATATGAAATTATTAAATAAATTTGTAGGTATTCATATATACATAATTTCATTACATAACTTAATATAAATAAAAAAATATCACAATTTAATGATGTCTTTTAAAGTTAAAATATAATTATTTTCAAAAAATAAAACATTTTAAAATTTAGATTAATAAAATAAATAAAATTACATACAAATTCATAAAATTATTTAATGGAATTAATATACATTTACTAGCACAATATGTTTTAACAATAAAATATTTTATATGAAAAAGTATTCATTTCTGTTGTTTTTTGGTATTATCTTTCTTTAAATAAGAATTTAAAAAAAATCTAGTTACTTAAAATTTAAGTGGAAAAAAAGAAAGAATTACGCTTGAAAAGTACAATGCTTAACAGTTCAAGATCCATTCAGGATTACATCAACATAGTTTTATACCCCAAATTTTATTTATTTTAGCACTTGAAAATCTTTACAAAATGAGACACTATCTTAAGATATGTTTGATTATGTAGCAATAACTGCCCGTGATTATGGGTACTTAGTTTGGTAAAGATGAGGGAATGTTTAAATTAAAAATATCAATGAAAACAAATGCTGGTGTGTAAATCAAGTCTTAAATATCTAAACAAAATTTACAATTTGTAAAGTAGACTATTAAGAAGAAGAAAATTACTTATTAGCATTACATAGATGGACGTAGGGAAAAGTAATTCCTAGTACAGTAAAATCCTGAAAAATATGAAATTTAAATAATCTTGAATAAACCCAATTCAAGAAAAAAATACCAATATTATAAAGATTCAGATGCTAGTTTTTATTCAGCCACTAAGCTACTCACTTTGTGATTACTGCTCAGAAACCATATTGCCTAGATATCTGTACAAATTTTATAAATGGTCACTTTTACTAAATAAGTATAACTTAATGTTTTGGAGAAAAAGGCTAACAAATAATGCTTGTTCCATTAAAAAAAAATCACATGAATGCTAAACCGAAAATGCAACCAGAAATTGGCAGGTAGGATAGTGAAGAAGTAACCAAAAATGTAAAAATGCTCAACGGACAATGATATGTTCAAGAGATTGACTGGAATGAGAATATAAAGTTCAACTTTCTCTTTGGGTTTTTACAGTTATATGATGTCAGTATATCATTATGAAAAACTCTTTCAATATTATAAAACAAGAAAACAAAATTCTAATGAAAGGATGAAAATGTTTACAAACTTGAGTTTTTATTTATGTTAATAATTAAAATTAAATACAATCCAGATGAGGTATTTATAATTAACCAAATAAAAAGTTTAAAAGCAAAACAAAATATGATATGGCTATGTCAAAATTTCAATAAAACATTTGTACTCATGAAATAGCTTTTCTACATTCACAATAAATATTACAAAATGCAGAAAAATGAATGAATCAACTTTAAATTATTGATAATTATGGTCCCAGGTCCAGTAAAGCACAAACTGATTTCTTAAATGAAATATTCAATCAACTTAAATTTTAATTATTACTATGGCATCTTATAAATCACATCACATTTTATTATACTAATTTTATGAAAAAATATATTTTTGTCAATAATTAATGAAAAATATACAAAAAGAAATATTTGTTTAGATTCCAAAATAAAATGCATAGTTAATAATAATAGTAATGACTAATAATCATATGTAAACTATAACAAATGTTGAAAATAAAATAAAAGTTATAAAAACAAAACAACAATACTATACATATCCAAATTCATAACATCTAAACTACATAAATTGATTTATTTACAACAGCATACAAATCATAACACAGAAATTGGAACTTAAGTATATAATTATTGTTATACAGAGAAGGGTATTTCCGTATTTTGTTCTCTTTTGGAATCTAAGCAAGTTCATATCATTTAAAAAAATATATACAAAGTGAATTTTCTATAAATATATAATGTTAATTATTGCTTTTCAAAATGGTGTTTTTCATTGTACACTGGAATGGTTACAAGAATGACTTTGAATATATTATTTACACCTATATAACTATCAGTCTAATGAGATATGTTTTGTTGTATGGAATGTACAAGAAATGGCACCAAGATCAAACTCTTTTCATGGGAGGAGTTCAACATAATTTTCAGGTACAAGCCCAGTTTTACCATTCAGTGTTCCTTCGAGCCACCCAGGTTCTAATGAAGATCTTACTGAAATAATAATTAAAAATTTAATGAACTAAAAATATATCACAGAAATTATTAAAAGAAAATCTTTTTAAATACAACAAAACAAATGTATGTAATAATATATCTGCACTTAAAGATGATATATATATATATGTGCGTGTGTGCATATATTTTTTCTATTCTATTGTAACCAAGATTAAGAAAGCATTAAAAAAAAAAAAAAAAATAGAACTCTTCTCTCTTCTGTTTCCTGTAACTAATTATTAACTCCTATTTAGCATGTGCATGTGCTCTTACATCTTTTATCTTGACTATCGCTTCTTGATGTATATATGTTGCATGCCATACTATTGTATATAGAATAAGTATCTTTTTGTATTTTTATTATCTTTCTATTTATCTTTAATTGTATATAGCAATTATGTATAAATTCTCTCTCTCCTTTTATTTTATTTCTTATGTTTGTACATTGTATTAATTCTGTAAATATTTCTTTCTGTAAATAGATCTCTTAACCTTTTTTGCTGCTTTATAAAAATATCCAACCTAACCCCTTCTCACCTGAGCAAGCATGGTAGAATAAATGATTAATCATGGCCAAATAATGGGCAAGTAACTTATATTCTCTATAATTATCTCTTTAGAGATGAAAGGCTAGTAAAGCCAGGCGCCCAACAAGTAAAGATTCCGATAGGAAATTATATTTAGTAAAACTTATTTTATTATCTTTTTATTTATCCTTTTTTTGGTCATACTATTTTACTGATAGAATTAAAGAAGGAGTAAATGGTGGATCATTTGAGACAGGAGTTAAACTTAAGCACTCATAATCTCCATATTTGTTAATGTAGAAAGCCAATTATTTAAATATAAGGAAAAAATATCTCTACTTCACCTATTGATTGACTGGACCACAAGATAGTTGGTTAAATCGAATTTGAAATTTTAATGCATCTATTACTAAGGGAAAAAGATAAGATTTCCAGAGGTATTTTGGGGCTATAATAAAACTGAAAAAATACAAATACTGTTTGTAATTGTTACAACTACAAATTATAAAAGAAACAATAAGGTTGTTTTATTAGGCAAATAGAAGTTATAAGTAGGTAAAAGGTTTAGCTAATAAATGAAATGAAGGGGTTAAGGGAAAACAATAAAACTTCATTTTTTTATTTTGATGCCACTTTGTAGTCCAGATAAATCCAAATCGAATGGTCAAAATGTTTCAGGAAAAAATAGTCCAAACACCTAATTTTTTAATAAAACAGCATAGGTGATCAGGGTAAAAACAATTCAAGTCCAAAAGTGCTGGGAAGAACTATTTAACTCCAATTGCTCTGAGAAATAACAAACTCAGTTTTTAACACATATTACCGGTCTAAAAATATAACAAAAATAATACACATTTATATAGGCGTTAATGACATCGGAGTTTTACTCCTCTGAGCCCTAAACTAAACAACCTACAAACACCAATTTAATTTCCTCAGCTTCTTGATTCATATATTTTCCAAAACTATTTCAGTTTTTTACACCTAAGATCAAACCATGGCCAAAAATAAGGAGCTGACAATGTTTTTTCTGTCACATCATTTTGTTCACTAAATCTTATCAGAAAATTTAGAAAGTTTTTGTGACTCCTGTTTTGGCCAAAATAAAAAATATGCTGTCCTCTGGTATTTAAATTATCTACTCTCAAATAAAAACAGATTTTATTTTCTTAGGATAGTGTTATCAGTGGACGTGGAATATGATATGTGATGAGATAAAAATATGGATACTTAAATCGTATATCTAAATCCTGAATTGGCAAAAACATTTTCATGAGAGTAGAAACAAATCTACTTAAATTAAATATTCTAAGGATTTCCATTTCAAGAACTGGACTGAACATTTTTACAATTATGACAAACAGAAATCTTCTTTTACAGTTTAACCGATCTGTGTAATAAAAGTAAATAAAACACACCCAACATTGATTCAGAAAAAAAAAGTTGCAACACTTTGTCAGTCGTAAACATAACTTTAAAGCAATCTAAAATAAATGATCTGAAGCAGTTTTGACTAAATATGAACTACAGCAGTTTAATGAAAAGTTACAGATCAGTAATGATGAAGAAAGCTACAAAAATGTTAATAATATCCCAACAGAAGAGAATGAAATTTTGAAAAATAATTAGAGATGGATAAGTAGTCAACTTATGAATTATAGAGATGAAACGAAATTTCTTTAGGAATTAGCCAATGTTTCGACCAAAACAAGTGAGTCTTCATCAAGGCTAAAAATTACACAATATAAAATAACATCAGTAAAATAATAAATATAAAAATGTAAGAGTAATAAGAATAAATAAGTAAGATAATAGTAATAAGATTAAAGAATAAGATCAGCAAAATGATAAATGTAAAAGTATACATAATTAATTATTATTATTAGTATACCTTTTACTTCCCGTAAACTTTTACAATTATTTAATGTTATTCTTCATTCTTATTACCCATACATTTTTATATTTATTATTTTACTGACGTTATTAAAAATGTTAATAGTTTTAATGAAAAAATCTGTCTCTTGGCCATTCCACAATATCAATAGGTCTAAATAAATAAATATCACGGATCACAATAAACAACCACAAACAAGATCACATTACACATTGCAAACAAATAATTACAGGACATAATAACATAAAACTACTTGAAATGTTTTAACAACTTTCAAACTGACAAGTATATTGAAGATGAACGTATAAACGTATAAGTAGACTGTTTTAAATAAAATCATTTTTCTTAATTTATTTTTTAAATTTCAAGGGAAATTAAACCCTTCGAATTTATATTTTTTTTATTGATTTGTTTTTTTGTTTTGTTATTGAAGGAGCTCAGCCATCTGGCTCATCCTCAAGTTTATTATAAAACATTATATATATTATTTGGGTTACGCCTATCACTACAGACCGGATTTCCATGTTATTGCACATTTTATTCGCTTGCATGTAAAAACTCTGGGCCTGAATATCTATCCGTTTCACAATCTGTAGAATAACATATTTATATTTTATACTACACGAAATTGCATGTTTTGCCGTTTTTGGCTTAAATGGCACGATTTTGGTTTTTTTACATTAAATTGCACATTTTTGCACTTTTGTGATAAATACAAATTTTAATATTTACTTTTTTATTTTACTATATTGTCCAAATTAAATTCATTATTCAAGATAAACAAATATGAGGAAGGTAAATAACCCTGTAAAAAGCAAAAATCGAATTTAACATTATAAAAGGAAGAAGTAAATACAACTGAAAAATATTCTTGGAACATAACTTGCCTAAAGTATTAGATAATAAAAAACTGCTTTCATAGAATAAGCTGTTTTGTTAGTAAGACATTTATTGTTATTGTTTTGACTTGAATTCTCACTAATTCATTCCTTCTGGTTCGCTAAGTATTCCTTCTGGCTTTAAATTGATTTATATTGAAAATAATACCTAGTCTCTCGTCAAAAATAAACCGAGTTGAAATTTGATAAGAAAGTTATGTACACCTTATGAAAAATCAATCGGGGTGTGATAGGAAATCGCTGATAGATGCTCATTGTCATACAGGTAAGAAAAAATATTCCTTTCAAATAATTGAATGTTTTTTATTTAAAAATAACATAATCCCACAAAATGTTTTTGTTAGTGATTTAGAAAAACAGATTCAACACTAATATTTGAACACTTGAAAATCTCAAATATTACAGTGTATTCCTAAAGTTTCACTGAAGTTGTTTAAATTTTAATAAAAAGCTTTGGAATGTTTAATATTGGAAATTTCAAATCGATTAAAAAATAAAGTTTTCATTATTATTTTTAATAAAAGTTACGTATCTAAAATTGGTCTGGTCTATATAATATATAGGTACCTATCATTCCTTCCTTCATTTATTCCTTCAAACCTTCAATGTTCGTTCTACATTTTCTCATTTCTTGTATGACAATTGACCAATAAACCAATTTAAGGACAATTCAAATAAAAATATAATCGATTATTTGTTTGTTAATTATTGAGACCTTATTTTGTAGAAAGAAAAAGTAATAAATGTTACATTTGAGTGTTTTATTGAATGCTTAATAGTTGAACATTGTATTTTAGATGAAGGAGATGGTCCGGGTTGGACGTCAAAAATACCCTAAAATAGTGACAAAATATTTTATTTCAAGCCAACGTTTCAACCCGACTTTGCAGGTCTTCTTCAGGGCTAGAACGGACAAGATACGAAAGGATATATAAAATTGTAGAAGTTACATAATATTTCGATAAAATTTATAAACAAGATGAATAAACATATTGAAATTATAAACAGTAAGTACATTGAAATATTAAGAACAATAAACTATATAAACACAGTAAACTAAGTAACAAGATCCTAATAAAACAATTGTTACCATTTATTTACTTCAGTTTAGGATCTTTTTACTTAGAAACCCAAGTGTTCAGGTTGAGGTTACGTCAATTTTTATCACAACAATCAACGTATTTTTTAAAATATTTTTTATACATTTTTCTATATTTTCCATTTTATTTTTGCCAGACAAGATGGTTTCATGCCCTATTTGTGGACAGACAGTTACCAGAGAAGACAAAAAAACATTGAAATGCCCTATCACTACATGTCAAGCCATTTTTCATGGTAAATGCCTTAACCCGGACGAAGGTGAATTCGAAAAATTAAGGGCATCAAGGAAGAATTGGGCATGCCCGAATTGTGTAAAAGCCCAAAAAAGTACACAATGGAGCGATAAGGGCTCTAGCCCTGCAAGATCAGCTCCTCAGCAACCAACTGCCTCCGACGCCGCGTCACAGCTGCTCATGACAGCCATCGGAGACCTAACGGCTGAGGTTAAGCAATTAAAATTCGCCCTCGATGCTATTGCCAGCGAGGTAAAGGAATTAAAAACAACTCTGGAGAAGCAGACTAATATAACCTTTGAAAACGCAGAAAAATTAAATGCAATAGAGACCCTTCTGGAGACCCAAAATTCGAGGTTGGAAGGAGTAATGATGGAAAATCACTCAGGTCCCGGGTATCGGAGCTTGAAACCAGACTTAACAGGGCCGAGCAAATGCACCTTTCCAGGTCGGTTGAAATAAGGGGAGTTCCGGTGAGACGCCTATGGGCCTGGTGATGGCCGTGGGGGCCGGCCTGGGCTTGAATTTAAAGCCGGAAGATGTCGGATGAGATCGAGGCAGGATGATACACCCAGGCCGCTACTGGTGAGATTCGTCAGACAGATGCTCAGAGACGAGTTGGTCCAAAGGCGGAAGGTTATATGGGACTTCTCAACTCAACACCTGGGATGGCAGGAAAATGATGTTCATAAAGTATATGTAAGCGACGCAATGTCCGTAACCAACCGATATCTATATTGGTTAACCCAACAGAAGAGATCTGCGGGGAAGATCAGATACGTCTGGTTCAACGCAGGCAAAGTGAAATGTCAACGTGATGATGGCCAGCAGGTTGTCGTGATCAACTCGCCAACGGACTTGGACATATTCGCATGACTTGCACTCACATGTTCAATTGCTCTGCTCACTTTATTTTTCATTTCTGTTTTTGCACATTTCGATTTTTATTTTATTTTTTTTTTAAGATAACAATTTAGTTGTTTTTGATCTAATTTATTTTGATAATTATTTTATTTTCGTTTATAAGAACAGACTATGTTTCATACTTTTAGACATTTTAATATACTTAAATACGTTTTATTCCAATGTAGAGGTACATCTTTCGTTTACTGAATTGTATATCTCCAACTTTTCAACATTAATAATACCTGGAAAATTACTATTCTTTATTTTCTGTTTTTGTTTAGCATCATTTATTATTACACTCATGATTCTTCGCAATAGAGGTGTCATCAACAATCATGTACTCTGGGCTCATACTAGCTCCAACCACTATAAAAATATTCCTACCTCTAGCACTTCCAGTCTGTTAACCAAGCCACCCCTCCTTCTCCCATGACTAATATCCTTTTAACCTGCCACGTCAACGCTCAGTCACTCCTAGCCCATTTTGATGAATTTTATGATTTTTTCCTCCACAACTTCTACCATTTAATTGCAGTTTCTGAAACCTGGTTAAAGCCCTCTATTCCGTCTTCCCAAATTACTTTACCCAATTATATTCTCCTTCGTCATGACAGAGAGGATCGTACAGGTGGTGGAGTAGGCCTCTTTGTCCATGACAGCCTTAAATTCAAAATCCTACAGTGCTCTTCCCATACCGATTCTCCACACCTGGAATATCTTTTTACTGAAATCCTCACCCCAACATCTCCCCTTCTCTTTGCAGTCATTTATCGTCCTCCAAGAATCCCGTTTGATGAATCATTTGAGACTTCCCTTTACAGCTTGATTCCTTCCTACTCCAATATTATCCTCACCGGAGATTTCAATACCAATTTAATGATACCATCTTCTGACCATTCCTACCTGACAGGCCTCCTCGAATCAATCAGGCTTTATATAGTACCCTACAACCCTATCCATCATACCCAGTTCTCAGAGTCCTGGCTTGATTTGTTTGTCTTGGATTCCCTGGATAAACTCTTGTCGGCATCTCAGCACCCGGTCCCATTTTTCTCTCCTCAAACCATATCCTTCCGAAACCTCAACTCCCTCACCTATGAAGCCATGTCGCAGGATCTCGATGCTTATAATAGGACCCCATTTATTCCTTTAAATCCATTGACGCCATGGTAGAAATCCTTACCAACCATCTTCATACCATCCTCGACTGCCATGATCCTCTCCTAACTAAAACCATCCGACATTCCCCTGCTCCTTGGCTGACACCCGCTTTAAGAGAGTGCATGAGAAGAAGAGATGCAGCAAGACGAAGGTTTAAACGTACCCAAACCTTCCCGGAAGACTATATAGCCTTCAAGCAACTACGAAACAGCACTCAGTCTGCTATACGCCGAGCCAAATCCCGTTACTTCCATCATTCCTTATCCAACACCCCAAACTCCAAGGCCAAGTGGGCTATCCTAAATAAACTGATCAATTGCAACACACCTCATCTCCTTTTCTGCTGATGACCTTAACGCTCACTTTGTCTCCTGTCCCTTCTCATCCTCATTTCCCGCGGCTATGCCGACTCCTGTGTGTTCCCCTATAAATTTTAATCCTGATCAATTCTTTTTTTCCCATATTACACCTGATGACCTCCTCAATTCCATTCAAAAGTCGCAAACCAATGATTATGGACCTGATAACGTCCCAGTCAGACTGATCAAAGCCTCACTACCATCCATCCTTCCAATCCTCTACCATATCTACAATTACTCACTACAAAACGCTACCTTTCCTACATCCTGGAAAACCGCACTAGTTCCCCCTATGAAAAAGACTTCCAACCCATCAACTCCCAATGATTTCCGTCCAATTTCTCTCCTCTCAAATCTTTCTAAACCTTTAGAGCGACTAGTTCAAACCCAGGTATCCGATTTTTTAGAACAGAATAACCTCCTAAATCCCAACCAGTCCGGTTTCCGGCCTGGCTACTCCACTCAGTCTGCCCTCATCAAAATTTCCCAAGACCTTCATACAGCAGAAACTCACCATCCTTATTCTCCTTGACTTCTCCAAAGCCTTTGACTCAGTAGACCACAAAATTCTCCTAACCAAGTTTAAAAATATTTCCTTCTCCACTAGTACCCTTAATTGGTTCCAATCCTTCCTTTCCGACCGCTCCCAGTATGTTGTAGTCCCCAATAACCCCCCATCAGAACCTTTACCTTTGTCCAGGGGTGTCCCACAAGACTCCTCTTTATCTCTCACCCTTTTTTCCATCTACATCAATGACCTTTCATCCTCTACCCTTCACTGTCAATATCATCTGTACGCCGACGACGTCCAGATTTACCTCTCCTTCAATCCAACCAAATCCTCTGGTGCCATCCAAAAATTACAGAAAGATATAAACGCAATATGTGCCTGGGCAAATCATAATAGGATTAATCTAAACGCCAATAAGACGAAAGTCATTCTGATCGGATCTTCCTCACTCCTCAAATCCATACAGATACTCCCCAATCTTTTCCTGAACAACTCACCTATCTCATTCCATACTTCCGTAAAAAACCTTGGTGTTACATTCGATCAAACCCTCTCCTGGAAACCACACATCTCCTAAATTTCCCATCGTACTATCTCTACCCTGAAACAGTTTAACCGTCTCCGCTATCTCCTTCCATATAAATCCCATCAACTCCTGGTTTCCTCCCTTGTGTTCCCCCACTTCGACTATGGCTGTCTGGTGTACCAAGTATGGCCACTTTTCTATACCAAGTCATCAGAACTCAGCGGCCTTCCTATATTTTTCACAACCTACAATTCAAATATTCCATTCAATCCCGTCTCACTAGATCTCGTACCTCCGACCTCTATCCACCTCCCCACCGAACTGCAGCGTTTGACAAATCCTTTATAATTCAATCCGTCTCCTTCTGGAATACCATCCCTCCCGATATCCAACATGTACAATTAGTTTCCTCATTTAAATCTCTCCTTTTTAACCACCTACTCCTTTCCCAACCCCATTGATCATGAAATGTAGATAAGAGAACTTTTAAAGTTCCTCCAGAAATGATTTTCTTTACTTATGCTATTTTATTTTATTATATAGTTTGTATTATACATATCAGAATGTTTTTAGTGTATTAGTTATATTTTTTGTTTTATTATTTTTTCAAAATCTTAATCTTAATAATAAATGTAAATAATTAATTTTATGTATGGCCACACAGGCATTTATTCTGTATCTGTAATTTGTCCTAAAGGGACAACAGTCCCAGGATAATAAAAATATTTTCATTTCATTTCATTTCACCCCGGACCATCTCCTTCATCCAAGTGTTTTGTGTTTTATCTTAAAATTGTTTTTGTAAAATGATAGAGAAGAGTATTAATTCAATGTTAGATTTATGTAATTCTTATTATTGTTTAAATTTCTCTTTCTTTAAGATTTAGGTTAATTATAATTTATCATTGTATTATATTTTATATTGTTGTTGTTTGTTGGTTATAATCTGAAATTTAATTTTCAATGTAAGATTTTAATTTCTTTTTTTAATCTCTCATTTAACACCATATCTTATAAGATTTTGATGATTTTTCACCTTTTTATAAGTATTAATTACACAATTTTAAGTATTTTGGGTTTTTATTGCACGATTTTCCACATTTTGAGTTTTTTGCAACACATTTTTTGGATTTTTACTGCACACAAATACGGTCTCTACTTATCACAAGTGCCTGAAAAAACTAAAAACATTTTTAAAAATTCAAAATATGCAAAATTATGTAGTAAAATCCTAAATAAGTAATATTGTGTACATAACACCTTACGCCTCTAGCCCTCAGAGCCTTGAGTAAAACTATTCTGTGTACCCTTTAGCTGCCATCCTGATAAGTCAAAGTAGGGAGTGCTGTATGTTCACTCAAAACTTGAATCGAGGTACAGAATGGATAGTGATATGTCTGATAGGCCATATTCTTAAAATTAATTTTAAACAAGCCGAGGTAGTATTAAAACCATCAGATTTATTTTAAGTTGATACCACCTCAACATCAATAGAGGAGAAAATATATAGATTTATTGGTTCTATGACTCTAAACTGTCAGTGCAGCCTTCCCTGTAGGCCACCATACATTTTAGATGACTTGTGACTACTTTTTGAATTCTTTTCATCAGGTTTTGCTTTTTATCCTAATCAATGGAGGCTTTTTTCTTTGTACTTATTTAAAATAAGAGATTTTCCAACACCTCTTGAATCTTGTGTGGAAATATAAAAAGATGCCCAAGGATTAGGAAATATCAGTAATAGTTATTCCCATCTTTAAAAAAGAGGAACAAAATGGTTCAAGAACCATAGAGGTATCTCTCCCCTCAATGTCCCAAGTAAAGTATACTCAAAATCACAGAGAAGCGCCTCAGAAAAGCTACTGAACCACTTCTTGATGAAGCAAAATATGGATTTAGACAAAAAAAGAAGCTGTCAAGATCTAATATTGACATTAAAACAGATTTTAGAGAAGGTAATCGAGAGGGACAGGGAAGTATATGTTTGTTTCATCGATCTGTCCAAAGCCTTTGACAGAATCAATGTACTAGATACATATTGGGCATTGCAGGAAATGGGAGTAAATGTAGGACTAAGGCGGCTAGCTATTCTAGCCTACCATAAACAGAGAAATGTAATCAGAACCTGCCACCACCCCTCAAAAGAGTTCAAATCCAGTATCGGTATCTGGCAGGGTTGCAGTTTAAGCCCGTTTCTTTTCATAATCACCCTTGACACTGTAGTCAAAAAATCTATACCAAACCCGAGACAGTTTCATCTGGCCATCAGAATACTCCAAAAAATAGCACATAGAACAATAGCTTTTGCTGATGAACTGGTCGTATTTGGAAGCAATTGTAGAAACCTCCAATTCAACCTTTGTACCCTCCAACAAGAGCTAAAGAAAATAAATATGGTAATCAATTTAGAGAAAACCAAATTTACGAGGCTAGGAAGGAAAACTGACCCTGTGGACAGAGTGATAAGACTTAATGGAGTAGAAATAGAACAGGTAAGTGACTATAAATATCTTGTATCTCACCTGAATAAGTATGGATGGGTCGATGGCAAGATAAAGGAGAGAAAGAAATGTCAAAACTTACCAAGAAAGTGGTATACAAAAACACATTTCTTTCGATATAACACAGCCTCAATATAGTATATAACAGAGATCATGAAATTAAATAATAATAGAGTATTACTGAAATAAACTTAAAATGTGAGATTAAAGAAATATTTTACTATCTGCTTAATTTATTCTATAATATATTATTATACTATATTATCCTTACTATATACTATATTACAGTATTTCAATTCTTTTTTGTTTTCTTTAATTTCACATTTTAGGTTTATTTCAGTAATCCTCTATTATTATTTAATTTTATGATCTCTGGTATATACTATCTCCACGTTATTTGCAGCCTCTTTCAATTAAACTTTTATTTAATAACTCATAAAATTTACATATTATATCTCTCGTCCATTATATAAGTTTCCTGTGCTTTAGTTCACATTTTTTAGTCGATCTGTTACAGATGACGGACATTACAGCTTCCTCTCTCGCTACTATACATCTGTCTGTCCACGCTTGTTGGATTGAGCAGTTTGTTTATTTTTCTTATCTTAGTTTTCTCCTTTTTTCCTCCTTCCCGTCACTATATTTTGTATATATTGATACATTTTCTCATTCATCTTTTTTACATTATTTTAACTTTTTATTCTCTTATACGTAGTCAGTATTTTTAATAGATTTTAAAATATCTTAATTTTCTATTTATGTTTATTATTTCCTTATATAACTTCATGTTCCTTTTCTCTGTTTTACATTTTATTCTAAGATAACCATTTTTCATTTCTTATGTTACCTTATTTTGATAATGTTTATTTCATTGGTCCGTGCTTTGTTCCTGTTATTATTACTTATTTCTTAGTTCTCTGTTACTGTTATTATTCTACCTACTTTATATTACTTTAATGTTCACTTTATCTACTTCCTTTTACCTTTTAAGTTTTTTCTACCTACATTTTTTAGTCTATACCTTTCACCTTTTTTAATTTTAATTCTTTATTATTCAATTTTTATAATTTCTCATACCTATTGTTGTCTGGTTCTTTTCTTAGCCCTGATGAAGGCCTAAACTTCGGGGCAAGATGTTGGCAAATGTAAAAATAAATATTATTATTTATTTTTGCTATTTTCATTTTGATTGATCACCCCAACCATCCTTCTCTTCAATTATTCACTATAGTCAACCATCAACCCACAAAAATTAATCATAGGTGATTTTAACGCCAAGATAGGAATAGAACACCAATTGAGACCCATTACCGGAAGCCTTTAGGTTTAGTTATCAGCCATACAATGTTCCCGAACTGTGTTTTATTACTGACTGCACCACATGAACAACTATAGTTCTATTTTAATTTATTATACTTTTCCTTACACAATATGTACATTATACATCTAGTTATAGAAAAAGTTATTGATATTGCTAAACATTATTGAAACATTGATAATTTGATAAAACTTTAAACATTTATTACTAATCAAGTAACAAAAAAAAAAGTTTAACCTTTACATGCTTTAAAACATTATGAAAAGTATTTTTATCTTTAGAAAAAATGCATTAAAAATATATTTATCTACTCTAAATGGGAGTTTAAATTAGTTATTGAATTAGTAGTAATTGAAGTGAAGGTACCTAGAACTAAAATAATAAATTAATAATCTTACCATTTGTAATTATCTGATTTGGTTCAAATGATAATTCACCATCATTTTCCCCAAGGCAAGCATACAAAGTACGCACTCGCCTGAAACCAAACAAAATACCCATAGTATATTATTGAAATGATAAAAAAAAATTTAATATAAGTCAATAATTATATCATCGACCCTAAGGCAAAATTAAGAACATGCAAATTCCTAATTATGAAAAAATAGATTTGAAATTTTTTTTGGCTCTAAAAAATCAAAGAAATCAATCGCATCCACAGTATTTGAGTACAATAAATGACCTATGGATGTTCATTTTTCACATTCATGGTTCCGCCTTAGTAAACAGCACATAGATAATTTTTTATATGTGAATGTTTGTGTGTTTTGGTGATAAATGAAATTTCCATAATATTGTACATATAATTATCAAAGGTCTCAAAAATATGTACCTATGAACAAGTATACTGTCAACTAAGATTTGGATATTGCAGTCTGAATACAACAGGAATCTTCACAATGAAGGAATTCAAACTGACAGGATTGATGAATTAGTTAATTATTCTTGGCAACTACTAAGTTTCAAGATTCTGGACCTTTGTATAACAAGTTAATTAAATAAAGGCATCTAAGGATTTTTAACAAAAGCGTAATGAGATCATCACTAACTTAATGAAAAAAAAACAAGGATTTGTTATGAATATTACCTGAATCATTAAACTTAGGAATTGATTTACGTTTTCATATTCTGTTCAAAATGAAATGTAACACAAGTTGATGCCTACACGTCTTGCTAGATATAAAGACAACATTGAAGAAGACCTACAATGTGGGTCAAAACATTGCATTTAATAAATATTGGGTTGTACGGAAAATAATGCAGGATTTTAGTTTAAAAAGAAAAATTTATAACTGTTTTATTAAATCAAAATAGTCTCCACTACTATCAATACATGTCTGCCAACATGTTGGCAACTTTCCTATTCCCACGTAATAGAATTTCCCATCTTTAAAATTTATAAACTCCAAAAACGCATTTTCTAATTCTCTTTATCCATTAAATTTTCTGTCACATAAGTAGTGGTCCAGGTGTCTAAAAAATGATAATCCATAGGTAAGAGGTCCGGAGAGTAGGGCGGATGTGGCAGAGTTTCATATCCAAGCTCCAACAGTTCTGTGACGTCACACGTGAGACATGTGGCTGGGCATTGTCATGTAATAAAATCGGCCCCTTACGATTGACTAAAGATGGCTTCATTCTTGCCAATTTCTGATGCATTACATTAATTTGGTTACGATACGATCACTTTTTTTTTATGAGTTGTGGGCTTTGGAAAATGTTTTGCTGCTTCTCCTTTGACGAAGCCACTATCCAGAACATCTACTGTTATCGTAAACAATTTTCATCACCACTAACAATTCTGGACAGAAAAGGGTCGCTTTTGTTTCGGCAAAGAAAAGTAGCACAAACTCCATAACACTGTTTTTTTTGTTGGCGGTTATTTAATGTGTGTGGAACCCAAATTTCTTAGCTTTTTTTACCTTTCCAACCACCTTGAGGTGGTCATCAAAGGTCTATTTGTTAAGGTTAAGTTTCCCTGCAAGTTCTTAAACAGTTGTTCTGAGATTTTTTTCCACTAAAGCCCGCAGAACATCGTCATTAAGAGAGGAAGTCCTTCTATGATCTTCTTTGTCTTCAAGGCTGAAGTCTTCCTCCTGAAATTTTTTGAAGCACAATTGAACAGAGCACTCATTAATGCTGCTCTCACCCCAAACTAGATTGATGTTTTTGGCCGTCTGAATCCCATTCCGGCTGAGTTTAAACTCGTAAAACAAAATTATATGAAAACTTCTTGACATCTTAGTAAAGACTGAATTATTTCTAAGCAGCAAAATGCTAGAGAGGTAAACAAGCATTACTGTTTGGAAGAGGATTAATAAGTGTTGACATTCATGCAAATGAATAATCCAGTAAACGTAACCAGTTTGTTATATAGAGTGATATTTTAAAGAAAACTCAAAATTCTGCATTATTTTCTGGACAACCGAATAATTTCCACTATTAGATGCTATTCTTGATCGCCACCTGGACAATCTCATTGATTAACCATACGATCAACCATCAACAAATAAATTGAAACATTGACATAGTAAACTGAAATATTAAATATTAAATCAAAGAATTCCTTCAATAACACTAAGGAGACACATTTAATAAAACTACATTTTTTTAAAATCTTACATTAATGTATAATATGTGTAATGTACTGATTGCATCCACACATATCTCTAGGTTATTTAACACATTAAAGCAATGTATTCAATTACATACTAAAAATATATCAAGTAGAAATGAAATAAACATACACATTTTTCTGATTCAATGGAAATTTTAAACAATGTTCTTGACTTTTACAAATAGTGCTCTTTTGCAATGAACTAGAACTGGCATCTCGAGGAGTCAGCGAAGATACACTTTCATTTGAACTACTTGTACTGTTCAAGGGATCAGAAAAAACTGAAAAATACATAATGCATAAATAAAACAGAAAAAATTGAGTAAAACAAAACAAAATAAAAAAAATTACTTACATCCAGATGAACCGTAAATATTATGCCGAATATCTTGAGGACTTGGGTATATTGTATGAGGTTGTTTAACAGGGGAGACAGATAAAAGGTTTCCTTCGGAATAAGCTGAAACATTTGTTGTAGTTCTCGGAAATCCAGTACCTCTACCAGGAGAAGAGTTAGCATAGTGATCTTCTGAAGAAGTAACAGATGTGGTAACATTCATTAATGAGGAACTTAAATTGGAAGCCAAGGTCCCATCATAAAATGGTTTACTGACAGTCTGAAATATATAAGTTACTATTATTATAAATGAAAAATAAAAACTAACCACCCCAAAAGAGTGAAATTATTTAAAATTTTAATATCCTAACCATATGAATTATTTTAATGTACATACACTTCACACTTAATTATACTGAATAACTTTAATAAAGAAACTCAAACAGATTTAAACAATACAAAATGTGATTATTTAAACAAGTAAATAGAAATGAAGTAATTTAATAAATCAATCTTATACCAAAATTTTATTGAATTTTATGTTATTAAAACTTTTTGGGGATAC
Source organism: Nezara viridula (assembly GCA_928085145.1). Taxonomy (NCBI): domain Eukaryota; kingdom Metazoa; phylum Arthropoda; class Insecta; order Hemiptera; family Pentatomidae; genus Nezara; species Nezara viridula. The sequence goes on along the minus strand of OV725078.1, from coordinate 165,440,790 downwards.
TATTTTAGTCAACATGGCAGGTGTGTCAATCCATAACATGGATAAAATAGTCTGTTATGCGAGAGACTCAATTTCAGTGGAGGTTTAGGTGACAATTATTTATTTTGTTTTTTAATTGAACAATTTTTTCAAGTAAAAATACTGAAACTTGTAGTTGAGCTTCAGCCAAAGATTTAACTACTTCAACTGCTTTTATTTTTCCTAAACCATGAACAAAATTTAGTATCACATTGTGTTATTGTATGGGCTAAGAACAAAATTACTCTAACATCAATGTACAGATTGATTAAATTTAAATGTTATAATATTGTTTATTTGGCTTAGTGCTGACTAAGAGTTTACAAAAATAAATTTCCTAGTTTTCTGGATTAAGAGCTACTAATATAGTTACTGAATCTGGGTCAGATCCTATAACCACCACCTTAGAGATCTGCTTTTCTAAAGCATTGCTTATTATATCTATATCCAGGCAGTTAAGGTAACTATTTTATTTTTGCTTAAAGAGCAGTAGTAGACAGAATAAATTTCAAATAAAAAAGGTTGAATTTTAAATTATAAATACTAAAATTTAAGACCTGAGATACAACTGATGGAGGATTTTGATGATATTTATGCCGTGGTAATGGCTGAGGTTGTTCTGATGATGAGGAACATTGTTCAAGCACTTGTTCCAGAGGCTCCGGTTGAGTCTTGAAAATCTAAAACAAAGAAGGCATCTTTAATTATTTGATTTATCACAGGAAATTGGTAAATGGATTTTAAGGTTTGTTTCTTTGTTGTTTATAGCCTTAAAACCAGTAGGTCATCAACGCCCACCGTGGATTTCAGAGTTTTTAAAAACTCACAGCATTAAAATTAGATATATAAATATTTTAGACTTTAAAATTATTTATTTGATTATATTATGTGTGTCGTGTGCAACTATATAGGTTAGAGGCACCTTATTGGAATTCCATTACAATATTTCTGTAGAGATTGTGTTGTTTTAGGTATGCTTGTGTTGTTAAGATATTTCTATAAAGATTACGTTTTTACAGCTGCATAGGTCAGTTCTGATTGCGAATATGTGTATAAAGATTGTATTGTTTAAATATATCTGTAGTAATTGTGTTTTTTTTTTAGAAATCGGAATAAATTCTTCTGATTTTCTGGTAGTAAGGCTTGTTGATATCCCGGGAAGCGATATAAAATCCTTGATGGATCCAAGCTCAGACAATCTTTTAAGATGTATTTGATTGTTAAAAGTATGTTGCAGGTGTGACATCTTGCTGGTGAACACCTGTCGAGGAAGTTCCCATAAGTCAGTGTGGTGTGCCCTATTCTGAAGCTTGTTATATTGCTCCTGACATAAAATAACTCAATTAAAGAAGATTTTCCGCCACCAGTTAGAAGAATAAGAGAACAGTTTTAATATTTGATAGAAGCTAAGAGATTGAACCATAAAGCTATTATAAGTACGACAAATAATCATTTATGGTCAAATATTCAGTTTAGAAGAATGCATCAAACTCCTGTCGAGGAAGTTTCCATAAGTGAGTGTGGTGTGCCCTATTCTGAGGCATGTTTTATTGCTTCCAACATAAAATATCTCAATTAAAGAAGATTTTCCGCCACCAGTTAGAAGAATAAGAGAACAACGAGAGAGGCTGTCAGCAAAGAAATTAGTACACAAAGAAACAAAAAAAACCTAAAGGAAATGTAAAACAAAGCAATAGATCTCAAAGTCTAGAAAGATTTAGAACTGATGCAGAACAAATTCCACCCAAAACTCAGAAGCTAAGAGATTGAACCATAAAGCTATTTTAAGTACGATAAATTAATCATTTATGGTAAAATATTCAATTTAGAAGAATGCATCAAACTCAAACAGGGGAAAGAAACAGGAGTGAAGAAAAATCACCAGAGGCTGTCTGTCAGCAAAGAAATTAGTATATAAAGAAACAAGAAAAACCTAAAGAAAATGTAAAACAAAGCAATAGATCTCAAAGCCTAGAGAGATTTAGAGACTGATGCAGAATGAATTCCACTCAAAACTCAGAAAGAACAATAAGTGATTTCTCACAAGAAGAAACAAAAATATAGCAAACAAAATAATAAATAACAACAAAATAAAACAAAGACCGGACTGAATATTGGAAGTTTAAATACCCGGACATTCCTCAGACATATGGGAACTCGAAGAGGCTTCAAAATGTATAAAATGAGATAAAGTTGGACTTGCAGAAATCAGGAAAAAATATGGCTGAAACACCAGACAGAAAATTTTGTCATGAATTTAGAAGCAGAGACAAGTCAATTCGGTGTAGATTTCATTATTAAAAATTATATAAAGAGTAAAATAATAGAATTCTGCTGTCCAAATCTTCTAATTTGATATTTAAGTGCCTTATCCAAGTACGGTCAAGTAACAGTGTTAATCTAACTGGAACTACAAAGAGGATTTCTTTGGATACAATGTTCTTATATTGTACGGGAACTTCTACATAACCTAATGGAACAACAAGTTCGGATGTATAGGATCTGAACGGTATGTTTGTATTTTGAATTTTCGCATTTAGATGGAGCTCAGAAAAATTAGTTTTTGGTAATAGTGTCTGTCCTGCACCTAAATCAACTTCAAAAGTTTGGAATTTATTTTCTATTTTAATACTAACAAAATATTTTTGCACATCTTGAAATTTTTGAACAATTTGCTTTGCGTAAATATCAATAATTGGGTAAATATCGTAAGCTTCTGATGAACTTAAGTCAGAATCTGTGTCTTCTTTGTTCACAGAGTTAATATTTTTCTTTTCAGAAACGAACTTTTTAAAACATACTTTTTCTACGTGCTCTGTTTTTTCACAATGTTTACACCTTATCTTCTTAAGATTTATTCTGCAATCCTTGGCGTTGTGATTATTACGATCACAGCAAAAGCATAGTCCATCAATTCCAAGATTATTAAAATTTATACTTTGTTCTTGTTAAATTCTCAGATGGGTTCTAGAGTTTCGTTGGACATGAATGGTGTAGGAAAATTTACTCGGCCTCGAAAGTCTACTAATTGAGGGGTCTATGATGTTTTCTCCGGAAATTTCATTATTGTCCGAAATAGATTCCTCTAATGCTAAAGCCTTAGATTCAGCTTCATTAAATGTTTTTGGGTTTTGTAACAGCAAATGTTATCTCATTGATTGGTCCCTAAAGCCTCTGATGAACTGTGATAATTAAAAAATATCTGAAACTGACTTCCCACATTCACACAGAAATTGGCATTTAGGAATTATCTTTTTTAATTCATTTGCGTATACATTTATTGTTCATTTGCACTCTGTTTTTTTTTTTATAAAAATCTATGTCTTTCTACTATTATACTTGATTTTACACATAATTGATTCTTTAAAGTTTCAATTACATCTTTATAGAACTAGGAGTCTCCTCAAAGATTATAAATTTAATAAAAGCATTGTATGATGTTACTGAGGGCTCAATATGGATAGGTAATGAATTAACAAACAGTTTTAAAACAGAGAGAGGACTAAAACAGATATATATTATGAGTCCATTTTTGTTTTCCTGCTATATCAATGATTTAGAGAATTGTTTGGGTGGTGGATTATCTATTAATAACAAAAGAATTAAAATGCTAGCATATACATATGATATCGCAATTTTGGCCACAAGCCCTGTAGTACTTCAAGATATGATATATAATTTGGAAATGTATTGTAGAACGTGGAATTTAAATAAATCTAAAATTATGATATTTAGAAAAGGAGGGAAACTGGCGAAAAATGGAAATTTAATAAACAAACTATACAGATAGTAAATTGTTATAAGTATTTAGGTATATTATTAATGCCAAATTTATCAATGAGTAAGCATTTTCAACAAAAATTTGCTAAAACAATGATCAGTATAAATGTTATATGGAAGAAGCTATTTACTTATAATAAAATAAATTTGAATTCGAAACTTAAAGTTTTCAAAGCTGAAGTTAAATCAATTATAGCGTATGGTCCACAGGTGTGGGGAGGTTGTAAATATAAATAAGTTAAAAAAGTTCAGTACTATTGCAGTAAAAAAATATTAAACTTATCCAGATATACACCTGCATATATTATTCATATAGAAACGCAATTAACACCGTTGTATCTAGAAAATATAAAAGCGCACCATGGTTATATATATAGAGTTGTGCAGTATTCAGATAATAGGTTACCCAAAATAATAGCAAAAAAAATAATTAAAAAAGAAATAGGCTGGTATAAAAAGGTAAAATTTATAAAAAGTCAATATCAAATAGATTTTGATTTTAATAGCATAAATAAATGGAAAGTGCATTTTCAGAAAATACAAGAAAAACTGGCAATAGAATTAGAAAATCGGTTCAAAACCATAACAAAAAATTCAAATAGAACTAATATATACAAAAACCTAAATCATGATATATAGGGGAACAATTATTTCGATAAGAAATATAATGAAACGATAATAAAATGGATATTTAAGGCCAGAGAAGAATTAATACAATTAAACTGTAAATAAATAAATTATGTTCAGTATGCAATATGAATGCAATAGAAAATATAGTGCATTTCCTTGGTGTATGTCCTGTTCAGGCGGACTTTAGGAAAAAATATTTTGGAAAAGATTGCACATTTAGACGGAAAAAACTGGGTAAGTCTATCCAATTATTGTAAAGGAGACTGGCAATACAGATATGCCTTATGCAAAGAGTTTAATTATTAGATGAATAATGTTTAAGCCAGAAAAAATTATTTATGAAATTATATTAAAATATTTATATTAAAAATGTGTATGTATTTATGAAGAGAAGAATAGTTGGGGTGGTCAGTCAAAAAAGAAGGCAAAAATAAATGATAATATTTATTTTTACTTTATTATTACTTTATTGCTTTTGGCATATGTAAAAATAAATATTATCATTTATTTTTGCCTTCTTTTTTGACTGACCACCCCAACTATTCTTCTCTTCATTATCCACGACAATCAACCATTTACCAATTATGTATGTATTTATATATTTATGTATTAATATATGTGTAATTATATTTGTGATATTAAGAGCTGATACCTTGTATTTCTGTATTTGTTAGCATTAACACCCTATTTATTAACATTAACATATTAGAAAGGAAGGAGATGGTCCGGGGTTGCGGTCATAAAAAGGCTAAATAGTGGTAAAACTATTTTATTGAAAGCCTTCCAATAAAATAGTTTTACCACTATTTAGCCTTTTTATGACCGCAACCCCGGACCATCTCCTTCCTTTATAATGCAACGGTCAACCATTAAATATTCAAATTAACATATTAGGTTTTAGTTTATATTATTGAATCAATAATACTTATTTTGCCAAGGTCAGCCTCCAGGTGACGGTTTTAAGAACCAGCCGTATATATTTTTTTATTGAGTTGGATACTTTTGTTGTATGTTATTGTATAAATACTCAATAAAAAATTCATTCATTCATACATCTTTATAATTTAAGTTATAAATTTCTTGAGGGGCAGCTGCAATTTTTAATAGTTTTTAAGTTTCTGCACCTATGTTATTTAAGAAAATAGTCTTTCATTGGTTTTTAAGCCTTCCATTAGTAAAAAATTTTCAAATCTTTCTAGGTACTGAGAAAAATGTTCTTTAGTTTTATCGAAATTTTTAAAATTGTAAGTAAAGTGTTCAAAAAGTAAGACTGTGATTGAATGGGGTTGATTTTCATTTAAAAAAGCTTGAAATTGTGCCTGTTGTCCGGCCAAAAATTGTGAAAATTGTTTGGCATTCATTTTTGTTGTTTCCTCTTCTATGAATTGAATGCTTTTACTTTAATTTTATTTTTTATGAACAAATTGACAAAGATTGTTCAAAAAGGAAGTAATTATTTAGAACACTGGTATAAATTTGCTGTAATAGTAGTACCTACTTGACTTTATCCTCGTCACCAATTTGTTATGTCGAATACAGAGAATATTCAAATTGTAATTGAAAAAGTAGAATTCTTCTTTTATAATATTTCTATTTGATATCTATGTTTTTACAACAGTTTGTGATGACAAATAAAAAAAAAAAAAAAAATAGTTTGTAATGTTTTTTTATTACCTCGAAGAGGGTTAGATAAAATTAATTAATTAGTATTAGTTTTAATAATAAGTATTAGTTTATAATAAGTCTTAGTTTTAAGTATTCATTTTATTTTCGGATTAGAATAACAAACAGATGATTGGGAGGAAAAACAAAAGAGAGTTTAGAGAGAGATGGCGGTACACCTTGCGAGTGTAGAGGCACATTAAGAATTTTTGTGAGTAAAATACTTTAGTTTTACGGGGTAAACCGGATTTTCTTTTCCTCCCCAAGAACGTGTGGTTATTAGCGACGAGTGCTGCTTGATTTTACTAGTTGGGAAATGAACATTTACACAGCTTGAGGAGATAGATTGGGGAGACACTGACGACGCTAGCTGGAATAAGTTACCGCTTCCTCAGATAACTCAATGTGCCGATTGGACAAAGTTCGGAATTGACTTGATTATTTTTATTTATTTTTTTTGCGAACCCTGCCGTCTCCATTAAGCATCCAGCAAGTTTGTTGCGGAAACGATTTTTCCAAATTAAAGACCGTAACAAATTGATTTAATTATCATTAATTCGACAATATTCAATAATCGATCTCATGTGTTAAATCACGGATGATCGATAGATAAAACACAAAGGATATTGATAGTTATAGACCAATAACGCTTTTTTTTTCCCATATATATAGTATTTGCAATAATTATAAAAAAACTGACATCCCAGTTATACAGCCACCCCTGAGAACCACCCCTATGAACAAACTGGCTTTAGAACTCAATTCTCCACTATCAGAAACAAACAAATAAACTTTGTCGAACAGTATGTGTACCTAAGACAGGCCATATCAATAAAAAACAGAACCGTAGAAATAAATAGAAGGATAAACTTGGGATGAAAAAAATATTGGAGCCTAAAAAACATTAACCCTTTACCCGTTCAGATACATGCCTTTCCATTATGAGTTAGATCACTGGTGCGACCGAGATATATGCCTTCCCGCCTTAGCTGTCACCACTTAAAGAGGTAGGGACAAGTCCCGCCTTCACCATTTGACTTGTGGCTTGGTCTGTGCATTCATTAGTCCCCTGTAGCTGACTCAATGCGGACGTTCCGGATTCTGACCATTTGGAAGCTATTAATGGTAGATTTATTATGAACCCAAGGTGTGTCCTTTCTCTGTTATTTATGTCATATACATGATCTTATTTATATCCTATTTAAATGTTTTATACATCAAATAAATGTCAATAAGTTAATTTTATATTTTTTTTTATAAATGTAATATATATGTGTATGTGTATATATATATATATATATATAGAGAGAGAGAGAGAGATACATATAATGTAAATAAATGTATATATATATATATATATATATATATATATATATATATATATATATATATATATATATATATATATATATAATTTAATAAATAAATGTAAAAATATACAGAATTTAAATGATACTTTAGTTGTTTTATCATTTTTCCATCAACCTAAAAACAATATATATATATATATATATATATATATATATATATATATATATATTAATATAATATAAAAGTGTTTGAAACTCAACATAAAAGTAAGTGCAATAATAAAATTTATAACTGCACAATGTTTCAATATGGAACTTTTTTAGGTAAGAAAAAAATCTGAATATACAAAGAAATATATATCAGAAGGAGTTGGTCGGGGGGTGCGGTCAAATAAATACTAAATTTTTACAATAGTATTTTTAATCGTTATGCCAATTTTTAATTGTTTTGGCATAACAATTAAAAATACTACTTTATTTATTATATTTGACCGCACCCCCAGACCAACTACTTCTCATATTATATCATGGTCAACCATCTCTAGGTCATAAAGAAATATATAATTCCATTCCCTCCATCAGTGTCCTTTTTTTAAAAATAATAATAATAAAAGGCTTAGCTAACCCAAAGTTCTATTGAAATCTAAACCTATTAGAAAAATCTGTTTTAATGAAATAGAAATGGGCTGGTCATGTTGCCAGATTGGACTCAAGAAGGTGGTAGAAAATAGCCAAAGAATGCAGTTGATCGGGGTGGGCTCAACAGACTAATACTATATCTGATAGTAGTGTACAAAAAAAATATTGTTAATTGGTACAAGATACAAAAAAAAAAAATATATCAGTTAATGTCAAATTAGTACATGTTACCAGATATCAGGTACAGATCTATTGTAGAGGGTGAGAAAAATGACAAATAGAAATGTAAATGAGCATAAAAAAAGTAAAATAAAAGACAAAATAGATGGAAATGCAAACAATAAAAAATATAACATAAGTGAATTTAAAAATCAATAGAAATACAATATATTATATATACTAGTAGACCATACTATATTACGCATTATTAGTGTAATGTATTAAACTGATAGAAATAGAATAAATAATGGGAAGACAATAAAAAAGACAGTTAATACAGAAAGTACAACAATCAATTATGAGCATAATGAAACAAAAAACACAATAAATAATCATCAATGCGATGAAAAATAAAAATGTTGGGAATAGTAGTTTAGTAATATTTTTGAATATATATATATATATATGTGTGTGTGTGTGTGTTTGTCGATGATCTTTTTATTATCAATCCTGATAAAACCCCTCATTGGATTTTCTTGGTCCTATCCTACCACCGCCTGCTTATCTCTCGAAACCTCTCTTCAATCTCTCTGTATAGATCTTTACTTTATATCCCTCTCTTTTCTGACAAAAATCAAAAGTCTTTATGCTCCTCCATTCCCAGCCTAAGAATTGCCTTTAAATGCTATAGTAAACTTTCTAACCTCTACATTCCTCTCCAACATCACTCAAATGTTGTAGACCACATAATACTCCCATACCTGCCACAGTTAACAATCATGACACAAGACCATTCACTGAGAGCATTTTCATCTAATTAGAACAAAAACCGTTAAATAAAAAAACTGATAAACAAAACTTTTCTCTTTCCTACTCCCAAATTTTCAATTTATAAAAACAATAAATTATTAAAGTCCATTCTTTAATTCCTTAAACTCCATCTTCATTTTCTCCAATATCATATGTATATATACATACATACAGGGTGTTTCAGAGTTAAGAGGCCAAATTTCAAAAATGAACTAAGGACCTCAAAACAAGAAAAAAATTTCCTCTGAAGGTATGTCCGCAAATGCTTTGTTTAGGAGATATTCACATCTAAATATTTTCGTTGTTATGAATTATTTACGTTGTATGAAATAAATAAAACCTATTTATTTGTTCTAACTACTTTATTAATTAAATGTAAACATTAACATCCATATTAAATGCTGTACAAAGTCATTTCCTTGAGCATGAAGACAGGCTCAGCATCTTTCTTCAACAGCAGCAGTGGAAGGACGGCACTGGATATGTGTTATTGTTTCACAAGATTCAATTCTTCGTAAGGAATTAAGGTCATTGATCGGACTTAAATAGACTTTTTGTTAAATAAAACAAAAAAATTTAGTGGTGTCAGGTCTGGAGAGCGTGCAGGCCAAGCCACTGGTCCTGCACGGCCAATCCATTTATTGGGATATGGGATATGATTGAGCAAATATATATAATGTATTTTTACAAACATTAACAACTAGTACATTTAACTAAGATTTCACCCATCCCTTCATAAAGCACCTATTTTATTATATTTACTCCACATCCCTCCCACATTTATAATAAAACAAACCGACCTTCTTGTGTTTATTACTATTCAGTTTCCACCACCACCCTTCAATTAATACCTTAATTAATACAGTCCAGCTATTAAATCCTTGTAGTGATTAAAGTAATAATAACTTTATCTTATTTTCAGCTACTTGTACTTAACTGACTATGATCAACAAACACTCTAACAGCCAATTAAGTCCCTTTTCACCTGACTTATGAACCAATAAAATTAACTTTTGTTCCATTTTTTAATGTTTGCATGTCCATCTATGTTGTCTATTAATTTATTCTGTTTTAGCTCATTTTGATTACTACTTGTCATTTATCACCCATAAAATAAATCTGTGCCTGATATCTTGTATCTTGTACTAATTAAACATTAACATATATTTTATTTTTTTTGTATCAATTAACTTTGTATCGATTAACAATAATTTTCTTTTGTATCTTGTTCTTTTAGCCCTGATGAAAATCTAGAATATATGTCAAAACGTAGGCTAACAAAATATACACTACTACAGTATGTGCCTGTTGACAACACCTCCAATCAACTTTTCCTAAATACGAACTACAGTCAATTATTTCCAAACCATGAAGTAAATAAGTAAATGAAAATTACCTTTGCATAGTTCTTGATTAAGATTTCAACCACTACGTTACAAAATTTAATATCCATAATAGCAGCAACAGTCTCCTCTTCAGGTCTCAATAAAGTTGGCCCAAAACAAACTCCCAAGTTGCTAACAGTCATTAGATTCTTGTCAGCATGAATGCATACACTGAAAAATATTAGGATGCATAATGAAAATAATAAATAATAGTAAATAAAAAAACTGCAACTAAAAATGAAAGCAAATCGATAATAATCAATATATGGGGGGGGGGGGAGGGGTCAATATCTTAAGGTTCTTAATAATTTATTATTTCAACTATACATTATAGCTCTACACTACCAATTAAATTGTAGAAAGAAAATTCTTATTGAATCATAGGGTCAATTATTTGTAAGCTATCAAGCAAGAATTTTAAACATTGTATAACTTATTTATTTATACTGTATATATATTTTTTTATATATTGAACCATATAGGTATATATAACTTAAGAATTAAGATAAATAAAATCTTTTGTTCATCAGAAGGATTTTATACACGAATCTAGTCTTACCTGACGGCTGTATTGCTCATTCATAAACTTGATTCTACTACCTTCAGGCAGTAATATTAACTTTCAGGCAATAGAATGCATCAAAAAGATTTACTGGAATTTCAGTTGACTTTCATTTTCATCCTTGAGAAGTAAATGAAGAGACTCATTTATAGATGTCTGGTGAAACATCAGAGGAATGAACATTCATCAATTACCTAGCCAGAACGAAGTAATAGGTGATTATAATGTAGCAGCCACCAACTTCACACAGAGTTCAATTACTTGCTTCTGGCAAGGCAAATTTTAAGTGTTCATTCGTTCGATGTTTTTTATAAATATATATATATATATATATATATATATATATATATATATATATTGACATACATACACTGATATACAGAATTAATGCATACCACTACAATATTTTATGTTAAAATTAAACAAGTTTTTTGCCAGCTTCTATTTTCTTTATCTATTGTTAGTTAAGGGATTTCAGAGCGAATATAAACCATAAATAATGCTTTATTTACTTTTTGAGATTATTTTAATCTTTATTTTCACAGACAGTAGCATAACACTGATACAATTTCTCCCTCAATAACTTGATCTCATTAGTTCTTTCTCATCAACTTAGCTTAATACACATTAATTTTATCTTCCAATGGCTGGAGTAAGTCATTTAAGTGAATTTGACTGTGTTAGGGCTGTGATATGGACAGAAGAAGGATAGAGCCCCAGCATGAAGTCGCCAGGAAACTGGACAACACTCTAGAAGAAAAAGACAGGGTCGGCCTAGTTGTACAGAAGTAATAGGGGATATGTACATCAGGTAACAGGCTCTGAAAAGGAGAAAATGACTGATAGAGGAAAAACAAAGGAATTTGTTTTGGCTGGTTCAACTGATGTTTGGAGAGACAAGAGAGAGGATGTCCCAGGGAGCCTTTGATTTGAAAGGATTAGATTATAGCCATTTAGGAAGGTGTGTTTGGCAGTATATTGGAAAGTGTTTGAAGAAAAATAAATTCAGTGCCACAAAAAAAGAAACAGTGTTTATAGAAAAAAGGTGTTTAGTGTAGTTAATTTTAGTTTGTATGAGTGTTTTGATCTGATTGTCAGTATCCCATACCTTGATATAAAATAATTATAAATTGCAGTTTAATTCATCGAGAATCTTAAAATTTTGTTTTTTATTTAACAACCTCTTATTTCTTTTGAAAGTATCGCTACAGTATGAAGTGATCTTCCAGGAATGATATTACTAGTCAGAATAAAGAAATATTATATTTTGGAGCCCAACTTTGCGTGGCCTTATTCTTTAAAAATTAGGTCACGACAATCAGATCACAACTTACAGAAAGAATTTATTTTAATTGTATAGTTTTTATTAATGATTTTTGAGTAATATGGAGAATAACCAGAAAGAGATATTGGAAAGAAGAGATCTTAATAATATAATCCTTGGAAAATCTGATGGGAATGTTATCATTGTAGAAAATGAGGAAGAGTGAGTTGTACAAAGCATACATGATGAGAATATACAATAAGAAAACCCTAACAGAGGTTGCACGGGAAGCAAAAGTCTATTGAGATTAAATGTAGTTCATGAGTTTAGTGAAAATGGAAAAAATTGATATAAGTAGTAGCAACAATTTTAATCGTACTGATACTAATAATATGTTTCAACAATTAATGGCTATAATTTAGATAAAAATATAAAAACCCAATCGGATGAATTTAAAGTTGATATTAAAAATGATTTGAATAAAAAATGTGATCATTTGATAACAAAATTTGAAGATCATAAATTATAATCTCATAATAAACAGGAAATTTTAAAACAAGGTTTTGAGAACTTAGGAACTCAAATTATGGCGAATGTAACTGAAGTTCAAGAAACCCAACTGGCTGAGAAAACAACTGTTACTGCTGAGCTGAGCAAAATCAATTCTTCCATTGATAATGGATCAGGAAATCTCTTAAGAAAAGAGAAAGAAACTCTTGGAAGAAAAATTAGTGACAACAGACAGAAGTCCCGCTAGAAACTCATCCAGTTAATCTTATAGATACCAAAGAACTTCTCAAGTTTCAAATTGAGTTCGAAGGGTTAAAATCCAGCAGAGAAAAGTATGGTATTTTTTCAGTCCATAAATGCTTTTCATTCCAGGCAAGACAACTCTATGATTAAAAGATGAGTTAGGAAAATTCGATGACTGGTTAAGGAAAGAACAAGATTATATGAAGAGTCGTCCCAAAAGGACTGACTAAGTATAATTTTGAGTGTGATGGATTACCAGTCACCCTACTCATTCTAGAATGCGAGTTTTATGGGGGTTATATGATCCTGGACCATAATAGATCAGGCCGCTTACTATGTTATAGTGTGACACATTAGTCTTTATCCTATTCCAGAGGATAAAAAAGAGTTTTTTAACTTAGCACCCCTTCCGTTGACGAGCTAAAGGGTCCTGGCGAAACCATCGTCAGGTTATCCAATCTGGATAACTTGTAAATATATTGCGTAGATATCTTTGTAAATAGTATAATTATGTTGTTGGTATAGTTACGATTAGGACTTTAATTATAAATTTTTTAATGGGAGGAAATGGACCTCAAGAGTAAATAATTGATTTAGATTTGATTAAATAACTAAAATATAAATAAAATTTCTGAAAATAATATTTAAAAGTTTAATAAGTTGTAATTTGTTTTGGCCGAATATTATTAGGTAAAATCCATATTTTAAAATAAAGTTAAAAATTTCCTTGATTAATCAGTGTGTTATCTTTGTTTATTCCTATAATAGAAGTTATTATATATTTTAGAATGTTATATAAAGAATTAAAGCAGTTATTTTTAAGTTAGTTGTACAGAAGATGTGTAATATATTCTGTAATTATTGTTGTAAATAATATATATAGTTTGTTTTATTACTTATATATCGATCTGCATTACTTATTTTTCTTGTATTTTCTTCAGTAAATTATATGAACAATTTAGGTAATTGCTTTATATAATAGTTTATATATAAGATATTTACTGTAAATTAGTTTAAAATTAATGTATGTACTAAATTTAATTTTATTATTCATATTTTATTGTAATTAATTTTGTATGTGTCAACAATTCATTTGAATAATTCTTTAAGAAAAGAATTCAGAAGAAGAGGATAAAAGTTAGGAAATAAAAAATTGTTAAGATGTAAATCAGAGACAATCTTTAAAAAAAAATTGTTTGTATTGAATGAGTAATGTGCAGATGTTTCAGTATTCACTATAATTTAATTTAAAAGAAAAAAAAATTATACATATATATTATATGCATACAAAATACAGGATGTGGGCAGAAATGAAATATATACCTTTATTGGGAGTTGTCAAAATGATTTAGTAAATTAATGTTGAACAGTTAAAAAGTAAACTAATCTAGTTTTGTTAATGTCAGAGGATGTTTGAATTTGAAAAATAGTTTCACTAGTTCAGGAAAAAGAAAATGGCTGCTCTGAAGTTTCCCCAAAGGAGAAAATGGCTGCTAGGAGAAAAACAAAGGATTTTGTTTACAATATGGCTAACTGTACATATAATTACTTAGGGCTTTCTAATTAGCATCTATCAATAGACTAAATAATTATTCAGGGGAACATGTCTGCCAACCAAAATATTTTTCCCTTATCTCGCTGAAGATATGACAAGACCTCAAGAAGAAAATGGTGTCCTCTATTTCTCCAGAATTACAAATCGGACAATTATTGTTGCCCTCATGCATCCACAGCTTAATCAATATAAAATCAAAACTGTCATTGAGATAGAATGATACACTGTCAATAGCACATAAGCCTGCATATATAGAAAAACTGAACAGTAGACATTTTTCAAGATTGCTTTGTTTTTCCAATTCTTCAACTCTATGTTTAATTGCGATCAATTTATGTGTAGGTCGGTTGGCAAATAAAAAATACAATCATGTTTTATCATGGCTCATCATCAATTAGATCATCAATTTCTACATTAAACATAAAATAAAAAACAAATAAATCGGTTAATAAAAAATCCAAGGGCTGAAATGAGAAAGGATTTCCTATCTTTCATTTAATTTAAACAAATAATATAAAAACTTACTTGTTAAGATGTTTTATCAGTTTATCCAGCATTTTTATATTTTGCGAAGGAAGACGATGTACCAAGCTATGAATTTCTTTGAGTCTTAGTGTATGATTTTCTTGTTCTGACACAAATTAATACATTAAAAATTATTAATGTAAATCAATAATATGTATTATATGATACTAATAATCTTATGTTATATTAGTATTTTATTACGTTTAACTCTTTGACTGCGGACGGGATACATGCCTTCCCGTTAAAGAGTTGGGTCACTGGTGCGGACGGGATATATGCCTTCCCGCCTGGGCGGTTACCACTTAAACAGAGGCAAATCCTGCCTTCACCATTTGACTTGTGGCTTGGTCGGTGCATTCATTAGTCCCCTGTAGCTGACTCTGTGGGGTCGTTCCGGATTCTGACCATTTGTTGGAAGCTATCAGTTGCAGTTTTATTTTGGACCCAAGGTATGTCCTTTCTCTGTTATTAGCCATATCCATCATCTTATTTATATTCTATTTAATTGTTTTATACATCAAATAAATGTTAATAAGTTAATTTAAAATTTTTTTTTTTTTAATTTTGGTATTGACTGAATACTGATTTTGGTAGATGTGAATCTCTGCCTACTAAACAAATAAATGTAAGTTTCTTACATCCTATATATATATTTTTTTTTTTTATTCGGTTGGCTCTATGGACCCCTATATATATATATATATATATATATTTCATATAATAGTGTTTGAAATTCAAAATAAATATAAGTGCAATAATAAAATTTGTAAATCCAAAGAAATATATAATTCGAATTCCATTTCGATGTCCTTTTTTTTTTTTTAGAAATAATATAATTTAATTTTTATGATCACTAACAGTTATTTTGCTTTTCAGAAATGAGCAAATATGCAAGAAAAGGATGTACAGGATTGTCGCTCTAATTTTGCATTGCTATGTGCGGCAGGGAAGGCATACATCCAGTAAATCAAAAGTTGAATAAAAAAGTTAAAATGCATTTTTGAAAGCTAAGATCTAGCAGGATGGCTGAAAATAGTATGTTAAACAAATGTATGGAAAAAAAAATCTTTTTCTGGACGTCTTTTTGGATTTCAGGATGCTGGTAGAAACAAGCGAATGAGCTCCCAGTCAAAGGGTTAAATTGAATAAAATATAACTAATATATATCTAAAAAAATTTCCTAGAATAAATTATCAAAAACAAAAAGTTAATGATATTATTTGGCACTATCTACTTCACTATTGGTATTCAAATAACTTACTATATTTTATACAAAAAGATAAACTTTAAGACCAGGTGGCCACCACAAAGCTGAGCTGAGCAGAGTTGACATGGTGTGGCAGTAGAAAGCAGATTTAACTGACAAGAGGAGGCTACGGACATGGGATTGAAGATTCCAATGAAAAACTTTTTGGTGATACTAGGACGAAAAATATTAGACCAGTCAAAAGGTTCTTGCAATGTCTCCTAGGAGCCAATATTTTTTTTTTTTATAAAATATTAAGATTTTTTAAATATTATTTTCAACTTTTATTCTGCATGGATTTGTTTTTTACTTTTGCTCTGCATGGATTTGAATTGATTTGTTTATTACTTTTGCTTACATAAATATGAATAATAGTAAGGGAAAGTATTGTGATTGTGAACAATTCTGAATTTGAGTTTTCAATGGATATACACTTTTTGAGAGTCCCTGAGTCGTTTCGCAAAATGGTCGGTGTGGTAATGTGTATAACAAAGCTATAAACATATATTTGGCATGCAGCTGTAGTATAAGTACAGTATTGGAAAAGATTGTACTGACCTTTAGAATAAAGTGGGTTAAAACATTTTTTTTTAAGGAAAAATCAAGTTGATAGTTATATTTCTCACAACGAAAAATCCTTGAACTTGAATTTTCATAGTCATCAAAAAATAAAAAAATTGTATTGATAATTTTTGCCTATATTGGTGGTATTTTTTCTAAACATCACAAAAATTATGTTGACTACAACATGAGTCCATTTACCCTTTGAAAATTAGCTACACGAAATGGCACTAACCAGACTCATGTAAATAAATTAAAACTGGAGATATAAAATATCATGAGTTATGAATGCTTTAGTAAAGGACATGAAAAAAAAAAAAAAAAGAAATGCTCCCATAAAATCAAGTCCAAAGATTTGTATTTTTTTATTTGAAAACAAATTTATATTTAAGAGTTTTAAAGGATACTAGAAATAAATATGAATTTTTTTCATGGTAAAAATTTACATTTATTTAATAAAAATCAGCAATATATTTTTTTTATTTTATACAAAAAACAAATTGATTGATATATAAATATATAACCTAGAAATCCAAACAGAGCAAAGGCAGAAAATAATAATATAAAAAATTAATATTTTTCGTGTGGACAAGTGGAGCCATGTTGAAGTTATCACAACTTTGATGATTTTCGGATACTTTACTGGACCTTAGGCCAAAAATTTGAACAAAAAATATTTATTTTTCAATTGATATGAAACTACATATTTAAGGATTTATCAAGGTGTGAAATTAGCTTAGAAAAAAGCTAGGATGTACATATTCTAAATATATATATTTTTTCTAAACCAGATGGGTACCAAAAAAAGTAGGATTCCATGCACAAAATTTGGTATTTTGTTGAGATTTGATGCAAAAATAAGTGTATACAATAAAATTAAACCATAAAATATTTTTTTTTTTTTTGAGATAAACAAAGCTGGTATTCCTTTCCTGCACCTCTAAAAACCCTTAAATTACAATTTTCATTGCAATAAAAAAATCTACACTTTTTGCTCAGAATTTGGCCTTCTATTAAAAGCTCTCATGAGATCCGTAAATGTTAATGGCTTCATAGTAGATGTTAGTACAGCAAATATATTTATTTTTCTATGGTAATGATGATTTCCTCAATATTGAACAGTTCTAATACCTAATTAACTAAAAAAAAATTATAATTTTTTATTTCAAAACAAACTCGTATTAAGAGTTTTAGTGGAACCTAAAAACGAATTTGAATAATTTTTTCACGACAAAAAATTTACTTGGCTTACTTTACTGGAAGCATCTATTGGTTTTTGTGATTTATTATATATAAAAATTTGTTTAATACAATTAGCAATATGTTTTCTCATTTTATATAAAAAAGCAAATCGATTGATGTATAATAACAAAAAAATCCATGCAAAGCAAATTCAGAAAACAGTATTACAAAAAAATAATAAAACTTACAATTATATAATTTTCTTTTCTCGGTTCTTAGGACCCATTATCAAGAACCCTCGGACATGGGTCTAATATTTTTCCACCTAGCATCACAAAAACAAATTTCACTGGCTGTAACCGAGGAGAGGAAGCAGAAAACAGATGGGGGGGGGGGAATTTCGTAAAAACATTTCACGAAAATGTTTCAGAATTAAAATTAGAAATTGTTTTGGATATGTCGGACATTATTATCCCTCCATGGATCCATATTTCACTGGTTATAGAGAACTCGATGGCTGGCTGTCAAAAAGATAAGCTACTCCCTATTGAAGCACAAAACTTATTCCTTGAAATAATTGAAAAACATCAAAAATGTGATGTGATATATATACAGATGCTTCAAGATTAAACAGTGAAGTAGGATGCGATATTGTCAATTCTCGAAATACAAAAGTATTTCAAACTTCTGGACATCTGCTCTGCGTTTAGTAGAGAGCTGATTACAATAAGAGAGGCCTTAACGTACATTGAGACAACTGGTAGTAACAATTGGGTCATGGTAACAGACTCAAAGAGCGCTATTCTAGCCATCAAAAATAAAAAACAGATTACCACACTGGCGAGAGCTGTTAGAAATATTTGGTGGAAATTAACAGAAAAGGGAAAGGAAATAATGTTCTTCTGGGTCACTTCATACTGTGGAATTGTTGGAAACGAACAGGCAGACAAAGCAGCCAATATGGCGAGAAGGCGTGAAAGAAATCTGGCTGTTGTAATTAATGAAATCCCCATAGAACGTTTTTTATAACAAATAAAGAAAGAATTGCAAAAAATGTGGCAGAACAGTTGGCAACAAAAAGAAGCTAAATTAAAACAGGTAAAAAGCCACTGTTCCAAATGGAAAATCTGTAACCAATTCTTTAGGAAAGAAGAGACAGTCCTCTGTCGATTAAGAATTGGGCATTGTGAATTTTCACATGCCTACTAAGAGGACTGGACCCATCAACCAACATGCGAGAGCTGTAAGGAGCAAAGAACAGTCCAACACATCTCATCCAACATTGCCCAGTATTTAAAAATATAAGAAAAAAAAAATGGATATGGCTCAAAGCCTAAACAAAAACCTGATTGACAATCAAAAAGTCATGAAAAAAATCTTGAAATTTTTAAAAATTATAAAATTCTATAACAGAATGCAAGCAAAAGGTGTTGCCAATTACTCTACAGGGTAGAGGCAACAATAAACACAAATAAATAAATAAATAATAATATCAAAACATCAATGAACTTTGAAAACGATATAAGTCTAAATTCCTAACTAATTATCAATGTAAAGTAAAAATTTAAGAAATAAAACAGAAGCTTACTTGCAGCTATGATGAAACTTTCATGAAATCTGAATGTCATGAGTGGTTCGGGTAAATTACGAAGGTATGTTTTTAGAGCTGAAGTAATAGTTTTACTTTCATATTCTAATGGGTCATCTAAATTTAATTTGTCTATTTTTCTTTTATCTAATCCCATTGATAATAATTTATTAACTTTTGAGCTGACACCAACCACACGATACAATCCTTGTTCTTCTAAACCTGGAAAACATTTTATCTTTCACATTTATCTGTATATCAATACTTCATTTCATTTAAAGCTAAAAAAAAAAAAAAAAACAATAAAATAATCAAATTAACATATTTTAATATATTCATAAGAGAGACTCTCAGATTATGGGCAATTCTCATGATAGAATTTTAATAATTTATACAGTTTTTTTTAAAAACTTCACATTCATTACAAATTTATTACGTGGGACCCCTGTGTATAGGAAATCATAAAAAGTCATCTAGCCAAAAATGTTTTTATTTACTATTTTTATAAATATAAAATAGAAGCAGGTTTTTTTTCTTAGCCCTGATGAAGGCCTGAACTTCAGGTCGAAACGTCGGTATATGTAAAAAATAAATATTATCATTTATTTTTTGCCTTCCTTTTTGACTGACCACCCCAACTATTCTTCTCTTCATTAAAATTTAAATAATTCAATATATATTTTAATATAGTTGGTTAAAATTTCATAATAATGAAACTTTCTACTGAACCATATATCTTACTTTATTTTTTTATTCATTAACATTTAAGCCCATTATAGGCCATTAAACTGTATTATAAATTAAAAATATGTGACTAATTTGTTTATGTCATCATTTATTATACAATCATACAATAAATGAGGACATAGGCAAATGAAACCAAGTTTTTTAATAACAATTATAATAATGATTTGGTGAATGAAAAAAATAAAGAAAGACAGATGGATCAACGTTAAGTGTTTTTTTTTACAGATGTTAAGTTTAATAATAATAAGGCTTAGCAAACTTGAAGGTTTGATGCCAATACCACCAATCAATGTCTATATTCTTCCATACACTGGGAGCCGTCTAAACGCAACCCCGCAAGATCAGCCTTAACACAATTTTCCAACCTTCGCTTTGGTCTACCCTTCGGATACTTGTCAGTTGGCACAGCGCATATTACCTTTTTAGGAATTCATTACTAATCCCAATGACTTTACATGCCTATTTTATTTGCCTCAACTTAATCATCTCGGATACAGTTCGCACAATGCAGCGTTATTTAACTGCCTAAATTCTCCGGTTGAATCATCCTTCTTTTTTCTGAATATTCTGCACAGTACTTAATTTTGAAAAACCTTAGGATGTTGCTCATCCTTTAATGTAAGCAGCCACGTTTTACATTCATAAAGAACCGTAGGAATAGATAATGGTTTTGTAAATTACAATTTTTAAGTCTCAGGACAAGAAGTGCGAGTGAAGTAGTTTTGACAAAGAAAAATAACAAGCATTCCCTGCCTTCAACGTAATCTTAATCTCCTCTTCAATTTCGTTTTTTCTAGTTATCGTAGACCCTAGATAACTAAAGTTCTCTAAGAGTTCAAAAACATTCCCTTCTATATCTATGTCACCGAAATGTCTTATCCGGACTTATTCCAAGCCTCAGTTCTTACTAGTTTTCATCAACGTTGTTATATTAAGTTTTATTTTATTGTTTTCATGTCTTTGCTTAACAGTACCAAATCATCAGCATACCCAAGCATGGATACTATTTCACCTAGATTCAAACCTTTTTCGGTATATATCAGCTCTCTAATGGCATGTTCTAATGCCAAATTAAACAGAATAGGATAAAGCGAATCACCTTGTTTTAAGCCCAAATGAACCTCAAATTTCTCCAATAAATAATGACCAATTTTGACTTATTGAATGTTTCGGATATACACATCCTAACTAGATTCACCAATTTGTTTGGAATCACCTGCTTAATTAGGATATTATATTATATTCAGGCCGTCAATGAAATCATAAGTCTTTTTGAAATCTATATAAAGCTGGTGAACAACACTGCTGTACTCCAATTTTTTCTCAAATATCTGCTGTAAAGAAAATATTATATATAAACGGTTCCGTCTAACTCCACATTGGTAGTCTCCAATAATTTTCTCAGCGTATTCCATGATTTGACTAGTTAAGATTAATGTGAATATTTTATAACATACCTGAAGAAGTGAAATTCCTTGGTAGTTATTACAATCCTATATATATATATATATATATATATATATATATATATATATATATGTAGGAATCTGAAAAGAAAACTAGCTTTTCTGATATATATGAAGGTCTCAAAAGACCAAAAGATGACATGAAATATAAATATATATATATAAATAATTATATAAATGAAATATATATACTGAAATATATACATGAATCTGAAAGGAAAACGAGCTTTTCTGAAAGATAAGTAGGTATTTAGCTCAATCCAAAGAGTGAGGCACTAAGCAGGTAGAGAGCTATTTTTCTTCCTTGATGGACTTCTCTATAACCTGCCTTAAAGTGAAGACAGTCCCAATGTCCAACTTCAGTTTCTCAATCCATACCGCTCTGGCAATCGACAATATTTCTTATTCTAGCTTCTACGATTCTTGAGTAGAGTTTCTTTGGTACACTAAACAGGAATGAATCTCGATGGGTATTAAATTTCCTAGTATCTCCTTTCTTGTAAAGGGACAAAACTACAGTCCTTTCACATCATTTTCTAATGAAATATTATTCAATATACATCGAAAAAGTGTAGAAATATATCTTTACATTTGTTGCCCAAGCAGTTCGATTTACTTCGTCCAGACCGGCTGACTTGCCAATTACTTCGAACAAATCTTTCTTGCTGATAAAACAGTCTTCACCATGATAATCCTGCATCGTCCCCTTAATATCATCCAAACTGCTCCAGCATTTGACCCCTTTTAGTAGCATCTTGATATATTCTGTTCATCTGTCTACTATATATTCTTTTAGCCACATAATATATACTGATCCTTGTTTTCTTTTCCGAGATTTTGGCACTTCCTTTCTTATTCGTTTCATGTATTTTTCCAATTTTTGTGTTCAATTTCATGATTTTCCTCATCTTGAAATCAAATACTAACAATCAGTTCCGGTTACCTAAAAGAACTTATGGCTACGCCCTTTCTATTTTTCTTTGTGCAGAGAGAATAATGCATTCGATATTAAAATTTCTTATTTTTTTATAGGGTCCAACTTGCAAACAAATTAAAGGAAATTAAAATTAATTTTGTTATTAGTGATATATGAGTTTTACTAAGCAACCCGGCAACTATTCATTATATGTAGTTCAGATTAGGTATATATTATTTTGATTTATAAAAAAGGTATTAATGTGATTCATTTCCGGGGAAGTGTATACAATTTAAATTACTTCTAAGAATCAGTAAATAGACTAAACAAAGTGTTAAATTGCAAACGTTAAATAAAACATTCAAGATAATCGGCAAAGTATTTTTGAATTAAGTTTTATTATTATAATTATATCAGTTTTACAATAGAGTCCTTCTTAAACGACCTCCATATAGAATAAAATAAGTTAAATTGAAAAGAAAAAATAATAATAAATTTTTAAAAAAATGTTTATTTTTTGTACAGTTAAATTATTGTATTAATATTTGTTCGTTAATAAAATCACTATAATTTACCAAAACATTATTATAGCACTATAACTAAGCCATTTATGAGAACTGAATGGTGTGGTAGAGGCCAGTAGGCACCTACGCCAGTACCGCTTAAGTGCATTTTCTAGAGAACTGCTTCAAATATTTTAAAAAGTAATCAATGTTTTAGAAAGAGAAATATATTCTCCAGATGTTTTATTTCAGCACGTTTTCCGTTATTTTTGGCCGTTTAATTACAAACGACTCTTGATTTTCAACTTGAAAATGTTTTTGTTAAAAAACTGAGTTTACTGGTGTTTTTTATTGCCTAATCCAATTATTTTTTAATATTTTTTCATGTTTTATTATTCTCTGACTATCCACCTTTAATAAAAGACCAACTATGACGAAATTAAGCCAAATGCTGATTCTCAGTAACCAAAAAACTAATTAAAGTCAAAGTCATCAGTCCGCCATGTTTGGACACCATTTTGGGGCAGTGTGTTCACTTTTTTGTGGGAACATTGGCTTTTTATTAATAAATAGTTACAAGGAACACAATGATATGAAATTAATAAGGATGTGGGAGGGGGGGTCTGACCCACAGAATTTTAGGAATTGTGCAATTCATCCAACAACTCTATAGCTAGTAGATCAATATCCACCAGAAGTGTGTCAAATGTGAAAGTAAGACAAAAAAAATATTGTTTACTTTCACCTTTGACTGTAACCCCAATCAATTTGTATTTAATAATTTACTGCCAATTATACCTTCACCACTTCTTAAAATTATTCTTTTTTATTAGTTTACTTCGCTTTGGCTACAATGACAGCATGATTAGGAGATATTTTCCAACAAATTGATTGTTGTCTTGTTATATTCATCTTAAGATTCCAAAAATGGTGACAAAAATTGAGAAATCTTCAGTTGTATTAGAGTAATTTCAATATTTATGGTGGGAAATGTGTTTTTCTTGGAAAAAAAAAAATCATATCTCAATGGTTTGATATCGGAAGGTGTGGTTGACGGCACTGAACTACATTTTTGGTAATCTATCCATCCCTTAATAACGAATTTTCCAATGGGACAAACATTATATGTATCATGGAAACTTTAAAATGCAAGCTATTCAGAAACAAATTAGGTTTATCCAGCAAGTTCACAAGAGTGGTTGGTGGAAGTCGAGAACAGTCCTTCCATTCAAGGCTATCCATCTTTTTACTCAATCTGAACCTGGCTGGTCTATGAGTCATTTAGGTTGCCATTTACTTTTTCAAATTTGGCTATTTTTCATATACTGTTGGTATGAAGTTTTCTCTTGTTAAAGAGCAGGGTGTTTTGAAAGAGACAATACTGAATTACCTGATCAAATGTAAAATACATTTTTAATTTTTCACTTTTAAGAAAAAAAAATGAATTTTCTTGACAAATAGTGTATATCAAATATAAAATGTAAATGCACAAATATATCCTACAACACCCCATATAAAAATGAAAAAAAGAGTAAGAGTATGATTTGTAGTATATTTGAAGATACCACTCCAAAAAAATCATTAATCACGATTCAAAAATTGTATTTGTAAACAAAAAGCTTACAAATCAAATATTTTCCAAAAAATAAACCATAGCATGTTAAATCAACATATAAGCCAAATAATACCTCTATAGTAATTGAATTTCATTAAAAAAAAAAAATAAATAGAAAACTATTGCTTACAATTGAACAGTTCCATAATCAAAATATAAAACATCTAAAAAACACACACATATTGATCTATATTACCTCTACATTCTAAAACATCAATACACTTCGTAACAAACGCAAAACCAACATCATCAAGAACACTCTTTTCATCCATCTTCACGGGTTTCAAAGGTACAGGAACACCATATGTCTAAAAAAATAATAGATTAATAAATAAAATATTGTAAAATAAATTGTGGATTTATTTAATAAATAATACACAAAAATAACATATAAACTAACAATATCAAAATAAAATATGAATGAGTACAGTATTTTTTAAATTATTAGAATAAAAAACACATAAAAATCTACCAATTTCCAATAGTAAGTCAGTGCCTCTGTCACTGCACCTCATACCTATAACCTTATCAATGCGCCAAGAAAAAAAAGGTTGAGTAAAAATATATCAACTTCAATCCATTATTAATTCCAATATATATGAAAGATTCAATATTTAATAGATATTAAAAGAAAATTTTCCATATTAAATCAAACAATATTCCATAGTTCCATGTTCTTCACCAGATTCAAAAGTTAGCAAACTACATCAATAAAGTACAAAATCAGTACATGACAAGGGTGTTGCAGAAAGAATATTAAACAGTATCCAAAAGTACATAGTGGATAATCAGTCAAATTATAAACCCATAGATAAGTGTCATATTGAATAAAGTGCTTTAATTAAAGATAGTCTCCATAAAGAATGGATATGTCATCTAAACATAAATGGATGGAGATGCAATTAATATTTAGAATCCAAATTTGCAGAAGAGCAAGTATTCACTCAAGAAACAAATGCTAAATCAAAATCTATAGCCCCCTTCACAAGAATTAAAGCTTAGGACATACAATCCATGTTACACCTATGTGCACTTTTTTTCTATCTTTGTAAACATTCAAATGTTAAGCAAATTAGTTATAGGTTATTGTTTAATGTCACGTTGTTTGTAGAGTATATTCTAGGAAGTTAAACTTACGTAAAAGAAATAAGTGAAAAGAAAAATTGCTAAACAAATTAGGATGCATAGAATTTTTTGGATGTGAGGTTCCATTATTCATGATTTGAAAACACTTCATATACTCGTAGTTGAAAATTTCTTTATTTGTGGATCATAAACCATACATATGTATTGAATTTTACAATATGTTTTTGTTATCATTGCATAGCTGTTTGTTATCATTGAGTATAGAAGTACATATTAGTAAAAAAAAAAGTCATTTGACTGAAAGATCTTGGATAAAATATTACTAGACTACATGAATCACTATGGCTTTTGATAAAAGGCATCTTTGCATGAGTGGTGCTGGATCTTTTGTTTTGTTTCATTGTGGTATGTATAGTCACCTTGTGCTTGACTGTTGACTCCTTTAAAAAGACAGATAATTCTGAGCATAGTCCAATATGGAAGGAACAGGAGAGACGGGCTAGGTATCAGAGGGGCAGAGTGTTAAAATGGTGGGGATTTCCTGTTGACAACTCTCTTACAACTACTACTCCTTGGTGATACAGACAGATGTGATCCTTGGCTTCCTCAACAAGTCTTTGCCAGGTAGTTCGATTTTGTGCAGCTGCTTGCCAGTTTGAGATGTTGAGTAGGTTGCGGGAATCCCTGGCAACAGTGTCCTTCTATGCTATTTCTAACGTGGCCAGCTCACCACATTTTTACCAACCTAATAAACTTAATTAAGTCAGCCATGCCATAAAGTTGGTAAATTTCCTTGTTTCTTCTCCATCTCCAGTCCTCCCTGATCTTTACCGGTCCAAATATTTGTCAGAGAATTTTCCTTTTGAATATAAGAATTTCTCTCTCCTTGTTACTTGTGACGGTACAGGTCTCTGATCCATATGTTAGGATAGGCCTTATAAGAGTTTTACATAAGAGGCATTTAGTGTGGCAGGAGAGGTAAGAACTTCTCAGGTGCTTTCTGAGACCAAAATAGCACCTCTTGGCTTTGATGAGTCGACTCATCCACAGATTGTTCAGTCTGGCTGACTGGAGACAACTCTCTTAAAGAGAGTCAGTTAATAGCTCCCTCCCCTCCTACCCGCATCTGCAACAATGTCCAGGTTGACCTCTTTATCTTAATTCTATTAAAGGTGAATTAATAAATAAACAAAATTGATTGCTCAGATCAGAGAAAAATCTAAAGCTGCCAATGAATATCTATTTTTGAAACTCGCCTTTACCAGAATGAACTCGCCTCATTAGAATAAATAAATACATTGAGGTAGTATTATAAAGGCTATTATTGATATTATAGAAAACACCTCAATGGTTGAAATTAAGTGCTCTGAGGAGTAGCAAGGGTAAGGATTAATCTAATGTCAAAGGGAAGCTCCTCTACATTATTGGCCCATTCTCCAGCAACTTGCAAATATATTAGATACTCTACTGCAATCTATGTTTGCATATAAAGAGAATTGCAGAGGAAGAATGAACATTAATCAGGGCCATCAAAACATGAGAGATCCAAAAAATTCACTATGATAAAAACCATTTAAAGAATGGTCTCACCTTAGGTGGCAATGTTGGTGTCCACAATTTCAAGTAGACACCGAACATCAATACAAATGCGAGAATTAAGCACTTTAGGACTTTAGGGATCTGATTGGTCAAACATATTAAAACTCAATCTAAATTATGTAGCACTGTGTGGAGTCCAATAGGGCAATCAGTAGGTGAGAGAAGCTTCTTATGGAACAGAATCTGAAACTTCAGCCCATGAGCTGGAGGAAGTACAAAAAACGCTGTCTTTATAACATCAGGCCATCATCATTGAGCCAAGGATGAATAATAATAAGACTTCTTATAGAAAATTAATTAATCTACTTCAAGGAGGTTCAGTCTATTGTCAGTTATAGGTCCCTAAGGTATGCTGATATTGTTATAATCCTTAAGAGTGGGAGGACAGCAATGATTCAGAATCCTACAGTGAGGTACAAGAATAACCACTGTGAGTAGAATTAAGCAGGAGTAGAAAGAAGAAAAAAAAGTATATTTCTTTCCTTGAGGAGACATTCTCTGCGACATTTAGAGAATAAAGAACTCAGTGAAAAATTTTTTCAAAACTATACTAAACTAGACAAGCAGGTTAATGTAATTGAAAGAGACTTAAAGCAGTAATATAAAACAAATTCATAAGGTGAACTTGATTTATGATCAACATTAATCATTGAAAAATGTATCTAACTCAAAATAAATTTGTTATAATTTTATGTATTACATTTCTTCGATTTTACTACATCAAAATTTGTTTTTGACACCATTACAATAATTGAATTAAATCTAATGATTTTTTAAAAAATTAAATGTAAAATTTTATTACACTTTTCAGATGAAATTTTTTATGCAACAACCATCAAAATATCTAAGAACTTAAATTTAAAATTGGAATTGTATAATATTATAACTATTGATACTTAACTTACAAATATTGAGAGGATAATAGTACATTGTTTTCTATAGAGTATCAAAACCAAATATCAGAAAGAAAATGCCTTAGGTGGCATTATTCTTCAAGTGCCACATGAGCAGGGAAACACAAGGTATAATAAGCTCTCATATATATTTTTTGCACCGTTATGTCCTATATCCTCAAATACAGAATCATCTAACCATTTTAGTCTGGATAGTTAAGCCAGTGACATGTTCTTAACAAATTTCATAAAAATTTTAATTGTTTCTGTTGCCATGCACCACTAACTGCTGGAGAATTTTATTTTCAGAAAACAATCGCAGAATTTAATTATCAGTTAACACCTGACTTGTACCATTGATATAATTAGTGTTTTACACAGCCTGAACTTTGAAAATATATAAAGTATATATATTTACTAAGTTCAGTAAACAGGCTATGTGCATATATATATCTAAAAGGTGGTAAGGATAGGCAATAACAAAATTCTTTAACTATTTTTTAGACCTTATAATGGACTACAGCTTTTCCAGTCTTATTGCGTGAGCCTGAACTTATGTTATTCATGGAAGATTAGTGCTGCGATTAATTTCAACAATCTCACCTTCTCCATGATTAATACGAAGTTATGTTCAAAAGAGGAGATAAACGCAGGAAATATTATTCAAACCTAGGCTCTCATCTACATAAAGCTTTTGATATTTAAATTTTCGTCTTAAACCAATGACTTCCTGTCCTTCAGTATCCTTTAACAACACCTCACTTATTCCTGTTGAACAAATCCGTTACCTAGGACAAACGTCTAACTTGGAATCCTCATACCAGACTGAAACGACAAGAAACAGCTCGACGTTTCCGACTACTTCAACACTTACTAGACAAATGCTCTAACCTTCCAATCAATTATAAAAGACTCATTTACATGACTATAATAAGGCCTATTTGGACTTACGGAGTTGAGCTATGGGGCTCTACCAAACCTTCAAATTCCTCTCGCATACAATCCTTACAATCTAAAATCCTTCTTAAAATCCTCAATGCTCCGTACTTTGTTACAAATAAAATTATCCATAATGACCTTAATGTTCCTTATGTATCAGATTTGGCCCAATCCAGATATCTGTCCTTCCATAATAAACTTCATAACCATCCCAACCCTCTTGTCTCTAACCTTGCTTCCTATTCGATTCCTGATAACCCTCCGAGGCGTCTGAAAAGAAGATGGCCACGTGATCTTCTAATATAGACATATTATTAGAGTGCTACCAATGGGTAGTTTCTCAACATGTGTTCCATGTCTTTATATCAATGTGCGAATTTACCAGATGTATTTTTTGTATACAGTTGTAAATATCATATAAATAAATAAAATAAAAAATAAAAAAAATTTATTTCTAACTTAGGAAATTTTCTAACTCCAATTTTAATTTAAGTTATAACCAAAGATAAAAGTTTGTACCGGCTCTTTTCCATCCATTACATCCATCCATTGTTTCCGATCTTCTTCTGAAAGAGCTTGTAAAGTAAACACGACTCCAGGTCTGTGAAACAATTTAAAGAATAATTAGTATTAAAAAAAAAAAAATAGAAGTCTACAGAAATACAAGTAACCTAAAAATATAATTAAATAAAAACAGCCCTAAAACATACATAAAAATAAATAATAAACTGGAGTAGACAGAATCATTCTTATCAACAAATAATCTTCCTAGAATGCCAAAATATTTGTATAAATTATTAGAAAGTATTATACCAATATTAGCATAAAAAATGAGTGTAGGCCAAGCCTGATTTTAAATCTAAGCTAAGACAAATTTACAATTATATCAAATGAATTAACAAACAGATGTTAGAATAATAGATTTTCAGAAAAGCATATTTTTCTGTTTCTTATTTTAGTTATTTTGTTTTGAATATTTAATAGTTGACCGTTGCATTATAAAGGAAGGAGATGGTCTGGGATTGCGGTCATAAAAAGGCTAAATAGTGGTAAAACTATTTTATTGAAAGCCAACGTTTCGACCCGACTTTGCAGGTCTTCATCAGGGAGGTGTGTTCCTCTAGGAGTTTCACTTAGAACTCAAGTGAAACTCCTAGAGGAACACACCTCCCTGATGAAGACCTGCAAAGTCGGGTCGAAACGTTGGCTTTCAATAAAATAGTTTTACCACTATTTAGCCTTTTTATGACCGCAACCCCGGACCATCTCCTTCTGTTATTTTGTTTTGTTTGTATTCATACAACAATTAAATTAATACAGGACATGGTAAGTAGCATTATAAATCTTCATTGGCTGAAGAAAATAAAATAAGATAAACACAGATATTAACGAGGATTTGAAAATAATAGATCATTATTTAATATACAACTGATCCTTATAAAATAAAAAGCGGTATAATGACGGATGAATGAATATTGTTAGAAAAACCATTACAATCCTGTACTGCTTCAATTTGACAGTGAGCTCAACTAGATTTTGTGTAATGGTCTTCTTAATTTCATCATGCAAAAAAGAAACATCTCCGATAATATTTTCATGTGAAGATATAATACAGGTGAGATGAAAACTTAGGTGGAAATTCCATCAAAGAAGATGTATCTACGGTCTATTTTATAAACTAATATTGGAAAAGCTAATAAAAACAGAATTTATAAAAAGTTTATGCAAGAAAGTAAAATAATTCACTTCTATAAAAACAAAATAAAATAAAAATAAGTTTAAAATGCAACTTGAAATCTGTATCAATCAATAATTTTGTATTTAAATTCAACAATAATAAATAACTTAACACACCCTTTTAAAGACTTTTGATATGATATGTTATTATTATAAATTTTTTGGTACCAGAAGTTTAAAATGTAAAATGAGATAGTAAAATTAAAATCCTTCAGCAGAGAAAGCTATTAACAAAACATAATGTAAACAGTACGTCAGAATCATAATTTTTTACTATCTGAAGAAACTATAATTCACATCTAACTCTAATAAATTAAGAAGCTCAGGCAATCTTAACAAGAATATTAGAGCTGCTCAAGGCAGAACATTGTCTATAGTATCACTAGGGAATGAAAGAGGAAATGATAAATAAATACAAGCCAAAATCTAGTTTACCATATTTTGAAGGTTTAGAGTAACTATAAAATTTATACAACATGCATAGATACTTGGCTGTAAATAACATTAAATAGATAAGTCATGAAGCTTTCTGCAGAATACAATATTATTTTTTCCAATATCTAACCCTTTTTGAAGTGTGTTTATTGAGTATTCTTATCCGTAGTTATGAGGCTATTCAAAGCCACTACTACCAGAGCCCAGGAATGTTATTTTAAAACATGCATTTTATATTTCTCATTTAATCTGGTGATTCACAAGCAATCATGCGTTTATTTCATGCAAACTGATTTAATTTTTAGTATATCACTGTAGAATGGTAGGGCTATCCAAAAACCCTTTTAATACTAGAGACCCAGCACCCTTTTAATAGATTTTTCATTTGTAATTTGGCAAGATATGAGATAATTTCAATCATTCAGAGAGGAAGCTGATAAGGGCTTTTAATGAGTAGGTCATGTGCATGAAAAGTGTCTTGAACTTAACATGTTCAAGATAATTTGTAGTTTTCGTTTTGTTGAATAGCTTAGGACATGAGAAAACTTGGTTGTTTATGAGCCATATTGATGATATTATAATATGACTAAATTTCATTAGCTTTTTACATCAGAATCTTGAAAAGTATGACAATCACCGCGTTGGATCTTAACAAAATAGTCAAAATTGAAATGAAGTTAAAAATATTTAGAAAAATATATGTTGGTCATACAATCATAGGTGAAATTTATACTAAAAACACAAAACAGTTATATTAAACAAAATTCACATAGATATTTGAAGAAAGGTAACACTTCACTTTATCGAACCAACAAATTTATTAGATATCAAGATAATAAATATACTCCAAATAAATAGAAATAAGAAAAGTATATTAAACTGAGATAATTTATGCAAGTGTAAGAACAGATCTTTTATTTCAAATAATGAATGAGAAAAATATTAGTGTATAAAATGATTATTAATGAATAAATAATTTATTCATAGTTAAAGGTTTATTACACAAGTATGCATAAGGATCATTCCACAATCCTAAAAAAATTATAGTATACCATCATGAAATTCATCCCATACAATCTAAAACTGAATTGAAATAGAAAAAACTATCTGTATTCTGTGATCAAGTCTCATAAGAACAAGAACAATGGATACACATGACTATGGGGTAACTGTCACTTAATCTTGTGTTAAATAATCAGGTTAATTTTAAATTAGATTGTAGGATTGGTATTAAAGAAGGAGAAGAAAAAGTTTATGTTTGAAGGAGGATAGGTAAGAGGCTTTATGGACATAGATGGGCAAGTTATTCCAAAAGAGTGAGAAACAAACAAGAAAGGATTTGTCAAAGGAACTAGTTCTATGAAGTGGAGTAGGGTAAAGAATTCAGAGATTCAGGAAGGTTAATGGTTTTTTTCAGGTTCAGAACACGTAAGAACCAAGGAAATATTACCATCAGAAAGAAGGGTAAATTATTTAACTTGGTAGAATAGCCATAGATACAGGTGCGCCCAGAAACCCAAAAGATAAATCTTATAAAACAATTCATTAGAAGGATTGATTTCCCTTTAAGTTCGTCGGTGATTCCTACATATATCAGGTAACATAAAACATATTTAAAAAAAAAAAATCACAAAATTTTAAGATTAGTTTAGTAAAATCAAGATGATGAAATCAAAGCTCTTCTTATGAAATTCTGAAAAGAGAGGCACAATTTTGACTTTCTATAGTAAATAGCTACAAAGCTTCCAAAACAAGAAAAATAATTAATTTATGATGTCTTTTGTATTTATTTATAACATAAAAACTAAAAGTAGGAAAACTCTGAAACTAGTAGTACTACACAATAGATACATAAAAAAAAAAAAAACAATCATTAATATCTGAGAGTTGAAGTTCCAGAAGATTGATTGATTAAACATAGAATATCAAAATATTTTTCAACACTACCTTAACTTAAAAAATTATACTGAACACATAAGTTTCCTTATATGTACATAGATATGAAACCAAATAGGTAGATGAATATATATACATATATATTTTAAAATCCACTCATAGTAATAAGCTCATGGGCAAATATTTGTCAACAAATAAAATGCACTTACCTTTTTTCTTTATTATAAAAATAACAGAAACAAGGAAATTTATACATGAATTATTTACAAATGAAATTTTTATAAGATAATAAGAAAAGAACAATAAATAAATGGTATAATTAATTGGTAAAATTCAGTACTTGTTATATCACAACTACAATATAATAAAGTGAATTAAGGCTATTAGTAGGACCGACATTAGGGCAGGAGAACCTGGCCATATACCGAAAGGTGGCAACGATTGTTTGTATCGGTATGTTAAATTGTTACTAAATATGTTTATTTTTTCAATTCTAAGGATAAATGTTTACTTTAAGGCAAATAGAGATAAAATTTACAAACTTTGTTGCAGAGTATAACCAGAAAAGAATCTTTCTATAGAAATAAAAAGCAATAAATTTTTAAGAGGAATAAAATCATTTTATGTAAAATTGGAAGTGAATTCGGTCAAATTTAGTATCTGTTTACTCTTTCATGAATTAATATAGTTTTATTGAAAGACATTAGTCAAAAATAAATTTCTGAAAATGATCAATTATTGTAAGAATATTTTTATGTAAATAAATTTATAATTCTTGTTTTTAAATTGATTTGTTATATATGAAGTGACCTTATTTTTTATTTTTTTCCGTTCGGTACTCCGAATTTTTAGCTAATCCAAACCCCCTTGGTTTTAGTTAGTTCGGATCAGTGAGAGTCCACTGTACTAGACTAAATCTGCATTTTTTTATTGTATCATGGGAATTAAATTCGAAAATTACTTATTTACTTATGATAAGTAAAAAATATTGCAAAAAAACATATTGTAATTACTTTAACTCACAATCAGGCTTAAAGAGGCATTTTGGTGGTGAAACATCATGAATACTTCTTGGGGAATGAAAGTGAAAAAATAATAAAAATGCTTTTATATAAATAACAAAATATTCTTTATCTTAATCAATACATGATTTATGTCAACAAGTAGGATATAACAATG
Organism: Nezara viridula; assembly: GCA_928085145.1. Lineage (NCBI taxonomy): Eukaryota > Metazoa > Arthropoda > Insecta > Hemiptera > Pentatomidae > Nezara > Nezara viridula. Next base: position 165,406,150 of record OV725078.1, on the reverse strand, counting down.
AATTATTATACACCCAGTAAACTTGATTGTAAATATATATAGTCAATTTCATTTAAGTTAAATGATATAATTATTATTAATTTCTGTATTTTAAGAAGATATATAATAAAATAACTTAGAATTACAGAAAAAGTAGCCATAATTATTATTTATGCTCATTTCATGCTGTTTCCTTAGAATACACTGTTAAAGAAATAGAAAAATGAATAATAATTCAGTTGTTCTTTATAAATATACAGTAAAACACAATTTCAGTGCAAATATGTGTATACATACATTACTATTGTGATATAAATAAGACTTAAAAGAATAGCAATGGCTTGGTCAGGAAATTAGAGAGTTAAAATTCATATTAAAGGGAAAGACACTTACTATTTAAGTGAAACATTCTTATAAAGACATCAAAATCCAGCTGATTTTTAATAGCATTCAGAGAATGTTCTCAATACATCTACAAAGAAGATTCAGAAATCCTCAATAGCAAAATTCAAAATCTATAATTTACAAGCATTGTCATTCAAAAATATTTGTTAATTGCATAAATCTGAATTGATAAACAACTACCCATACTTAGTCTTACTACCCAAGATAGGATGAGAAGCTTTTCATGAGTGAACATATCAGTTTTTATTTAAATTAATAGTTTTTGAGAGGTAATAAGATATACTGAATATATATTCATAAATGGAAGACTGTAATAAATTAAAAACTTTCAGTAGAGATAAGTAACTCAAAATGTGAATACTTAAAAATGATAACAAATAAAAAAGAAGGGTCAATCAATAATGATGATAATTTTCTCTACATTTTTTACTTTTAATACATCACTTTAGAAGGAAGAAAAATAGCTCATGAAAAGTAACATAAAACGAGATGGTACTCTCTCTCTCTCACTCACTCTTTTTCTACTTTTAAGTCTGCTACATACATGGGAACCTGGCTCAATTGCATTGATTAGGACCGAGTTCGAAGGCATGTGTCTTCACACTAATGATTCGACAGGTAACAGATTTTAGTAAGTGCCAGGTAATAATGTGCTATGAGCCTCTCCAGGTACCTGGTAATAACAAGCAATGGGCTTCTTCAGGCACCCAGTACTGGGTAAAAAGGTCACTCAAATACCCAGTATCGGGTATGAGAGCTCTCAGCAATTTTGTTTCATTTAATTGTTTTTACTATGCCAATTCTCAAAAATTCAAAAGCCAAGGAACCAGTATCTAGTAAACTTTTAGTAGTGACTGGTCAGCCAACAGGGTGAGGTGATAAATTACGTTAGGAAACTTGGTAGCCAAGTTTGTGGTTTTCAGTGAATTTTTATAAAATGGTCACCAGACTCATCACCTAAATATAATAGGAACCTTGAAGTATGAAACATATTTCACATAAGTGAGAGCAACAACAGAATAGTCATGGAATGTATATTAATTAACTTCATATATATATACACTATTAATTTCAAATAAAATATGAGTTCATATTTTACATACAAATGTAAACTTTTGAAATCAGATTAGCTCATTTTTAATAAGCTATGAAGATAAATGAAAGATACGTTTCTGCTAATTAGATTTTGCTAATTTAAAGCATTGCATGCCAATGAAATTTAAATAATCATTATTCAAAAAAGCTAGATGTTAAGAGAAAAAGCAAGAAGTGTAAGGAGACCACAAACTTATTAAGAAGCTCTTTAATAAAAAAATATATAACAAGAATTTTGTAAATAAACAAAACCTATCTCACTAATCAAGATGGAAACTCCCCCTAAAAAACACAGCAAAAACGAGATCTGAACCCATAGATTTATATATCCCCTCCCATAAAACCACTTCCTTCAGTAAATCCTTTGTGCTACCTCCTTCTGGAACTCCTTACCCATCTCCATAGGTCAAACCACGTCCATAAACTCCTTCAAACAACTCCTATTCCACCACCTACTACAAATTCAAACTTCTGCAAGCTTGTAAGAATTTCTGGGTTATATAATTACGTTTATCACCAGCAGTTAATTGATAGGAGCCATTTTATTTATTCACTTTTTTTTTCTCCCTCAGTATTTCATGTATACCTTAGTATTTTTTGTAAATATTTATATTTTCCTTTACATTTTTTGGATATATTTGTATTTTCCTTAGTATTTTTTGTATATATGTGTATGATATCTACATGCCAGACTAATATATATGTTTTTTGAACTCTACTATTATTCTAAGGGGACTTCAGTCCCAGAATAAAATTATTTTTCATTTCATTTCAAATCATATAAGTTCAAAAGCACATGATGAGACAGCCTGTTATAGCAAAAAGTATTAAATCAGGTGAATTAATTATTGACAAGATTGTTTCATTTGAAGTCTCAAACAATCAAACATTTTTCCTATAATTAAAAAAATTCATAATCATAAGGACAAAAGCACCTAATGCAATTATTTCATTATCAATATGGATTAAATAGAAAACATAGTGTCAATATGAATTTTGTTGAAGACAAAACCAGTATTTGAACAATCTAGAAAACAAAACATCTAAAACTTTCACAAGAATACATAAATTAGAACCACGTACATAAATTAATAATATTTTGGTTCAAGGGAATTGAGTAAAAATTAAACCCGAGTATAAACTGAAATAAATATTTAGATTCACATTCATATGTCTTAGAAACATCTTTTGACATAAATAGCAGTGTGGCAGCCCAAAACAATTTTAACATCCTTTGTTTGAGTTTTCTAGATTGAACTGCTGTTTTTTTCAATAAAAAAAGCTTCAGGTTTTAGTTGTTCTGATAAGGTTGTGTATACACAAAACCTTTCAGAAAAAGGTCCTTTGACACAAAGAATCAAAACTGTGTATTTATGGTTTGTTATTAAAGTGAATATTATTACAGCACAAAAATCACAATTTAGCAAAATTAAGTCAACTAAAAAAGAATATTTTATTTTGACTAATGGACAAAAATATAAAAATGTATAAGTGAAGAAAATAATTATTTAAGAATAAATAGAATATTCATAGTAAATAGTTTATTACACAATTATTAACAACAATAATAAATATGAATTAATTCTAGCAAATTGCTCCATTAAAATTCAGACAATTAAAGTGGGTTACTTTTTTTCAATAAGGGATAATATTGCTCCAATGACATCAAATGTTTTTGTGTTGCTATGTGTGGCCATGTGGTAGCCAAGCTGTGGAAGGCCTGGTAAGATAAGAGGAAAAGAATAACTGTGACTAAAAATTTCAACAGAAGGATAAACATAACTTATCTTGTATTTTTTTTCTCCTAGTGTTATTCTCAGTTAGACAGGGTTTGTAAAATTTTATTGTTGAGTTGCTTCTTCTGGAATTAAAATGGCGATTTAATCTTTAACTTGTTTTAATTATTTAAATATAGTATTTGTCATTAAGAAACACATTTCAGTTTTATTATTAATCTCTTCCTTAAATGATTTTTATAAAAATATGACTGTAGGTGACTTAGCACCAGAACTTGAGCTACTTTGCTCCAGCAAATGTGTCTTCACAAGTGGAGCTGATTATCATCACAATTTTTTGATCGTCGGATTTTTTTAAAATTTGTAACATGCTTGCAATAATGTAGAATATACAACATGGTAATTTTAAATTAATTTTAATAAAATACTTAATTTGTTTTTATTTTGGTAGGGATTAATATTGAATAAAACTTTCTTTCTTAATACGTTTTTATTATTTTTTTGAGTTTTATTTCGTGAATTATCCTAACCAACCCATAAACTTTCTTCCATTATTTAACAAACAAAAAAAATTATAAAAATATAATAATAATATAACACTAAATCAATGTGGCATAAATGAGAGATTTTTACTTCATTTAACTCTAAAAAAGCTGAGGTAGAAATTTCTGATTTCTTTGAGTCAGTAAAAATGTAGATTACTACAAAAAGTAAAAAAAAACCTGGTGCAATATAACCTACTTACTTGGATATTATACAATTTGTAACTTTCAAAAGCTGATTCAAAAAGTTTAAATTCACAGATGAAATTTTTAAATTATGAAATTGTAAGACAGAATATGGGACATTTAATAACAATTATTTCTTATTATATGCGAAAACTACTGAGTAGAATTATCAAAAGAATTATAAAAATGGATGGTAAGTTGAAAGCTAATGGATAATCATAAGTTATCTAAATAAATAACTTTTAAAAAATCTAATTAAATAAAATAAAAAAATGGAATTTCCAAAATTTTTTTAAAAGTACTTTAAAACATCACAATTGACTACAGGAAAATACACTATTATTCAGAAAGCCACGAATCCCACAAAAAAAAAAAATAATAATAATAATAAAACAAATAGGACAATTTACTCCTAGTAATTTTGATGTGAATTCAGGGATGTGATTAAAATGTTAATAAAAAAATTATTATGGAATGCATAATAAATTAATAAAAGAATAACAAATATAAACTGACCACACTATTACAGGGAAAAAAATCATTAAAGCGTTCAATTAGGAAAATTAAATAAGCATGAAGGTTATTGTAAATGGGCATAATTATGATTGATAAATCACTTGTGTTATAAAGAAAAATCAATTAATTTAAAGAAACCAAGAACACAGTTTGAAAATAGCAATTAATGCATGCAAAAGTGGTAAACATTTTCCAGTGTAATGAGGATGGTGGTAGTGATCAAAATTCTCATTCACTATAGTCACTTAATTTCTTTTATACTTAACAATTTCTGGTAGATTCAACATAAATCATCAGTATTTCCCATCAGTGGGCATTGGTTTCATCCATGAGACCAAGATTTCTGTCTGAAAAAATGAATAATCTAAGGAGATAACCATATCTTCAAATTGCTATTATATCTTACATTAATGCCAAAAATAAAATGATTGATAAAAATCGAGATTATTTTGATAAGATTTAAGAATTTTTTAAGACCAGATCAATATGTATTTTGATTTTTATTCTATTAAAAACAATGGATGAAAAGAAAAACAGTTAGGGGGATTAGATACTCTATATAAAATTAGATTTAGTTTACCGATTCATAGTAATTATTAAGTACTAACAAATATTAACTACACAGAAATTGACAATGACGCTTATAAATATTATCAGACAAGGAAAATATATGGTAACAGAATGATAGCATCACCCTAAAGAAATTATTTCCATTTCCATGATGTAAAAGTAGAAATTACAAAAAAAGGAAAGAAACATTTCATAAACTACAGAGGTTCCACGTTAGATCATAGATTCAGATAACACAACGGTCTAGGTTTGTTCCTATTTTATGTTAACAAAATAAGAAAAAAGTTTTAATACACTGACAATTCCAGTTGTATAAAAGCATCAATCACCTCATTAAATTCAAATTTATAGTTACTCAATGAAAATGGCATTACTTAAGCAGCAGAGAGAGGACAGACAAGATCCAAATTTTTTCTTGAAGTCCACAACAGAACCTACCAGAAAACCTATTTAAATGATAAATTACTACTGTGTGTTCATAAAAGATCCCTCCTTTTATAACATTTTGGCAGTTTTAGTTGGAATTTGAAATAGACCATTTTCCAACCTTGTTCCAATTCTGCAGTACTTGTTCCTCACCATTTTAAGAATTTATAGGAAATGAGAAGAGAAAATAGTATGTAGTGAAGATAATTTTTATTGTGCATACACTTTCTTAATTTTAACGATTCCTACTTTTGTTCCTTTACTATAGTGCAGGCATATTGAGAGGGTACTGTAGATAGTAACCAGAGAAATTATTATTGATGTATTAATTACTTTTCATAATTTAAGTACTTTAAAGTTAAAGAATACTGAGTACTTGCAGTATTCAATGCATTCTGATAACTTTCTAAAATATTCACATAGCTGATAGTCATTTTATAATCTAAAATAACCAAATAACCGACCACATTATCTAAAAAATGTAAAATCTTATAAAAATCAATATGCAGGCAGGTGATCTGAGTATTGAATTTTCTTAAATAATGATCTCCAGGAAGGGATGGGAGAGCAAGTAAGCCTGGGTCCCAGATTGTCTAGTTCTGAACGTTGTGGGTTCGATTCCCATCTGGATCGGTTCATTTTCATTTCTCGGCAGCCTCCGGAAATAGGATTGACATTCACACTCTGGTAAGTAACCGTCAGGGGTTGGAAAAAAGGACCAAGATAGGGTCCACTTGCCGAACTAGTTCCCCCCAACAAGTGCCAGTACCAGTACTATAAAATAAGAATCATAACCTTCAATTTATTTAGGTGTGATTTTGAAAAAAATTATGATATGCAGACAAGAGGTGTGAAGAAACACACAATACTGAGAAAGAGATTTAAACAATTTATAAATTGATTATTTTAAAATGTGGAGCGACGAATCACACAACTTCCACTTACTACTTTACTTTCAATAGAAATCAATTTTTTTAATAAACCTTAAGTGTATTATTTTAATTATAAATACAAACTTAAGATAACTGATATAAATTATGACATTTTTGCACACCACGTTTTTGGTTTATGAAATAAGAAGTTAATACCAAAGTCTACTGCTAACGACAGTTTGGATGGGTATAAATCAATTACTGAGCAAGTAAATTTTCTGCAGGTTACTACCATTAATTAAATAATTATGAGGTACATCCAAAGGATTAATGTAACTTATAAAAACTGATATTATCAAGAAAAAATAACACAAATTAGCAAAGTATATATCAATAAACAAATTTGTTTTTTATGACTTATAATTATTGCTTTACAATATCTTTTTTTATTACTAAACCATATTTTTTTCATGATATCTACCAATTCCAGTGATTGAAATTCCTGAATTTTTCGAAAAATTCCCTATTAGTATGATTTATCAATGCATACTGAAAATCTTGGCTAATTTTTAATTCAAACATATCTACAACTGTAGAATTTATAACAAATAAATTTGAATATATTTTGTTTGTTATTTAAAATGTAAGAAAGATAACTGATTAAATTTGATAATTAAAGTGACAGCTGTATTAATAATTGAAAATCTATCAATTTTTAGCATCACCCAAGTAAATAAAATTAGAATAAGGTTGAAAATTAAAGAAACCATTAATAAATATTGCACAATATTTTACTAAATATACATAAAAATATATTAATAAATAAGATAATGCTTATTTGATTGAAAAATAAAAGTTTTGATTGACTTTGTTTATTAGAAAGTCTAAGGAAAAAGCATATTGAGTAATATATCAAGATCCAGTGTCAAAGCAATTATTAAAAAAATAATAAAAGTCAGAAACTTTATTGTATGTTCACATGTAATATATAAATTAGTTTATCTTTCTATTATGTTTAAAATTTATTAACTTGATTTTTAATAAAAAAAAAGTTTAGCTTTTACTTAACTGTATGTACTACCAACATTTCATCAATATAACCCAGAAAATATTGTCAATTATGAATTTCCCTATAAGATCATAACATAGTTTTTATTTATTTCATGAAAGTGAGGAACAATTTCATATCTTATTGAATAATCAATGGTTTATCGTGGTATAATAATAATAATAATAATAGTTTACGTTTGATACATTGCTTGGTATGATTTATCTTCGGGATCCCAAGAGACGCCTCTGTTTCTCATTTATATGAACAGTTGAAGTGGGTTAATCCTTCCTACTGTCATAAGAATTTCCTGGCATCCTTTCTCTTTCAAGTCATCCATGTTCGCCCTCCTTCATACATTTCTGAACTCCTTCAATTCAAATCCTCAATTCGTTCCCACAGTACCCGCTCTAGGTCTTCAGATCTATATACTACGGCCGCCCACTGAACCGCTGCTTTCGACAGATGGTTCATTGTCCGATCCTCATCTCTTCCCACATCTGTCACTCTAATACCCTCCCTACCATTAAATCCTGCCTGATTAACCATTTTTTATCAATCCAGTCCCTATAAAATTTTAAAGGCAATATATACTACTGTAAATATGTATATAAATTATTAGATCATTCTTAATTATTTTTACTTATATAATTTTTTTTAATTTATTTTTTATTAATAGAATTAGATTTATTTTGTGAATATTATTTATGTATCTCTGAGGCTCCTTAGCCCACATTTCTGTACTTTTGTATTATTCTAAAGTGACTTGTCCCAGAATAAATAAATCATTATTATTATTATTATATTATATTATTGAGGAAAGAGATGGTTCGGGATCATAAAAAAACTTAAAATAGTGAAACACTATTTAAATTTTTTACGACCGCCACCCTAGAATATCTCTTCTTTCAATTTAATGTTTTCCTTTCTCAGTATAGACATCTCATAATTTCATCCACAACATAAAGGGTAAAAACTTTTAAACTATAAATTTTAAAGCAAATTTAATTTTTATTGAGATGATATTGAGGGGATAGATAGTGTGGCTTAGATTGTCTGATTTTGAAAGCCTGCAGTAGACGAATGAGTAAAGGGAATTTCGTGAATTCAAATGTGTACAGCATCATCGAAAAAGGGCTCATTAATACAGTAGACCTTCTCTCATCCACATCATTTCTTTGCGTTCACCACCTGCTGTGAAGCAGGAGAAACATGAAAATATTTTATTTATTCATAACGTTTTATCGATTCATAATGTTTAACTTATTGTTTATAATTTTTAATCATGTTACCAAATTTTGGAGTTTTAGATGAGTTTTCAGGATGTGAAAAATGCTTCACTACATTAAACAATCTTAAATAATTATATTATTTTACAACATGCTACTTGAAACTACTCATATTTTGTAATGATACACCCTTACAAAAAAAAAATACAATCACCAAAATGGAATTAAATTTCAAGAAGTTTACTGGATTGGTTTTTCCATGGAATATTTCCAAGGAATAGATTCATATCAGCACTTAAAAGAAATTCTGTAAAATCTATAAAAGTAAATTTAAGGTGGTTTCAGGCAGAGATGGGTAAATGCTACTGAGTACCAAAGAATTTAATTACTACTTTAGTTGATGTCAAACAATTAACTGAAGCAGTGAGAGTAGCATTTGCCCATCTCTGGTCTCAGGTATGGCAAATACTGCATAGTGAAACCGAATAATAATGAGAGAGTAAATAATTAAAATGAAATAAACTTTTGGGATTCCCAAGGACTCATCTGAACTTGAGAAAAACAAAATAGTACGGCTCCTGGGAGTTTTAATTTTAAGTACCATTTAAGACAGCTATCCTTCTTTTTTGATTTTGTCATCTTCGTTTTCACTGTCAATTCTCAGTTTGAAAATAACATCTGCCTTGAAGGCCTGCATAATCCTTGATCCTGATTTGAACAAATATTTGATTGCATTTTCTCTCTTCAAAATGTGTAATAATAAGACTTCAGAAAAAAAAAAAAAAAATACTCAACCTATGTTAGAGCACGAACTTCAAATTGAGAAAATTGCAATTAACCCTATATTCACAGGGGCTTTTATTTTCTTTATAGATTTTTTCCATGCTAGTTCTTGGACATATACTATACAGTCAAAACCACCAAGGTGGATCTCCTTCATTTCTTTTTTTTACTCTCCAAAACAACAAAAGCTTTGTTTTAATACATATTGCTTTTTCAAGATATTTTATTTCAAGCATAAAATGAAAGTTTGGATAATTAAATATTCAAATGAAATATATAATTTAGAAAATGGCATATTAATTTGAAAGTATACATATGTATATAAAAAATAGTTTATAAAAACAAATAACATATTTAGTACCCTTGATTGTTTAAGAATTATAATTTATATGTATCTAATTTATGGTATTATATGCATGGTTGACAGACTGATTAAACTTATGCTTGACTTCTTTGGCATCAATACTCAGCCCTCAGCAGTTTAAAATTGCCATTAATACTTAATATTAATGATTACAGTTTTTATTCAAACACTTTTTCAGTGAACATCCTACAGTTGGGGGTCGGGCATCGGGCCAACGACCTGGTCCCGGAAAAAATAGATTTTAACGAAAAATCAACAAAAACATAGCTGGGCTGATCTGTTGGTATGACCCAAGCGCAGACTAGGAAAATCCTTGACTTTAACCACGTGGAATGCGAGGAGCCTCTTCCAGGTCAGGGCGAATCATAATCTAGAGGCAGAATTGCTTCAGTATGATGTGGATATGGCAGCTATACAGGAGCTATGTTGGAAGGACACTCCAATTGCCCAACTAAAGGATTATCTGCTCATCTAAAGTGGACACAGGCGTAATCAAATAGTGACGGGGTTCAAGCTAAAGAATACAATAAAAGATTCCCTCCTGAAATTTGAAGCTGTAAGTGAGAGAATATGCACAATTAGATCAAAAGAGAGATTCTTTAACATCTAAATCATTAACGTACATGCCCCAATGAAGAGACAAAAGACGCTTTTTATGAAGCCTTGGATCATTGAATATCTTCAGGAATAATCTACAATATAATAATCATTATTACAATACTTTTTACTTTTTCACAATTTTAAACTTGATATTATTATTAACTATTCCCTGTTTTTCATAAATATTGTCCTACAAGTCATCCATAATTTTTTTTATATTTTCATTTCTCTTATAACATTTTGCCATTTAGAACCATTCTGATCTTGCATTGTTATCCTGACTGTATCAAGGGTTGGTCTTAATCTTTTTCATTATCCATATTTGCCCCCTATTGTTATGCTCTATTCTCCATTTTCTATCTATTATTTTTTTTATTTCTATTTATTTTATTTTTTTATAGATGAAAATGAGTGTCTTATTGTAATTTATATAGATCAATATTTATTGTTTATAATTTTAATTTTTGGATTATGTCTGGTTAATGGTTACTTAAATTTTTGTGTATATTTTAAAATTAATTATCCGTTCTAGATTTTTTGTTATATGTAAGGCTTCCATTGTATATCAATTATTAATATTTTTTCTATATTTAAGATTTCTAGATTCTTTAAATCCAGCTGGTTTCAGACCAGGGCATCAGACACAGGATCATATATTCACCCTCAGGAATATAATGCAAAATCATGGGATAATGATAATAATGTATTTAGCCTTCCTCGGCCTTCAAGCAGCATTTGATTCAGTCAAAAGAAACGAAATATGGGAAACACTAAGAGTAAAGAATGTTCCTAGAAGCCTGCTTGAGGCCATTAAATCCATATACCAAAATCTAAAAGGAATAGTCAGACTGAATGGATAGGAATCTGGCTGTTTTAGTTAGCATAGCTAGGGGGGTCAAACAAGGTGATAGTTTAAGCCCATTGCTATTCACATTATACATGGATGAAATAGCTGCAATCTGCAAAAGGCGAACAGAAAGGACGTTTCTGGGGTGAAGGAATCTGCTTCCAGTTGTAATTCAGATTCTTCTATATGCGGATGATATTGTCCTAATTGCTGATTCCGTGAAGAAATTACAGCAGGCAGTTGACGAATGAAACAAAGAGCTCCACAGGAAGGTTATGATCATCAGTACAAGAAAGAGCAAGATCCTACAGGTTGGAAGGGTGCAGGAAGATGTTACAGTGTATTGCAACAAGAGAATCAGGGAGAAACTGGGAGTTCCTCGATGAAGGATACCCTAAAGACTCGGCAGCTTAAGTGGTTTGGCTATGTTGTCAGGATGGAAGAACACAGGGATCCATTAAAGTCTATAGGCTATGTCCCGGATGGTAGAAGACCCCGTGGCAGACCGAGAATGTCGTACCTCGAATACGTAGACCGTCTGTGCAAAAACAGTAATAAGAATATATGCCAAGCCAGAAATCTTGCAAGCATCAGAGAAAATTGGCAATCCTGGTTAGATGCTCCCCTACGCTGAAAGGCACTACAGGGTGATGCAAAAGAAGAAGAAGGATTCTTTAAATCAAATTGTGGTTTAGTATTATACTGTGATGGGCTAGGGCTGAGGTATTTTTATTTTTCTATTGTTACAAGTTGTTTCATGCTGAGCCAGTCTGGTGTTTATTTTTATAGATGTTTGCCCTATACAAATCTTATAATAATCTTTTACAATTTACCTTAAATACATTTTTTTTTTTGTCTTTTATAGATATTTTATCTTTCATGTTAGAAAAATAGTTTTGTATTCTGCTATTGCTATTGTAAAGGACTAAATATACATTTGAAAAATCACTAGTTTTAAAAATTTCTTTAATTTTCTCTGTTGGGTTAGATATAAATTGTACTTTGAAAATTTGCTTTGTTTGATTTTTCTACTATTTTCACTCGTATTGGTATCATTTCATAAATATAGCTATTTTTTTCCCTTTTGTCACTTGTAACATCATTTTTAATTATATGATGTTTGGTTTTTGGCACTGGAATTTCATTATTGGTTGCACTGTGCTATATTTTGTTAATCAATTTTTTAACATAACTAACTTAATGGCACTTCAGCCCTAGTTGAGCTTTGGCCTCACTTAGAATTGGTAGCCATTCCTGCCTATCTTCAGCCTTACTTTTACTTCTATCTGTTTTAAATTGTCCTCTACGTCATCCAACCACCTCAGTCTTGGTCTTCCTGTCAGTCTTTTTCTGATGGGTCTGCCATTCATAATCTTTTTTTGGTAGTCTCTCATCTGGCATCTTTGAACAAGGCCTAGCCATTGCAACCTTAATTCTTTGATGATGGCCACAATATTAGGCTCACTAAAGAGCAGTCCAAGCTCTCTATTTTTTTGTCATTTTTGAATGTCCATCCTTGTTTACAGGGCCAAATATCTTTTGGGGCATCTTTTTCTCCTAAACTCTCAGAACCGTATGCTATCCTTAATAATAACCCAGCACTCGCTTCCACATATCACAACTGGTCTTATAGTCTTGTATATGATGATTTTTGCTGATCGAGACAATACTTGGAATTTATGTAACTTATTAAGCACAAAAAGGCATTTACTTTCAGCTGCTATTTTGGCTTTGATCTCTGCACTTATATCAATTTCTTCTGTTACTAGGATATCATTGATATTTGAAGTCCTTGCAGCACTTGAATTTGTGCCCATTAATTTGCAATTCTTTGAGACCTGCTTGAGCTCTATATGTCCTCATATACTCCGTCTTAGTTTCATTTATTCTCAAGCCTTTGTTCGCTGCTGCCGCTTCTAACTCTTCCAATGCTCCTGAAAGGGCTGGTAATGTGTGCACTATGATGGCTATATCATCTGCATATGCCATATGTTGGGTAAGCCTGTTAAAAATATTTCCTATGTGATTGATTCTAATTTCTCTTATCACCTTTTGAGAGCCAGGTTGAATACTATAGGTGACAGTGGGTATCCTAGTCTCAGTCCACCTGCCACATCAAACTTTTCCAATAGAGCTCTACCAACTTTAATCTGAGACTTTGTTTCCTCCGTCATTTGAAATCTTTTAACATAATATTATTTAATTTGGTTTTCATGTCTTTTAAAAATTCTTAATCATTCAAATTGATTGCATTTTATATATTTTCTATTGGTGGGACTGTATGAGTGATTGGAACAGTAGTTTAATATTAAGTTACATGTTATTTCTTTTCTAGCCCATTTCCTTTATATATATATTAGTATTCTATCAATATCCAAAAATCTTATTGTTTTGTTGACTGACATTTCTATAGTAAAATCATCATCTATAGTAATAGTTCTTGCTTGTTAATTTTGTTCATAACCATCAAAATGTCATCTATATATTTTTTTAATAATAAGTAAGGGTAACAATGCAAGATTAGAATGTTGCTAAATAAAATAGATGTAAAACTTTATAAGAAAAATGAGAAAAAAATAAATTATGGATGACATACAGGACAATATTTTGGAACAATAAGAACTAAAATATTCCTGAAGATGGGGCAAGAGCCCCGAAATGCTGAATATATAGGCGAAAATCATGAGTAATAAAAAATTTACCCCAGAAGGAAGATTTAATTTCTTCCACATACCTGTATACCTTGAAGAAGCAATAATGGTTCGATTAAGTCCAAATCAGCTCAAAAGCACCAGGTACTAAAAACTTGGAGAATTTTATTCATAAAAAAAATTACATATTACAAGAACAAAATTCTGTTTTGAAAAAAACAGGGGTACTTTTTATCTAGCGGGCCGTCACTGACTGCTATCTGCCAATGTTTATAACCTGCACACTGATAACTCCCATCCCACAGTGATAAGCCTTCTCCTACTTCATATCTTTGTATTATTGTATTAAATTCATATTATTGAAAGTGTAAACAAATGTAACAACAAAAAAACTACTTTTATTTGACGACACATATATTAATGAAATAATAAAAAAACACTTTAAGAAGATAAGTACATATAAAACATAAAATGAAATAATAAAAAAACACATTTAAAAGAACATATTTACATAGAAAAGAAAAAATATCAACACTATAAACAACATATGTACAAATTATTTTCACTTATTTATTCACTTCCTTTTGTCTTATTTATTTTGGAAGGCAAAATTGTTTTATGCTATTTAAAATAGCAAGGAATGGGTCCTCATCTCTGTGAACCTGCCGCCACAAAAATTCACACAAATATGAATCAAGGTGTTGTCTGGCACTTCCACTATGTACTTTATTTCTCCACTTCGCTGAGCCCCCATAATCTTTCTATTTGGCCTTCCTGCTTAACTTCATTCGTCGACCTCGTTCACACAATTTCACGGCGGCATGTATCCCAACATTTTGAAAATATTGAATTGCCTGTTCTTCTGAAGATGGCAAATCCCATATTCTAAGAAGATCCATAATACGACAAAAATAAACACAAAGGGGCCACAAACTAAAAATAATGAAAAATAAACACAAACGGGTCAAAAGTAAAGAATTTAATAAGTGAACGTAATAACGTAATAACTGAAAACTAAACAATGCAATAACTCAAAGATTTGGCGGGATAAGAAGAGGGAGGTTATGTGACGTGACATTAGATAAGATAGATAAGAAGTGAGGTTTCAGGACGACCCGCTAGACAAAAAGTACCAAAACAGGCAATGATGTGAACACAAAAACATCTTGCAAGAGCCCATGATTACAAAAAAAGGAATATTTAATCTTGAAAAAACCTTTCAAAGATGAAACAAATTTTGGTAAATGTATCCCAATAAAACATGAATTGCCTGTTTACATATGTATAATACAATGGTATTGTGAAAAATGTATAATAACAAGGTATAAAATCTTAATAATACTTTAATTTAAATATGTAAAAATGTGATGATTTTAATAGTATGTATTATAATTATATTAAAGCTACACAACTAAGTTAATATATTGCAGTGTCTTTCTGATGATGGGGCATTAATCCCAAAACTTCAGAATTTAAGATATGCGAATGAGTTGTTTAAAACATTTTTAATCTGATAATAAAAAAAAAATCTGATAAAGTTTTAACACAATTTTATATTCATTGTGTTAATGTTAGTAATTTAATTGTTGACTTTGATGGCATGTAGCACTCCTGGTGGTGAACCAATGTAAATTCATTGAGTGATTATACTTCTTATTTATATTTGTTATGTTTTAAGCAGTGAAATATAAATTAAATCTTTCAAGTACAAACTGGCATTTAAATTTGAATTTTTTTTTTCAGAACAGATACTTATTAATTACTTACAGACCTAACAATTACAAAGCATAAATAAACATTTTAGTGCTATCATTTTTTTTTTTTTTTTTGGCTTGCATTTTATAACATTAATATTGAAATGTGAGTTTCCTGAATTTAGCTTTTTAAAACATTCATGGCTACCAAATCAATAATTGTTTTTTAAATGCTTGATAATGGAAAGTATAACAATGAGCAATATAAATAGAAATAAAATTTAATAGAATGCATAATTACACATACACAAATTGTGAATGTGTATGTATGTATGTATGTATGTGTATATATATATATATATATATATATATATATATATATATATATATATATATATAAAGGAATCTACATTATTGAAAAGCTGTGTAAAATAAATTGTAAGAAACACAAAACATATTTTATCAATAATTATAAATGAGGCTTGGCCTACAAACTAGAATATCTTACCCATTTTTCACTTCAGCATTCCTTCTTTACAATAAAGCACAAGAGATATACAAATAACGCTAATAAGAGAATTTCTTGAATCTTTCAAGTGTTTTTTTTTTTTTTTTCTACAAAATCTACTTCATCTCAACTGATCCTTTTGCAAATGACGAAATCAGGGTTCTCAATTTTTAAGGTACATACAGATGCTTGTTCGAATCTAGGTTGGAATTGGAAACAACATCCAACTTTAGCAAAAACAGTTTGTTATAATCAATCTTCTATATAATTATTAATATTCTGACATATGGTAATAGAATCGCATAGTTCATGGTACATTGATATGTCATACCAGAACCTAAGTTCAGGGCATATTTGTATGGCTTACTGCCTGTTTTTCTAAAAATGTACTTACCGAGAAGAGGGGAAATTCAAGATGGCTGCAATGTTTCTCTCCCACTCAACAGGAGATGTAACGAAATAGCTAATCTTAAGTGCTGACGGTTACATGTTAAACAGTCCTGAATAATACCCAACATGGTATCGAATAGCCATGTGCCAATCAAATAGTTCACAATTGAGTTCTTGTATTTCTGTATATTTTAATGATATAATAATAAGAGTCTGCTATGATGCATAACAGATTTATTTATTCAAATATTTAGGAATGGATGATAAAATGGATAGCAGAATGGAAGGAATGGATAGCAGGATAGATGAAATAGTTTTCATAAAATCAAGCCCAAAATGAATGTTGATTTTTGTATTAATAACAAATTATTTTATAAAAAGAATTAACCACATTGATTTATATAATCAAGGTGTAAAATTAACTGAGAAGCCAACTAAAAAATCATTTATTACCTGTCAACAGGTGTTAGATCAAAGCAGAACCTTTTCTCAATTGTATCTGACATTCGCCTAACACAAGAGCCTAGGATTATTTTTTCAGAGGTGTTCTGGAAACAAAAAAATATCAAATCCAAAAACTATAAAATAAAAATATAGTAATGGCAAAATTTGTTTTATGTTTTTTATTCTAAGCTTTGCAATTAAAACTAAAGAATTTAATTAAAAATAAGTTAATACTTTTTTTTTGACATTTTGTTTTTATTTGAATTAAAATGACTATATATATATATATATATATATATATATATATATATATATATATATATATATATATAACTTAAGATAGTAATTGTAGGCTGATAAAGGTCATGAACTACACTTCAATAAACTAAAACAGCTCCTGTTTATTTAAAACATTTTGATCCCTATTCCTAATTTTTTTTCTAAGATGTTTATTTTCATTACTTTTTTTTTTTCTCACTATGATATTTTATTTTGTTCTTTTGTAGCTTTATATTATTTGAAGTTAGCTTATTTTTTTTTTTTATTTTTTTTTTTTTTAATTTGTAAATATGGTGTGAATGTGCTCTCGGAACTCTATTATAAATGTCCTTTATTGAGACAGATTGTAATATTTATCAATAAACAAAAAAAAAATTCCCAATTTTTAAAATAAATAATGGAATTCTCTTCAGTTCTGGAAAAACATTACCCATCCTTGGTACAACAACTAAAAGTTTTCATACATTTTAAAAATAATCCTAAATTTATCTTACTTGCTTTAAATTGAGCATTGACACTCAAGCCATAGGTCATGAACATCCTGGACAGCAAGCTGAAGCCAAAACAGTACCGTCACAAAGACATCAGGCTAATGGGGGCCGCAACGCGTACCCCGATCCTGGAGCCCAAGAATAATACCGATACCAACAACAATAGTGTACACGACAATCTCTATTTATTTTAAAAAACAGAGATCGAAACATTTTGAATAAAAAGAATAAACAGGAGCTGTTTTAGTTTATTGAAGTGTAGTTCATGACCTATTATCCGACTATAATTACTATCTTAAGTTATAATATATAGAGGTTGATTAATAAAAATATTGTAATATTATATATAAAACATATATTTCCAGACAATTAACATACATATAGACAAATAACAACAATAATAACACACAAGACTACTGTGTAAAGACTAAACTTTATTTGCCTTGCTAATCCTCTATATATAGGTTTAAAGTATTGTTTACATCTAACAAATAAGATTAAGTCTAATATTATTCTACAACAAACCTTAACTTAAAACTATATTTTGAAATTATTTATAGTAGACCTATTTATATCATAAAATTGGTAAGAGTTATAAAAAGGAATTAACATTTTTGGGGTACACATAAAAATTTCTGGCATAGTGTGCATTTGATTCTGAAACCATAGGTCCATTTACCCTTCCATCAATTTTTGAGGATTTTCCATCGATAATTTCCTTCCAGAAATGGTATTTATGGACATTAGAAAACATGATCCTGTTTTTTTTGTTTTTTTTTTCAAAAATCACCAAAAGGATTACTTCAACATGACCCAACCTAACCACAGCAGTGATTTAGTGTCCTATAAACTACAGGGAATGGCATAAACCTGAGCTGCTGTGGTCCCTATTGTTGATGACAGTATTCTTACAAAGTGATTTTTCCCTAGAAATTGAATTAGAATCTTGAGATGTCAGAAATTCATCATAGATTCCGGAAATGGTGACAAAAATGAGAATATTCAAAGAAATAACACAATTTTCTTTTAAAAATATAAAATCTCAATAACAATCTGCGATCGGAAGATGAAGTTCAAAATAGTGGCATTGAACTACATTTTAAGTAGACAATCCCTACTACCTCAATTGCTGACATTTCTCCCAGGGAGTCTCTGTATATGCCTATGGAGGCACAATAATAAGTTTTTATAAAATATTTTATATAGGGTTTACTTTCACTTACCCATATATGAAATGTATGGTAAGGGAAAGTATTACAGTCATAAAAAAAATTGAATCCGAGTTTTCAATGGAAATACATATTTTAATGTCACTTGAGTCCAAATAACCAAATCACAAAAAATGTCTGTGTTTGTGTGTGAACAACATAGTTAAAAAAAAAAGACATACCACACTGAAATTACATATCAAGTTAGATATAAGCCAGTTACAGTAACTTTTTTCCTAACATCAACTAAGCAAAAGTGAAACTTAATATCATTGATTTTACGAATTTTTACAATAGAGAACGGCTATAACAATTTTGATTAAACTTGTTATATAAATGTAAAATTGAATGGTCTTTAATATCAGTTGTCTTATCCTCATCGAAATAGTCTAATGGGAATTAAATGCCAAATTTTCAAAATTTCATACTCTGAAGTAGCTTTAATTTTGATAATTAAAAGTCTCTCATTATTAATAATACAAAATAGATGAATATTAGCTATGAAAGAATTTTATAATTAACTTATGGAAAAATGGGAGGAATATTTATGCATCTCGAAAACAAATTTCTGAAAATAAGAATAGTAATCTAAACATATGATATATTGCTGGAAAGCTTAAGATTTTAGAAAAATGAATATCTGACATATAAGGTTTTGGAACATATTGGGAGTAAAGAAAAATTAATGACTTTTGTAGTCAATAATGTCTGGTTTTATATTATTAATGGGAAATATACATTTCAATAGAAACTAAATGGAATTTTCGTAGAAAATATATGAGAAACTAAATATTTTTTTTTAATACTTAATGATTAACACTTGTATATTATTCAGTAAGGAGATGGTGCGGGGTGGCACTCATAAAAAGACTAAAATAGTGAAAAAAAAAACTATTTTATTTCAACTTATAGGTACGGTCTTTTATTATTTTGTATTCACATTGTACTTTTATCTATAATTCCTTAATCCTATCTTATATGTATATATTTACAGTTAATTAGTTCTTAGATATTGTATTTTTTCTTTTATACATCAATATCTTCAAATTTTAGATATTGTAATATTCCTGGTTTTTCGTTTTGTTTTACTACTTACCCGTGTAGAATATTCGGACCGAAAAAGGATGAGTTAACCGGAGAGTTCAGACGGTTACACAACGCCGAATTGCGTGAGATGTATCCGGGTAATATAATTGAGGTAATTTCATCGCGGCGAATCAAATGGGCTTGTAAAGTTGTTGGGCTTAGTAACAAGAGAATTCCTAAAAGGTTAATATTTGCTGTGCCGAATGGTAAGCGTCCGAGGGGTAGACCGAAGCGAAGATGGGAAGATTGCATTAAAGCCGATCTGAAGGGACTGGGTTTGGACGGCGAACGGTGGAGGGAGGTGTGTAACAAGCGATTGGTGGTGTCGGCATCGAACCTTCGGGTTCGCTAAGCCTTATTATTATTATTATTATTTACTACTTACCCAAACCATCCCTCAACAAGATCAGCTATTTTTCCCATATGTTTTGCCCTTTTCAACCGAAACTCCATGCTGCATACACCCCGGACCATCTCCTTAGTCAATAAATTTTATTTCCGCTTGTTTAACCAAATACATTTTCAGCATAAAATTATCATAAATGGTATTAATTTTCTTAAGTTTGTAATTATAATTAAATTAATGTTATTAAGGTTTATTAACTTTTAAAAAAAAATCTGGTGCGCGCACCACACAACTTTCACTTACCACTCTACTTTAAGTAGGAATTATTTTATGGCAAAAAAGAGCTATTACCAAGATTATTTTTAAATGAGCTAAATCTTAAATTACATTTTTTTTTCAGTCATATTTAACTCCATCACACTATTTGAATAACATAACTAAGGCAACTGAGCACTTTATACAAATATATATATATATATATATATATATATATATATATATATATATATATATATATATATATACATACATATAATACAAACTTTCTTAAATACAAAAAATAAAACTTTCTTTACCGATCGTCTTACCTCTTATATTTGCTTTTACATCACCAACAATTATTTTCATGCAGTTTCGAACTAGTTTATCATAAATCCTCTTGAGTTTATCATAAAATTCGCATTTGACTTCATCATCACGGTCTTCGGTCAGACAGTGTATGTTTATTAACGCGATTTTAAACTAAGGTCCCTAAAATATGGCTACCGAAATTCTATCACTGACGAATCGGAGGGCCCTCAAAATGGGTAAAAATCTATTTTTAATTAGAAACCCGGTACCTAAACAATGATTTCCACTTCATTCGTACCAAATAGTGTACTTTCCTTCCCTTAATGTGCCCTCCCCTGGCCAGCAAACCTCTTGCAGGGCTACAATATCCAAATTGTACCCATTAACCTCGGTCGCCACCGATTTGAACCCACCTCATGAATTCAAGCTCCTTAAGTTCTATGTAACAATACCTCAATCCATATTTTTCAGCTTGTGCCATGAATCCCCTAAAGCATTCTCTAACTGGAGACCCGAACGAGGGACTAGGTTACCTCCGGATAATGAGCGTTTTACCTTAAGGAGACCCATGACTATTTGTAGTGTATGGTGAACTAAAACTATGTGAGTAGGGCGTTCATTCCTACTTCACACCCTCCAGCAAGTATGGAGGGCCCCTCTCATTGTTGGTCAGCGAGTCCATCAGACTTAGTCGAGAAGAACTTCCAAGGAATTTCCACCGACCATCCCCACATCTGCCACCCGTGTCATATATATATATATGATATGTAGGATAGATGTTGATAGATTTTTGTTCATAATATATATATATATATATATATATATATATATATATATATACAATGTATCTATCATACATAGGCCAAAAATTTATTGACTTTTTTTTTTCTCTTAGCATTTATCGATGTATTTATATTAGAAAGTAAAAGTATTTTCTAACTAATTTTATTTAATGTATTTACTTAATTTTTTTGCTAAATTTAGTAAATCGTTTATATAATTTATACCACAGCACATTGTAAATTAAATTTCTTTAGGAAGTTTGATAAGTAGCTGTTATATCCATTAAGTATATCAATGTTGCAATCGCCCATAAATATTATATGTTTATCGGTAGCGGTGTTTTTAAAACTTTGCTCTACGGCTGCTTCGAACATTTGGTTGCTGGCACCTGGAGACTTATAGCCACAAATTATATTTAAATTACTTATGGAAAATGAGAGTATATCTATGTGGCCATTATCATTGTACTCGTGGACATGATGAACATTTTAAATTTGTTTGCCATATTTTACATAGACAAAGATACCTCTGCATTTATTTTTTGCCTCATTCAGTCTTATCATTTCGGTGAAAAATTCAATTGGAACTTGGTCACTATCGGTACACAATGTTTCACTAAATATCAGTATATCTCCTCTCGTGAACCATTTATCACTAGTGATACAATGAACTTTAGACCTCAATGAACACACATTTTGGTATATGATCTTTAATCCATGAATTTCTTTTAAATTATTAAAACAGATAAGCATCATCTTGTCATTTCTCAATCTATTCATTTCAGAGAGTATTAGATCATCTTTCTTTGGTGGATGAGGACTTTTAAATTTACTGAGTAAATATAAACCATTTAAGGATGTTACTCGACTTAAGGCCACGTACAGCATTGATCGTGTAATCCTGTTACATTTATTAAAGTCAATACATATCTCTTTGTACGTCTGCCCTTGGCTCTTATGGACCGTCAATGCTTCAGCACACACCAATGGGAACTGCTCTCTAACTATTTGTTGTTCCAACTTATTTGATATATTCAGTATCTGCCTATTCTTGTATATTGGCATTAAGTGCGCCGCGATATTTTCATTTTCCATGAAAGGCTTATTAGCTGATCTTGCCTTATGACCTACAGCTGTCTCACCAAAATTTAAAAACAGTTTATATAGCTCTGAGGATTGAGGTCTAAACATTATCACCTCAAGTTCACCACAAGCACCGTTTACCAGACCATCCTCAATGTCTATATTACTTGTAATCATATATTTAATACCTAGTTTCAACTTCAATTCATGTGGCAAACCATTTAACTCAGTTATTTTTTTCAATTTTATAGAATTCAAAATTCTGACCCTCTTATTTTCATTCAATTTTCCAATTATAGAGTCTTTTGCCACTGATACGAATTCTTGTCCTTGGTGTTGGTTTATTCTTTTTTCATTATATTCAGCTACATCTATATTTTTTGTAAATAATCTAATTGCAGATTTTGGGACCTCGTCTGATTGTGTTATTCTCATATTCAACAATTTCAGATCATTATCATTAGCATTCCCGTGTGCAATATTATTTAGTACAGCAATAAATTCTAATTCCTCTTTCTGTCTCCTTACTTTTTTAATTCATAAAAATTAAATTCATCCCATAAGGGATTTCTTTTAATTATGGAGGAAAATTCATTGCATGTAAATTTATAGATTGGTGAGTCCATCAAAGGTGGAAGTTGATGGAGATTGCCCAGTAGGAGCACAGATATCCCTCCGAATGGCTTATTTATCCCTCTTATTTGTCTCAGTCTGGTGTCCACTCTCAACAACATTCCGCTACCGACCATCGATATTTCATCTATTATTATCAATTTAAGGTGAAATAATTTTTCTCTTATGGTGTTAGCAACATCACTCGATAATGCTGGCATGTTACCTGAAAACTGAGTAACAGGTAACGCAAAAGCAGTATGCAGTGTTACACCATGGATTAAGAACGCAGCCTTACCTGAGGGTGCACACAGCAAAACTATAAGTTTATCCTTATCCGCACCAGGTCTGTTATCAAAATAATTAGTAATTAATTGGTATACAGCATTAATTACTGTGCTCTTGCCAACACCAGCCGATCCACTGAGAAATATTTTTTGGAGGATCTTGTTAGTTTTAAAACAATGCACCATGTGCATTACAAATTCTCTCTGATCGCAATTTAATTTGCACATGATGTCATATAAAGTTTCACTGGTAACTCGTAGTGGCGAGGTAAATCTATTTATTTCCTGTTTATTGGCACTAACTTTACCACCTTGTTCCAAAATATCTATTGCCTCAATCTTGTCCTGTTGCTCTATATTATGGTCATCGTCACTTTCATGGTTATTTTCAACATTGTTTTGCACCATTTCTAGCGCCTCTTCTAGTGATTCGTCATATTTATTGAAAATTTTTCTCTATTAATTTACATAAGTTCATAATGTTCATTATACAGGGCAAGACAGTTTCTATTTTCTATTTCCTTTATTTCATCCCTAAAGGGAAGGAGTAATAATGTTTGCTCTCTGAAATAATCATCAGCATCTTGAGCTAACTTATATCTCCTGTATCTTATTACTGTGGGCTTCATTCTTTGTTTTAGTGTTAACTCTTGTTCATCATCATTCATGTCATATTTTGTGGAACTTCCAGTTTTATAATAATTGGCTACAAATTCCGCCAGACATATATTTTCTAAACTCTTTGGGCGCTTACAATATTTTTGGATTATGTCTTCCATGTAGATATCATCTGACTCAGGTGGTAGTTGTCGTAATAATTGTTTATTTTTTAATATAACAACTCTCTCATTTCGAGGAAAAGTATTTATAAATACTACCATTCTACTGCTCTTACACAAAGGTAAACGAAGTAGGCAGTAAGCAGCTTCTTGAGCAGACATTAAATTACTGTTTAAAAACATATTAGCAGTTTTGCGGAATTTCTCTTGCGAAGTGGTATTTCCTTCGATTATATCAGTGGCAGCATTCCTTAATAGTTTGGACAATCCGGAATCAACTTTAGCAATATAGTTTATAATATAAGTTGCAAGACCATATTCCTCAAGCACAAACTGCATATCCATATTTGACTCAAATAAATGTAATATATCGTTATTATAACAGTTTATTCCTACTTCCAAACTATTCCTTTTTAGGAAAATGCGCGTTTGATTTATTGAATATCTTATTCCACTGCTTCTCTGTCATATTCAGTTTTTCTAATATCTCAGAAAATATTCTTAGCTCTTGTTTTTTGTATAAAAAAATTCATCAACTTATTCATTTTTTTAAATTATCTTTCTTTTCGGCTCTCCTTTCTTCCTTAGACAAATGTACCATTATCGTTTTCCTGGGCATAACAGGTAACGGTATGTTAAATCTGCAGATTTGTTTATTTTTACGTCCTTAGTAACATGTATGAGTGTGTTTGCGTTTCTGTAATGCTATGTAAGGGTCGTTCTCATTATATTCACAGGTAATAAATTCATCTATAAAATTAACTACACGATTTTCTGAAAGGGGTTTCGATGGATCATACACGGGTGGATTTTTAAGCCATAAAAACATGTGTTCATGAGAAGAACCCCTCATTTGAAATTCCACGGGTTGGAAAGAATCAACGATATTATGGCTTCCAAAAATACTATTTTCTGATGTTAAAAGTTTCATGATTTTGGAAATTTTATAATCGAAATACCTTGCGCACGTTAAAAGGTCATTTTGATTAAATTAGTTTTTTCAAAATCACTCATTTCAAGAGCTTCTTGGAGGCTAATATTTTTATTTAAACCCAATTTTGCTAAGGATACAATTAGTTCAGGCCATCTACTTTCAGCGACGGAAATGGTCAAACAGATAGTTGGCTTGCCCAACTGCCGGATCATCGATAGCAAGTATTTTTTCCTCATTTCCCAATAAGCAGGACTTGACCTGATCTCTTTGATTATCTGATACCCGCTATCAATTTTTATTAAATTATTTACAAAATCTAGGTTTATTAAATTCTGAGCAGTAACCCTGGAACTATGTTTTTTTGTTTTACGCAAACACATGTTAATATTGGCTAAACACTGTTTCTCGAGTTTTTGTTTGGCCATAAAGAGTATGCGGCTTGGAATACACGACCTGCGGTCAACTCGCCTGCATTCTGATTTAGCTCGGTCACTGTATGACACATTGTGTGGTAAATTAAAAGAGTGGCCTGCAAATATTTTAGGAAAACAGAGCTCGTCAAAATTCTTAATCGTATGCCAGGGAACGGGTTTCCTACTTTGCCCAGGAGCAATAATGTGTACCTTGTCTGTGTCCAGTTGGTTTCTGTCTAACAAAAGTACTTCCTCTCCAATCTCATCTTCACTATTATTGTTTAAGGACGGAGGATCGTCATTATTACTAAGGTTATCTGATTCATTCTGTTTCTCATTTTCATCAACAATAAATGCCACCTGCTCCTGATAATTTCTGTCATATCTTTGTAAATATTCCTCATCTATTTTAATGTCATTATTTATATAGAGAGGGGTTTGTAATAAATATTTCAGAGCGTCACAAACAACACCTGGCCTTATTGTTTCATACATGTAGTATGTTTTATGGAGGATGTGCCTTTTTAGTTGTAATTGGATGGTGGCTATTTCGTTAAACGATCTCGGTAGTGTATGTAAGCATTCGCCAATATCTATCGGTATATTTACCACAGAACCTTTTACACCTAATTGAGGGTAGATGCAAAAGGTTTTAATGGTCGCATCTACATGAATGGAATATAAGGGCTACATAGACGTTCTTCCAGAGGAGACAATTTTTTAATAATCTCCGGTAAAGAAACAAACTTCATTCTATTGCTGGTGGCCATTTTTGGAACCTGTAGCTTCCATATATACTTTTTGCAAGTTTTACAAACAAGGGGAGAAGAATAGTAATTAATTTTATTAAAAAATTCAATAAATCCATTTTCTCCTATTTTCAACTTTATCTCTTCAATATTCAGCCTTACTACTGTATATTAAAAAAATAGCCCTTCACAACAAGAACACACATATTCCGGGAGGTTATTTCTGCATTTTATAAATTCAAGTTTTAATTTGGACATAAAAGTGTCTTCTTGCACAAGTCGATTGTAATAGCTATGTCTAAATCTAAATATAGAATTTACTCTTTGTAAACTTTTTATTTTTGCATCCTCCTGTTTTTCCTTTCTTCTATATTGATTACCGGTTCTATGTTCTTTCATCATGACCTTATTTCTTTCATTTTCTTTTTCTCTATATTCATCTCCTGTTCTGAGCTCTTTCATCATGGCCTTATTTCTGTCCCTCTCTCTTTTTCTATATTCGTCGTCTTTTCTAGTTTCCATCATTTTTATCTTATTCTTCTTTTCTTTATAATCTCCAGAAATTTCTCATTTTTTTCATTATAATTTTACTCTTCCTATTTCTTTGTAAGTATGAATTTACCTTTCTCTTTTTTTTGACAACATTTTCTGTTGCAATATCAACATTACTAGTGCTGATGGTGACATTCTGATCACAGTGAACATCAGTATCATTAAATACATCAAATTTTAATGGAA
This sequence comes from Nezara viridula, assembly GCA_928085145.1. Classification (NCBI taxonomy): domain Eukaryota; kingdom Metazoa; phylum Arthropoda; class Insecta; order Hemiptera; family Pentatomidae; genus Nezara; species Nezara viridula. The sequence goes on along the minus strand of OV725078.1, from coordinate 165,378,908 downwards.
CTATCGTAAATGGGTTTATAAAATCAGGATTATTGTTTGAAAAATTGAATTTTATTAAATTAATTAATTTCTGTAAATTTTCAAATAGACCTGTAAATGCGACCCCTTCGGCACAATGTACACCTTGATTATCACAAGCGTGGGGATCAAAAATACAGAATTTACTATCTACTTTAATAAGGCCTATTGATTTCAAACAAGCTGTAAATACGCCATTATTATATTTTTGGAAAAAATTGATCAGCACATTTTCTAAATTAACGTTTATAATACCCTGCATGTCAAAATCATTTAATATTAATGTGGGAGTAATTCTGATACCATCAATTATGATGTTATCCAAACAAACCTCATCAACACATAAATATGGTGGATCTGGTAAAACTCCTTTAAAATTAATGATAGAATCGTTATGTAAAATGTTTCCTAAATTTAATATTCCATCAATGGTATTGGTACTCCAATCCATAATATTTGTTACCGATGAAAAACATAGAGCCATTATTGACATTGAAGTGCACTGGGTATTTCTTAATGCTCCAAATTGTATGCCATTTTGACTAATGTTACCTAAAATAATCTTATCCGAAGTCATAGTAATGTTAAAAACATTTCTTTTTTTTACATTAAAATTATAAGACTTGGCATTTATAGACCTTTTCTCCTTAGTAATTGAAATTCTATTTCTCCCCCAACTTTGCAATAGTGTAAAAAGTGTTGTTATTTGCCCTTTAACCAAAATAAAATATATGATGAAATTCCTTTTATAAAAATCAAGTTTTACAACAAAGTTTAAAAACTCGTGAAATGTGGATCACTCGTTAGGGTAGAAGTAATCCAACAATAAATAAATTAATCAATAAATATTTCAATGTTTCTATGAAATGATATGATAAAATATCATAAATAAACAAAGATTAAGAATAAAAAGCAATATAAACGTTTCCAGTAGCGTGTGCACTGTTAACAGGTTGCCTTCTAAATAAAGAATGAGCAACAATATGTTTGTTTGTTTATAAGGTATTGTTGATAGTGCTTCATCATGCTGACTTACAGTTTTGAAAGTTTTGTTTTTGCAAATCACCTAATTACCTAGTACTTTAAAGAATCTGAATGAGCAACAATGGTCTGTTTGTTTTAAATTAAATTATTACGATATTATTAGCTAGTACTTTTTTAAGCAATATATTTTCTTTAAATCTATATTTTAGCTTACTTTTTTTAGCGACAAATAATAACATATTACAAAATTATATTTGCAATAAAATTGTTTAAAAGATATAAAAATTCTTAAGTTAGAAGTCATATGACATAAAAATTCTTATGTTAGAAGTCATATGACATATTTTCTTAATTAACAAGTTAAAGATGATGATAAGGTTTTAGTTGTGCCCATCCTCTTCAAACCAATGATTTATATATTTTTATAAATATAAACATCTGAGTCATTCTTTAATTCACTTATAACTTTATTAAAGTTATATAATGAGCATAATTAAAAAAGTACATTACCTGATTCTTATTATTTTTAAAATTACCCTTATCATGTTAATAAGTAACATATAACTCATTAGGGGAAATTATCCCTTCCATTGCATTTGAGCAAAGTTATTATGCTTTCATCTGATATTTAGAGGAAATTTTTAATGTTGTAAGATTCTGATAATAGTGCTGGAAAAACTAATATTTTAATTAACATAACTGAAATAACCAAGCTTATGTTATATTATATATTTTATTAAATCACTACCTTTTTAGTTTAAGCACTTTCATCCCTCTCCATCAGCTTTAGCTTTGTCAAGGTTAAACAGAATTGTAAGTTTTGATTTAGTTTGGTAAAATTTGGTTTCCGCTAACGTTAGTTTTCACTACTTATAATTTTTTCATCACTCTCCATTATCTTCAACCAGTTTATTTTATATGTTAGATATTATTACTTCTAAAAAACCGCAGCTTCCCAACGATTATATTATGCATATATATTACGATTCTACTTTTTCAAGAAAAGTTGTCACCCTGAAAAACTATTTTTTTTTTTCCCTTTTAGTCAATTATGAAATTCTTTCATAATTATTTAGGCCTTTCTTATTATTACAAAGGAGGAAGATATTATGAAAATTCGTCGTTTAAGACCTGCCAGGTAGCATTAATGAAGATAAAAACTACTATAAATTAAAAAATATATATATACATTGGCATAACGAGTTTAATCAAAATTGTTAAAGCAATTTTTGAGGAAATAGTAAAAATAGGTAAAATCGATTATATAAAGGCGCACTTCAGGCAAGCTGTTTTTAATGCAAAAGTTGCTGTAACATCCCAGGCATATACGAACCTTAAATACACAATTTCAGTTTCGTACGACTTTTTGTTTTTGAGATACACACACAAAACAGACACACACACAGACCTTGATATCATTAAAATAACAAAAAAGCTGTTTATTACATCAACAGTTGATTATAGATTGTACGATCCGTTGATTGTGGATTGTACGACTATTAGTTATTAAACTGTTATTTTTAATATAAAAAAAGAAAAAAAATTGTCAAATTATTCCCTAATTTTATTTTCTAAAAGGTTACATGATGATCTTTCGGAATAAACGGACGATAGATACCTAATTATTTAAATATAATATCAGATATACAGTTATTAAAGTACAGTAAATGTACTTAAGGTTATAGACATATCCATAAAATATTTTTTTATATTTCACTTCTTATTTCAGACAAATAAATGAAATAGTATTTTAAACAATGTCATTGCCTTGTTTTGAAGGATTTTAAATACTATTTTCAAACGTGAAGAAAATTTAAAAGTTTATATTTAGTAAGAAAATTTCATTGAATTTCCTTGGAAACATGTGATTTACGTTAAATAATGTTGGTCTTCAGAATTTATTATTTATATTTTTTTCTCACTCTCCGTTATCTTCTACAACTTTATTTATTAGATATTATTTTTTCTAAAATTCTCCGCTTTCCAATGATATATTACACTTATACCTTCTGACTTGTATTTCCGGAAATTCATTTTCGACCTGTATAAGCTTTTTATTTTTTTCTCCTTTATTCGGTAATCAAATTCTTTCAAAAGTTATAATTAGCATTTTTTCGTAACTTTTAATAATGAGAGATAGTTGATTATTTAAAACAAACCATATTAAAGGTACTTTAGAGGAAGACGCATATGACCATTGGGCATTGAAGCACTGTAAAGTGACATCAACGAGGATAAGACCTAAATCATATTAAAGATCACTTAATTATACAATGGTACACCGAGTTTAATCAAAATCGTTAGAGCCGTTTTTGAGAAAATTATAAAAATGTGTTTCAGCGTTCATATAAAGTGGCACTTCCGGTTAGCCGATTTTAATGAAAAAGTTACTGTCCCATCCGGTCCATATTCAAACCTTAAATACTTAATATCAGTACTACTTTTCGTTTATGAGCTAGACTGTTAACACACACACACAGACCATTTTGCGAGACTGGGTTATTTCGACTCAGGGGACCTCAAAACATGTATTTTCGTTGAAAACTGAGATTCGAAAATTTTCACGATCGCAATACTTACCCTTATTGTATATAACATCTATTGAAAGTATGGTGGTAAGTGAAAGTTTTGTGATGAATCACATCAGACTTTTTAATATTATGCTATTTCATATTGTATTATTAACACACTCAGTGTGCACACAGTATATGAAATTAAATCCATAAGGCACATTTTTTTTTTAGCAAATCCAAACTAAGGATTAATGGGGGAGGAGGGAGAATTGTTTTTCTGAAAAACATTAAGATGGTTCTGGAACTGAAAACAAGCTAGGGAAATCCACAAGTCGGACAAACTAATCTTGCTAAAGTTACTGACTTTTTTAATATCCACTGCAAAACTTAGACAAAAACTAATTATAAAAATCTGGTGCGGTGCGCGCACCACCCAACTTTCACTTACCACCTTCTCAGCAGAAATAAGTATTTTCAGACAAAGGGGAAGTGAAAGTAAAAATTATAAACGTTATATTGATTTACATTTCATTGTGGATATTTTTATTTGTTTAAAAACCCTTATATATACAAATATTAATATTTATATCGCTGTAATCTATACAATTAAATATTAAACAATACCAACGAAAACATTTAGGAAAACCGCATATGTATATGTACATACGATTGTCGGAGTCTGTATTAGATTAAGCTCATGTTACTATGGAAGCCTGTTCTAATCTTCGGATGAGCTCGGGCGCGCTCGTATCCCTTTGGTTCCTTCATTACAACTATTCTCTGTTACAATATCTTATTTCTTTTTTAGTTAATCACCAAATTCTTTCATATTTTGTATTTAACTATCTTATATATTATTTCTCAAATATGTATCCCTTTTCAGGGATACATATTTAACTCTCAAGAGTGATGGATTTTGACGAATGAGGTATCAATAGAGAATATCACGTAGAGTGTGCAAATCGTAATTTTGATTCCTAATTTTATACCTGGACTTAAATATAAGTAAATGTAAAAGTGAGAGGTTTCAAACCATATGATGGTCCCATCTCAACGAACCGAAACATTACAAATGAATTCATAATTTGGGAATAACTCGAAAAAGGCACAATTTTTGGTCCATTATACATATGAGTATTTGAAAGCTTACTAAATTCTCTGAAAAACCTAAAAAAAAAAAAAAAATCATCCAAATAGATGCATCTCACAAATCCACCAAACACGAATTTTCATAGCAATAAAAAAATAATTTTTTTTTTAAATCTGAGCCAAGGAGGGCACATCACATCACAAGGAATGCAGCCTTGTTGTGGTATTTATGTTATCACATTTAGACTTCAGATGACGAGCACCAAGCCTGCCCCAGAACAGTCTCAAAAGGAAATACCAAGGGCTGGATCTTCAAAAGAGGGTGATTCTAAGGGCACTCCCTCTTCTACAAGGAGTGCATCGGGGTTAAGGTCGAGGCCGTCAGCCGTGTCAGGAGGTGGGGCCTAGCCAAAGGAGCCAGTGAAAACTGAATGAAACTAAGCGAATCCTTGCCACTTTCATGGACTGGGGGCTAGACATCGGCTTCTAGGCACTCCTCAAAACTGGGGAAAAAGACGAAAGCAGGGTCGAGCGGCAGGGCAAAACCAAAAGATAAGGTGAAAACTGAGTCTGATGGTGAAACTCTACCATCGACTGCGTCAGGAAATCTACCTCCCCCGTAACAAAAATTAAGAAATATGATACTGCTGCAGATCAATATCCACCACAGCATTACAATAGTACATTAAAGGTAAGGATATACATATTATTCTAATACTTGAACTTTATCTATTTAAAGGCAGGATCACGGGCTTAGGGATACCTGGATGCGGAACTATTTCTGTGTCCACCAACCCCAGGGCCTGCCTACTATACAAATATAAATTAAAATTGCTACCTCTATGACAATTCTTTTCTAAAGATCTTGCAGCAGCCAAATATAACCAGCAAGGGGATGGAAAATCCAATATCATAGTAGCATGATATCTGCCATATTAACATCAGGAACCTGCAGAAGGAATCCTAGGCTGCAGTGACAGTATTTAGTTACTCTAGATGTTAATGCACGCCATGAGATCTAGGGGAACTCAAACACTAACTCTAGAGGTGAGAAACATTTGGAGACTATTATTAAATATGATCTTGACATTCTAAACAGGGAAAACAAACCCATCTTTTATAATAGAGTTAGATCAGAGATCATAGACATAACACTGGTCAGTCAAGTGATCCGTGTCCTTATCAATAACTGGCATGTTTCCGATGAAGAAACATGCTCGGATCATAAGTATATCAGATTTGCCATATCTGACAGAATATAATACGATGTGGAATTTAGGGATCCTAAACTTACAAATGGGGAATCCTATAGCACTAACTTGGAATCAGCTATTAATTGTCCGAGTACATGACAATTAGAATATCTTAATACATTATTAATTGACGCTGTAATTACATTATATCTGAACAGTAATGATGGCAAAAAAAAACTATAACCAGCAGGATGGTTTCGTGGTGGAATGGTAATCTTTCAAAGCAAGAAAAATTACAAGAAGATTGTTGAATACTGCTAAAACATGTGGAAAATTGGGATACCTATAAGAAGGCTCTTACAGAGTATCAAAAATCTGCCAGGAAAGTCAAAAGACAAGCCTGGAGAAGGTTCTGTCTGGAGGTTGATAATATTCACTACACAAGATCGTGGTGCTGATGTATGTATGAAGGACTTGGCAAAGAGAGTTACTACAAACAGCAGACTTGAATGGGCGGTGCATTCACTCTCTCTGTTTAAATCTGCTGGCACTGCTGCAGAAGGGTCTCTCAGTGATAAGATAAGGCCATATCTCTTAGAACTATTAAGAGGTAGCTTTGTGCTAGGATATCTACCAATTAAATGGAGGATATCTAATGTGCGCTATATTCCAAAACCTGTTAAGGAATCTTATGAAGATCCTAAGGCATTTAGATCAATATGCCTGTCATCCTTATTAATTAAAACACTGGAGAAGTTATTAGACAGGCATATCAGAGAATACATATTGGCTACAGGTCCAATACACTAAAAACAATTTACCTACCAACCAGGAAAATCCTGTGAGGTGGCACTTCACAAGTTGTTACAAGAATCGAAAAATCCTTAGAACAGAAAGAAATTATCAAGGCGTCTTCATGGATATCGAGGGTGCCTTTGATAGAACCACTAATGAAATAAAAGATGCGTTAAGGAAGAGAGATGTGGACTCTATGCCTTCAAGATGGATTACAGCACTTACTGGGAGGTACAGCACTTAGTAATCTTGCTGAGCTTAACAGAGTTGCAATCGAGTGGGTACCTGATCATTCAGGCATTCCCGGCAATGAAGAGGCTAAACTTACCAGATTAGGCTCAGATACTATTTCCGTAACTGCTGAACCTGTTTGTGGGGTCAGCCTTAGTACAGCCAAAATAAGGATCATTGTGTTATATGGTGGAAAATTTAAACAATACTGGTCTGAGAAGGAACAACAGCACTCGAAGCTGTTCCTTACTAGACCTTGTAATAAAAGAAGTAAGCTACTACTGAGCTTGGATAGAACAGCCCTTAAAAAACTTACAGCAATCTATATTGGTCACTTTAAGTTACTACCAAATGTTCAATATCCAAATGACTAGGAACCCTCTATGTAGATTCTGTCATGAGGAGAATGAAACAGCCTTTCATATCATATCTCGATGCGATAAGTTTGAAAAGCTTAGACTTGAGTTATTTGGGGGAAGACCGAGTGGATAACTCCAGAAGCTATGAGTCCATTAATCCTTTAAGGCTCTTAAGATACACAAAAGCGATCAAACTAACATTTTAGTAGTAAAACAGACGAAAACACATGGTGCTCAATAGATCCTCAAGGGTCGCAGTGCCTCATGCCAACAGGAAAAAAAAAGGGGGGGGTGAGCAACATCTTAAGGTTTTTTAAAATAAAGTATTGCACAAAATATTCGGACTGAAGAAAGATGAGTCAACCAGAGAATTAAGACAGTTGTACAACATTGAATTGTGCGAACTGTACCGGGTAAATATAATTGAGATGATTAAGTTGAGGTGAATAAAATGGGCATGTAAAATCACTAGACCTAGTAACAAAAGAATTCCTAAAAAGTTAATATGCGTTTGCCAACTGGCAAACGTCCGAGGGGTAGACCAAAGCGAATGTGGGAAGATTGACAATATAGTTCATACCAATTGACAATAAATCTGGCCAGATGACCTATTAAAATAAAGAATAACTAAAATCTAAGTAATAAAATAAGTATATACATAGCTTTGAGGACATATTAAGGAAAGCAGACAAGTATTGTGATCTACCTATGAAATGATAGATTATGAGCAGATAAAAAACAAAACAAAATATATAAGTACACACACACACACACAGGAGTGTGCAGACGAGAGGTAAAAAATAAAATACTTTTAAATAAAATAAAATATACTTCAAAAATATAATCTTATGAATAGAAAAGGTAGAAGGTAAGAAAAATGACAAAAAAAAAAGTTATACCTACTCACAATGCTTTGTGAAAGGTGATCGAAATTCTGTTTCATACTCAAAACAGAAGAAAAAGAAAATGTATAAAAAAAATTAAAACCTTGTTACATAATATATACTTAGCCAGTGTCTGATTGAATTGTGTAGAGGAATTCGAATAAGAGGGTTTTAAATGTGGATAAGGATGGTGCATGGCGGAATTTTAGTGGGATGAAATTCCAGAATGTAGTGGAACAGACAACAAAGGAATGTTTAAATGAGGTAAATCTATGGAAAGGGGTGTAAAGATCAGAAGGACGTAATCTTGTGGAGGGGGTGTGGATTGATGACTTCAATTGTAGGAGATTGCCTAGGTTTTTTACTGAGGATCTGAAGGTGATGGGATGGTCATTTAGGTATAGGACAGAACGTTAATATTGGATCTGAGAAATGGTTTGGAACCAATGACAACGGCTTGAGTTTTGGCAGCGTTTAAACTTAATCCATTTAAGTTTTCCCAAGCAGTGATCCGAATTAGATCTTCTTGAATTTTGGCAAACGCATCATGCAACTCGGAGTGAGAGAAGGAAAAATAAATTTGGGAATCAGGTGCGTTGAGAAAGGAAAGATAGAAATCAAAGGACTAGACAGCATTCAGTAAATGGAAGAATGTATGACATAGATTAGTAATATTGGTATCGAACCTTCAGATTCGCTAAGCCTTATTATTATTATTACAATACCCACTGTCTACCACATTGTCAATAAAATTAAACTGTTACTGAAATAATATTGTCATAGATCATTATTATCATTTTTTTTATTTATTATCTTTTACAGAGATTTTCAATGGCACAAAAAAAAAAAAAAAAAGGATACGACATGAATCATAACACAATTATTTAAAAACAAATCTTACCAACTTCCCTGTCATTTGGTTATACGGAATCATCAAGAATTCTTTTGTTTCCTTGTTGTACATACAGTATTGCTTGGTCCAAGTAGTACCAAAAGCTTCTGAAAAAGTAATAAAACATAGGCCATTAGTATATACTACAAAAACTAAACAAAAGCACGCAACAGCTTTGGGGAGAGAGAATTAAACAAATAATGAAGTTGGGGTATTTAAGATATATATAGCATATTATCAGGGTGGTAGATGGAAAAATACTGCTAACACAACTAATTTACAAAACAAGCAGGAGAGACCATGATGGTTGGATGTTGTGGAGAGAGATTTTAATAACATCCTAGGAGTAAGAAACTGGCAGGCATTGGCAAAAAACATGAAAACTGGAGGAAGGAGAAGGGCCCATTCACTGAAACCAGGTTGTAACACCATCCTAATAAATAATAATAATTAATTTTTGGGGAATGTTAAAGTTACACAGAATATGAAACTCACTAGTCTCAATAGAATTCTTATTATAGTCAGAGTTGATCATTATATATATATATATATATATATATATATATATATATATATTTTTTTTTTTTTTTTTTTTGTTTCTTACTCAATCTGAGTTAATCCTATGTATTGATAACCCTTTCTCCTTCTCTCATACCATACAAGGTCTGGATGCTCATCAATCTCCTTGTTTTTTTTAAATTATTGCAAGGCTTTAGCTAGAGGCGATTAGCCAAAATTTTAAATAGAAATTATTTCTAATGGCTATTTAGCTGAATCATAAACTATAGACATAATTTGTAGACAGGGCATCACCCTGTCTTACACCCCTTCTCATAGAAAATTCCTCCGAAACGTTGCCGTTTATTTTAACAACACACACCTCATCCATTGTTAACTTGGTCAGCCTGATAAGCTTGGAGGGGATGTTGAACTGGCGTAATGTATCGTATAGCTTTTGATGGTCGATCGTGTCATAGGCTAATTTAGAATCGACGAAGAGGTGGTGAGTTTTGAGCTTATATTCCTGTCCCCTTTCTAAGATAGTCCTCAGACAGAATATCTGGTCGATCCTTGACCTTCCTTGTCTGAACCCGCACTAGTACTGTCCAAGCTCTCACTCCGCAAACGGCAATAGTCTATAGAACAGGATGTTTGATAAAATGTTATATGCGCAAGGGAGCAGGGCAATACCACGATAGTTTGAGCATTTAAATAGGTTTCCCTTCTTGTGGATCGGGCAAGTGACTGTCTTCTTCCAATCTGTTGTCATTATTTCCTCAGTCCATATGCTCACCAATAAGATGTGAAGGAGCTTGAAGAGATCATTACCTCCATGCTTGAGTGGTTCTGCAGGAAGTCCATCAATTCCTGGGGCCTTATTATTTTTTAGTTTGTTGAGGGCTTCACTGACTTTATTTTTCATCAGGTGGTTCCAGGTCATCTGTTCCATCCTGACTGAAGGGCAGCTCCGTCCCTTGGCTATCTATGCTTTGACCGATCAAAAGCTCCTTAAAATATTTTCTCTATTCTGCTAGGCAGGCCTTTTCCTCGGATAGAAGAATTCCATAGGATGACCAATCCATACACATTGAAGGTATTTATTTGAATGGTCTCTTAGTGGTATTAACTTTATGATAGAACTTCCTGATGTCTCCAATGGTCCTTGATTCCTCCATGTCCTTCAATTCTTGGATAATTCTTTCTCTCTTTTTTCCCTGATGCAGCCTCTTTTCTTCCCTCCTTTTCTTCCAATAGTCTTCGACTGTACCACATGGTTAAACCTGGTCAAAGGTGTGCCTGTTGATCATTAGCTGGTATGCTGCATTTTTAACTTCTGTAGCTATTCGACAGTCTTCACCAAACCAGCTTTTCCCATTTTCCTTTTCAGCATGCCCCAGTATGGCTTCAGCGGTTTCAGCAGTAAAATGCAGGACATTATCTAATTTCGAGAGAGAGGCTATTGAAACAAGTAGTAGTCAAATGAAAAGGTTTTTGTCTATAAAAAATATTTAAAAAGTTACTAGATTTTATAACACTAACCATGATTATCCATAATGGTGTAACAAATAAGAGGCCATTAACATCAAAGTTACAGAATAACATTGAAATTTGAAGGATTTAAGGGATAGTAAATTAAACAAACAACAATAAAAGGAAAGATTTAATCTTAAACCCATAAATAAATAATTCATAAGGGAAAATATCAGATTTCTTTAACCTAAGGTGCATGTAAACAAAACAATGTTAATTCATACTAAATATTTTTAGATTTAAATTTTTTTGTATTTTGGTTAGACATTATATCATTGGCCTCATTGTGCAACATTATGCTGAGTTTGCCAAAATTTACCCTTATGTAATATCTAAATTAAAACTTAACTAAACTTAGTTTCTAAAGGATAACCATTCATTTAGAAATATAATTTTGACTTAACAGAATAAAATGAAATAGGTTGTAATAGTTAACAGAACCTTAATAAAAAATGTGTATAGAGTAGCAAGTTAATCCAGAGGCTCTAATAAGCTTTAAAAGAAAAATAGAACAAACAAAAGAATAAATGAATTTCCTTTACTCTGTCTTATATTCAACCATAAATAATTTCAAGTTCTGGTTGCGAATGTAGTAGCTAAGTTATGATGTATGTATACAATGTAAATAAGCATGAAGATAAATTTAATGTCCATTGTATTTGTTCAGTATAATAGCCAGTGGTAGTGCAATTGATCAAATTTAAATCAAACAATAGGAATCCAACCTAATTCAAATATGACTCATTGACATTTACTTGAAATGTAGGGATTAAATTGAAAAAATAACTTACTTTTTTCCATAAGAAACAAGTAACCTTCTCTGGCATTAGTTTTTTGGGCACTACCAGCATCAACTGGTTTCTGAAAAAAACAAACTAAAAATCTGAGAAAATGATACATAAAATTGGGTAACAATTTCAGTTTCAATTAATATTTTATTTGAATAAAAAAATTAAAATTTATTAATTTAAAAAAAATTCAGCTATTCAATCAAATTAGTACTGCAATAAGTTCTAATCGATATTATTTGTTCCCAAATACAGAAAATGTGAAGTTACCAGAACGCGTTTGAAATGATTAAGGTGATAATAACAATAGTGGAAGATATTTCATGAGCAGTCAGAAACACGAAAAAATTGGACTTCACCTGTGTCTGATGGAATCCAGAATAATTGGATTAAAAGATTTTGTTACTTGGATGAATTTTTTTAACAAGGATTGCCAGGCTATACTGGATGACAAGCTGATATCCCCTTTTGGTTTCTTTGAGGGCATCACTTATATGCCTCCAAAAAAAGGATAAATTAAGCCTGCGTCTTGAAGATTGCCAACCAATAACATGTTTAAGTGGTCTGTATAAAATTCTCACCCCTATTCTGGAAACTAAGATACATTAAACACCTGGAATTTCTGAACAAGCTTCTGTAGCCCAAAAATCTACCTGATCGCAGGCGAAGGTTTGATTGTAAATTACGAAAGTATATGTTATTCTGAGTAAAAAGAACCTTGTCTGCCGTTCCAGAGCCCATGCTTTAAAAAATAGCGGCTGATTGAAAGAATATTAGGTCTGTAATTTGAGGATCGAAACAGGAAATCCATTGCGAAAAATGTGGGAAAAGTTTTTATTTTTTTAACTTGTATATATGAGTTTAGACATGTAAAAAACAAAATTGCTAACGCGGGCCACCGCGGGAAAACTTTTTGCAGCCAAAAAAATTAGAATTTTTCAAAATTTTTTTGTTTTTTCAGCTATAACTCCTAAATAATGCATCAAAGAGGAAAATATACATTTTAATAAATTAAAGAACGTTAAATTTTTCGTCGAACGAGTACATAAACTTTATAGTTTGGTTACCTTTTAAGGTATAAAACCACGGTCAACCAATGCTGATTTTTACCAAATTTGTCAAAAACTGACACAAATTACTATAAATGCAGCTAAAATTTGGAAATGGGTTCCCTAAGAGGAAAAACCCATAGAATCAAAGTTGTAGAGCATCAAATTTTGCGTCTGCTGAGTACTAACATTTTCATTGAAAGTCAATTATATATCTCGAATCATTATTCTTTTATGAAATTCAGTATCTTTCGACACATCGTTTATCAAAATCCTTCGCTGCTGAGAGGTGGAAAAGAGGCTTTTACAGCATGTAACAGCCTCTAAACAAAAATAAGTAAGTAGAATAGACACCCATACTGTTAAAATATTAAAAATCATATTTACCTTCATTTTCAATTTCCAACCTTCGGGAAATTACCGATTTTGTTCAGAATAAGTTAATTACATTAAATTAGTTGGTACTCAACAGACGCAAAATTTGATGGTCTACAACTGTGATTCTATTGGTTTTTCTCTTAGGGAACTCATTTCCAAGTTATAGGACCATTTATAGTAAATTATGTCAGTTTTTGACAAATTTGGTATAAATCAGCGTTGGTTGACTGTAGTTTCATACCTTAAAAGGTAATCAAACTATAAAGTTTATGTAGTCGTTCGACGCAAAATTTAACGTTCTCAGGGTGGCTACCAAATTGTCAGAATAAAATTTCCTGACTTTTCCCTGTTTAATGAAAGTTTTCCCTGACCAATATGTCAAGGGACACAAATGTTAAAATATATAGTTTATAAACATAACTATATATATATTATTTATAACTATTTAATTTATCATACATGATTGAAATTGAAAGATTAGAGTAAAAAAAGTTTGTTCAGTCTTTTTAAAAAACAATATAATTTCAAGAGGAAGCATTTTTTAAACATCGTTAGGATTTTTATTTTAGAAAACTGAACTTAGGTAATTTATTTTTATCGCCTGTTTACTAATACATTAAGCACCTGATTTTCATAAAGTAAGAGAATGTAAAAGTTGATACTTGACGCTTTTATCTATTATGAAATAAACTGAGCTACATCTATTATTATTTTAATGTAAGGCAATTTAGTTTTCTTATTGCCACAAACAGAACAATAAATGTCCATACGATAATCGAGTAGTTCAATCAATGAATGATTACAGAAGGAAATGGCAGGGACACAATTTTTGACTTAAATACTAAAAGTCCCCACTACTAGATGGTAAGCCAGGTGGAGGGGGAGGGAAGCCCCTAGAAGGTCACATTTTTCGGGGTTTCGCTTATATCAGGAAAACTATATATCACATCAACAAAAACGTTTTATACAAAATTAAAGCTGATAAAATTTTCAATACGATTGATTCTATACATTTTTTCGCTACGTCGCTTAGTTAGAGAGATATCTATCTTCAACTATGGCGAATTTTGAAGAAAAATAAATTTGAGTCTCCACCACTTCTTTCTATTACTCCCTTTTTGGGCATTCATTGACTGGACCTGAGGGGACTAAAGCCATGTAAAATACATGTTTCCTGGCAACATTATAAACTCAAGTTTACATGATAAAATAATTATGAGTTCGCATCCGGGAACCGGGGGAGTTTCCGTTTTCCACCAAGGAAAAGCTCCGTATAGTCTCAATGTCGAAGGGGTGGACCCAAATAAAAAAACGCCACAAATTATTTCACAATGGTTTATTATTTCTAAACAATTATATATCTAAAGTAACATTACCTTCCTAGTTACAAAGAAAAATAAATAAAAGGTGATTCCAATTATTGGACTAAACTTTTTTTTTAATAATTAGTAATATGCTAAAAAAAAAAAAAGCATTACTTCATTAACACATTAAAAATTTAAAAACCAAAACAAAGGATATAACATTTACAGAATAACATATAAAAAAATCTAGAGACCATATCTTTGATCTTTGCTCCTAATTGTCTGATTTTAACGATTTTTTTTTTTTTAGGAAATTCCGTAAACTTTTAAAAAACCATTCGATGAAATTTCCTTCATTTTTTAGAAAATATAAATACCTTTGAAACATCCTATCACAATATCGACAAAAAAGTGTAAACTTTTTGAGTTATTCGGAATTTAATTTTACTCAGTTCTGGGCATGCGCTTGATTTGAATACCCACATTTCACGTCGTGTCCCACAGTTTTACTATTTTTTTTAGTAGAATAAGTGCTCAGTTTTACTTAAAAAAAAAAAAAAACTAGTTAAGCAGACATCAAAACAACAACAATGGACTAACACCACAGTGAGTAGTGTTGTTATTTACTGTGTACTATTACAGACAGTGAATTTAGTGGTTTAGCGTCTATAGGCTTATCTCTATAGCCATAACAGCTGACGGCTCCCCACTCCAGTTGTGGCCCAGCCACGTAACTGACTGGTTCACAGTCGGTGGTTCATCCATTATAATAACACGCAGACGTAGTTTTATTTATTTTTTTTTCCCCTTTCTTTTTTTTTTATATGCGATATTACCACCAAGTAATGTTAACTAAGAGGTCCCATTCAGTTGGCTCTACCCCTCGTAATTCACCGCCTAAACAGAAAACACGTCGTAGTAAGCGATTAACACTCCCCGGAACTCCTCCAGCGAACACTCAAGTATCTGTGTCTCAACCACTGCCAAGTACGTCTTCACAAGAAATGGAATCTCCATTTTTTACACCTAATTCATACCAGGTGCTTGAAAATGACAGGGAAGAAATGGAAGATGCACCTATACCCCGAGAACCACGCCCACCTCCTATCTTTGTCAAAAATTTGAGAAATTTCCAGTTGTTGTGTACTCAACTTAATAAAATCTGCCCAGGTAGCTATACATGCCTAAACAGAATAAATGATACAAAAATAATACCGGCCACACCTGAAGCGTACCGAAAAATCGTAAAATATTTAACAGACACAAATGCGGACTTTCACACATACCAGTTGAAGCAGGAAAGAGCACTACGAGTTGTAATAAGAAATTTACACTCCTCAACCCCAACAGAAGTGATTAAAGAAGAGTTAACGGCGTTAGGGTTCAAAATACGTCAGATAACCAATGTATTAAAAGAAAATAAAGAACAACCAGGTGTAAAGAATAAAATCCCATTGCCCTTATTTTTCGTCGATCTAGAGCCATCGCCTGGGATCGAAAAAATATACGATGTGAATAGAATTTTCTACACCAGCGTAAAGGTCGAAAAACCGTACCCAAAAAGAGAGTTCATCCAGTGCCATAATTGCCAAGCATATGGCCACACCAAGTCTTATTGCCACCACTTACCACGCTGCGTGAAATGCGGTAAAACACACAAGTCTGGCGAGTGTAATAAACCAATTACAGAACCAGCAGTCTGTGCCCTATGCCTGGAAGGCCATCCAGCCAACTACAAAGGCTGCCAAATTTATAAAAATCTTAAAGCGAGATATGTGAAACCCAGGGACCCTGATGATACACCTAAACCAAGAAGAGGACCCGCTAAAATTGTGAACTCTAAGGTTTCTTTTGCCAAGCTACTTGGGGGTAGAGACCCGACTAATGAATGTGAGGCCCTGCCGCAAGAACAAACTCAACCCCAATCTCAATATCCTATCCCACCTAATGTACCTAATCAACAACAACCTCACCAACATCAAATCCAATATGTTCCTCCACCGCCTAATGCTACAGATCTAACCAGCTTATTGACATCCTTTCTTTCAGAATTTAAATCCCTTGTTACCCCACTGATATCACTTCTCACTAACCTAGTATCTCACCTTATCCCTCCTTTAAAAAATCCTTAAATGACTTCCATCAAACCCATATCCATTCTCCTTTGGAATGCGAATGGTGTTAGAAATCACATACACGAACTAACAGCCTTACTACAAGACAAGAACGTAGATGTAGCCCTAATAACGGAAACTCGACTGACTAAAAAACAGCTCCTAAAAATACCACAATACATAACTTACCGTACCGACCATCCTGACGGTAGAGCACATGCCGGTACTGCAGTCATTGTGCACCAATCCCTCTCCCATCACCTACTCCCACTGCCTACACACGATTTCCTACAATCCACCGCAGTCGTAATCAAAACCTTCTCCTTTCCTATTACCGTTGCATCAGCGTATTGCCCTCCAAACCAATCCATCTCCAATATCCAATTTAGTTCCTTCCTCATTTCCTTAGGACATCATTTCATCTTGGGTGCAGACTTAAACGCCAAGCATCAACAATGGGGTTCAAGAACCACGAATTCTCGTGGTCGAACATTGCTGTCTGTACTCAATTCCCAAAATTTTACCCTTCTTCCACCCAACTCACCTACCTACTGGCCCACTGATCCTAACCGTAATCCCGATATCCTCGATTTCTTTATCCATAATGGTTTAGGTGCTCTCAACCATTCCGTTGCCCGTCTTGACGAGCTTTCCTCAGACCACAGCCCATTAATACTCCAAGTATCACTAGCTCCTATTCCTAAACCCTCTCCTCCGTCCTTCATCAGAGGCCCAGTTAACTGGAAACTCTTTCATCAAATCCTCTCCGATAAAATTGACCTCAGAGTAACCCTGAAAACCCCTGAAGACCTGGACAATGCAGTACATTCCTTCACTACCAAAATTCAAGAAGCAGTCTGGACTGCTTCCTCCCCTGATCACTCCTCAAAAATCCTTAAGAAACATAATTTACCTCAACACCTCCTTGACCTAATCCACATAAAACGCCGTGCCAGATTATTATGGCAACGTACCAGACATCCAGCCGACCGCCACTCCTACAATTATCACTGTAAAAAATTAAAACAAGAATTAGCCACCTTCAGATCCCAATCATTCAATTCCTACCTCACCACACTCTCTGCTCATGATAATTCCCTTTGGAATATCACCAGAAAAATCCTCAAATCCCATCATATTTCCCACCCTCTTCGACGAGATGATGGCTCCTGGGCAGCATCTGATGAAGATAAAGCCGAGGAATTTGCCAAACACCTTTCCTATACTTTCGCTCCTCATCCAGAATCCCATCCCAGCCACACAGTAAAAGTAGAAGAATCCCTCTCAATACCTATCCCACTCTCCTTACCACCTAAAGCTGTTAATCCCTCTGAGGTCAAATACCTTTTACGGAAAATCACTCCTCGCAAATCTCCTGGATATGACCTTCTAACCCCACAGATCCTTCGACAACTTCCATCTAAAGCCATCATATTTCTTACATATATATACAATTGCATCCTACGAACTACCCACTTCCCTCTTTTATGGAAACATTCCACCATCGTCCTCTTCTTGAAACCAGGCAAACCTTCCAACAATACAGCATCCTATAGACCAATTAGCCTACTCCCAATCCTCTCAAAAATTTTTGAAAAGATCCTACTGAAACGAATCCTACCTATAATTGAATCCTATAACCTTCCTACTCATCAATTCGGATTTCGTTCCCAACATTCCACTGTCCAACAAGGACTCCGAGTTGTTGACCATATATCCTCAACCCTAGAAAGCAAGCAGTATTGCTCGGGTGCATTTCTGGACATAGCGCAAGCTTTTGACCGGGTATGGCACGCCGGATTACTCTTCAAGCTTAAAATCCACCTACCACAGTCCTTATACCTAGTACTCCGATCCTATCTTTCCGACCGCTCCTTCCGAGTTCGCTGTGGCACCGAATTCTCCGACTGTTACTCAATTGAGGCTGGCGTTCCTCAAGGCAGCGTCTTGGGCCCCATCCTTTACATTCTCTTTACCGCTGATATTCCTGTCCATCCCGATACCCTCCTGGCAACTTTCGCTGATGACACTGCTATCCTTTCTTCCAACTCAGATCCTGAAACAGCGTCCGCAAACTTACAAAGGCACCTCTTCCTGATTGAACACTGGTGTAAGAAATGGCGCATCAAGGTAAACGAATCTAAATGTAAACACATTACCTTCACCCTTCGGCGTAATACCTGCCCACCAGTTTATTTTAACTCCATCCAGCTTCCTTTCTCAGATACAGTCCGGTATCTTGGCTTTCTCTTAGACAGACGACTAACATGGAATCCACATACTAGACTTAAAAGACAGGAACTTAACAGACGATATGGCCAGCTATATAGACTACTGAATAGAAAATCTAAACTTTCTGGTGAAAACAAATTACTGATCTACAAGACAATACTGAAACCCATCTGGACTTACGGACTAGAACTATGGGGAACAGCCAAATTTTCTAACATCAAACGCATTCAATCCTTTCAGTCTAAAGTCCTCCGTACAATAGTCAATGCTCCCTTCTATGTAACCAATAAAACCCTACACCATGACCTTAATATCCCATTTATTCTTGATCTTATCCCAGCCAAATTTTCCAAATTTCACCAGAACCTTTCTCATCACCCAAATCCCGTTGTACAATCCCTATCAAGCACCACCCATCCCTACAATCCCCTTCATAGGTTAAAGTGGCAGTGGCCACGAGACCTTTTGTAAATATGGATATTTTGGAGTTCTTACTCATGCCTTTTTCGTAAAATGAAAAGATTAAGAATTGGCGAGTCAAATAATGATAAAAATGCGACGCAAATTTTTTTTTTTTTCGAGATTAGTGAATTACGATGGCGAATATAACGGAAACTATAGAATATAGCGAATAAACTAATATAACCATTTCTACTGCAAATTTTGTCAGCATTAATTTCACATACTACACTATCTTGGATATAACGCATAGTTTTACTGATATAAGCGAAAAACCGATAAAAGTAAATTCAATTTTTCGACTTGAAATCTAGGAGTATGGGGTAACTGACTTTTATTTCAGGTCTTAAGACTATAAATAATATAAATTGAAAGTGTTGGTAGCTTTATATATCCATAAGCTCTCTCTGTATATACGCGTGCAACCTATTTAAGATATCTTCTATCGTCACATGGCCGCCATTTTGTATTCTAGCGGCTTGATATCTTCTCCAGGACGAACTGGTGCTTGCCAGCCAATGAACTGCTACGACCGTTGTCACATGCTTTAAATAAAAATATAAAGGTATTTATCGTTCGCCAATATTAAACATACAGTTAATAATCACTCATCCGTTCCTGAACTATCTGTAAAATCGAAGTTTTCAACAATACTACTAATCGACAATTGGATATCTCCGAATTTGACGTTCTCGAACGAAATGTTCCATTGCATATTGAGATATACGCAAAAATATCAAAATGTCCGAACTTTTTTTGACGTTACTACGAAACTATGCATTTTATCGAAATTATTAGTATATACAACGTTAAAGAAGATAAAATTTACTATCAATTTTATGCATAGCTTTTTGATATAGGGCTAACGGGTGAGCAGTAAGAGAATATTGACTGTTTGCATTTTTCACAAGAAAAATCTATTTTTGTCGGTTTTTCTCCAAAATTCGTAATCTATGCATCTATCAAAGAAATTCAATTTAATCAATTTGAAAGAGCATTAAGTTTCGTATGTACCTCATACAGACACGCTATGAAGCTACCAACGTTCTCATTTAATTAACCAACGAATAAATGTATACTTACAGATATTAAATAGTATTGTTATATTTTCCTTTTTTAAAAAGCACTGTTTTAACTCCATTTTGCTTACATTTTATTCATTACCCTTGTTTAATTCCAATATAACGATATAAATATGAAGATGGTCTGGTCATCTATAACAATTATACATTATAACAACGAAATTTACCAGGTCTCTTAAGGTCGTTATATTAATCCACTGTGTATTAATTCCAATTTAAAAAGAATATTTTCGAATTTGAAAAATTCCCTGACTTTAACAATTTTTCCCTGACTTCTCCCTGACTTTTCCAGGTCGGTCGCCACCCTGGTTCTTTAATTTATTAAAATGCATATTTTTCTCTTTGATGCATCATTTAGGAGTTATAGGTGAAAAAACAAAAAAATATCGAAAAATTCTATTTCTTTTTGGCTGTAAAAAGTTTTCCCATGGTTGCCCGCGTTAGCAATTTTGTTTTTTACATGTCTGAACCCATATATACAAGTTAAAAAAATAAAAACTTTTCCCACATTTTTCACAATGGATTTCCCGTTTCGATCCTCAAATTACAGACCTAATATTCTTTAAATCAGCCGCCATTTTTTAAAGTAGCGGCTCTGGAACGGCAGACAAGGTACTTTTTACTCAGAATAACATAGACTTTCGTAATTTACAATCAAACCTTCGCCTGCGATCCGGTCGATTTTTGGGCCCTGGCTCCAGGGCTACTGTGGCATGGATCAATTATAATAAGGCTTTTGACTCTTTGTGATACATTTGGCTGCTTAAAATACAAGGTTTAATCTAAAGTAAGCAGGCTCCCTTCAAATCTAATGGCTAGCAGGAAAATTAAACTTTACTGTCAACCAAACTAAAATATTGAGAGGAATATACTACTAAGGGACTTGTCTAAACCCACACAGTTCTATGTGGTGCTGTTCCTATTAAGCTGAATAATGTGGATAAATCAGGTGGGATACAAACTAAACATCAACAATGAAGTGACTTAGTGATGTAGAAATGTTATTCGGCCTTGATAAATGCGCCTTAAATTGATAATTGAGAGGAAAAACAGTTAGTATCAAGAAGAATCAGATCAATGAAGAAGAGTACATCAAGGAACTATAAACCAATTAATTGCACACACATACATACATATATATATATATATATATATATATATATATATATATATATATATGGACATGCAATAGGATCTTGAAATTGCCTGAAAAAAACATGAAGCAAGAGCCCATGATAATGTTCAGAATGAGGTGGCGAAAAGTACTCAAGACTCTCAGCTAACTGGGAAGCAAAAAATCAAACCATCAACACTTGGGCTATACCTGCTCTACATTATAGCTTCAGCATACTGGAGAGGTCAAACACTAACTTACAGAAGATGGGTTATCTTGTACAAATGACTCTCACACAAGAATGGGCCTACCATCCAATATCCTTTAAAGCTCCTTTGCATTTATCTAGGAAAGAAACAAGATGCGGATTGCTAAATATCAAAGAAGCTCTCCACAAGCAGGAAGTGTCTCTACGCCAATATTTTCTCATAAAACAACAGAACTTTATCTCAAGGTTGGATTCAGATCTATTTACACTTAATCTGAGCAAAGATGATGACTCTACAATTGTGTCAGACTGGAGTATCTGAATGAGAGATTCTACTGCAAATTCAATAATACCTCCATTGACAAGGGGAGATCAGTTAAATGGTTGAAAGCTGGAAGGTTATTTTCTAAGACAGAAGGATTTGTATTTGCCATTCAAGATAAGGTTATTGCCACTAAATCAGATAGAAGACATGATAGAAAAGACACAACAATACCGGATAAATGTTGATTGCGGTCAGTGATGCTGGAATCAATCCAACATATCACAAATAGATTTGGAGTGCTAGCTGATACTGAATATCTTTAGAGCCATAACAATGAGTCAAACATTTTCCATCAGGAACTGTCGCCATATTAATTTTATCAACCAGGCACCATATTATAAGTATGAACCAGGTGCTATATCAGGCCCTGTCGCCATATCAATAGTATTAACCAGGCACCATATTATAAGTATCAACCAAATAGGCTAGTTCAAAAAAGTCCCCTTAAGCTGTATTGGGGTGAATAAATTATTACAGACCTTAATGTGCATCATGCCAGACCTGATATCCTTCTTTTAGGTTTCAGAGGGAAAAAAATCAAAACTTATTGATGTTGGGATTCCCATTAGTAATATAAGTTCCACCATGGATGAGACTCTGAAAATATCAGGCTTATATGAAGATGAGGCTCATATGAAAAGTGTTACCACCACACCAATAATAATTATAATATTCATAAATCAGTTGACACCAAAGTCAATAGTGGCAGGCATGGGTTGTTCAGAATTGTCTCTTGATAAAAATATAATGAAGGTAGCTAGTTCAGCTGGACAAGTCCTCTCTCCCATGGAAGTTACCCAACCCGCAAACACAAGAAAAATCAGAAGAAAATATTAATAAATAAATTCTTTATTTATTCTTGGAACAAGGCTTTATATAATAACATTATAAAAAATAAAATTTTAGACTTTAGAGCCTCAGAGTAAAAGAAAAACAACAAAAAAATGATTGATAAATAAAAAAAATGAAATTATAATAAATTATATGCAAACTTCGAGTACATATGATATTATATAATGAAACAAACACTCAAATAATTATAACATAATGAATTATAATCCTTTTTTTTACATGAAAGAGATAATTAAAGTTGGCTTACTGTTAGTCTCATCTCCAAAGTTTTTTTCATTAGAGATTCAGTCTTGTCTTTTGTAGCATTAAAATTTTCTCTTGTCTAGTCACATAAAAACAAAGGAAAATGAGTAAACATTAATTAATAATAAACACAATATATAAGCTTTAGAATTACTTTATAAAGGATAGGTTCGGACAAAATAATGATTTTCATAAATGTCCAGCATTAAATCAATATTAAAGGATGTCTTTTTTTACTAAATAATATTTAATTAAAAAAAAATCATTATACAATAATGATTCTTTTGAGTGAGGGCTATACAATTTACTAAATTATAGAGAAGATATTAAATTTATTTACCTTTTGAATTTTTAACTGAAGTTCATTCATGAAAGGTTTGAAGTCTAAACCAACTTCATGACCTTCGTGATAAAATGTTAACCATCCTAACATGAAAGTCAAAAGCTGGAAACAAAAAACTCATTTATATTATTCTATAACAATTGCAAGGCACAATTTATAAACAGCTCAAATTGTAAAGATATATTTGAAATAAATAGAAACAGTATTTATATATATATACACACACACACATAAATATATTTGTCATTTCTCACACACATGTCTGATATCACATTATTGATTTTATTTTTTTATAGGTTATTGGCTGAGCAGGATAATGCACATGAAGCAGGTATTATTATAAATTTAATGCAGTTAATACTTTAATGAGTGGTGAACTAAAACCATCTGGAGCCAATTAAAATGGATGATGAAGGTCAAACTTTCAATAAGAAAACACAATGAGAAGCAGGAAGTAAGACAAGTGATTATAATTCAGGTGGGAAAAAAATGTTTGCAATTTTGGAAGAAAGCATTTAGGTTTTTAAAATTCTAAGAATAATAAATGTTCAGCATGTTAAAGTTGTAAAATTACATATATAAAACCTGTAATCTGAAAATAAGAAAAAACAGTTAGATAAAATAAGAATAACTATATTTCATATGGTTTAACAGATTTTACAAAAATAATAATATGAAATCTGAATATGCATAAAAGAATACATGTAAAATTAAATGTTATTATTACATAGGGTAAAACATAAAGTTTTCAGCACCCTTAAAGAAACCTAAAATGTGTTTGTCCCATTTTCAATAGCCTGGGTACTTGGTTCAACAATTTTGGCTCTGTTAAGTCAGTGAAGATCTCTAATATTAAAATATATATGTGAAACAATGCCTTTCATTTATTTTTTTTTTCAAACGGAAAAATTTAAAAATATCCGTATGTGCCATTTTTCGGCATTCCTTATCCAATTTTCAAAAACCAAAAGAATTAAATGTGGCAGCCTTCATAATGAAAGAACTAAAATGATTTTATACAGGAATTCCTGGCAGAAACTGGCCAGATTTCTAATCTTCAGTGATTTTTTCGACCTATAAAACTAAATAAATAGTCGGAGATGCTAGAATATGCGAGTGCAGGAGATTTCTGCTTCAAGTGAAGACTTTTTGCCACCTCTAAATCATTCCCCATGCCTTATATCCTTAAATAACTATAATGAGTACCAAAAACTGGGATTTTACTCTATATACTTAAGCTGGATTAATTTACACACACTATACTTTAAAAGAAATTGAATTCAAATTTAACCAAAATGCTAGTTTTTGTTACTAAAATAAAATTTATATATAATTACCGTCTCTACAAATTCAAATTTCTTTCTTTCCTGAACTTGTTGAAGAAGAAATACATATTCTAAACTTGCTTGAAAAAAATATCTTTGTTCCATCTCCAAAGTAGCATCTGCCTGCAAAATTAAATTAAATTTTATTTTGTCTAATATATAAACTTCAAAATATATCTAAAACTAGACGGTGAAGAAAAATAAATTAATCTATGTAAACAGTATTTTATTACAACATATTTGATAATCAACAATTGATAATTAAGAACATCCATAAACATAATATTTGCTATCCATTTCTATTATGTTAAATCATCAAAGAAAAATTTTTTTTTTTCAAAAGTATTGAAAAAGAATAAAATAAATATCTATCCTATACTATTTATTTATTTACATTTAATTAATAGGGATAATATTAAAACAAATAATACTAGAATGTATTTATTTATGTACTTTTCAATTACAAAAAAAAATCTGAAATATGATAAGCATAATTATTTAAATAAGTATGATATATTAAAAATTGTAAAGATGCTTATATATCAAACATAGCCTTATTCATTTAAACAAATTTCAACCATGAAACAACTAAGGAACATATAAATGATTAGTTATACAAATAATCTAAAATTCAACAGATATAGTGTTTACATATTCAAAAATTAAGTGTCAAATATACATTAGTTTAGTTTGTGCAATCATAAACATTTCCTACCCCCCTAAACATCAAATTTTTCACTGACATCGATAATAGCATAAATCACTGACTGGACTAGAATAATCAATACCTAAATTTTTGAAAGGTCAATTAAGTAAATATAGTAAATTTTTTTTTTTTTTTTTTTTTTTAAATTTCTTTATTGAGTATTATAACAATCTGTCTGTTGGACATTGGTTATAGTGAGGTAGGATGACATTCACACCATATGTACAAAAAAATAAAATAAATAGAACAAAATAATAATCAAAAGTATATACAATAGACAATAAAATAAAATAATCTAAAAAATAAGAAAATTAAAACTAAGGAAAAAAAAAAAAACACATGCATACCTATATACAAAGTAAATTTAAATAATTAGTTTAAAATGCCATTATAGCTCAAAATTATTTCTAATAAATATAATGGAAAAATATTTAATAAATGTAATTATTGTTGAACTGTTTAAAGAATTTATAAATGTATTGAAAAAACTATAATTTAATATAATGAATAAGTAATATGTTATTTGAAAATAGACATCAGAAAAATTAATCATTAGTAGCATTCTAATAAGTTATTGACAGAAAGTAAATTTATTTATTTTTTGCATTTTAACACAATGTTCATTTAGAGATTAAGTATTATAATTTATTTTTTGTCAACATACATGGTTAATATCTAACAGAAGGAGTAAAGCACTGTTCAAATCATAAACAGTAATTAAATTAAATTCAGAAACAAAAAATGGAAGATAATAAACAATGTTTAAACCAGGAAAAATAAAATGTTGGAATATGATTTATCTTAAGAAATGACCAACTCTTAAATTATTAAACATTATGTTTTGTTTTTTTAATATAGGCTGTTTGTAATAAGGTATAATACAATTCAACGCGAAATTGATAAAATTATCAAAATAGCTTTTATGAATTACAATAAAAAAAATAAAATAATAATTCACTTATCGGTTCAATGAATATTATTAAGTTTTATAGTTAATATAATCTACTAAATTTGATATAATATATGTATGTACGTATATATTTTTTTAAATTACTGCAACATTTTGCATGAAAACTCACTAAAACATGTAGTTATATCTTGATAGGGAGTCATCACAAAACACCAACTTTTTATTAAATTTTATTGTACCTCTTGCCAACATTTGACAAATTAGAGATTGTATGACAGCTGCAAGGTTTTGAATGGACTGAATCCCTTGCCAACCTTTGAGGACTGAGCAGCAGAGAGGGGGGGGGGAGCCACTCCACCCCCTACTGCTCCACAGATCAATGGACATTTCTCCTTATGAATCAATGTTTTACTACCCCTCATTCCATAAACATATAGCTCTTGAATATTAACAATAATTTTATTAGTTAAAAGCAGGAATGCAATAATAAAACTTACAAAGAACATTATTTTAAAAGGAAATAAATTCTAATACAAATTAGAATAGAAAATAATAGAAGAAAAGTAGCTTTAAATGTTTAAAGTTACACATAAACGTTCATAATTTTCAATTTAAAAAGTTTAATAATTACCACATATTAGCGATAAAACTTAGGCTTTAGTAATGTAACGTTGTGTTTTTGAATTGATTCATTTTAAAAAATTTTACTTTTAACTCACGAATAATCTTATAACTTATATTAGGAAGTTTTTACATGTAGGAAACAACAATGCATGCCGTTTACTTGCAAGGACGCTATGAATAAAATAACAAATTTTTCATTTCAAGAAAAATACTATTTGCTAGTTTAAATAAAAAAAAGTTAGAGTAGCACAGAGCTGAGGTTTAAAGCAGTTAGTTGCCGCACATTTTATGGTAAAAAATTAACCAAGAAAATTAATTCGTTAAATAAGACGAAAGGAAGTATCCTATTTGATACAGAAGGGACGGTAATTTTTAAAGTACAGAGTTTTTTATTAAGAATAGATATTGGTGGCCATTCTTAAGAAACTTAAGAACAAAATCGTAATAATCGAAAATCGTTTACAGTCTAAAGATATCTTGCGTATAGTGAGGATCATTGAAGCATTAGAAGCTCCGAGGACAGATAAGATATTCATTTCTTTTCTTTCTTTCCAAAATAATCCTATTTAATTAATTAAGTTATATAATTTTTCATTTTTTTTTTTGTTTGTTTTAATTTTTACAATAGTTAAAAGAGAAAATGTTCTAGTGACAGTAGAGATGATATTCCACTGAATCAACTCGTAAATTTAAGTTCTACAGAAAAATAAATGATATCAGTTCCAAATAATAATTTTAATACAATTCATATATACAAAGGTCCAGAAAACAAAACAATTAATCTAAATAATCCAGGGTGGATTATTTAGATTAATTGTTTTGTTCTCTTTCTTAAATCTCTTTCTCTCTTCTCTTCTGAAATCTCTTTCTTCATATGGACAGGGTGTCCATATGAAGAAAGAGATTTAGGGCCTTATTGTATATTTATTGAGTAGATCAACCGAAGGAGCGGGAATGAGCCGTATTCTCTCTATGACCATGAGGAAATTATTGAACAATTCAATAACGTAAATATATAACATGTTTTCAGTCAATAGCTCAGGTTGTAACAGAATTAAAATGGAAACAAGTACATGCGAACGCCCTGATTCCGTCGGAATTATTAAAATAAAAATATCTTGTAGCGTACATTCCGCAATTTATGCTGGAGAGAAAGGTATTATAAGGAGTACAGATATAAATCTGTCTGCAGAAAATATACTAAATCGTGCTAAAACGTTATATTTCGAACCACTTAAAGTCATTAGTGTGAGGAGATTTAAAAACAAAATTTTTAATAATGATTCATAAGAATACGAATAATCACGAGTATTCACCACGTAAGATGCGAGGTACATCGATATGTCCAAGTTTTAATAGTGTCATAATTGTTTCAGATGTAGTTACCCGGACCACACAGTGCTCAAGTACAACACCCAGGTGTCCATAATGTGGCAAAAAAATATATTAAGAAAGAGTGTACTCCCGGTACTCTTTTAAAATGCGACCATTGCAAGAGTAATTATTCCTCCTTAGCGAAAAATCGTGGCTCGGAATATATAACCAAATAAAGATTAAAGAATTAATGTCTACAAAAAATTTAACTTATCTAGAGACAAACAATTATTTAGAAGATAAATCATATAGCTGGGCCGTTCTGAATAGAACACCAGAACCATTTCCAGCAAATTAATTTAATAAAAGTAAAATTATCATAAATAAAAGGTTTTGGGTCACAAGTCCAGAAAAACATCCCGTAAACAACGACCTGTACGATACACTAGCGGTTCCAGGATTTAATTTTTGGGCGGAGGCTTCAGCCCGAAAGTTTTTTTTTTCATATCTGTAACGGAAAAAAAGAAAGAAGCTAACTACCTATATAAAATGGTGTTTAAGTGATTCTTGAAGTCCTCGTAAATGTAATTAAACGAACAATAATACTTTAAGAGATAATTTTTTTCCATGAAACATGGTTATATTTCACCATATTCTTTTTAGGGGGGGGGGAGAGGGAGGCTTTCGCACTGCAGCCTAATAAATTTAATCTCAACCTAATCTTTTTATAGCTCCCCCTGGACACTTAATCACGAAATGTAATAGGAAAAAGTTGATAAATAGTTTTGAAAGACCTTTAATTTTAAGCAGAGATGTGAATGCCCATCATTAACAATGGGGTTGTGAAAACTGTAGTAATAAAGGTAACAATCTTGTTTCTGCCCTAATAGGTTGAAATAATGGAGTGTCTACTTCAGTTAAAAAATCTTTATTTGGACGCTGCACTTGGCCAACATCGACTAGAAAGGAGTGTAGCAGCTAATAACAAATTGTGCGACTGCCAATATTGTTTTCATAAAAGAAAATAAACAATAGGCAGCCTTTTAGGGGTGGTTATCATACTGATATCAATATTGTATTAACAAATATCTATAAATCTTAATGTAACGAAAGTATACGATACTGTTCCAATACAGACACTAGCTAAAAATATGAATAAGGCAGAAAAAAAATATAAATTATTAGATTTTATAAGTAATTTAATAGATAATATGAAAATATATTTAAAAGAGATTAACTCAAAAATTTCAACCAAAAATGCTGGGGTAGGACTACCTCATGGAGTTATTCTGTAATTTCCTATTTATAATTTTCTCATCGGATTTACGAAAATATATTCCGTTTCAACCATGCAATTCGATGACGCCATATGTTTATGCTTCACATAAACCAAAAGTAAAGGTATAGAACTGCTAAATAAAGCTATAAAGGTTTTAAGCGGTGACAACTTGAATATGGCATGGAAACTTTGGCAACGAAATCAGTAGTTGGTCCATTCAGTAGGAAACATGTTTTTTCCATTAGGGAACCAAGCAGCTTTGGTGGAAATAACTTTTCCGAGCTCTACTATTCATTAAGATTTCTGGGGATGTATTTTGATAGAAAGTTGAATTGGAACAAGCACACTGTAGAAATCATTGAAAAATGATTAATATCCTTAGTACGATATGCATGTATACCAAATGGTATGCGGAACTTAACATTTTTTTATTATTTTGTAGGTCTACTATGAGGACAATATTCGACTATGGAGCGGTTATATACTGTAAAGCAGAGCCGGCTTTAGACATTCGAACTTCCTCCCCTCCCGCCGGGCAATGATGTCATCTCCCCTAAAAAAATTAAATTTATTTCTTAGGGTGTTTTATATTACTTAATATTGGAATTTTATTTCATTCAAAATTAAATAAGCCATTATAAAGAGGGTAAAATTCTGAACATTTCTCTCAGCATGCAGATCCGAATTTTAGTAGAAAACACTTCAATTGGTCAACTCATAAAACGCACTTATGTATTAAAATATCTAATAAACTAAATTCCGGACCTGCATACTGGAAAAAATGTTTAGCATCCTCTTTGTAATGGCGTATTATTCAAAACTGTATCTTAACGCCGGGTTAAAAAGGCGAAACGGGAAAAAATATTGTCGAAAACCAACTGATAACGAGTTTTATTGAAGATATAGATTTAAATATCTCAGAAAATAAAATTCGGAACTGCATGCTGGAAGTGAAGCAAATGTTCAGCATTTCATCCTCTTTGTAATGGCGTATTAATCAAAATTGTATCTTAACGAGGAGCCGTGTGAGAAAGACGAAAAGGGAAACAGAGTGGAAAACCAACTGATAACGTGTTTAATTGAAGGTATGGATGAAAATATCTCAGAAACTAAAATTCGAACCTGCATATTGGAAGTGGAGGAAATTTTTAGCATTTCATCCTCTTTGTTATGACGTATTATTCGAAATTGTATCTTAACGTGACGCCGTGTTAAAGAGGTGAAAAATAAAAAATAGTGCCGAAAATCAACTGATAACGAGTTGTCATCTAAATAAAATGAAAATATTATGTAACTGATTTCTATCGAGTCTTACGGAATTGAGATAAGTATATTTGCAAAGTTCATGACTTCTAGAAAGTAGATATATATACCTAGTCATGTCATAAATATTGTTACAAGGAAATATATACAGATTTCAACAGATAAATTATTTATTTTTAAACTTTATTAGAAAATAAAATGTATATCTATAGACAGTAAAACAAAAAAGAAATTACTCAAGTGCCCCCTTTTGCCTTGACACAGGCATTTAATATCCGTGGCCAGTGATCAATAGCAGCACGAAGCACTTCTTCAGGAAAGCGCTGAACTGCTCGGACCAGAGATTAATTGAGGCTTTCTAAGTTAGGGTGTACTTTATGGCAGGCCATCCTCTCCAGTTCGGACCAAAACCGATAATCTAGTGGGTTGAGTTCAGCGCTTCCTGAGGGCCAATCCGAACCAGTTGAACTCTGGAATGTTCTTTTGCAGTCACTGCTGAGTTGACCTGGCCTTGTGAGCTGGAGCGGAATCCTGCTGGAAAACACAATGACTTCCAGCAAACCTATTATCATTTAGAGGTTTGACAAAAGGTTCCAAAATATCGTCCTGATAGTTTTTAGCGTAAAATTGTTTACACATGTGTGAACAAAGGAAAACCGCTAAATTATAACCTCTAAATAATACTAGCGAATACAATCTTGCCGCCTTCGAGCCTTGAAAAATGAAGCGACTTAAGTGCTTAAAGATAAAAAAAAAGGAGTATCTGAAAAATATAAATATAATACAATCGAAAATAACGTATGCACAATGGTATAATTAAATCACGTAAATATTTGAGGCCCGTAACGGCTGGAATTAGGAATAAAAGCAATATGCTGACCGATCCAGTAGACATATTAAGTAAGCAAATTGATGGTCTGTCTCCTCCTCCTGAGTGCTCAACCAAATAAACAAGAAGTTAAATCTGACATGGGAATATTACAATTTAATAAAAAAGCGGGAATATATAATGTTCTAGGGAAACTAATCAAGGCACGGGGGAAGCTGGATTTTCTAAATTTGATGGTTAAAAAGTTTTGTGAGAATGAGAAATTGCCTAAAGAATGGAAAAAGAATCAATTGTTAGTCCGATTCATAAAAAGGGGCAGAGAACGGATTTGAATAAGTATCGAGGAGTCTCACTACTTACGTTAGGTTTCATAATAATCACATTGTGGTTAGCTGCAGAAATGGCGACGATTCTGTTATATAAACATAGAAGGGAGCATATTTATATTTAGACTATTAGACCGAAGCGAAGGTGGGAAGATTGCATTAAGGCTGATCTAGCGGAGTTGGGTTTGGAAGGTAACCGGTAGAGTAGATAAGCAGACAGCGATTGATGGTATCGGCATCTGTAGTATGGATTATTATTATTGTTAGAAATTAATGTAAAAACACGTGATGTTGTACATTGTTAAAAAATATATAGATTGATTTATTTGGGAACTTACTCAACCTTTGTTTTTGTCTATACACAATCATTACAGCATCGAACTTTCGTGTTCGCTAAGGCTTCGTTATTTATTAATAATGCACTTAATTTCATTATTCCATATTATACTGCCATTTTTTCACTGATCAATATACTATGCGAATTATTCGCAGGGGACAACTAATAATACAAATATTCTGATTACGATTTATTGACATTTTTGTAAATTATTTTAAAGTAAATAATAAAGAAATATTGGTGAAGATGGTTCTTCTTCATAAAATACTGGAGGGGTGGGGGCAATGGAGAAGGTTGAAAGTACCTTCCTCTCCCCAGTGCGTATCAATGAAATGTTTGGTGTTAAATACAAGATAAGAAAAAGTTTAACATTTTTTAACAACTAATTTATTTTAAGGGTAAAATTAATAAATTGTTAATATAATAAAACTATAAACTAATTTATATATTTTATATAAAAATACAATGGAGTTTTTGATTTTATTTATAGTTTTTTTATAACAATTACATTGACACTGGATCCTGATAAATTACTAAATAAGCGTTTATCCTTATTCTTTCCTACGAAACACTATATCTAAAACATGTATGCTTAAACTAAATAAGCATCACTTATTTAATAATACTTTTTTGTAATGTTATACATTCTTAGAATTTGCTGAAAACACTTAATAAAAGATAAGACAGAATTTTACATCACCTAATTTTTTCTCAAAACTGAAGGCAACTTTTAGCTTATTCTGTACTTAATTAATAAGAGCTTAACATTTTCGCTGCTGCGAGTAATGAGCTTTAGGACTTGGTTACACAGTACGAACTGCCCTAGTCAGTCATTGCAGTGCAGCTATTCGCACCGTGTGACCGCACATACTGTCATGTGCAAGTGGGTCAGTAACTAGCATCCGAGCTACTACAATGTTTTTTGTTTTGACTCGAAACTCGCCTCCTCCCCCCACGCTGAAAGCAGCCATTCGTCAGTGACTTGAACGTCAATTTGCATGACATTGCGAAATTATAGTAGCTCGTACGCCTTGGACCACACAAGTGATTTTTTTTAGTTTTGCTTTAGGAGTGCACCACTCTCATCACTGCTTTATATTCTCGAGGATCTTTGTTAAACAGGGTGTTTCAGGGTTAGGTGGCCAAACTAAAAATATGAATTAAGGACCTCAAAACAAGCAAAAAAATTCCTATGAATGCATGTCCGCAAACGCTTTGTTTAGGATATATTCACACCTAAATATTTTCATTATTATGAATTATTTACGCTATATTAAGTAAATAAAACTTATTTATTTGTTTATCAACTTTATTAATTAAACGTTAACAGTAAATTCATATTAAATGTTGTTCAAAGTGATTTCCTTGAGCATTGAGACAGGCTCGGCATCTTTCTTAAACAAAGCATATGGCAGAACGGCACCGGATGTGTTTTTGTTTCACAAGATTCAATTATCCTTCGTAAGGAATTAAGATCAATGACCGGACTTGGATAGACGTTTTGTTTAATGCCATCCCAAATAAAGAAAATTCAATGGTGTCAGGTATGGAGAGCGTGCAGGCCAAGCCACTGGTCCTACACGGCCAATCCATTGATGGGGATAATTAACATTTAGCCATTGTCGTGGAACTCTTACGCAATGTGCATAGTTCCCAATGCTAATTCCAAATAATATTAATCCTTATGTTGCCAATAGTTTGTATACAGTTAGCGATAAAAGGCCATATTAGTATTCTATCTAATCCATCTCCTAAACAAAGCGTTTGCGAACATACCTTCACTTTTAACAACATTAATTGAATATTAATGTTTACACTTAATTAATAAAGTAGTAGACAAATAAATAGGTCTTATTTATTTCATATAACGTAAATAATTCATAACAACGAAAATCTGATGGCAGACATACCATCAGAGGAATTTTTTTTCTTGTTTTGAGATCCTTAGTCAACTTTTGCAGTTTGGCCACTTAACCTTGAAACACCCTGTATATTTCTTCAAATATTGTATCCGTGGCTCCTTTCCTTTGCATCCGATTGATGACCCAAATCGTTCTTTTTTCTAGCCCTTTCAGCTCGAGATATTTCAGCACATAGTATTTTTTAAATCGCTTTTATAACAGTACAGCACAACATTTCCGAAGAACTGATGCGAGTACACAGGTGCAGTAGCTGCCTACTTTGTTGCCTGCAGGTTGCACTTGTGTAACCGTGGGAGGGGTTGTTCTAAAGGCATTCTAACCAGAGTGGGAGGGTCGAGTTTCATTCCGTGGACCTGCCATGAAATAAAAGTCTACCCCTTCCAATCCCGGATTCGAACCGGCGTCCTAGGCACGAGGATGCTAGAACGGGCAACACTCCAACACACTCGGCCATCATGCGAGTCAAGCTACTGTCACGCGAGTACACAGGGGCAGTAGCGGTACACAGTCTGGTCAGCAACTCGAACTGTGTAACCAGTCCTTTAACTACGTCTAAGTGCTTAGTAAGACCGCTATTCGCGTTCCAGCCGTGCTGCGTACTTTTTACCTAAGTTTCATCCTTCATTACCTGCTCTTACTATCTGCTAACCTTATTTTATTGTTTCCATTCTCCTTTTTTTTTTTTCGGGCTGTGAACTGACATTGACGGAGTTGAAACTTTTTTTATTTTATTATACGTTTAATTATTTCATTTTGTATGGTATTCTTCGAAACATTTGTCAATACAAAGAGAAACCTTACGATTGTGACATTCTACCTTGGTTTCTGCGTCGGATATTTTTTATATATTATATTTCTGTCGGCCTTAGTAATGAGCTTCCGCAGCAGTAAACCACTATTTCTCTATTTTAAAGAAAATAACGAAGCAAAAAAAAAAAAAAAGACTAACTTTAAACTAAAATAATTAATTCTATACGACCACGTAATTAACTAAACTAATCCTATTAGATCTAATTTCAAACTTAAATAACTAGACTAAACAAAATAACTTTTTTTTTATAAACTCAGAGCAGTTGAATACAACAGTTGTTTCACACAGAACGCAAAAATAAGAATAAATACTGTCGAGAAAGACTGCAGCAGGTAGTCACCCATAATGGTTAATTTATTTTACAAAAAAAAGTTCCAAAATAAATCCCCACGCCATCTGTCAGCTCTAGGTAGAAGCTTTATTTCACTTTGAAACCAGTAGAAAGTAGCAAGGTCAATGCTGCTATACTCAAAATTAGCAAATGGAAAGAAAATCAGTGGAAGGGCTATAGCCGACGTTAGGAATGAGGGCACTCCTCGGTAGGAGTGCGGCGTTCTGACTATAGCTGTCTTTAGCAGTTGAAGGGTTAAAGCTTACTAATCAAGGAAGCTATATTTTTAAAAGTGGAGATTTTGTAGTGTAGTAGGAGTCTGAGTAAAAAAAGTGAATAACTAATAATTTTTATTAAAAAAAAGACTTACCTTTGTGAAAAGCTCTCTTAAAATGGTTAGAACAATGACAAATTCTGATTGCATTTGAAGTAAATTTTGCCTAGCTTATGATACTACAATCGATAATTGAACAATGAGTTAAAAAAAAAAAATATATATATTTTATATATATATATATGTATATATATATATATATATATATATATATATATATATATATATATATATTCTAATTCTTTCTGCACATAATTATATTTAACTAAATATTAATAAAAATAAATGGAAGCTCAAGATGCTCCAAGGGGATTATTGAATCAAGTTGACAAGAAAATTTTACAAAGGCGTGAAGGAATTTAAGAATGGTTGCCAACCCAAAACTTTTTTTATTTTATATTTTAATGAAATTTACAACTGTATTACATGAAAAATACTACAAGTAAATGTGACATTGGTAACGTGTACAACATAGAGAGAAACAACCCATCGGTAGAACTCAAATTAAAGTTCTATATTAGAAGGTCCCGAGGCCATCTTCTTTTCAGACGCCTCGGAGGGTTATCAGGGATCGAGGAAGAAGCAAGGTTTGAAACGAGAGGGTTCGGATGGTTCTGAAGTTTGTTATGGAAGGATAGGTATCTGGAATGGGCCAAATCGGAAACATATGGAACATTAAGGTCTTTATGGATGATTTAACCCAAAACTAAAAATAAAGGGTCATGATGAGCAATGATAAAAAATCATGGAGGAATGGAGAATATATTTTATTTATTTATTAAATGTTTAACAATCACCCCTAAACATCATAGTACGAAACGGCCCCAGAGTAAGAAAGGTCAATAACAGTAATATGGAGCTTCCAGATTATGAAGATATTGTAGATGTAGTTGCCGCCCTGAAGAATAACCGAAGTCCTGATCTTGATAGTATAGATGCAAAGATGGTAAAGAATTAGGGAGAACCTTTACTAAAAGATATCTACAATTTAATAATGAAGATCTGGATTACAAAGCAGATGCCCTATTTTTTTTTTAAAATGGGAGAAAACAAACTGCAACAATTATAGAGGCATGTGATTGCTAAATGCGCAATACAAAGTTTTTGCAGTTGTTGGATAAAAAAATTTTTAATTTTGGTCCAAGAAGACTTCAGGTAAATACCAGTATGTTTTAGACCAGAAAAATGTTGGAAAAACATGTGAGTACCAAATAGAATTACATCACTGAAGACAATGATAAAATAATGAAATGTTGGAAGAACTGAAAACAATGATGATTGGTGGAAATAGATGCCATTTTGCCATGTGAAAAATTATAAATCCCTTTCTTATAGAACAAAGATCAGGGTATATGAGAAAGTTATAAGAGCCGTAGCCACCTATGCCTCTGAGACATGAGTGATTTCTAAGGCTTCAGAAATGAAGCTAGTCTTATGGGAGAGAAGGGTTCTCTGTGTTTGAACACAGGCAATGGAGAATTTGCACCAATGGGGTTATGAGAGACCTATGCAAGGCCATAAATCAGATGGTTGGGGTGTTGGGGTAGGGTCATGTGGTGCTTATGCCTGGAAAGTTCATTTACGAAGGCCTGCTCAAGAATCGACCTGGTGGAAGACGTCGCAGAAGACAACCACACCTGAGATGGCTGGACGAGACGGAGGACACTCTGAAGGATGAGAATCTAAAGGCGGCGAATGCTTGCATGGGATAGAGAGGGAAGGAAAATTATAAGAGAGGTTCACGTTCTTGCAGAATTGTAGCACCAAAAATAAATAAATAAACATTTTAAAACTTTTCTCAGAGAAAGACAATAAGTTGAATCATGTTCTGTGAAGTTCGACAACTATTGTTGCACACAATCCATTTGCTGTAGTAACATATTGTTGTTGAATTATTGGTGAGGGCTCCATGGACACAAAAAATGTAGGATTATCTGACTGATGGTCAGTGTCTGGAAATAAACATGATAAATTAGTTGATATTGATGACATTGTAGAAGTAGATGCCATTGTCGAATATTCTGGCTGAAACAGTAGTGATCAGGCCATTCTTCCTCTATAAAAATTTGCTGAAGAATGTTTCATACAAATAATTTTCTAGGTGCCAGAACATTCATTAAAAAAGGAAGTAATCTTGGCATAAACTAGTAATCACTGTTTTAATTCACAGCAACACTTTCTGTGAGAATCATAGAAATTCATACAAGTTCAAGCTATGGCTCATGGCTTTTTTTCCATATTTCTGGAATTAGATTTGATGGGATTACATAATTTCTAGCACATCACTACAGGAAGAAACAAAAGTAGAATGAGAACTTGGAGAATCTAGAAAAATCACTTTCACTATAGATAAATTTTCTGCTAAACTGATTTTATTTGGGAATTCATTGCTTTAAATTTGCAATGAACTAACTTTTAAAAATAACTAGCTAAGATTAATCATAAGTGTCAATTACTTCATCTTCTGATTTGTATTTTCTTCTGAAGGAATCATAAAACCATTGAAATTTTTTTTTCTTCTTTTACTGAAACATAAAGAAATATGTAGGAATGTTAATGACTTATTTAAAAATAAATGTGTACTAATCGGTGTTTTTAATAAAAGTAATAAAAAAAAATGGAAATGGTTTTCATGAGATATCCTCTCAAGTAGAAATTTTTGAAAGGAAGCAATACAAAGTTTTAAAAATGTTATATAGTGTTTTTAGTTATTTGGCTACTGGTTTTTTATTTGAGACATTGGAATATTACTTCAAAATTTCTGATATGATGATTAGGTATGTCATTAAGACGGCAAGTGCCGCAATGTGGGTTAATACCAGAGGTCTATAAATGCACTTACTGAAAAAAGCCAATTCTGTAACTACAGCTGAGCAGTTTTGAAATAGAAGAAAAATTATTAATTTTATCATCTGCATAGAAGAAAAACAAAAAACATTTCATTTTGGTAGTATATTCAGGAAGAACAAATAGTATTTCATAATCATTTTAAAGTAGTTTTTGGTATGGGTTATAGGTTATTAGGTTTTTATTTTATTTTTATTGATGTTGGTGTCTATAGCCAATAGAGCGATGATAGCATTTTCAGGCACTCAAGCTTTTATAAAAAAAAATTGAAATTGGGGCACTGACTACTCGTCAGCTCTCAACTGTTCCTGATATCACTTTTTCCCTCTTAACCTAAGTGACCTGCTAAAACCCTACTTGATGAGACTGTATTCTGAATTCAAACTTAGAAGATTAGAAACTGTGCTCAATAAATGACCCATAACAACTTTTCAATAAGTAGAATGGACCACAGCAGGGCAAATTTTATTTGAATAACAAATAAACAATAATGAATGAAAATTTATTTTAATTTCAATCACTAAAAATAATGAGATATTTATTCATAAGCAATTGAAAATTAACAAGAGTAATCTAACTTTATTTGTTATTCAATAAGCAATAATCACTGAATAAAAAACTATTCAGTGAAAATATTGGCTGTCCCAGGATACTCCCATGTCTCTCACAACTGCACTGAGTTAAGGTGGGTGGCTCTTCCCCTCCTTCCGAAGACAATATTTCCTAGGTACGTTCCTCTATCAAATCATCGTCCTTCTCATCCCTACAACCTTCTCCGATTGAAGTCCTCAGTTCATTCCCTTTTCACAAGATCTCGACCATCTAACCATGGTTCACATACCTTCTTACAGATCTGCTTCATTCCAAAACTCCTTTATTGCTCACTCTGTCAATTTTCGGAATTCCCTCCCTATAAAACTTCGGCATTCCCTCTCCATATTCACATTCGAAACCCTCCTATTCCAATTCATATACCAAAAACAGTCAGATAGTTGCTAACCATTCGACATTATACATTTATTTCATGCCGTTTATCATCAGATATTAATGCTATTCTTTTGCTAGAAACAGTAATTTTCCTATAGGGATAAGATTTTCCAGCTTCTGATGCTACTGAATGCATCTATTATTTGTTTATAACTATTATTTATTATAGACCATTAAATTCTTGCCTATCGTTACGTTAAGAAATGATGATAATGTTTATAAATTATTCAGCATTTAAATGATGATGATTTTATATATTACTCAGGCACTTTATATTGTCAAGTTCAGCTATTTTTTTTCCTTTCAACAGAAACACAGAGCTTAATTAAAGCAAGAATTTGATTTTTATTTTTTCTTTATTGTTTTCTTAAAAGTGTATATTTATACTGTTTTATCACTGTAAATAGTTTTAAGTGTTTTGTATATAGTTTTATTTGTTTTGTACATAGCATGTTTACCTAATATTTTCTTTATTTTTTTTTCTTTTATTTCTATTATTTTTATTTAGGCCAGATGTAACCTTTTAATTTTGTTATTCTCAAGGGACTTTGTCCCAGAATAAAGTTATTTTCTATCTATCTATCTAAACTAATAGAATTATTAGGTGCATTTGCTTCTTACATAAAATAACATAACAATTGATGGATGATTTACAATTTTTTTAAATTATAAACTTATTAATAACTGTGTAATTTAAATCCCATGTTAATATCTCACCATAAACATTTAGACTGATTGAATCCGAGGCCAGTGCTTCAGCATTGAACCAGATAAGTTGCTTAAACCTTAATATATCTCAAACTATTAATATTTAGAAAAATTATATCATAGTTTATATAATAACATGTAGATTTAATAATATATGTTTAGTAAAAATACTAATGTATATTATTAAGTTGGAATAGTTTTAAAATATCTTTATTAACTTACCTTGAGCACTTATTTCCTCAGGAACCGATGCTCAATTTCCTTACTATGTTCCAGCAATGGTAATTTTGCCAACATCACACAAGAGAGAGTGTTCAACAACAGCACTAATTAGTTTTTCAACATCTATGTTGGATTTTTTCATAAAAAAGGTAACACAAAAGTTAACTCTTTCTGTAGCACTATTCGGCCAAATAGGATCAAAATTCCCATATTCATCAGACTGACCTGCCGTTCAGGCCATTTTCCGTTGTGGCCTGATAGGGAGTTTATAGTTAATGCGTTTCAATGCTTTATCTATCTCTCGGGTCAAACATTGATACCTGGCAGTGCACAGCTAGATGAATATTCTGCCATTCACGGTTGTTGTGGGCAGATGATCTTAATCTGTATTTCTATGCATATAACATGGATTATAACTTGAATAATTTTTAGAAATCTTTGATACGAATGAATTGAACTGAATAAAGATTGATTATAAATAAAGCTGTCCAAAACCTTTATTACTTCAAATATTGATAAAAAGTGAAGAAAAAACTTACTTCTTGAAGATAAGTGTCTTGTTTTTTAGTAGATAGATTTAAATATCGTTCTTGACTTTGGCAAAATTTAGCCGTCTGCTTTTCAAATTTTTTCTTTCCTTCCTGCATAAAAAGGCTTGATTATTAATGAAAAAATAAAATAAAATAATCAATCAAAATCTGTAAGTAAAAAAATAACTTGCCTTAACTCCTCCTATGTGTTCCTTACGAAAGTTTTCAAGAGGAAGAATTATTTGTTCGTAAGCTCTATCCATCTAAGCAAAATCAAAACTTTTAATATAATTCCAAACATTTACAATTCTAAACCAAGCAAAAATTAATTATCCTCACCATTCTGTCCCTTTCATCTTCAATAGTTGCAATAAGACGACCAAATTCTCCAAAGGATTGAGAAATTACTTGTTCGTCATCAGTCTGTTCAGTAGTGCAATCAAAACTAAAATTCTGGAGAGTATTAGAAAGCGTTCTCTGAGCTCTGGACAAATCTGGAAAATAACATAAACATGATAAGTATATTCAATGCTAAAGATAAACAACAGTATAAACATTTCATATACCTTTATAAAATTACACAATATCATTTTAAAGACATTCAGTTATCATAACCAAGGTGTCTACTAATTGTGGTGATTGAAATTTCCAACCAACTCTCCACTTTTTCCGATCATTCCTAACTCTCTGCTACTTTTCAACTTTATACATGCCTACATACAGCTTTAGAGTTTAATTAATAAATTTGAATGTATTTTATCAGTTATTGGATCAAGCCATATGAAGTGGTCCGATTGGGATTGATCATTTTTAATTTTAATTTTCACTAACGTATAAATGAAATATATAGTAAAGGAAAGTATCGTGAAAATTTTTGAATCTCAGTTTTCAACAGAAATACACGTTTGGAGGTATCCTGAGTCGAAATAACCAAGTCCCACAAAATGGTCTGTGTGTGTGTGTTAACAGTCTAGCTCAAAAACGAAAAGTCGTATGAAAGTGAAATTGCATATTTAAGGGTTTTATATACAAGGGATGTAACGGGAACTTTTCGTCAAAATTGGCTAACCGAAAGTGGCATTTTATATAATGGACTAAACACATTTTTACGATTTTCTCGAAAACGGCTCTAACAATTTTGATTAAATTCATCATATCAGTGTAAAATTAAGCATTTTGAAATAAAATGTACTTTTTATTCTGATTGATGTTCTCTAACAGGGCTTAAATGGCTAATTTTCAATATTAGCTTCCCCTAAAGTACCTTTATTTTTTTTATTTGAAACAATTGACCATTTTACATTAATCTCTAATATAAAAGATAGTTAAATATAAAATATGAATGAATTTGATAATTAACTAAAAGAGAAATAAGAGATTGTAACGGAGAATAGTTGTAATTGAGGAAACAAAGGAATACGAGCGCACCCGAGCTTGCCCGAAAGATTAGAACACACTTCCATACGTAACATAAGCTTAATATAATACGAACTCCGACAATATAAATATACATATGTGGTTTTCATAAATGCTATGGGCCCAGCATTTATGAATAGCATTCATAAATGCTATTTCAAGAAATTCCTGAGGGGTAGGAAAAAAAAATAAATAAAAAAATAAATAAATGCTATTGTTATTATTTAATATTTAATTGTATAGATTACAGCGATAGAAATATTAAAATTTGTATAGATAAGGGTACTTATACAAATAAAAATATCCACAATGAAATATAAATAAATATAGAGTCTATAATTTTTACTTTCTCTTCCCCTTTGTCTGAAAATACTTATTTCTGATAAGAGGAGGGTGGTAAGTGAAAGCTGTGTGATGTGTGCACCGCACCAGATTTTTTTACCAATTACAAACATTTGTAATTGGTGTATTGTAATTTCGTAGGCTAATGTTTAGTTCTATAATCTTTTCTTTAATAATTAAATTTTATTGTTTTTTTTTTTTGTTTTCTTATAAATCTAATTTCTTGTTCATAATTTTCATTTCCTGTAACTGTTATTTAAGTCAATTGAAATAAGTAAATTCATCATCAGTATTAATAATAGACAGTTATATTTTCTTCTGTGTTTATTTTCAGGTTTTACGTAAATATCATATGTTTTTTTTAGAGGTTTAATAACAAATTGTAAAACCCTATTCGAGGAATTAGGGAAAATCAATACTAACCAACAGAGATGGGCATATTTATATTCATAAATGTAAATACGAATACCATTTATATTTATGGCTCTTTTGAATATAAATATGAATATATTTATATTCATAAAATGAAACATGAATACAGATGATAAGTATTCACAGCTGTAAATATAAATACGGCTACTTAAGGTCAGAGGTCAATTTCCTTAATTGACTTAAGTTTACACAATTAGGAACCTCCTAATTACATATTATATGTTTAATAAAATTATACGTTTATGTATTCATCATTTCGAGTTAGCAAATACCAAATTTTTAACATTATTTAAGAAATTTATTTAATAAACCTCTTACTGAGTTGTTCCCACCACCTTTATGCAGACGATTCACAAATATACCTATCCTTTTCTCCCCCTGAGCTATTGGTAGCATTTACTAAGATCCAAGCAGACCTAGATCGAATCTGTGCCTGGTCAAACTTAAACGGATTAAGGTTAAATGCTTCAAAAACTCAGGTCATTGTCATTGGTTCCAAGCCCCTCCTTAGATCCTATACCGACTTTCCCATACTAAACCTTGGTGACCAGCCAATCTTCTTCTACTCCTCTGTCAAAAATTTAGGACTATTTATTGATCAAACCCTCTCCTGGAATCACCACATTTCTCACATCTCCCGACGGACAATTTCTACCCTCAAACTATTCCATCGCTTCCACCATCTCCTACCTCAACATACGCATAGAGTCCTGGTTTCCTCTCTCATCTTCCCCCACTTTGACTACAGCTGTGTGGTGTATGATGGACTCTCGGTGGAGCTCCGTGACAGACTGAAAAGATTAATGAACAGTTGCGTGAGATTTGTAATTGGTGCCCCGAGATACTACCATGTCTCTCACCACTACACTGAGTTAGAGTGGCTCTTCCCCTCCATTTGAAGACAATATTTCCTAGGTACATTCCTCTATC
Source organism: Nezara viridula (assembly GCA_928085145.1). Classification (NCBI taxonomy): domain Eukaryota; kingdom Metazoa; phylum Arthropoda; class Insecta; order Hemiptera; family Pentatomidae; genus Nezara; species Nezara viridula. The sequence continues at coordinate 165,334,703 of OV725078.1, read as the reverse complement.
ATATCATCAATAATCATCGTCCTTCCTACGCCTACAACCTTCTCCAATTCAAGTCCTCAGTCCACTCCCTCTCCACAAGATCTCGACCTTCCGACCTTTACATTCCTTCTCACAGATCTGCCTCGTTCCAAAACTCCTTTATTGCTCGCTCTGTTAATTTTTGGAATTCCCTTTCTATCAAAATTCAACATTCTTCATCCCTATCTACATTCAAAACCCTCCTATTCCAATTACTGTCCCAAAAACAGGCAGATACCAGCTAACCTTTTATGTAAAATTACATATTATTTATAATAACATATTCACATATAGCTCATAACTTAAATACTTATTTTAGATTCGAATTTTTTTTTTTTTTTTCAACAGAAACACAGATTTTACTGTTAAGAAGAATTTAGATTTATTTTTTTCTGTATTTTTTATTTTTTCTAAAAGTGTTTATTTATATTTTACCATTGTATATAGTTTTAAGTATCTTGGTATGGTTTCAAGAGTTTTATATATAGATTTTTTTTTTTTTTTTTTTTTTGTATATAGTATGTATAACTAATATATATTTTTTTTTTACTGATTTATCTTTATCTTTACTTTTTATGTTTGTTTTTATTTGGCCAGATATAACATTTTAATTTTGTACTTTTTTGTTATTCTGAAGGGACTTCGTCCCAGAATAAAATTATTTTCTATTCTATTCTATTCTACTGTACAGAATTTTATTTCAATTTTTGTAAACTTTTTTTGTTTTATTTTGGAAAATATCAAAAGTAACAAATAAATTATTATTTATTTAATAAATAAGTTTCATTTATAAGCTTGCATTAAAATATTACCATTCACTTCTGTAAATTTAAGTGTATTCATTTTAATAAACGTGAATACAGCCTTATTCACTTGCACAATCAATCGGTCAAAACTTGTCATACTAATTGTAAGTGGATAATGTTGTGATTTTACAGATGGAAAATACGTCAAATTATTCACTAATTTGATTTCCTAAAATGTTACATGATTATTTTTTGAAATTGACCGACAATAGATATCTAACTATTTAAATATATTATCATATCTAGAGATATTAAATTATAGTAAATGTATCGAACATATAGACATATGTTTTACTCATCTATGCAATATTTTATATTTCACTTCTTCTTTAACACAAGTACAATGAAATAGTTTTTTTTAACAATATCATTGGCTTGATTCGGTGAATTTTATAAACTTTTTTTTCAAACTTAAAAATAATTTTAAAAGTTTATATTTAGTTAGGAAATTTCATTTCCAATGAAACATTTGGTTCCCATTATAAAACATTACTTTTCACAAATTATTATTTATAATTTTTTCTACATTTTCCATTACCTTCTACAACTTTGTATGTTAGATATTATTTTTTTCTAAAATTCTCAGCTTTCCAATGATATATTATACGTATAGAATCTGACTATTATTGTATTTACGGAAATTCATTTTCGACCTAAAAAAACATTTTTTTCTTTTTTATCCTTTAGTAAAGTATTAAATTCTATCACAGTTTATATTTATCCTTTTATTATTCCTGGTAACAATAAGAGATAGTTGATTATTCAAAATGAACCAAATTAAAGGTACTTTAGGGAAAGAAATTTTGAAAATTGGACATGTAAGCCCTGTTAAGCAGCATCAACGGGATAAAACCTATGTGATAATTAACACCATTCATTTATACATTAATACACCAAGTTTAATGAAAATCGTTAGTGCCGTTTTTGAGAAAATTGTGAAAATTAATGGTATAAAATGCCACTTCTGGTTAGCTAGCAAACTAGCAAAAAGTTGCTGCAACATCCCAGCCATATATCTTAAATATGTAATTTCATTATCGTACTTTTCATTTTTGAGCTAGACTGTTAACATACACAAACATTTTGTAGGACTTGGTTATTTCAATGGGCTCAAGAGACTTTAAAATGTGTTTTTCCATTGAAAACTCGGATTCGAAATTTTTCACAATCTAGTACTTTCCCTTACTATATATTACATATATAGGAAAGTGAAAGTAAAAAGAGCAAGGGATTTTTCTTTTTTCTTTGACTGCTCATAAATTACACCAATGTTTCTTCAGTTCCACGGGGTAATTTCAGTAATCAGTAAATGTAACCATTTTCAGTTTTGTCAATAGTTCAGAAACTATGACTGATAAAGAAAAAAAAAAAAAAAACAACATTCAAGTTAATGATTTAATAAAAAATCTTATTCTCAAATCATTTAATTTATTCCTACTTCTAACATGATAAAAATTGATATAAAGTTTAATGCTAAAATTATTAATATATAGTTAACTGTAGCAGATATATTGAAGAGAAGCTGGTTAGAGTTTGGGTTTTCAGTCAGTGAAATAGCAAGTTAAATAAATTATTATTATTTTTTTATTTCCTTTGTGCCGATGTTTTGGCTTAAGTATCAGGCCTTCATCAGAGCTGACCCGTCAAAAGATGTCAAGAGTTGTCTCTGACTGAAAACCTCAACCAACTTCTCTTTAATATTAATTTATAATATTTAAAATTTAATATTGGAGTTAAGGTAGTATTCTAGGTCCTATCCTTTGTACAGTTTATACAGCTGACATCACTACCTATCTCAACATTATCATCACCACATATGCCGATGACACATGTATCCTATCAGTAAATAATGACCCATCAATTGCATCCCAAATGCTTCAATCACACATCATAAATCTTGAAGAATGGTGTCAAAACTGGAGAATTAAAATAAATTGCAATAAATCTCACCTAATTACCTTTACCCTTCATCGGAAACCAATGACTTTAAGTCCTACAGTTTCCTTTAATATACTCCACTTATCCCTGTTGAGCAAATCCGCTACCTAGGACTCCACCTGGACAATGGACTAACTTGGAATCATCATACCAGACTGAAACGACAAGAAACTGCTCGACGTTTCCGATTACTTCAGCAATTACTAGACAAACGCTCTAAACTTCCAATTAATTACTAAAGACTCATATACATGACTATAATAAGGTCTATTTGGACTTACGGAGTTGAGCTAAGGGGCTCCACTACACCATCGAATTCCTCTCGTATCCAATCCTTACAATCCAAAATCCTTCATAAAATCCTCAATGCTACCTGATTTGTTACAAATCAAACCATCCATAATGACCTTAATGTTTCTTATGTTTCAGATCTGGCCCAATCCAGATACCTATCCTTCCATAATAAAGCCATGGTTTCATCTCACCAGGTTGTGACGATGAATTCTCACATCTGGGACATCATCATCCTGCAAGAGGACTCTTGTAAGCTGCACCAGTGACGTTAAAACACGTAATATGACTGGCCAGCTGTTTTATTTTTAACTTATGAACATTTTATGAAATAATGTAGATGGCACCTTTCTAATATATAGGAAAAGGATCCTAAATCAGTGGAGAATTAATTTTGATTATCTTCTAAATGACAGGGAAATACGGGAAAGAGCCCATGAGCTAAACATCCCGGAAGGAGATATTGAGCCTCCTGACAAAGAAGAAATAGAAGAAGCAATTGAGAGATTGGAGAACCATAATGCTGGCTGTATGAGGGCATGATAGAGCTTCATATTTTAAGGAAGATAGTTCGCATTGTGAGAATGACTATGAAAAAGGTGGAATGCATGGTGAAGATAGAAGGAGAAATATGTGAATGCTTCATGCTTCATGACACATATAGGTCTCAGACAAGGTGACTGCCTAGCTTGTCTTATGTTTAACCTTGCCCATGAAATTGCAGAATTACCTAAGAACATATATGTGAGAAAACATCGCCAAGGCGACTTCCAACCTTCTGATCTGTTGGAAGCCATGAAAACTAAGTTTGTACCTTTTCATTTATTCATTTAGAGACTGCGTTAACATTTAAAATTAAACCATATTAATCAAGATTTAAAGAAGTTCATTTTTGTTTTTTTTTCTGCACATGTAAATTTACTATGTACCTATGATTTATATAATTTAATTTTAATTCATCTTTTTTTTTTTTTTTTTTTTTTTTGTTAAGATATTTTTTGCTCTCATTTTTTTTTTAAATGATATTTATTTAATATAATTTAATGGTTAACCTTTTTTATATTTAATTTAATTTATTTTTAATAACGAGATAATTATTGTTTTTGTTGTTAGTACTGAAGATAATTTTTGTCTTTAAAAGTGTATAATAATAAATCCACAAATAATTAAATTTTATATAACTTATTTGACCCTCGAATATATGTCACGTTAACTGTTGAGCATGATATCCCTTAAATGTCTTTTCCGGCAATATCGGTTTCCAGCGATCAATACTAGTTATGAAGTACCTAATGGCATCGGATGTTGAAGAAATACATCAGTTTTGAGGTATACCGCTATCTTTTGAAAACAAAAGTGAACTAAATTCCCTATTCAATATCTTTATCTGTTGATTGTTTCCTCATTATTGGCCAGCAATTGTAGGAGTGGATTCCGACATCCGATACCGTTTATATGAAGAGTTTTTTATTATTTGTCTTTATTTAAATAAAAAAAAGTTTATTTAATACATATAATTATAATTTTCATGATAAAATGTATACATTATTGGTGTAATATTAATTCAATGTCAAGATGAAAATAAAATATAAAAAATCGAAGTTACATAATAAGCACATATTGTGACAATACAAGAAAAAATATAGGTAATGGGTATTCACTATTACATTGGAATTTATTTTAAGAAAAGAAAAATTAAAGTGAAGTATTAAGTTGCTAACTGCCTGTGATACTGATTGAAGTGCGGCAAACAGAATCCGGGCATACCATCACAGCCCTCACTTTACCGCACTAGATGATAAGGAAATATTTTTAATATTGGTTAGGAGGATATTATGGTCAACTGAGTGCAATGCTTTAGAGAAATCAAGAAGGATCAGGATGGTGAGTTTCTGTTGGTCTATGGCTGTGAGGAGATCTTCAGAGATTTTAATGAGGACGGAATGAGCGGAGTAGTCTAAAACCAGACTGGAAGGAACAAAAAAGAAACCGGGTGTGATTTTTCCAACTTTGGCAAGTACTGCTGCAATATTATCTTTCATACTTCTACTTGTAGTAAAATTATATTGCCTTGCTACATTTGACTTTGCTGAACTCTCACAGAAATTACAGATCCATTTATTCTTTTTCGATAACGTGGCTTCATTTTTGTTTATTTCTACGCATTTTCTATGATGCCAAATTTTGTAAACATAATACGTGAGAGCGATCTTGTCCTCTCTGGCAATAGCCACTTGAGAAATAGGACACACTGCCATTATTATTTTGTGTTTATTAGAAGTCTTGAATGACTAAGTATTAGTAAAGGCAGTGGTAAGCGATATATAACAGCAACAATTTTGGTGATATAGATATTGAAGAGAATACATTTAGACATTTAGAGAAGTTTAAAAATTTAGGGTCTACAATAATTAGATGAAACTAAATTGACGAAGAAATTTAGACTAGATTGAAGGCAGGAAATGCTTCTTATTTTTCTGCAGTGAAACTACTTAGCTCTTATCAGACTTAATTGCAATCCTTCTTTCCTATTGATTGCTGATTCTAATGTTAGAACCATAATATTAATATATATATATATATATATATATATATATATATATATATATATATATATATATATATATTCAGTGTGTCCAGTGCTCTCGCCATGAGCATAAACATAAACATAAACATCCACAATTATTTCCATCTTATGTTAGGTGGTGCTAGAAATAATTTGGAACTTAAACTGATACTAAATTACAAAGTGATCATCGGTGAACCGTTCTACTCTCACTGAATAAGTAATCGGAGAATAGTCTTCAATATAAAAAACATAGTGGAACGAGAAGTATTTACATTACACGTCTATAAACGGAGAGTTGACATGTTGCGTAGTAGTGGGGAGCACATGCACAAAAATTAGTTTGACTGACTTGTCTTATATACTAGGGAGGTTATGTCCATCGTCTTCAGAAATCTCACGATATTCTTTATTTTCCCTTTTTTCTTGAATATTTCTCTAAAAAACAAATAAAAATGATCAATTGCCTGTTATGTAAGAAGATCGTGTCAAGGGAAGGTAAAAAAACGTTGATTTGTTCCACTCCCACCTGCCAAGCAATTTATCACGGGAAATGTTTAAATGTAGAAATAAAAGACATTGAGAAACCCTCATAAAAAGAAATGACTTGGAAATGCACCAATTGTGACAAGGCCCAAAAAACTAGTTCGTCTACCGCAAGAGGCACAACCTTGCAGCATACCACTGGGGATGCTGCATTGCAGTTGCTGCTCTCTGCAATCCAAGAGCTTACAACGGAGGTTAAGAGCCTGAGAAGATCTGTTGAAGCTCATGCCTTTGACCTTAAGGATTTAAAATCATCATTGGAAACCCAGGCATCTATCACTTTCCCAAATTTGAAGCAATTAAAAACTATAGTCTCTTCTGGAAGCTCAAAACTCGAAAATAGATGGCTTGATATTGGAGAATTCGACTCTAAAAACACGAGTGTCAGAGCTCGAAATAGAACTAAACAGATCCGAGCAACAGCACCTGGTTAAAACCACAGAGATCAGAGGAATTCCGGTGGGACCTGGTGAAACTCCAATGGGCCTGGTAGTGAGTGTAGGTGCAGCGCTAGGGCTAAGCCTAAGGGTGGAAGATGTGGACAGCGTAGAGAGGATCAGAACTCAGCAAGATAACAGTCCCGGTCCACTATTGGTCAGATTTGTCTCACAAACGCTAAGAGATGAGCTGATGCATAAACGTAAAGTGGTAAGAGATTTATCTACTCGTCACATGGGCTGGCAGGATGACCTTGACTAACAGGCACCTGTACTGGCTAGCCAGACAAAGGAAGGTGAACCGATGGTCAGCCCGTAGTTGTTAATTCACCTTCTGACCTTGACATCTTCGCTTGACTTCTTTGCTCTAGTTCCTGCAACCCACCACCTCGTTTTCTAGCTACTTTCTTCTGTTTACTTAACTTCTATAACTTTAATATTTTCTTTCAATTTTGTTTATGTGTATATTGCAGCCAATTTTATTATTACTTTTAATAGTATTATTGCTCATTTTTCACCAGAGTATATTTTGGTTCTACTGTGTTTCTTATCTCCATTGATTATAGAATACTATCTGGATTATTTCTTCTACCTATTTTTTCTAGTTACTACTTTTCAATAGTTTTGTTATTAACGTTTCAGCATCTACAGTGTATCTCGGATCAATCCAACCTAATTATTTCCTCATCTTTCGCCCCTATACCGCCCAGTCTACCATCTCTTATGACTAATGTCCTATTAACCTGTCATGTCAACTCACAGTCACTTTTAGCCCAAATAGATGAATTCCATGATTTCTTCCTCCACAACTTTTAACACCTAATTGCTGTCTCTAAAACTTGGCAGAAACCCACAATCACATCCTCTCAAGTTTCACTCCCTAACCATACCCTACTCCATGATAGCCTGAAATCCAAAACCCTTTCTTTGTCACCTCTCTCCGCCTCCCCACATAGCGAATATCTTTTTGCTGAAATTTCCACATCCTCATATCTGTTACTCATTGGTGTTATCAAACGACCTCCTAGATACCCTTTGATGAAACACTCGAGACCATCCTCTACGAACGAACTGAGCCCTTCCTACTCTAATATTGTTCTTTCCGGAGACTTCAATACCAACCCATTATTTCCTCTGACCAAGCCTATTTATCAAACCTCCTCTGCTCTCTTAATCTGTATATAGTCCCGTACAACCCTACCCATCACACCCAATACTCAGACTCTTGGCTCGATCTTTGCATTATTGACTCTCCTGATAAACTCCTCGCCTCATCACAGCACCCGGCACCCGGCTCCTTTTTTGTTTGCTCATGATCTCATACAGGTCTTCTATAACCTTCCTGTTCATCTATTCTGTCCCCGATCTATATCTTTTAGAAGTCTTAATCTCCTATCATCCGAAACTATGATGCTCAATCTTGACACAATCCAATGGGACTCCATATAACTGCACATTATCCTAGACTGTCACGCTCCTCTTAAAGTCAGGACAATCAAGTACCCACCAGCCCCTTGGTTGGCGCCTGCGATAAAGAATTGAATCAAACGAAGAGACGCAGCAAGACGAAGGTTTAAGCGTGCTCGACTCCCCGAAGACTACACAAATTTCAAGCTGCTTCGAAACAGTACGTGATACACCGTGCCAAATCCACTAAAACCAACAATCCTTATCTAGCATTTCAAACTCCAAAGCCATGTGGGCAATCCTCCATAAATTATCCTTAGGTAAATCCACCCAAACCCAGACTACCTCTATTTCAGCTGACATACTCAACACTCATTTTGTCTCCTGTTCATCCTATCCCTCTATCCGAGCACCAGCTCCACCCCTCATATATCCCCCCTTTAATCCCAATAAATTTTCTTTTCGCATATTACCCCTGACAACCTCCTTAAATCCATTTGTAAATGCCAAACCAAAGATTTCGGAACAGATAATATCCCAGTTAAATTAATTAAATCCTCACTTCCATCCATTTTCCCAATCCTTTATCATATCTATAATTGTTCACTACAAAGTTCCACTTTTCCCAGCACCTGGAAAACCGCCCTTGTTTTTCCACTGAACAAAATCTCTAATCCCACACCTCCTTATGATTTACGTCCAATTTCCCTAGGAAGCGTTTCAAAAGAATGTGAAACCTGGAAGACATTTCATTCAAGATCCTTTGAAACCATATCCAATATTCCTTGCACCATGCTAAGGCAAAATTCTCTTCCACAACAAAAAATACTATTATATAATATAGTATAATATATATTGACCACACCCACGACTAACTTCTTCTGAAACTGAATTATTGTTCATTATATTGCTTAGTATAAATATTGACTTGATAATTATTAATTTGTCGATATTAAATTTGCATACTACAAAAATTAATTGATACTACATTTGATTAATGAGTAAACTTGAAGATCGTTTCAGTATCAACCAGTGGGTAGTAACGTTAATTTTAGAAAACCTATACTTTATAGCAACTTCAGTGCCTTATTTAGATCCAGTCAATCCTGGGGCTCCAATCTAAAGGATTCCTGTCGATTGTAAGAAATTATAAAAAATTAAAACCATTTAATATATATTAACTCTGACCCACTAAATAAAGCTTCTGAATTAGAGAGATGCTGAATGAAATACAATTCACCTACAAAACAATAAAATGATCTTCACAAGTTTCATTTTAATTATTTATTTTCTTATTTGGAGTAAAGGGGTTCAGAATGCTCATTATGACTGCTTAGGGGTGCCAAATGTCCAACAAAAATCCAGCATTGATATAATTAAAGATGCGTTTAGACATTCCACAAACATATAATGTGTGAAATATAATTACCTAACTTATCTAATAGCGACATTAGTACTAAATCCAATTTTTTTTAGTTTCTCTTGTTACCGAACAGCAGATGAAACACATAAAAAACAAACAAAAACACTAGCATAAGGAAAACACCAATAAAATATTTTTGTTTCCATTAGTTCGTGAAATGTCTAAACGCACCTTAAGATTTACACTGATTTATAAAGTTTTTCTTGCTGAGTATGCCAGAAATGGCGAATTAAGAGGTCATAATAAATGTTATACTTTAATAATTACAGATATACTTAATTTGCAGTTAATTTTCTTAAATAAATTATCTATAAGAGAGATGTATGACTAGTCAACACATCTGCCACTAGTTAAATGAAAATAAACATTAACCAAACAATAGTAATAAATCTACATTAAAAAATTCATAATACAGAGCTATTACAAAAATGATTTTATATTATTCAATTATGTAATGTCAAATGAGAATCGTAAAAAAAAAAAAATTAACAATTACTATCTATGGGATGATTTATACATATAATAACAGGCACTGATAAGAAGTATGATATTTGTCATGGACTTGAAAGTACCACAAAACTTATAAATATAGCATGAAACAAACAGTATATGTTATCTTGAAAGAACAAGAATGCTAACAAGAAAACATTAATGAAATTACAATTAAATAATAGACATTTTAGGTACGCACAGACTAAACCATTGTTTTTTTATATTTATTTCAAATCATTATCATCTAAATCAATATAACTATCAATAGAAATTTAAATAACTAAGTAATAAACAAATTTTAGCATATAATGCAAATTTATCTTTTGGCTTAAGGCCGTCTGAACAATTAATTTAAATTAAAGCAAGAGTAAAAACTTAATGGAAGACAAACAAATAAACAATCGCAAATTATAATAGACATGACACAAAACAAACAAAGATTAAGAAACTTCAAGGAAAAACACAACAAAAACTTACTTTTGGCAGCATTTAACAAATCTTTTACTTCTTTAACTAAACGTTTTATTTGCAGACTAGTCCTTTCCAATTCTTTTTCATGGGCATGTAAGTTTTCTCTGAAGTAAGGACTGTCACTTATACAATCAGTGAATTCCAGTGGCTGCAGTCTTAGACCCATATTGTCTTAGAGGTGATAGATAAAGGAATAATGTGCAATCAAACCATTTTTTAAAAGCAAAACCAAGAAGGGAACTAACCTACTTTCGGCATTAGAGAAATAAACCAATTTATCGCGGGGTGTTAGGGTACACTATCAGTCAGGTGACGAATTGTCAAAGCTACATAAACCAAAGAGGTATATCATGTATTACCCTCTGGTTCATATTTGGTAACTTTATTTTATTTGTATACTTTTACTCTTCCGCCAGTTACGTAACGTGATCCAATACTTTCCAATACGTAGTCAAAAACTGAATCCACTTCGCTTTCTTTAAAAACTGGTACAGTTAGGTGATTGCTTAAGTTTAGATCTTAATACATATATACGTACTTAGGGGTAAAGCCCTATAGTGGTTGAGGAGAAGATGATATTATCATAAGACGGAATTTTGAAAAGAACCTAATGATTCTGCACGGAAGTAAATGATGAAGGTCCATCTCCATATCTTATTAAATCATCTGGTTTAACCATGACGTTTGTGTTCTATTAAGGGTCCCTTACACGCTCAATATTATTGAGTCAATATCGAGTTTCATCGATATATTGACCGTGTAAGGGCTACATTGGCATCAATTATATTGACGTCAATCAAACTAATTGATATAATATATTTTTTTTATTGAAGCTCCTTCAATATTAATGAAACAGTGTCAATGAAATTGTACGTGTTAAGACTATATTGAGATTTAGGGTTCTTGAGGACCTCTGGGTGATATCGAATTTCCTGTGCTCCTCCTGACAATATGTTTGAGTAGGGAGGAGTGATACTTTTTTTTCGGAGAGGGTTAACGCCCCATCAGAATTTAAAAAATAAATAAAATGGCAATATGAGTGGGTAGGTGGGTGATACTTTTGATACAAGATTTGATTAAAAAAAATTGTATTAATAAATTTTGTATTAATAATAAATAATTAGGAAACAAGAACCAATTTAAAACAAGAAACGTTTTAATGTCTAAGAACAAAACAAACATTACAAAGAAAACTTTTTTTATTAATGCTAAAGCCAAGACAATTAAAGTAATAGGAGTTTCATTATTATTCATTTCCACAAAAAAAGAAAGATTACCTCTGTTTAGACAACTTTTTATTTTATTTAAAGAAAGGCAAATAATTCTAATGAGTTCTACTTAGGCAACATTTGACATAATTTTGCAGTGGGCTGTATTTTTATTGAATTGGTAGATTATGTGTTTTATGAAAAGTAACTAATTCCTTTGTGCTGGCATATAAAAATATTACGTGGCCTTTGAAGGGCGTCCGGTCTAGTCTTAGGTCCTTTCAATTCAGGCGCTTGGCAAAAAGTGGCTGAAAGATCTGCTCACTGTAGACTTCTAGATTCTTATCAGATCTGTTTTACAACCCATCGCTAGGCGGCGTTCAGGTGCAAATTAGAAGTACACAAAACATATCCTTTGCTGTGAAATATCTCATTTCATAAAATAAAAAAAAATAAAAAAAAACTCATAGATTGGTAATTACTGGGCAACGCACAAACGAAAGGAAAATTGCTTGGTTTACAATAAACAAAGTGAAATTTTTTTCGAAATACACTTTTGGAAAATATGAATACAAGTGAGCCAGATCAAAAATATGCTAGTAAATTACAATTCACTTAAAATAAAAATGGCTCCTCATTAAATGTAATATAAAAGAAAAAATATATTTACATATCAATAAAAGGTATCTCGAGAAAGGAGAGACACTAACTTGTGCACAGGTCGTACCAAAGTGGGTGTAGCAGTACTCAATCTTACCACCCTAACTACATCGTCAGGACCTGGAAGTGCCTCTATGATTCTGGTAAGCTGCCACTCCTGCAGTGGAAAATCTGTTTCACGTAGGATAACAAGTGCTCCTTCTTTCAAAATGTTTCTGTCAGTATACTAGTTGCGAGGCACCAAACTGTGGAGGTACTCGTTATACTATCTCTTCCGAAAATGGTAAAGAGTCTTAGAAACCGTCTTCCAACGGCTTGTCAAAGGAAAGAGAGGTGCGTCAGAACAGGTTCTGGTTTGGCTAGGAGAGGTTGACATATTAGTAAGTTCCTCGGGGTGAGGTAATCGATGTTATCCGAAGGCTGACTGCTAATATTACAGATAGGACGGGAATTGAGAACGGCTTCCACTCGTACCACTAGAGTATAAAACTCCTTATATGTTAACGCATCCTAGAGAACGCCTGAAGTTGCCTCTTAGCAGATTTAATATTAATAGCTGCCTCCCAAATACCACCGAAATGAGGTTCGCTCTGACCCTTAATGAATTGATAAAGCTCCTTCAACTTCTTGAATGATCCAACGAAATTTGTTCTACAGTCACTATAAATATGCGAAGGCTATATCACTATAAAAATTCTGTCTAATGTGGCAACAAATGAAGGAGTGAATAAGTCCGTTACAAGTTATAGATGGATGACCTTGGTAGACATGCATACGAAGAGAACTAACCAACATTTTGAGTTAGGAGCATTGCGCTTACTGAAAATTTTCACAACGAAGGGGCCGCCATAGTCTATTTAAACTCACTGAAAGGATCGATCCTTTTTCGCCCTGATAGACAGTAAATCACTTATTTTTGGATCCTGTGACTTGGCATTATTTTTGTGGTATGTAACGCATTTATAAATTCGGCTTCTAATGTGTCCTCTCAGAGAAGGGATCCAAAATTTGCGATGAATGAGCGGCTGGACCAACATGGGTCCAACATGCAAGGAATATAATTGGTAATGGTCATTCTATAGGACTACTAAATGTGAATCTTTAAGTATCAGCAGCGGGTGCTAACTTTTCTCAGCAATTGTAGAATACTTTAATCTACCTCATACACTGAGAGCTCCGTCCTTATCAAAAAATGGTGTGAGCCTGTTTAAGGAACCCTTAGATGGTTTACCACTGTTAAGACAATTAATTAAGTCAGTGAAGTATTTCCTCTGAATGAGTTTGATTTAAATCATTAATGAATCCTTAAGCTTGTCAGCAGTTAAGATTCCTGCTACCAAAATACCGTGCTTCCGATTTTGGCAATGTTTAATAAATATCAAAACAAAAGCAAAAACACTTTGCAACTTTAAAAGGCTCGAATACTTTTCCAGATAAATCAATAAATCATTAGGTTTTTCAGCCACTATCAGAAATATTGTTTTTACTTCAGGCAGAATGGATGCAGGTTCAATATGGTAAATAGGCATGTCAGAAAGAAGTAACGTAATAAATATCGGGCCGTTCCAATAAAGATCATGAGAAACTATCTGGTGTGATGTGAGGCCTCTTGATGAACACTTCGCTGGATTCTGTTTTGTAGGAATATAGTGCCAACAACTGGGTTCTGTTAACATAAATCTTAAGTTCATGAGGAATAGATTAGGCTTGAAAATTCCGCTATTGACAAAAAGGGATATCAACGGTGCCATAGACAAACTTACAGCATCAATAACAGCCATTATTAATAAAAACACCTGCACCAGTAAAGTCCATCCATAACAAACTAACTTGCCACAGCATATTCGTATCTTATTAAGGGAAAAATGCAGAGCAAGATCGAAGTGGTATGGAACTAGATATCCAACAGACAAAACACATAACACCCAACTGACTAACAAACTAAAATCAGAAATTAAACTAGGGACAAATCACTATGGACTACCACTAAGAAGCTCCTACAATTTAAAGACTACGATCATCCACTACTAACCTAACAACAAACCTGGTCCAAATCTGACGAAGAAAAGTCCCAAATATTGGCTCACCACCTCTTCAAAATCTTCAATCCACATTCTGGTATCCTTAATCCTAATCACCTTGAATGTTTTGAAGCAGAACTGGATATTCCACTCCAAATGACTTTTCCACCCAATGCATGCCATTCTTTAGAAATATCCAATATCATTAACAGATTACCTTCCCGCAAAGCTATTGGACACAACCTCATTACTTCCCAGATCCTAAAATTGCTTCCTTGGAAATCCATTCTATTCCTTACTCATATATATAATTCAGTACTACGTACCACATATTTTTCTGACCCTTGGAAACTGTCCATTGTCAAAATGATGTATAAACCTAAAAAGCCACCAGAATAGCTATCCTCTTACCGTCCCATCTCTCTTTTCCCCATCTTGGGCAAAATCCTAGAAAACCCATCTTAAAACGCCTATATCCCATCCTTGATTCTAAGCATATTATCCCAGATCACCAATTTGGATTCTGCACATCTCATTCTACTATCCAGTAATGTCATCGTGTGGTAGACGGATTATCGTCTGCGTTGGAGGGCAGAATGTACTGCACGGGAGTCTTTCTCGACGTTGAACAGGCTTTTGATAGAGTCTCGCATCATGAATTGATGTACAAACTGCGGAAATCCCTACCACCTACATATCTCCTCATTATCTGTTCCTACCTTATTGATAGATACTTTAAAGTAAATCACAACAATACCTATTCATCCCTTTACTCTCAGTCTGCTGGTGTTCCTCGAGGTAGTATCCTAGGTCCTATCCATAATACAGTTTATACGGCTTACATCCCGACCCATCTCAACACTATCACGACATATGCTGATGACACGTTATCAGTTAATAACGATCCAGCAATTACATCACAAACTCTTCAATCACATATTACAAACCTTGAAGAATGGTGTCAAAACTGAAGAATTAAAATAAATTCCTATAAATCCCCTAAAATTATTTTAATTCCTCGTCGTAAACCTATAACTGCCTGTCCTACAGTATATATTACAAAAGACTTATATTCATGACTATAATAAGGCCATTAGGAAAAACCGGAAGCGAAACAACAAATCTACCCTGGAGATCACGAGTGTATGTATGATTTAGGCGATCTTCACAAAATGCCTTTTCCGGATTTGGTGGAATTGAAACTGTGACTTCGCTTTGATTTCTTCAGTAAGGGAAGGCTGGTCTGCGTGAAAAGAGTTCGTACTGAAGGTGCTGTGCTTTCTAAGAGGGTGTCCCCAAATAATACCCATCCTAATGAGGTATAAATAGCTTTCGGTTGACCCTTTAGAAATAAAACAGGGTCCCTTAGAACTTCTCCGTACATCTCAGCTTCCAGAAGTAGATCAACTTTACCCGGCGTATGGAATTGATTGTCCACAAGTTCAAACGAATCAAATCTATTCTGTACTTCTCAGGACACGGCAAAACAAGGAAAACTTCCACTGATGCGAGGCAATACTCTGGCTGTAAATTCATATATATTGTGTTCCTCATCGAACCTAACGTCACTCTAATCTCAGCTGAATATGACGAGATAGTGGCATTACCTACTCCAGACACCATAAGAGGACTAACCCGGGAACGGAGACTTGGCTTTTTAAAAAGATTGTGGTAACTAAATTAATTTGGGAACGTGGATCTACCACCATTCTACGTGGATACCACTCACCAGCACTTGAACAAATCCAACCCAAGGCAGTACCCAGAAGTACCTGAGAATTCGTGGTAGCATGACACAAAACTGCCCGAGAATTGCCCGCTGTGTTTGTTACTTTAAACTGATAGGGCTCAGTCTTAGCGCCCTTATGTATCATAGCATGGCGACTCTTTTTGCCACAAACGTGGTAACAATCTTTACTTTAGCATTTAGGCAGCGATGAGGTCCCGTACATGAAAAGGACAAACCAGACTTCTTTAGTAGATCATAACGACCATTAACATCTGCATCCAGAAACTGATGGCAGTTTATAATTTTGGAGCTCGATTTACATACTGGGCATTCTAACTTAGATTTCTGATTTTCCTATCTATTGCTGGTTAAAAATGTTTTTCGTTGAACTTTAGGCTGTGAAATCTTGGAAAGCTTGGAACACATTTCTGCGACTCAGAATTGTAACCTAACGAATTTGCAAAATTCTTCAAATGTAGGAACTGTCTCTTCGTCAACGCTAGTCTCAAACATTCTTCCTGTATTATTTCCACAATGTTCAATCTGAGATGCAGTCAAACAAAATAAGCAAGGTTATCGAGTTTAAGATTTTTTAAGGCATTATAATTATCCTCAAATTTGTCCAAAAAATTTCGAAAGTTGGTAAAATTATCGACTGAAAATTATTTAAACCGTATAATTTTGATAAGATGTTAGGCCGCAATGAACCTTTTATTACTATAACGTTTATCCAATTTATCATATGCCAAATTATAATTTTCTGCATTAAACTCAATATAAGAAATGACCTGCGAATCGGATGAACTAAAAGAGACTTGAGATAAGAAAATTTGACTATATCCGTGTAATTTTGATTTTGAATTGAGGGATCAAATAACAATTTAAACGAAGGAAATTGTTCGTATTGTCTAGAAAATTGAGGAATCTGTAGCTTTGGCAATGTTCTACTGGTTCAGACATGCTGGGTTAAGAAGTGGGAGCTATTGCATGCTCAGTTTTATTTAATCTATCGTGAGCATTGTTATCTCATAATAAAGCTCCTCTCCTGCTTAAGAAGGTGCTGCCACCACAATCCTATGCTCTTTTTCTAACGATTCATTTAGTAAAGAAATGTAGTTCAATACTGCTTCAAATTCCTCCACGTATGTATTCTTTCTGAAGCCCTAGCCATAAAAATTACCTTTCTAGCAGGGAGATCATTAATCAAATCTAATGTGGTTTGAATTCTAAGAAATAGCCTTTCTTTTTTATCATTAACAGCCTTAAGTCCCTCTAAAACCTTAGCCGGCGCTATCTTCAAAATGTTTTTTTTCTTTTAACTTTTATTACAATATTTACAGCTGTATTCGTATGAATACATCAAGTAAATGTGTACAGAGAAATATTATCACATGAAACACGCTTGTCGAGAAACTACCCACTGGTAGCACTCTAATAATTTGTCTACATGAGAAGATCACGAGGCCATCTTCTTTTCAGACGCCTCGGAGGGTTATCAGGAATCGAAGAGGAAGCAAGGTTAGAAACAAGAGGATTCGGATGGTTATGAAGTTTATTATGGAAGGATAGGTATCTGGATTTGGCCAAATCGGAAAGATATGGAACATTGAGGTCTTTATGGATTATTTTATTAGTGACAAAGTAAGGAGAATTGAGGATTTTACGAAGGATTTTGGATTGTAAGGATTGGATACGAGAAGAATTCGATGGTTTAGTGGAGCCCCATAGCTCAACTTAGTAAGTCCAAATAGGTCTTATTATAGCCAAGTATATGAGTCTTTTGTAATTAATGGGAAGTTTAGAGCGTTTGTCTAGTAAGTGTTGGAGTAGTCGGAAACTTCGAGCGGTTTCTTGTCGTTTCAGTCTGGTATGAGGATCCCAAGTTAGACGTTTGTCCAAGTGAAGTCCAAGGTATCGGATTTGTTCAACAGGGATAAGTGGGGTATTATTAAAGGATACTGTGGGACATGAGGTCATAGGTTTACGTCGAAGGGTAAAGGTGATTTGATGGGATTTATTAGAATTTATTTTAATCCTCCAGTTTTGATACCATTCTTCAAGGCTTGTGATATGTGATTGAAGAGTTTGGGATGCAATGGTTGGGTCATTATTAACGGATAGGACACATGTATCATCGGCATACGTGGTAATAACAGTGTTAGGATGGGTTGGGATATCAGCTGTATAAACTGTGTAAAGGATAGAACCAAGGATACTACCTTGAGGAACTCCGGCAGATTGAGAAAAGAGAGATGAATAGGTATTATTGTGATTTACTTTGAAGTGCCTATCAGTAAGATAGGAAATGATGATAAGAAAATATGTAGGGGGAAGGAATTTACGGAGTTTGTAAAGCAATCCCGGATGCCAGACTCGATCAAACGCCTGTTCAACGTCGAGAAAAACTCCAGTGCAATTCAAAATGTTAAAAAAAAAATTGATTGCTGAAGGCAATACCAGTTTTCTTTAAAATAAATACAAAGTTCAGCAAATCAGGCCAAAACAAGCAAGGATTAACGAAAAGATTAACGAAAAGATCAACGAAATCACCTAATTCCACCAAGTCACTATGGGTTCTTTCCTGAAACTTCCTAGAATCTTATCTGTAATTTATCAAGAAGAAACGATATAAGATATATATAAAAAAACGAACCAATAAGCAGAATACGAATTTCAACCAGGAAGCAGACGATCTTTACAAAAACCCACATGACCTACTAGGCAATTTTTCTTCTTCACGTACGGCAAAACATCGCTAATGTGGCAAAAGAATAAATAATCGTGTCCGGTTGACCAAAATTGTTTAGGCAACTTTCTACTTTAATAGAAAAAAAGGAAAATAACTCTAATGATTTAAACTTAGGCAACATTCGACATCATTTGGCAATGGACTGAATTCTTGTTGAATTGGTACATAAAAATCTTAGTTGACCTCTGAAGGGCGTCCTCCAGTCCAGTCTTAGATCCTCTCAATTCAAGTGCTTGGCCAAAAGTGGCCGAAACCTGCTCTCTGAGTGAGCGAACCTGGTAGTTTTACTGACCTTGACCTTGGTCTATAATAATGGACTCTAAGAATGTTACGAACCAAAACGATATGACTTAACACAAGCCAAAGAGGTAACCTAACAACAAAAACAAACTCTATTAGAATTAGCAGGAAATTTTGTCTTGTTTATTTGAAAACTATTATTATATACTTAAATTGAAAAATTGTTTTGTTATCACTTCCTTTTCGAAAAAAAAACATGATTTACTTTGAAAAACATAAATTTGAATTTCCTGATTTTTTATGGAAAAATTTAAATCATTGAACCTTTTTAAATATTCCCTTTGCTTATGGAATACCCTGTGTTAGTAATTAATTCTTTTCAAAACTTAGTTGAGAGTAATATTCTAATAATCCATAATTAAATAGGAAAATTTATTTTATATAGGAATAAAACTACCAAAAAATTGTTGTTTTAGTTGGGTTATAATTAGTAAAAGATGATCTTGGGAAAGATACTATAATAAGTATCAGTAGAAAAAGGCTTTTTTAGTCTCGATATATAATTACTTTATTTCAAAATTATTCAAATTTTCGGGAATCTTTTTAAATTTTCGTCTGAAATATTTTTATATATGTTTTTCTGGTGAAAATTTAAATTATATGAAGAATCAGATTATCTCTGAAGCTGCGAAAATTTGGATAAATTTGAAATAAAGTAATTATTTATCGAAACTGAAAAGGCCTTTGTCTATTGTTATAATTAGTTTAAATTTAAAGTAAAATATAACGTTTTCAGTTTTATTTTTAGGAAATAAAAAACCTCTCAAAAATAGTTTAAATTGTAACACCAACAAAAATTATTACAATACGATTTTTAATTCGTTGTCAAATAAATTAGTGTTATTCCAGACACAAACAGAGAATAAGTTTTAGACTATAACAATTAAAATTTAGTCATGATATGATTTTCCCCCCAAAGAAAATTAATTCATAAACTCAATCTCTGGCGAGAAGTTTTGCTTTAGAAACCTTCGATGCTCGTAAACTGTAAGATTAAATTGGTAGTCAAGAACGACTTTGAAAAGCTTAATTAAAAGAAATACACCGACAGATATTTCAAAGTTGAGAATTGAAACTTCGGAAATACTTGGAGTCTTTCAAGCAGGAGCTGCAAATGTATGGAGTGTTGTTCTTCGGGTGTTGAAGCTACTATCTAATCATCAAGGAAAGAGAAAGTAAAATCGACGTTATGTAATTTTTGATGAAGCCACTTTTGAAATGATTTTTGGCAACATCATCGGTATGAAAACGGACATGGCGGAACGTTCTGACTAAATCTATCTTAGTAAATACTGTCTTAACAGCTAACTTACAAAAATAAATCTTACATTTCTGGAATTGGTAGCGGAACGGAATTGGGTAATATCGCCTTTTAATCCCCACATGTACTCCAGATTTCATTATTTTTGCGAACAAGGTAGAGCGCATTCGACCAACAGTTTTTAGATGGTTTGCAAATTCTTAGGTTTGTTATGCGTCGAAATTCCACTTTTCTTATTAGAATTTTCAAAATGCCTTTAAATTATTTATTCAACACAATTATAAAATGTATGTATTTGATTATTCATACAGCGGAAAAGTTCCTTTGCCATTTAATAATATTCAAAATTTTATATTTCCAATGTCTCAATTTTAAGTTTAGGATTGTTTTTTGTAATCATATAATTGTTCTGTTTTAACTAATTTTTTTTTTCGTTCTCTTAGCTCTTTGGATGGAACCTCTTGTGTTTATACTCAGTAAGTGACATTTAGTTAAAAATTTAGGGTTTAGGTATGATTTTAAAGAAATGTGTCTACTTTTCCTATACCAACAATCATCTTTTCATTGATGCCGTATTATAAAAAAAAGAAAAAAAAATTGCGATGAACATGGTCGCAAAGTTTGCTGTATTTTGCAAACAGATTTTTACTGTTGTATATTATTTAATTATGAAAGAAGATTTGTTATTTATGACCAAATCTTGAATACGTTATGACTTATGATGCAGGTTGTGAATTTTCCATTAAAAGGTAACTTGTTTCTAAAAGCTTTAGTTTATTCAACCTTTTCCCCTCCAAAAAATTCCTTTTATATTTAAATAATTTTTTTTTGTTTTTGTTTTGAAGGTGATTTTCGGTTTAGTAAAATGTGTAAAATCGAGGTTTATTATTTAAAGCATTTATTTCAGAATATGTTTATCTTTTTGTTAATTTATTTTGTAAAATCCTACCAGTCCGTAGTAGTTATCTATCATTTAATACTTTCTTTCTGTTCATCATACTATTGGTTGCAGTCAGGTACCAACAGCTGTTAGTTTATATAAGTATCCTTATTTGCTTTTGTTTTCTTATTAATTTTAGTTTTAAAATTCTTCCCCATAATAGTTAGATGTAGGTGTAGCTCCCTTCGTAGTTAGCAGTATTAATGTTCAGGTTATAACTTTAATTTTTAAATGTATTTAATTAATTAATTAGAAAGTAATTAATTTTATCAAGTCACCAAACCTAAATGTCATAACTAATTCTTATATTTTTTAAACCCTTTTATGTTGTTAGTATTGAAACGCGTTTTGTCACACTAAACATTTTTTGAATATCTATCTTGGTAAGGACTTATGTTGAAGCTAAAACATGCTTATGTTCATTGAGTTTTAACATAACTTACTGTTTTTTTTTTTTATTTGAAACATATATTTGATGTCTATGCGTTAAAACTTTGGCTTAGCCTATGATACCCAATTTTATTTAAAGTCGCATTCTGTAATGTCAGAATTCACGTGTATATAGTATGAATAAACCTAATTAGTTTATTTGAGTGAGTAGTTAAATAATCGATTTACCATTATTCTTTCCCTTTTTAGTTTTATAGTTTGGTGTTTTTTGTAATCTGTCATTTTATTGAGAATTTAAATTGATTATTGGTTCCAAACAATGTGATTCTTGATAATTTTCTTATATTTATCCCTCTAGACAGATTGTAATATTTCTCAATAAGTAAGTTAAATTATCTATTTATTCATTTACAATGAATGAAAAGTCATTGTTATTATGGCAGTATTAATATTTATTTATTTTTTGTATTAATCCTCATTAGCTAAAATGATCGAAGTTTTATTTAAATTATTATTATCAATTTACTTCTTATTGATGTGTGTTCTTGTGAAATATATATATTTTTTAATAATGTATTTGTATGAATTTTGGCAAGTTCCTAAGCTCAGCAATGAGCTCATCAATGTGACCGAATCCTACTCTAAACTGGGTGAAATATGTCATCTATGAGCTCACTGCTGAGTCTAGGAACATGTCCTATTTCCAAATTAGCATTCTTTTTGTTTTAGAGTTATTAATTGATCTCCTGTTGCCTTATTTATGCATTTAGTTAATATGAATACTGATTTGGTAATGAAAGAATGAACAGAAAAGTGCGAATAATCATCACATATTGTATAATTTCACTAAATTAATCATATAATTGTGTAATCAGGCTGTCTTGCTGAAACTTCCAGAGTTTTTAAAATGGTGTTAAATGATTACACCCAACCGTCATATTTTTTTTTATTATCTTAGGCTGTAGTTTTAGTTCTGGCTTCACTTAGACAAATGTTTGGAACTCTTAAGGTAAGACAGTATCCACCTCCTAATTCTGCTGCCTGGATGATAAACTCGCACATCGTATAATTTTAATAATTGAGCATTTAATAATTATTGGTACAAGTATTTATATATTTTGCTTTTTACGTCAAAAATCATCTAAAGCTTTGTCAATTTTTAAACTATCTTGAATTAAGACAATGTAATTATTTGCAATTTATATCTGTTGAATAATGATTATTACTGTTTCCATTTCCTGATACATTTTTTTCATGATGTGTCTATGTATGTATATATGTGTGTAATTAATTTCTTTCATTTTAGTAAAGGTTGATTGAAAAATATAATAATATAATCATTCAGATTTATATAGATTACTTTCTTCATTAATGTAGAATAATTTGATCTTAAGTTACATATTTTTAATTTCAATTGAAACTTTTTGAAGCAGCCAAAAAATTGTCTTTTTAAGTTGATTTCTGATAGAAAATCAAATTGATAAACTAATATTAAAACTTGCATGATGATTAATTGATGTGAGGATCGGCTGAAGCACTGAAATCCCAATTAGTCTGCAAAATTTTAATGTAGCTACACTTCACAGTTTTTTTTTATTTTTTATTTCTTACTTTTAAATTTATATTTCATTAGTAAAAAAGTGTAAATTAATAACATGAACTACATATCTTATCACTGTTCCTGAATATTATTTTAAAATCAAATTACTTGAAGAATATTAAAATCTATATTGATAGTGGTTTACTAACAGAAATTATTAAAATATTGTTTGATTAAGTTCTTTGATACACTTTTAATTAATGTATAAGATTTTCATCTTTTGACAATCTTAGATTTACAGTACTGGAAAATAATAATTTATTGTTGAAAAGTTGTTATTAATAAAATTGCTATAAAATTATTCCAATAAAAAAAAATATGCTATGATTGAAATCTCAGAATTTTTGTATTAAAAATGAATGTTTATTGTACTAAATACTACCAGGAGCAATACTTGATTAAAATGGTTATTAATATTTTACTGTGTTCTCAGATAAAATTGTTTATACTTCTCATAAATCATTGAACTGTCTTTGACCTCTTCAAATATAATTAAACTGAATTTAACCTCAAAATATTCTAATCATTCAGTGAATTGCTCCATTATTTTTAAAGCCTCAAAAAATATTTCAAGTATCACTTGACATTCCTGAAATAATTGTATTTATTATAACCGAGAGATAGTTAAGATATGCGAGACAGTAAATCATTCGTATATAAGTGCATATTTTTAATCCTTCAAAGGAATATGGTGGTGTTCTAAAATTTACACTAATTAGTTATGTAGAGGTAATGTTATTTGACCTTATGAGCTGTAAAAAATATAGTCACTCAGTGAGACAGCTGATATATATTCCAACCCCTCCCTCCCATTCTGCACCCCAATCCAGTTGACGACCTAGAATTGGCCATCATTAGTTTATCATCTGTCACTACTTTAATTGGTGAGTAGTGTACTAGGTGCAAATGTGTACTTCTTTGTTTATTACTCAGGCTTATCTAATGCAGAGGCTTGTGCCTTGACCTTTCAGGAATTTTAACTTAAGGCTGATTCAAAATTGTAGTCATTATTAGGGTCTTTCAGGCTTTTATCTAATCAAGTTGACTTCTCTAGAATCGGCAATCATTAGCTTATTATCTATCCCTACCTTAATTAGTAAGTGGTTGAAATTAGGGGCTTTCACACTTGTACTCAATATACTGAATAACTATTCTACTTTATAATTTATATTAAAAATATTCCTCCACAATTCTTCTTTTTTTTTTTTTCTTAACTACTAAAACTAAAACTGTCTGTTTATTAGAACTATATATTCTTGTGATGTGGAGATGATTGACCGTAATTACAATTTGAGAAGGAATTGGTTAAGGGGTGCGGTCAAGTATAATAATATACATTAAAATAACATTTTATAAGATACACCGACATTTCAACCTATGTAGTAGGTCTTCATCAGGGCTACGAAAGATACAAATCATAAATATAAATAGGTACCAAGTAAAAAACTAAAATAAATTAATTATTAGATATTAAACAAGTACAAGTTGTCTGATAAAGAAATTATAGAATTTATAAGATGACATTAGTGATGTAGTGGGAGTTAGTATATTTAGTATACAAAGTATTTTATATATATAATTAGATGGAGATGGAGCAGGCTTGTTAAGGCGGCAAAAGATCTACATGGTCTGTAATGCCAACAGAAAAAAATATATATACATATACAGGGTGTCCCGTAAGTAGAAGGAAATTTTTATAGCAGTGATAGACCTCAAGAGCTACAAAAAAAGTTCACATAAACAAAATAATTTTCAGCAGTAAAGTAGCAAATCCAAGTTTTGTGTTTTTTTAAGTGAGTCATGTTTTGTATTGAATCGAAAGCAATAACTAAAGAAATATTTAATTTGAATAACTAATAGTTGCTTCATTATGAACAAGATGAAATTAAATTTAAATGAACATTGAGTTTATCATTGTTAAAACCATTTACAGATGACTTTTGAGCTGTTGAACTAATCTAAGTTCTGTTTTTAAAAAAAATCATGAATTATTCGCGACTTTTTTTTTATCAACATCCAACACTATGCTACCGTTATCCCACTTTTACAAAATCAGTATTTTTCTAATTAATTTTTTTAAATAAATAATATGTGTGTTTAGGCAATTGGGTTTATTAAAATACATCCCATATCAAGGAAAAACAAGAAATAAAAGCTTTGCAACAATTAATTGTAGTAATTTTTGCTGAAAACAGGAGTACTTTTACTTGAAAGGATAAAAAATATTATTTTTTTACAAAACTTAAGCTGAATCTCAAATTTTTCCCTAGTAAACCTCAACTTAATTAATACAAACTTAAAGCTTATTAAACAAAGAAGTTTTTGTAATAGTGGGGAAACTGTAGTATAGTTGGATGATGATAAAAAAAAAAGACGAATAATTTCTGATTTTTCTAAAAACAGAACTTGCTTAGTCTAGCCGCTTAAAAGTCATAAATGGTTTTAAGAACAATAAACTATGTTCGTTTAAAGTAAATTTCATCTTGTTTACAATGCTGTCATTATTAATTACTTAAATTAAATATTTCTTTAGTTATTGCTTTTGATTCAATAAAAAACATGACTTGCTTAAAAAACCACAAACTTTAATTTGCTACTTTTCTGCTGAAAACTGGTCCATTGTTTATAGCTCTTGAGGTCTAATATCAATTCTATAAAAAAATTCCTCTATTTACGGGATATCCTGTATATATAAAGGGTGTCCCATAAGTAGAGGGAAATATTTAAAAGGTTGATAGTAGACATCAAGATCTACAAAAAGGTTTATATAAACAATTGCCCAATTTCCTGCAGAAAAGTAGGAAATTTAAGATTTGTGTTATTTTTTACTGAGACACGTTTTTTGTTGATTAGGATTTTATAACTAAAAAAAAATATTTGATTTTAGGAATTAAATGTTGCTCAATAGTAAACTAGAGAAAATTTTCTTTAAACAGCAATAGAGATTTTTATTGTTAAAACTATTCAAAGAGGACTATTGAGAGGACATTCTGAGATAAGTTCAGTTTAAAAAAAGCTATAAATTATTTGTGATTCTTTTTTTTATCACCCTTCAACAGTACTACATTTACCCCACTTTTAGAAAAACTTCCACGTTTAGTAATCCTTAAGTTCATATTAATTAAATTGAGGTTTATATGGAAAATGTTTGAGATTTACAAACACAAGTTGTGTTAAAAAATGATGTGATTGTCTATCCAGTCACCTAAAAGTACCTGTGTTTTCTGCAAAAATTACTATGATTCACTTTTGTAAAACTTTTCTTTCTTGTTTTTCCATGATATGGGATGTTATGTAATAAACATAATCTTATAAAAACGCATTTTATTTATTGAAATAAATAATTAAAAAATAATGATTTTACAAATATTTGTCATGTAAAATAATTATGTAAAACAAGAAAGAAAAGTTTTGCAACAGTTAATCATAGTAATTTTTGCTTAAAACATGGGTACTTTTAGGTGACTGAATAGGAAATCACATAATTTTAAGAATTAGCACAAGTTTTGTAAAAAAAAAAATGATATTTTTTATCCTATCAAGCAAAACTACCTTTGTTTTGAGAAAAAATGCCTACAATTCATTGTTTCAAAGCTTGAATTTCTTGTTTTTCCATGATCTGGGATATATGTTAACCCCAAGTGCCTAAAACACATTTTATTCATAAAAAATTAATTTGAAAAATACTGATTTATCCAATATTTTCTGGTGAATCGGCTATAAACTTTAATTTTCACTCATAGCTGTATTATATGAATTGATCTGTATTAATAAGTGACAACAAATGTTCCTGATCCTAATATTAACATTTTCATTAAAATAATTGAAGCAATCAGCAGGATTTTTTTTTTATTTTAAGCCTAAATTTTAGGACTAGAAAGTTTTATTTCATCTCTCACAAATACAGATCAATTCCTTTAATATAGATATATGATATATAGATAGATCTGAGTGAAAAACACAGTTTATAACCAATTATATGAAAAATCAATATTTTTCAAATTCATTTTTTTATATATAAAATGTGTGTTTAGGCAATTGATTTTCTAATAATACACTCCAGATTAGGGAATAATAAGAAATAAAAGCTTAGCAAAAATTAATTATAGTAATTTTTACTGAAAACAGGGGTACTTTTACTTAACAGGATAATAAATGTCATTTTTTTTTACAAAACTTGAGGTGAATCTCAAAATTTTTCCTAATAAACCTCAACTTAATTAATATAAACTTAAAGCTTATTGAATGAGGAAGTTTTTCTGAATGTGGGGTAAATTTAGTATTATATTTGACCGCACCCTGACCAACTCCTTCTCAAACATATATTATTGTTTTCTTATTGAAGAGTCCTGTTTTGATAATTGATATCACCTTATAAATTAATTAATTCTTTTTTTGTCAATTAAAATTTTTTTTTGGATATATAAAATGAAAAACATATAACAAGATTGTAATATTTGAAAATCAATAATGTAGAATATTTGTTTTTTTCACCAAGCATCAGTTTTGTATCTCTATATTTGTATTGTGTTTTAGACGGATTCAACCAAATGACAGTATATTTGTCCTTATATATTTTAAGTGAAGTACAGTTTATTCTTTAATGAGGTATGTATGGCTTTTGTGCAGCATGTTTTTGGTGCTGTTTCTGTTTTATTTTGTTAAGTCCTGTTTCTTCATTTTGTAGTTTTAAACATTTATTTTCATGGTTTTTTTTTTTTGCTTCAATTCCTATGGAAAGGGACTGGTATTGTTTGTTTTATTAGTTTTGGTTTAAGGTACATGTATTAAAGGCTGTTATTTAAGCTACTTAGTTATAGCTACAATGTTCTACATTAGCTGCTAAAGAATTTTATTTTTAAAACATTAAAAATATTATAGGTTTTTAATAGGATCGTTAATTATTTCCCTATTAAATAGATTCTGATTTTCTTATTGCTTAGGTATATATTTTAATACTAGTAGGCCCGTGAAATTCGCACAGCATTTGTTATCAAATGCCAAATTAATAAGAAAATAAAATAATGAAAGGTATCAAAAGATAAAGAAATCAAATGTTACTTTATCGATAAATATAATCGACAAAGAAAACAAAAATTAATTTAAATCTTCATTTTTGTTTGGAACCAACATGTTCACAAATTTCAGTAAGCTGTATCTTTGTTAAAAATAGTCCGATTTCGATGATTTTTTTTTCCTTTTGTAGGGAATTTAGTAATCTTTTATATAATCATGGGCATAACCAAGGGAAAAGTGTGTAATTTTTTAGTTATTCGCAAATAAAGTTTGTTTTCTTTCATAACTTGTTTGCCTGAATTTTCGGGGTGATTGGACTATTTTGCCCGCCTGAAGGAGAAGGAAACCTTCGAAATTGGTGGCTCAATCTTGAGATTTGGTGAAAAATTAACGATGATATGGCTTGCCGATCAAAAACACCATCGATAAATAATATAAACTCCTCCTCTCTCAATCATAGAGACCTCAAGTCGACGAAATGAGACATGTATTCAATGACAGTACCACAATTAATGTAAGGCTGTGTGGATGCGAACCCTATGCCTTGCGTTATCTCGAAAATAGTACGTTTTTGGGCTTAAAAATGCAGGATCCGATAGTTCCGGAGGAACTATCTGAGTCTTGCTGTACGCATCAAAATCTTCAAGATCCAATTTGTTCCGTATCGATCTACAGACCTACCACCGTTCCAGTATTGAAGCCTAGCAAAATGTTTGTATCGACTTTATTTATTTTAGAAAGAAAAACAAAAGTGGAGAATACGATTCGCTAACCCCCCGTGAAATCCTGAATCCAACGGTACCCCATTCATGGTATTTGAGCATGACAGGAGCTTATATTTGGTACAAAACCGATTTCGAGCCTTACTGTAATAATATATGTGGGGATAATTATTTTTCCTTTGTTTATGATTATGAATGCACAGTCAAATCATTATCTTAGAAAAGAGGATATATTTTTCATTGTTATGAGTTTTTTAGTTCAATTTATTATTATATATTTTGTCCATAAATTAAATAGATTTTAAAATATATATTGGCCTTGTTTTTCATTATAGGATAATTAGTGGATATTTCATTTGTATTTAATAAGGTAACTATAATTCAGAAAGGTTTTAATTACCTATATTTTAGGAATATTTTTTATTAAAAAATATGTATTTTTCCCTTTTTTATTATATAGGTTGTTGAAAATTTTCCTACTACTTGATATTTTGTAAACAGACTTGGACAGATATGTATTCTATAAATTTGTTTAATTTTTCTTGTTTTCATGCTGATGTATTATAATATGTGCTATTGTAATTGTTGTTTATTTGAATAAATCTAATAAAATCATGAGGGGAATTTAAAGATTTTTAAAAATATAATTACTGAGGATCACACTTGCTCAATTGGGTTAATTATGTACCTTATTTTATCTTCTTATTATTTATATTCTTACCTTATTTATTTAAAAAAATTAAACTAATAAAGTGACTGAACGAAGTAGCACTGAATTTATTGAATAAGAAAATAAGGTAATATTATTATACATTATATTGAAATAAAATGAGAAAATAAATACTAAGCCCACTGAAAAGGATTTTTTTTTAATCCAACAAGGAAAGACTGTTTACTCCTCCAATTTGAGGGAAAACTTGATTTATTTTTTAACTCCACTTAAAGTTCTCTATTTTAGGATAAACATAAAACATTGTAGCAACAGTATCATTATTGCTCAAAAAACTTAAGTGCCCATTTCAATCACTGCTAAATAACTAAACCTCTTTTATATAGCTTTAGAGGGTTCTTTTGGTCTCCCATCATTAGCCACATTCCTCCTCATTTTTTCACTTTCCTAATATCTTCATTTTACCTCCTTTCTGCAGTCAAAAAATGTTTCACTTGCTGACACACAACATTCTTAATTTGATCACTTTGATCCAAACTTTTTTATTCTTCATAACATTAGTACCCCCTATCAACTGAAAATGAATTAATGACTATAATATAAATACAGTAAGTAGAAGTATTACAAAGAATCACAAATAGAATTTTAAAAAAATACTTAGGTTTGATTCTCATGCATGAGATGTCATTATTTCCCATTTTCTGATTGTCAACAAACCTTTGACTGGTGCAAATTCATATTTAATTTTTTTTTTTTAAATATATGGTTTGCATTTCTGTAGGCCAACCCTATTTGAAGGAGCAAGTCTGGTCCCTGTTGTAAATTTAGCCAATACAAAAAATTAAACATATGAGATTTATTGGAAAGTTTTATTTATTATTTTTTTCTATTAGCTTTAAATACTAGACATTTCAGTATTTTTCTTCATCTCTTTAGATATTATTTGACATTTTCTGCATATGATAGTAGATCTTTAGTTTTTGTCTAGCATATATATGATTTAATGTCCCATCATGAAAGTTGGACCTCTTCCAAAAGCCTCCGTCTTTTTGGGATGTGTTTCTCACATTACTTGGTTTTATCTTAGTTCATTGGTATGTCTGTTTGCTTCACTTCTCTTATCAGAGTCCCAGCAAGTTTCTCCATCTTCTTGTTCACTTTGAAGAACTGATATAGTATCTGTATAACTGAGAATCTTATACATCTTATGAATCCTTCATAAGTATGACGGGTGTAATAATCTCGCAATTTATCACCCTATAACCCCTAATCTACCCTATCCTCTTAAGTATGTTTTTTTAAAAGGCTACGTTGAATAGCTTGCACCAGTACTTATAGGGCCTTCTATCAGAAATATGCATTTGAAATCGTTGAGAGATATCTTCAGTAAAATATTAAATATAAGAAAGAATTCTTATAGTTTGTTGTCATGATTGAGTGTTGTTTCTTCTTACAAAACTGCCTAATATTAATATTAATAACACGTTGAAGTTAAGTGCAGAGAAGACAATGAAAATTGTAAAAGGCTCCAATTCCCTCCTTGATACTATTTCTAATACCTTAACCCTGTTCCTGAATAATAATCCCATAAAATTCTATCCTACTATTAAAAACATTGAAATAACCTTCAATCAAAATCTTTCATGGAAAAAACAAATAATAAATGTATTATTATTACCATTGTACTGGTGTCCCACAAGTTAAGGGAAATATTTAAAGCGGTGATAATAGACCTTAAGAGCTACAAACTTTCATATAAACCATGGTCTGACTTTCCACAGAAAAGTAGAAAATTTAAGATTGTGTTTTTTAAACAAGTCACTTTTTTGTTGATTAGCTAACAATAACTCAAAAATATAGCTAATTTGATAATTAATAATTACTTCATAGTAAACCAGACAAATTTCAAGCAGAGTTTATTTTTGTTAAAACCATTTTAAGAGGACTTATAAGAGGCTCAACTAAGCTACATTCTGTGTTTCTTAAAATCATAGATTTTTTGCCATTTTTTTAATCACTTTCCAACTAGACTACAGATATGCTACATTTAGAAAAACTTCCTTGTTTAACAAGCTTTAAGTCTATATCAATTAAGTTGAGGGTTATTACTGAATATGTTCGAATTCCCCTCTAGTTAACTAAAAAAAATGATGTGATTTGATATTCTGTCACCCTTAAAGTACCTCTGATTTCAGAAAAAAATGACTACAATATATTATTATAAAGGTTTAATTTTTTTTTTTTTTTTTTTTTACATGTCTTGGGATGTATTATAAAAAACATAATTACAAAAATACACTTTTTATTCATAAATAAAAAAAGTTAATTATACCGTTTTAATGAAATTATTTATACAATATTTCTATATCTATTTTATCATAAAAAACTAATTAATATATAAGATTTATTGTTAGGAATGTCTAACTTAGATTACTGTCATTGAATATTTCTAACATGGTGTGTGTATGTGTATCTGCATTATGAGTGCGCTTGCAATTGATTTAATTTTAAACAAATAAATGTTTTTAAAAAAATTCAAGATGGTGGTTATTTAACAAGGTAGCTGGCTGAAGTTATGTAGAGGGAAATAGCATGCTCCTCATTCATCATAACCATCTACATTAAGCTCTGTCCATAAGGGTTTTCTGAAAGTTGTTTGTTTATAAATACTTTAATCAATGAATGCCAAATCTCCCTGTGTTCTTTATTTTACTGCATGTTTTTCTGCCACTCCTTAAATTCAGAATCATATTTGTTTATACCCTTCTCCTATGTTTACTTCCATTAACAAATCGTTTATTATTGGTTGTCCTTTACTCATTTCAATTTTCCAAATCTCTACAATTTTCTTAAAGATTATTTGTTCCTCATTCTCTTTCATTATAAATCTTCTGCATATGTAATATTTATTTATGGTAAAAAATAGTATATTTATGCTTTATCCACAATTTTCTGAACTTAGTTTTAAATGTATTTTTAATCTGTGCAACTGTTATTCCCAGAAAATATTAGCTTTTAAAATAAAAGTTATATTGCTTCATTTCAATACAAAGTCATCCGGTTTCTTTCCACGAGGGTGATATTGCATGCCCTCCTTCCAAGAAAATTGAGTGCTTTTCTCTTCTTAAAAACTATTAATTAAATTAAATTATAAAAATTGTACTTTAATTTTTTTCTTTGTTCCTTTTTTTGAAAGTTCAATTTGAAAATCCATATCTTCATAAAAATGTGACCCCTCAAAAATTCTGATAATGCAACTAGCACCATGCAATCCCCTTCTGGGTACCTCTGATATGAACAGATCCCATTTGCACCTAGGGTCAGAACTAGATGAAAGAAAAGGGGTAACTTTTCCTGAGGCATTATTCAGAGTTTAGAATTTAGAGGGAAGCGAATTTGAAGCAAAATTTAATTTTTTTAAACTGAATTCACTCTATGAAATAAAGTTAATGTTATGAGATAATAATATTCATTTCAAAAAATTTTACTTAAAATACTATTATAAAATTATGTATGGCTTTATAGGAAGACAATGAAATAAGGGGTACCAAAATTAATCATCCCTGTTTCCTTGACCAAGTTTTATCACTGGATGCAACTATTTACATACATACACACAGACACACACATACATATATATGTATGTATGTATGTATATATATATATATATATATATATATACACACATATATACACACATATACATATACATATATCTATATACTTATACATATATCTATATACATATACAAATATATTTACATTTTTTTTTTTTTTAATTTCAGAATATCTACAAACAATGATGAATGCTCAATAATTGAAACCGAGAGTCAAAAAAATAGAAATGTAAAACTTCATCAGCAAAGATCTTTTAGTTTACCATATTTAATCAATGATTGGGTTTGTAAGTTGTGTTTATATAGAAATACATCTTCATTTGTCTGTTGCATTTGCGGATACATGAAAATGGCCATGCCTCAGATATTTGTCAATGATGATGAGATGCAAGACAAACAAACTAATCTAAATACATTACTAGACAATAATTGTCAAGATTGCTCTGTTAATAAATCTCCAAAACGCCACAGTCTCTCAGTTTATGAAAGGGTAAAATACAAAGTGAGCAGATCATTGTCTAACGGATCAACGATTCATAAAAAATATACTGAACCCAGAAGACCTAGCAGTCTGTTAGTTGATAAAGGAAGTATTGACTTCAATATTACTGATAAAAATAAAAATTTTAATAGTGTTTCTAGGAATGACAGTGAAACGTGGTCCTGTCAGCGTTGCACTTTAGATAATTCAGTTGATTCCGAAAGGTGTGATATTTGTGAAACTCCCAAAAAAAGTTACATTCCAATTTCAGGTGCTGATGCATCAAATACTAATATGGTCATTGCTGTACCTAAATGGGAAAATCAGTTAGATATTCAAAAGAAAAAAGGAGGAAATGTCAGTTCTCATACTGATTTATGGCAGAAAACTTTGTACAAACGATGTCAATCAGAACTAATTGGAAATGAGTGGAGCAATCACGAATCTGATGCGAACAAAGTAAAGATGAGTGAATCAACTGTTATCAGAAGTTCATTTAATAATCTTAACCTACAGCTCTCTGCTAACCGAAATCCTTTCACATCATACTCCTACATTGGTATTTCAGAACCTAAAACCAAAGACATATCTTTTATGACAAATCAAGAGTCTATACAACCTGTTTCTCTTAATCTTAGTAGTACATCAAATATTAAAAATCTTTGTGAAATTTCACGTATTCAGTCTTCATTGGAACGAATGTGGACTTGTATCAAATGCTCTTATGCTTACAACCCATTATGGTGTGATACCTGTGATATATGCTACTCTGCACGTACTCCTCCATCTCTTACTAAACCAAGCCTTACAACTGTAACAAAAGATTGTTCAAATTTTGTTTCTCCAAGAAATGAGGGTAATAATGATTCTTCTATTAATATGGATGATTTAAAGGGGTTGTCTACAAGCATTGATTCTGAATGGTCTTGTAGGAAATGTACTCTTGTTAATTTAGCTTCTGATGTTGCGTGCATAGCCTGCGGGGGTTCAAAATTAAAAAGCATCTCAGTAAATCCTGATCTAACTTTAAGAAAAGGGGAATTTTGGACTTGTCTTCAATGCACATTAAAAAACCCACTGACAGCACAAAGTTGCCAGGTTTGTAAGAGCCAGAACAAATCTAGAGCATCAGACATTTCAATAAAGACAACTTCACCTCGAAGTCCCTCCCATAAACATAGTAAACCTAAGTTATTTCAAGCAGTAGGTGGTGCCATTCCTAAACAGAAATCAGTTGTTCGAAGGAATAGTGCTGGAAGTACTACTAATAGAAATTTAATAAAACCAAAAGTTGTAAGTCTATTCACAGATTATAAAATCACAGACTATCCTGTTTCATTACCTGAATTAAAATGGCACTGTGCTCACTGTACTTATGAAAATTCTATTAATGTGTCATTATGTGATATGTGTCAAAGCTCTAGAAGTAGCTCCTCCAGAATCACACACATTAATTTTATAAATCAATACACCAAAACTATTTCAAAAAGTAAACAGGAGAGTGAACTTAGTGAAGATCTACGGCAAATAGAGGAAAGAGAGGCTCTTGATGAATGGAATGAAATTATTAAGTATTGTTTAGAGGTAATATCATATTATATATTGTTTTTCTTATATTCAGATTATTGTCTGTTTAATTTACATTTTTAGTCTCTGTGTGTATTTTTTTTATTAGTGTGTATTGACTGCATATCTATACACACACACATATGCATATATATATATATATATATATATATATATATATATATATATATATATATATACTCAGTAAAGTATAATTAAAATTATATTTTAACATTATAAGGCATTTAGAGTTTGTAAGTTTAATTTACAATAGATAATTTTTTTATCACATTAAAAATTAAAAGTTTTCCTTTGGCAGTGAAGTTATGTTTATGTCATTATATATTATTGTTCAAAATAGTAAAAAAGAATTATACTTTTTTCAAATACCATATTAATGGTTTTAGGAAAATAACATACAACAGCTTTCCTCTTTTTTTATTATTTAATCTTTAATGTTCCTGGCCAATTGCCCATTGTCAAAAACATGTCAATTAATATCCTTTTAGTTCTCTTTTACATAATTTATATCCACTTCATTTCCTAATATATACCGTTTTCCTTAATTTTTTTTTCTACGTACTACCGTATTTATTTTCTTTATCCATTAGGAAATCATTAAACTAAAAGGCTAACTTGCCATTTTATTAAAATATTGTAAATAATAGAAATGATTTTTCTTCTATTATGTTAACTTAACTATTGTCAGTGTCTTAATTCTACACAGAATTTGGGTATTTCATATTTTAATTATGCATGATATACGAAGTAGTTGACCATAGTTTCCAATCTTTTAGATGAAAATGGAACTCAGTAGCTGTTTATTTAATTAATGCTTATGTTTAGGTCAATTTTGTTGGCCTTTATCAGGGCTGCGAAAAAGGTATCGATAAGGCTGCTTTCGGGTTGACACTCCTCTTCTCTCCCCCAAAATGGAAAAGAAATATTTTTTCATTAATCTTTATTTGTTTTTGTATGTTATCTTAATTATATACTTAAATAATTACAATTTATTCTCTTTTTAAATTATAGTGCATATATAGCTACTAACTGTAAGCACATGTAAAAAAATAATCAAAAATTTATCTTTGAAAGCATTAATGTTCCTATAATTACCATTTTTTTTCTTTTAAGAATCACTTAAACATCATTTCATATAGGAATATTCTTTTCTTAAATTTTCAGAGTAATTAGCGTTATTTAAATTAAAAAAAAATAAATAAAACTTAGGTTAAGATATAGATCCAATACACCCGCAGTCTACGTTACAAACAAAAAATATGTTGAATTGTAAATGAATAGAGACTTTTAGAAAATGTAAATATTAAACAAGATACCATTTATTTAATTCATTTTAGAATGTTTTACCATAATTTTTTGTATTTTTTCCTAATAACTACTGTATATTTTGTTTTTATCGCCCCCCCCCTTCCTCCCAAGGTTCATTTTTTAACATCATCTCAGAGATTAATCAAGTATTATTTCTTATTTATTTTTGTATTGTTTAGAATAACGAACAATTTATTGATGATTCTTTTCCTCCTGCTACCAAGTCACTTTACTACAATCCAAATGAAGCAAAAGATAGTCATGTAGTTCAATGGTTGAGGCCTCACCAAATCAATACTGAAAGTGATACAAAGCTGAACTGGGTTGTTTTTCGTACACCGCTCCCATCAGATATTTCTCAAGGTACTCATTCAAAACCCTAATACATTCTATGAATTTTATACTTTTCTATATTGTTAAAAGAATATGCCGTGTGCAGAAGCTCTATTGTTGATGGAAATCTCATAACACTGAATTTCATTGGTTCTTGAATCAAATTGTAATAACTAAAAGACTGAAATAGCAATATATTCAATGAAATGGATCTTCTTCTTCTTTGTCTTCCTCTTTGTGCCATTACTAGTGTCGATGAGCCTTTATCCAATGCAGCCATGCCTCTCGGTCCCTACTAAGCCGCCTCATTTCCTGGAGGGTTTTGCCTCTCTTCTCTCCAATCCGCTGCATTTTACTACTGATAGGAAATTCTCCTCAACCTCCTCCCACTGAGTCGAGCTTCCAGAATCTTTCACGGATCTCTCACCTCCTCCATTCGACAAACCTGGCCAAACCACTTTAACTGTTGGTTTTCCAATAATGTCTTTAGCTCCGCCACCTCCAGGTCATTTCTTATGCGTTGATTTCTGACAGGAGGTCTCTCCTGGTCTTTCCAGCAGCTCTCCGCAGAAACTTCATCTCGGCTGCTGTCACACGGCTAACTTGCTTGTCCAGCTTTCGCTTCCATATGTGAGGGTAGAGAGGTATACCGACTTGTATATGTGCCTTTTTGTTTCCTAGCCAACTTCCCTGTGCCCTATTATACTGTTGCTGATAGGGTAATAGAAACGGTTGGCTTTGGATATCCTATTCGCTAATTCTGGGTCAATCTTCCCCATGTTGCTGATAATTGTCTCCAAATAGGTGAATTCTTGCACAACTTCAAGTACCTCACCGTTACAGATCAGCTGGATGTCCTCTTGTTCATCTCTTGATATGACTAGGACTTTGATTTTGGAGCTATAGTAAATCATACCTTTGCAGAGGAGTTCTTCCTGCCATTCTACAAGGGCCTGCTGCAGTTTGTCTTTCGTATCCGCAGTCAGAACGATGTCATCGACATATAGGGCAACTGCATATACCTTGCATTTTCCAAGATACATGATTTTAAGCAGCACCACTGTTGTTCTACATCATGCTCTCTGCTCATGGTTCTTAATTTTCCTTTCAGTTTTTTGGTGTAGGAGGTTCTTTTTTCTGGATCGTCCAGAGCTCTTATGTTCACTGCCTGATAGCTCTTTTGTTTAATTGGCCGTTTCTGTGGAATTTTGGTATTGGCTATTAGCAGCAGATGATCGCTGCCAATTTCAGCGCCTCTTATAACTTTTATATCGGTAAAATAGTGTCTTATGGCAAGGTCATATACAAAATAGTCTATAATGCTGTTTCTTTCCAGGCTCGAGAAAGTTATTTTGTGGTGAAAGAAGAAATTTCCCACCAGCATATCATTGTCTATGCAGAAGTCAATAAGGCATTGTCCATTTCCATTTCTTACAGTTTCCCCTCCATAGAGTCCGAGGACACCATAAGAGGGAGAAGAATTACAACCTGTTCTGGTATTGAAATCTCCACTCAGTATTGCGAATCGTCCTTTGAACTTGATGTTGTTGAGCAACTCTTGCAAGTCAGAGTAAAATGCTTCCTTATCCATGATTCCTGCATCCTCCGCTGGTGCTTATACCTGCATTAAAGTCACTTTCACAATGGCCAACACAAAATTTGTGGCAATTATTCTTGGTGAGATAAGCTCCCAGTCTTCATTTTGTTTATATATTGTTGGAGTCATAGCTATGCTTACCCTTTCCTTCGCGAAGTTTCCTTGAGGAAATCCAGCATATATAAGGAGGAACTCCATTGCTGGGCTAATAACCCACATGGTAGTATAGTCTATTCAAAGTCACAAAACCAGCCTCGGATGTGGACAGATCTCACGGAAACGACCTGGCTCTCATAGGAATTTACGATTTGGAAATTGAAATATAAAGACATTGACATGAAAAGAAGTTGAGCTTGTGGAAGAGATGAAGACATATAAGGTAGACATACTTGGGATCAGCGAGGTAAAGAAGAAAGGAATCGGTGAAATAAAACTGGACGGTGATTACGCCCTTATATATGCTGGAAATGGATTATTATAATATATTTTATTATACTAACTAAAACAAGAAATATAATGTTTGTTAATATTAAATTAACTACTGAATTTAAAATAATTAAATGAAGTATTGATATAATGAGTGTGAAAAAGACTTAGAAGTTAAATAAAATATTAACCTACAAGTAAATAAAAATAAAACAAAATACACGATAGTAAGCCAAAAATGCCACCCCAACTTTTAGGATCTTTGTAAAAAGAAAATTGTTCCTAAGTGTTAACAGATTCAAATATCTCAGCTCCACAATATCCTCAATAATTGACCTACACTCAGAAATATACCAGTGTTTAACAAGCACAAGTAGAGCTTACTTCTCTCTTTCAAGGGTGCTGAAATTCCAAAAAAAATTGTAGAAATCTCATATTTAAGTCATACAATACTGTGATAATGTCTATTGTGATATACCCCTTTGAGACTTAGACTCTAACCAGTAATCTAGAAAGGAGAATTGAAAGATTTGAGAGGAAAGTTCTATTCTAAACCAGAGCGAGCTGGAATCTGAGTTCTAATTCATGAAAAAGAAGGACTAATAAAGAGCACCTTAGGGAAACAGGTCAGTATATATTTATATCTATATAATATGAAGGCGGGAGTGGGGTAACTCAATGCCATTTATGCTTAACAGTAAGTATTTTCAGCAAGGTGAGCGTTGTGTACTCAAATTATGGACCCAATGTATTCAGTCTAAAATCAGCCTTATTACGGTGAGATAAAAGAGCAATTTATCAACTGAAAACACAAATATGAACGTCGGCATGTATGAACAAATGAATTCTCATCATTATAATGATTATTATGATTGTTACTTGAAAACAGTAAATAATAATTTTAAATTTGAATGTTTAAATTCATTTTTATTTGTTTGTTTTCTTTTTAATAATGATATACATAAAGTAATCCAATATTATTTATGTAAATTAAATAACCTATTAATCACAGATATTCCATTAATTCCAATAATACTTAATCAATTCACCTTCCTTATTTTGCATGTTGAGCCTTCTTTGAAAAGTTATTTTATGTTTTTATTATAAATTTTCCTTTTTGTTTTATTATTGGTGTTAGTTAATGTGTGGTATGTGTGAATTTTGTTTATTTTTATTTACAAACTTTAAGAATGTAAAAATGATTTAATTTTAATTTTACAAGTATTAAAAATAACAATATTTATACACACATTCACAAACAAACAAACACGCATGCACGCAAAAACACACACACACAAATATTTACTAATAAACATTCACCATTTTCACAAGTATTAGCTATTTCTAGTTTATGAATATCATTGCAATTATTTATTATTACATCTTAGAAAGTATGATTATGCATAATTAGTTATCATTTACAATACTCAGTTATATGATATAATATCCCTTTTAGTTAGAGAAAGTATAATAATTTTTATTTTTTGTATATTTTAGGTGTTTTAGGAAATTGTTGGCTGCTTAGTGCTCTTGCAGTTTTGGCAGAAAGAGAAGATCTTGTTCGAAACGTTATGGTAACTCGTGAATATAGTCCACAAGGTGCTTACCAAGTCAGGCTATGCAAAGATGGGTTATGGGTTACCGTTTTAGTTGATGATTTACTACCATGTGATAAAAAAGGACATTTAGTTTATTCTCAGGTATGCAAATATTTTTTATTTGATTATATGCTTTCATGTTATTTCACTTCAATGAATTGTATTAATAAATTATTCTGCTTCCTTTATTTTATTTAAATATTCAGCCACTTGCCCTAGTACAAAAATAAATATTGAATATTGTGTATAGATAAGAATTACAGCTTATTGAAAAAATATTTCGAAATTTTAGCTAACGATTGAACTTGTATTTATTCTTGAAAATAACACATGTTTTGTTGTTGTTGTGTATTTTTTTTCATCCAGGAATTTATGTAATCAGTATTTCTATCTTTACATAATGTTGCTATAACAGAATAACTTTAAAATTTTTCATGTTTCTGCTTTTAATGGTTTGTGATGTTTTATGAGATTCAGGCTTTTCATTTATGTCTCTTATAATTAGATGTTAACATTAGAATAGATCCTTGTTTTCATGATTAGATTAGTTTCAGTATCATCTTGTAAGATCAAATCTTTTTCCAAATACTTGTAATAGTTTACAATAAAAAAAACCTGTACCACTACAACCCATGAAGGATCTGGGGTTCAGTACTATTTAGGGAAAGCACTGTTTCTAGGTTAACCGTTTGTGCAAGGAGATGATTTGACCGAGATCACGCTCAACCGCCAGGTTTTTCCCCTTAATCAATTCTTTAATTAAGGGTACCCACTTTATAGAGGC
Organism: Nezara viridula; assembly: GCA_928085145.1. Lineage (NCBI taxonomy): Eukaryota > Metazoa > Arthropoda > Insecta > Hemiptera > Pentatomidae > Nezara > Nezara viridula. The sequence continues at coordinate 165,293,311 of OV725078.1, read as the reverse complement.
TGGGTGTGCCTCAGGAGGGACTTCTGACCCAAGGTCGCCCCACGGCCAATGAAACAGATAAATAAATTTTCTGCCATGAGCCGGGGTTCGAACTCGGGACCTTTGCATTGGAAGCTCAGTGCCCTACCACTGAGCTACCCTGCTCCCCCAAGTTTACAATATAATTAATATTAATCCATGCTCTAAGGTCCTTCCCTTCCATGCATTGGTACTCTGATCCCAGATTGCTCCGTTCACTGTAGGGAGGATTTTTCTCTACAATATTTTTTTCTAGATTACTGGTTAATGTCCAGGTCTTGCAGCCGTATATCAGAACTGAGTTTATCATAGTAAGTGAATCTTGAAAGATAATAAGCCCATCTTTGTAATCTATTTTTAATTGTGACAGATAGATTTTTAGAGAATGATGTGAGCTCCATAGACATACTGGTAAAATTTCTTGAAGCCAAAGATGATGGCAGCAGCTTCTTTATCAATGATTGCCCTATGCCTCTCAGTTACCGGAATTACTTTCGATGCAAATGCTATGGGTTTTTCCTCTCCATTCTTGAATTTATGAGAAAGGATCGCTGACAGTCCATATTGACTGGCATCGCATGACAGGACTAATTATTCATTTGGATCAAACAATGTCAATACCTTGTTTGACACGATTTGCCTCTTGATCCATTTGAAGCTTTCCTCACATTCTTCGGACCAATACCACTTTTCTGACTTCATAAAGACAACTCAGTTTATCAGCTCTGTGCTTCAGAATTGATTCATAATAATTTACTAATCCAAGAAAACTCCTTAACTGTTTGCAATCTTTAGGTCTTGGAGCACCCTTGACTGCAATAACCTTACTTTCTGCTGGGTGAATTCCTTGTTTATCCAGAACAAATCCTAAAATCTCCAACTTACTTTTTAAAAATTCACACTTTCTTTCATTTACTTTTAAGCCTGCATCATTTAAGCGCCTAAAGATTTCGGTTATGATAGAAATGTGCTCTTCATCTGTTCTACCTGTACAATAAATATTATCTATGTAAATTTCAGTGTAAGGAATTCCCTTAAGTATTTCCATTAAAATTTCCTGACATTCTCCAGGGCTGGACGCCACACCCTCCGGTAGTTTGGTATATTGAAATAAACCTTCATCTGTAATAATTGTTAGTGCTTCTTTGGAACTTTCATCAACTCTGAATTGCATGAATGCATGTGCTAAATCAATCTGGGACCATTTATTACCTACTTGTAATTTACTAAAAATCTCTTCTTTACTTGGCACAGGTTGATGCTTGATAATTAAATGTGGATTGACGGTTAACTTAAAGTTACCACACACTCTAACTTCCCCATTGGATTTTAGAACAGGCACTATAGGTGTCGCCCAACTACTAACCGTCACAGGCTCTAGATTACCTATGGAAATTAATCTTTTTATTTCTTTTTTTTACCTTGTCTTTAAGTGCAAAAGGCATCCTATGTGGTTTTAATTGTACAGGCACTGTGTCTTTTAAAAAAATTAATTTAACCTTTTTTCCTGTATAAACTCCTTGCCCTGGACTAAATAATTTCGGGAATAATGACTTAACCTTAGCCATTACTTTCTCACTTGTATCCTCTGAATTACAATAATTTAATTCTAGTTTGAATGGCCACAGGCCAAGTTTGTTAAGCCAGCTTCTTCCCAACAAAGAGGGACCTCTCCCTGGTAAAACATAGCATTTTACATCATTTACTTCCTTATCATTAAATGACACTTTCAAATTTGTTAGCATCCCTATAGACTTCAAATCGTTTTTTCTTATGTCGTTAAGGTTAGGTCAGGTTCGATCATTGCTGTATGTGAAAAATATCGATCTTTTGACTCTTTTGATATCACTGTTACATATGATCCGGTGTCTACTTGTATTATAATTTTAACTCTGTTTATTGACAAATCAATGACCAATGGTTCCGCCTTGGATTCCATATTCATCGAATATGCATTCGATAATTCAATGTCCCCTAAAAGAATTTGTTCTAAGTGAAAAAAATTTTGTTCATCATTACTACCGTCTTCTGTTTTTATGCCCTCTTCTAAATAATTTACTCTTTGCTTTACTCTTTTGTTCTGTTTTTTTTTACACATATTTTCCAAATGCCCCCTGACATTACAAAAGTTACACACTTTAAATCTGTGAATACATTCTCTGGTATAGTGACCGTTAATCTCACCGCAACAAAAGCAACTAAAATTGTTTTTATTGCTATTAAATAATGATGGATGTGTATTACCTTTTTTAATTAAGTCTGCTTTACACTGAATCTTCCCATAACTAGACCGCCCTTGAGTTAATTCTAAACTTCTACCTTTAGGTGATTTGCCACTGTCTGTATTTCCTCTGATATAGTTTACCTGCGAGCACAGGTTATCCGATGAGTTGCTAGTGCCTGCGGTGTTAGAAGCACTTTCCATTGCCAGTTCCCTGGTCTCTGCGATTTTCAAAGCCTCTGAAAATGAAACTTTCTCTTTTCTAAATAATTCAACTCGTGTCTCATGATTCTTTATACCCCAAACAAACTGATCTCTTAGTGACATCTCAACATCGGGAAAATTACAGTGCATAGATGCTCTTTTCAAACGGGCTACAAAATAATTTATTGTTTCTGACTCTGATTGATCTATATTGTTGAACTTATGTCTTTCTAATAGTTCCAAAGATTTGGGATTTAAGTGCTTAGAGATTAAAGAAACAATTTCTTTAAATGAGAGGTCCTTTGGGTTTTTTGGTATTGCTAAATTTCTAATAAGAATGTAGGTTTCTGCACTCACCTTTATAAGTAGTTCTGGTACATACTCACTTTCTTCAATATCATGTGCAAGGAAATAAAGTTCTAACCTTTCAATAAAAGTGTTCCAGTCATCCTGATGTAAACAAAATTCAATTTTACAGGTCTCCATCATGTAGCTTGCTCCTTTATTCTTTGTTTTAACTTGGGTTACCTTTTCATTAATTTCCTTGCTTTCTTCTTTATTTTCACTTCTCAATTTCTGCACTAAAATTTGTCTTAACCTATCAACAGAATCAGCCTCATTAAAAACCAAATCTAATTCTTTTAGTTTTAAAATCAAGTCTTGTTTCTTTAATTCATACACCCACGAAGTACCTTTCTTCATTACTTTTATCCTCGTCGCCAAATGTTAAGTATTTGGAATACTACAGCACAAAACTACAATATTAGTGAACACAACTATTTTATTCATCATAAAAGATAACACTGTTAGGGTAATACAACTGAATCACTGATTATAGTATAATCGATATATCACAGGGTTTATCATAGCATTGTATTCACCCTTAATTGTAGTTAATTAGGAATTGGAAATCAAAGATGAAAAATCAAGAAATAGCTTAAGTTTCCTCTATGTTATAGGAATGTAGAATAAATCAAGCCAACATTAATTTCTATGACCATTGTCAAGACAGATCAATTTTTGTCTATTTTACTCATTTAAATTATAAAATTGACTATTACCTTATTAATTCATGAAAGATCTTTCATCAATATCTAAAGTTATAGTACCTATGTATACACAATCAATTTTAATGTAAGTTATTAAGGTTTATTACAAAAATATGGTTCTGGAATGACCAAATTATTTCGATAAATTAAAGAGGACAACATATTTGTATGCAAAAATTAGATATTTTATTATGAAATTATACAATAATAAATTCTTTGTATATATGTTTTTCATCCTTCACAGGCTAAGCGTAAACAGTTATGGGTTCCTTTGATTGAGAAAGCTGTTGCGAAAATTCATGGATGTTATGAAGCTCTTGTGTCTGGTAGAGCCATTGAAGGTCTTGCAACATTAACTGGTAATTTTTTATTTGAATGGTAAAGATCCTTTGGTTCTAAAGTTCATAGTTCTGTAGGCACATCCTTGATGTAACTTAACTAATTCCTCTGTTATTTTTCAGTATGTACTTTTATAGAACACATTATCTGCACTAAACCTTATACAGAATATAACTTGGTCAAGACAAAATTTAAAAAAGTATTAGTACCTTTTCCATGGTAGAACAGTTTTCTAGGTATTCAGCTATTAAGACCCCACTGCTAAAAAAAAATTATAATAAAAAATAATGAATGTATATTGCAGTTAATTTTTAAATTTGAATTTGTTTATTAAGTTGGAGGTGTGTCATTAACTTTTTTATGTTGAGCCATGGCCTACTAAAGGTATGGACCTGTCCCGGGTAATAATGATGTCACACTACTGGAGCTAAGGTTTCTTATTTTATTAAAAAAAAAAAAAAAGTTATTCATACCACTTAGAACTGATTTTATATTGCAAACAATACTCTAAACACACACTAGCAAAACTAATTGAATTTCATGAATAAAATCTTTAAATAAATAATTTTTACTAAAATATAAACTTGCTTATTTTTCAATAACTATTTTTCAAATTTGTCATTTCTTTTTTTTTTTTTAATTTTACGATGATGTAACAATGCCCATTTCTTTTACTTCACTTACCTACTTATGGAATATATTATAATAATAAGGCTTAGTGAACCCAAAGGATGTCTACATTCTTTGATCCAACAGGCGCCATCTAAATCCATCCCCGCAAGGTCAGCCTTAACACAATCTTCCCACCTTCGCTTCAGTCTACACCTCGGACACTTACCAATTGGCACAGCGTATATTACTTTTTTAGGAATTCTTCCGTTTTCTAATCCCAGCGACTTTGCATGCCCATTTTATGCACCTCAACTTAATCATCTCAATTATATTGACCGGATGTAATACAGTTCGCACAATTCAGTGTTGTGTAACCGCCTAAATTCTCCAGTTGACTCATCTTAAGAAATATATAGTAATGAAATATAATGCAATCTTGAAACATTCCAAATATGAATTTTTAATGGAAAAAACATGTTTCAAGTCCAAATAACTAAGTTTTGCAAAATGGTCTGTGTTTGTGTCTGAACAGTTTAGCTCAAAAATAAAAAGTTGTACAAAACTGAAATTATGTTTTTAAAGGTAAGTTTATGCCTGAGGTATCATAGCAATGTTTTGCTAAAATACGCTAACCATAAAGAAGTAACACTTCATATCACCTATTTTACACATTTTTACAATTTTTGAAAAAGGCCCTTAACGATTTTGATTGATTCATTATCAATATAAAATTAAATGATATTTTATATCATGCAGGCAGTTAAAATTAATATTTACCTCATTACCTTTGTAACTGGTTAAAAACAAACGGTTAAATATAAGTCATGAAAAATATGATAATTAAGTGAAGGAGAAATATGGGCTGGTAAGTTTGGACCAAAAACCATGCCCCCAAGCCCACTCAAACATGGAGATCAGAATATTTCCCAAATGTAACATGTACAAAATATATTATGTCATGTATGAGGAACATGCGGGCTCTGATAATACTATACTACTGATAATACTACTTGTGTGTTTTCATAAAAGATAGCTCTGGTAATAATTAATTCGTAATTATATACATATATTATGGCAATATGAAAATTAAAATTTGTTTATATATCTATGCTAGATCATATAAAAATACTCACAATGAAGTATAAATATATAGGGGCTAATTTATTATTGTCACTCTTGTCGGCCTAAAAAGATTTTGTAGCATCATTATAATTAAAAAATAATTAAGATGTAACCTCATAGAAGGAAATGGATAGTGATAAAAAACACATAAGTTTAATAAATTTGACAGGTGGTAAAAACATCCCCACATATATTATTACAGTAAGGCTCGAAATATATAAGCTCCTGTCATGCTCAAATACCATGAATGGGGTACCGTTGGATTCAGAATTTTACGGGGGGTTAGAAAATTGTGATCTCCACTTTTGTTTTTCTTTCTAAAATAAATAAAGTCGATACAAACATTTTTCTAGGCTTGTTCAATACTGGAACGGTGGTAAGTCTGTAGATCGATACGGGACAAATTGCGCTTTGAAGATTTCAATGCATAAAGCAAGAACCCTGTGTTTTTAAGCCCATAAACGTACTATTTAGAGATAACGCAAGGTATAGGGTTCGCATCCACACAACCTTACGTTAATTGTAGTACTGTCATTAAATACATGTCTCATTTCTTTGACTTGAGGCCCCTATGATCGAGAGAGGAAGAGTTTATATTATTTATCGATAGTGTTTTTGATCGGCAAGCAATATCATCTTTAATTATTCACCAAATCTCAAGATTGAGCCACAAGTTTTGAAGGTGTCCTTCTCCTTCAGGTGGGCAAAATAGTCCACACCCCGAAAATTCAGATAAACAAGTTATGAAAGAAAAAAAACTATATTTGCGAATAACTAAAGCAATTACACACTTTTCCCTTGGTTATGCCCATGATTCTATAAAAGATTGCTAAATTCCCTGCAAAAGGAAAAAAAAAATCATTGAAATTGGACTATTTTTAGCAAAGATTGGAGCAAGATTGAAGATTTAACAGCTTATTGAAATTTGTAAACATGTTGGTTCCAAACATTAATGAAGTTTTAAATTAATTTTTGTGGTACTAGTACCTTAGCCGGGTGTAATGAAACCTCACTTGTTATCTGTTATTTAACGTCACGTCACATAACCTCCCTCTTCTCATCTCGCCAAACCTTTCAGTTATTACATTGTTTATTTTTCACTTATTACATTCAGTTATTGAATTCTTTATTTTTGGCCCCTTTGTGTTATTTTCGTCAAATTATGAATATTGTTACATTCTGGGAATTACCGTCTTCAGAAGAACAGGCTATTGAATATTTTTAGAACGTTGGGATACTTGCAAACGTGAAATTGTGTGAATAAGTTCATCAAATGAAGTTAGACAGGGACGCGAAATGGAGATGCTGTTGTAGCACTTGTAACATAAAAGTTTCAATAAGGAAAGGAACGTGGTTAGAGGGCTCGAGGATTTCGTTTTTAACGGCTTTAAAATTTATTTATGGGTGGTCCCATAATTTAACAATGATAAAGTGAGGCAAAGAGCAGCTGAAATTATCCAAGGGAGCTATGGTAACGTGGAATAAATGTTTAAGAGAAGTTTGTGCCCATGACATGTTATACAGGTCAAGAAAAAAAATTTGAGGGCCTGGCAAAGTGGTTGAAGTAGACGAAAGTCTTTTTTTCTAAAAGAAAAAATCATGTGGTGAGAGTTTTGCCTGAGTAATGGATGTTTGGCAGAGTTTGCCGAGAAACAGATGAGTGTTTTATCTTCAAAATAAATGACAGAAAGGCAACAACCTTATTAGAAGGTATTAAAAACTTGTAATTGTCAATGTAATCAATAATACGAACATAATACAATAAATATGAATACAAAGATAGAAATTACAAGAAGGCTTATCAGAATTATCAGGTTATAAACATTGGCAGATAGCAGTCCGTCCCGCCCGGCTAATGGACCAATACCATTTTTGTTTCCTTTGTCGATTATATTTATCGATAAAGTAACAATCGATTTCTTTATCTTTTGATACGTTGCATTATTTTATTTTCTTATTAATTTGGCATTTGATCACTTAAAAATATGCTGTGAGAATTTTTCGCATGGGCCTACTAGTATTATAATTTTTTTTTTTTTTTATATTTGTTTATTTAGAAATATTACATTCTGTCACATCAAGGACATTTATAATAGTGTTCAGAGAAAGCACACTCACACTCTATTTACAATAAAAAATAAAAAAAATAATACAGAAACTTAATAATAATAAATACAATAAAATAAAATAAAAATAAATACAATAAAATAAAATAAATGTATATAAACAAAAGAACTAACCTAATCATACATACTCGGGCTTGAGTGGAGGATCTGGCCATTGCCAAAACTCCAATAGATGCTTATTTACAAAAGGTCTCTGGGCCACTGCCGCTTCAACCTTCGAGGAGGATTGTAAGGATGGGTGGTGCTGGATAGAGATTGTGCAAGGGAATTTGGATGATAGGTAAGCTTCTGGTGAAATTTGGAGAATTTTTCTGGAATAAGGTCTAGGACAAATGGGATATTAAGGTCATGGTGTAGGATTTTGTTATTTACATAGAACGGAGCATCAACTATTGTTCGAAGGACTTTAGATTGAAAGGATTGAATACGTTTGATGTTAGAAGCTTTTGCTGTCCCCCACAGTTCAAGTCCGTATGTCCATATAGGTTTCAGTATTGTCTTGTAGATAAGTAATTTGTTTTCAATAGAAAGTTTGGATTTTCTGTTTAGTAGTCTGTATAGCTGGCCGTATCGTCGGTTGAGTTCTTGTCTTTTGAGTCTAGTATGTGGGTTCCACGTTAGTCTTCGGTCTAAATGAAAGCCAAGATACCGGACTGTGTCTGAGTAAGGAAGCTGGATGGAATTAAAGTGTACTGGTGGACAGGAACTGCGTCGGAGTGTAAAGGTAATATGTTGGCATTTAGATTCATTAACTTTAATGCGCCAGTTATTACACCAGTGCTCAATCAAGGTGAGGTGGTTTTGGAGATTTGAGGATGCTATGTTGGGATCTGAGTCGGATGATAGAATGGCGGTGTCATCAGCAAAAGTTGCCAGGAAGGTATCGGGATGGACAGGGATATCGGCGGTAAAGAGGATGTAAAGGACGGGACCCAATACGCTACCTTGAGGAACACCTGCCTCAATTGGATAGCAATGCGAAAATTCAGTACCGCAACGAACTCGGAAGGTACGATCTGAGAGGTAGGAACGGAGAACAAGGTACAAGGACTGAGGAAGATAGTTTTTCAGCTTGGAAAGAAGCCCGGCGTGCCATACCCGGTCGAAAGCTTGAGCTATGTCCAGAAATGCACCCGAGCAATATTGCTTGCTTTCCAATGCTGCGGAAATATGATCAACCACTCGGAGTCCTTGTTGGACTGTAGAGTGTTGTGAACGAAATCCGAACTGATGGGAAGGAAGAGTTTGGGATTCTATAAAGGGTAGGATGCGTTTCAGGAGGATCTTTTCAAAGATTTTTGAGAGAATCGGAAGAAGGCTAATTGGTCTGTAGGACGTTGAGGTGTTGGGAGGTTTGCCTGGTTTCGGAAACAGGATAATAGTGGAATGTTTCCACAAAAGAGGAAAGTGGGTGGTTCGTAGGATGCTATTGTATATGTATGTAAGGAATATGACAGCTTTAGGAGGGAGTTGTCTAAGGATCTGAGAGGTAAGGAGGTCTAGTGCGATCGGTGGGGTGTCTAGTACGTTGCCATAATAATCTGGCACGGCGTTTGGTATGGATTAGGTCTATGAGGTGTTGAGGTAACTTATTTTTCTTAGCAGTTCTTGAGGAGTGGTTTGGAGAGGAAGCAGTCCAGATTGCTTGTTGGATAGTGGTGGTAAAAAAGTGTACGGTATTGTCAAGGTCATCTGGGGTTTTCAGGGTCATTCTGAGGTCAATTTTATCGGTAAGGATTTGGTGAAAGAGTTTCCAGTTAACTGGGCCTCTGATGAAGGACGGTGGAGAAGACTTAGGAATAGGAGCTAGAGATAATTGGAGTAATAATGGACTATGATCTGAGGATAGTTCGGCAAGAGGGGTAAGGGAATGATTGAGGGGACCTAAGCCACTGTGGATGAAAAAATCAAGGATATCGGGATTGCGGTTAGGATCTGTGGGCCAGTAGGTAGGTGAGTTGGGTGGAAGGAGCCTGAAACGTTGGGTATTGAGTGCAGACAGAAATGTTCTGCCACGAGAATTCGTGGATCTTGAACCCCAAACTTGATGCTTGGCATTTAAGTCTGCACCCAGGATGAAATGATGACCTAAGGAGTTGAGGAGAGAACTGAACTGGACTTTGGATATGGATCTGTTAGGAGGGCAATATGCTGATGCAAGGGTGACTGGAAAGGAGAAGGCTTTGATTACAATAGCGGTTGACTGTAGGAAATCTTGAGTAGGTAATGGGAGTAAGTAATGGGAGAGGGATTGGTGTACGATGACAGCAGTGCCGGCATGTGCTCTGCCATCAGGGTGGTCAGTACGGTATGTTAAATACTGTGGGATTTGTGTTACTGTCAATAATTTTTACTTTCATTTCCCCATGTATAAAAATATCTATTTCTACTTCAAGTAGAACAGTAAGTGAAAGTTGTGTGATACCCGAGCTGCACCAAATTTTTTAATATAGAGCAATTGTTAGAAAATGTATCAGTGAAAATTTTAATTATTTTGTTTATTGTATCTATTTGCTATATCCCAAATCACATTCCTCCTGCTTGATTTTTAATAAGTGACTTTGGCTGAAATAGCAGCTAAAGAAATTGATCCATAAATGTCATTTTTGGCATTTTGTTATTAAATATTTTTTCATGGTGCACATTTTTATGAAATGATTTTGTCAAGTTTAAACATGGTACCTCCTATATCAAGAATAAAATCTGTGGGATATTTAGTCTGCCATAATTTAAAGAAATGGGGCCGGTATAGCAGAGTGGTTAGTGAGCAATTCTAGTAAAGCAAAGATCATAGGATCGGATCCCATCCCTACTTCGCAATATGGTTGGTTCCCGCCCGAAGTCAGACCATAATACCCCCTTAATTTGGGGAGGCCTACAAGTTATAAGACTTGTATGAACAGGCTTTATTATTATTATTATTATTATAATTTAAAGAAATATTGGAATTTAATTTTTCTCTAGCTTGAAAGCAGTATATAATATATGCCAATTGATCATTAAAAAAAAAAGGTGCCTCTGCTTATTACAAGAACATTTAAAGGGTTATATTGAAGAGAAGTTGGTTTGGATGTTCATTCAAATAATGAACAAACTAAAAATAAATAAATAATATTTATTTTTGCCGATGTTTCATCTCAAGTTTCCGACCTTCATCAGGGCTGTTCTCATGAAAGGTGCCAAAAGCTAGATCTGTCTTATGCTCTTTCTTATGAATGAAAATAATTTTATTATTCTGGGACTAGTGTCCCTTTAGAACAAGTTACAAATACAGAATATATATTAATATTTTGTTGTGTCCATAAAATACAATTTAATAGTTACAGGTTGATTAGGAATACAATAAAGTTATAAATAATAAAAATATATAAAAACATGTAAATATAAAATATACAGAGAAAGTAATAAAGTAAACGAAATATCGATGAATCACAAAATAATCAGAGTATCTGGGTATACTTTGAGGTTTTTACAGCTTAGGTTTTTAAGTGCATTTCGTGATCAATCGGATTGGGAATGGAGTAGGTGTTTGAAGAGGAGAGATTTGAAAGAGGATATTGATTTTGCGTATCGGATATCTGAAGGTATAGAGTTCCAGAGAGAGACAACTTGTATTAAAAAGGATTTATCAAACGCAGCAGTTCGGTGAGGAGGAGGATAGAGGTCGGACGCACAGGATCTGATGGGACAGGATTGAAAGGAGTGTTTGAATTGTAGGATCTGTAGAATATAGATAGGTTGCCGTGTTCTAATGGCTTGGTATAGGAAGGTAGCAAGGAAATATTGACGGTGGTAGGACAGATAAAGCCACCTCAACTTGGTGTAGAACTGGGTAATATGCGTATCTCTTGAAATCCTGAAGATACAGCGGATTGAGCAATTCATTAGACGTTTAAGTTTAGCTTTGAGTTCTCCCGAGAGTTCACCATACACCATGCAGCCATAGTCGAAGTGGGGGAAAACAAGAGAGGAGACCAGGAGTTGATGGGTTTTGAACGGTGAAGAAGATTAGGAGGTGCTGAAATGGATTTGAGGAGTGAGGGAGATCTGATCAGGATGGCTTTTGTCTTCTCCATATTTAATGTCACCTTATTAAGATTTGGCCATGCGCATATTCTATTGATGTCTTGTTGCAGTCTCAGGATGGCATTAGAGGAATCTGTCGGGTTGAAGGGAAGATAAATTTGGATGTCATCGGCGTATAGGTGATATTGACAGTGTATGATAGAGGAAGGGGGGTCATTGATGTAGATGGAAAAGAGGGTGGGAGAGGAGATAATGAGGAACCTTGTGGGATGCCTCTGGACAGAGATAGAGACATTGATTGAGGGTTATTAGGAACTACAACGTAGTGGGAGCGATCGTTGAGAAAGGATTGGAACCACTCAAGGGCACTAGATGATAAGGAAATATTTTTAAGTTTGGTTAGAAGGATATTATGGTCAACTGAGTTGAATGCTTTAGAGAAATCAAGAAGGATCAGTTGAGTTTCTGTTGATCTATGGCTGTGTGGAGATCTTGGGAGATTTTAATGAGGGCGGAATGAGTGGAGTAGTCTGATCTAAAACCAGACTGGAAGCAGTTCAAATGTTTATTTTGGTCGAGATATTGGGATAGTTGAGATTGTACTATTCGTTCTAAAGGTTTGGAAAGGTTAGATAACAGGGAAATTGGACAGAAATCATTAGGGGTTGTGGGGTTAAACATTTTGTTCAGAAGACGTACAAAAGCGGTTTTCCAGGTGCTGGGAAAAGTGGAACTTTGTAGTGAGAAACTATAGATATGATAAAGGACTGGGAAAATGGATGGAAGTGATATGTAATTAATTTAACTGGGAAATTATCTGGTCCGAAATCTTTGGTTTGGGATTTAAAAATGGATTTAAGGAGGTCGTCAGGGCTAATATGCGAAAAGAAAAAATGATTGGGATTAATGGGGGATGTATGAGGGGTGGAGCTGGTGCTTGGGCAGAGGGATCGGATGAACAGGAGACAAAATGTGTGCTGAGTATGTCAGCTGAAATAGAGGTAGTCTGGGTTCGGGTGGATTTGCCTAAGGATAATTTATGGAGGATTGCCCACATAGCTTTGGAGTTTGGTGTGCTGGATAAGGATTGTTGGTAGTAGTGAGATTTGGCATGGCATATCATGGATTGAGTACTGTTTTGAAGCAGCTTGAAATTCATGTAGTCTTCGGGGAGTCGAGTGCGCTTAAACCTTCGTCTTGCTGTGTCTCTTTGTTTGATACAATTTTTTATCATTGGCGTCAACCAAGGGGCTTGGGGGTACTTGATTGTCCTGACTTTAAGATTAAAAGGAGCATGACGGTCTAGGATAATGTGCAGTTGATTGGTTAAGGTTTCTACCATAAAATCAACAGAGTTAGAAGAGTATATGGAGTCCCATTGGATTGAGTCAAGATCGGGCATCAAAGTTTCGGACGATAGGAGATAAAGGTTTCTGAAAGATATAGATCGGGGACTAAATAGAGGAACAGGAAGGTTTTAGGAGATCTGTATGAGATCGTGAGCAGAAAGAAACGGAACCGGGTGCTGTGATGAAGCAAGGAGTTTATCAGGAGAGTCAATAATGCAAAGATAAAGCCAAGAGTCTGAGTATTGGGTGTGATGGGTAGGGTTGTATGGAACTATATACAGATTAAGAGAGTAGAGGAGGTTTGATAAATAGGCTTGGGCAGAGGAAGGAAATAATAGGTTGGTATTGAAATCTCCGAAAAGAGCAATATTGGAGTAGGGCTCAGTTCGTAGAGGATGGTCTTGAGTGTTTCATCAAAGGGGATTCCTGGAGGTCGGTATATGACACCAATGAACAATGAATATGAGGAGGTGGATATTTCAGCAAAAATATATTCGATATGTGGGGAGATCGAGAGAGGAGACAAAGCAAGGATTTTGGATTTCAGGCTATCATGGACAAAAATGGCTACTCCGCCTCCGATTCTATTTTCTCTATTGTGAGGGAGTAGGGTATAGTTAGAGAGTGAAACTTGAGAGGATGTGACTGTGGGTTTTAACCAAGTTTCTGAGACAGCGATTAGGCGGTAGAAGTTGTGGAAGAAGAAATCATGGAATTCATCTACGTGGAATTATGGTGCCTTTTGACTTAACATCAAAACTAACTTCTCTTCAATATATATCTATGACAGCCACTTATTAATCCACTATCTTAAAGAGTTATAATTTTCATAAAATATTGTTAGTTTTGAAAAATTGTAGCATGGCTAGAAAAAAAAAAGAAGTTCCTGGTACAAAACTGGCTTTATGTGTTGGGTTCAATAAGCTGCATTAATGTGACATCAGTGTTGGTGCAGGTGATGTAGAACTAGACCTGTTACCTATAGCCGCCCTTGGTTGAGTGTTCTATTTGTGCAAGTATAATGAGAGATATAATTGTGAGATATGTCTTGAAAAACAATTATATTTCAATTTAATGATTGATTGATAGTTTATAAATTTAAATCAATGCTGAGGCCTTGTTATTCAAGTGTTAGAATGGTAGATCTTGGGTATTGACCAAGAAATGGATGTTGATTACCTTCCAGTTTGCCAGGATTGAATTTGACTTTCTCACTCCGGCAAGAATAGATTGGTAACCTGCAGAATAATCTGTCCTTTAGACTATTAAATAAACAACATGAAATGTTACTTTTCTCAGAAAGTTAAAAATATTATTTGCTTTCTCAATAAAATGGGAATGCTGAAACAGAAGTAAGTAAGATTTATCAATTTTCTATGATTTGAGATTATCAGTTATGGTTTAACCATCTTTTTGATGATAATGAATTTTAACAATGGGAAAAGTCTTTAATCTACCTCTATAATTTTATCTATTTGATAAACTCAGTTTTTAAAATATATATTTCGTTTTTAATTTTTGGACAACATATTTCTATACTATTCTAATTACTTGTCACAATTGTATGTTCATTGATTTTGGCTATATTGTATTCACATATAATAAGAAAACTGTAAAGTGAAATTCATTTATCCATTTTTTGTTTGCACTTGTTTTAATTTTATTAATTATATATAAATTGTATGAGAGATAATTAATTTTATCACTTAATTATAAATTGTTATCGGTTTATATTATTTATTTAGGTGCTCCTTGTGAGAGTGTACCCCTTCAACCTAGTTCTATACCATCTGAAGACGAGCTCGACAAAGATTTGATTTGGGCTCAGTTATTAAGCTCTAGATTAGCTATGTACTTGATGGGAGCCTCCTGTGGAGGTGGAAATATGAAAGTGGATGAAGAAGAATATCAAGAAAAAGGATTAAGGCCTAGGTAATTATTCATTTATATATTAATAATATACATTGAGCAATAGATTTTTTTGAGGAGTTGGTGGGGGGGGGGGGTTGCGGTCAAATAAATACTAAACCTTAAAAATAGTATTTTTAATGGTTATGCCGACATTTTGACCCACCAAGGTGATTCTACTAGGTGGGTCGAAACGTACTAATAAAAAAATTCTATTTTTAAGGTTTAGTATTATATGATTGCACCCCCCCCCCCTCCCGACCAACTCCTCATATTATATCGCGGTGAACCATCTCTACATCATTAATAGATTTTTTTTTATTATCTTCCAATTATTAATTTTTATATAATGACATTTTTTATTTCAAAATAATAAATATTATGATTTGTGCCTAATTACATAATTTAAAAATATTATTACATTAAATTTGAATGATTTTAAATAGATTTCGGTATTAACAGTTTATAAATAATGCAGATTTTAATTATTATACTCTAAAGTGGTTCTAGTATTTTATAATAGAGTAGAATCTCACTAATCTTACAGCTTCTTACTGGATCTTTGTCCTTAGTAAAATGAGCTTATTTGTCACCTCTTTGAACATTTTCAAATTTCATACTTTTTATCTAACATTAATTTATGTTACAATTGTTGTGATATAGCATCACAGTTTCTCCATATGCTGACTACACAGAACAATCCCTTGTGACAGTTGAAATATGAAATAGTTCAATCACTGACAACATGTGATAAGTTAGTACAACTTCTGTACCAGTCTCTGAAATATGACATAAAATTAGTCATAAGCAACTTCAGTACCAACGTAGGTTGAGAACCCTAATTTAAGCTTATCATTGGATGCTTAAGCTTCCACCAAACAAGGGCATAAGACGTACTAATCTGATTACAGCCCATGGTTTTGTGGTCAGCTGTAGGGTGCTTTCATACTGAGCATTGGTAAGAAAAAACAAATTGACCATTTGATAAAACATCACAGTTCCATTCAAGACATAAGAAGTTATTATGCTGCATACTATGATTTCGGACCACTCTCTAATTAGAATCAAACTCTACCAGAGGTTGAAGAAAAGCCATAAAATAGGGCACCAAGCGGAAAGAATGATTTATGAAATCCGTAATTTGAAAAATCCTGAAGTAAAAGTCAAATTCCAAATCGAATTGAACAATAAATTTTAACTCTTGGACTCATTCATAGGACCTTAACGTTGACCAACACTTGGAGGCATTAGTGGCAGGAATAAAAGAAACATCTAAGGAAATGAAAAGTATTGTAGAGAAATGATAAGTGAAGAAGTAGTTCACAGAAGCATGCAAATTACAGTGGAGGAAAGAAGAAAAGTGGTAGTCCCCTCCTCAGCCAAACCTGATCAAGGTACTCAGGGCAAATACAGAGCTATAAGGAAAAAGACAGAGTGATAAGGACTATAAATAGAGAATTCTTTAAAGGAAGACTGCCAATCATTGAGGGCAAGTGGCAAGCTGGAGATATTCATGAATCCTATACAGATATTAAGAAAGATAAGGTGGGATATTAAGTGAGAAATACACAAAAGTGAGGAAAAGATGGCAAAGTTAGAGCATCAAAAGAAAAAATACTAAGCATCTGGAAAGAACATTTCCAGCAGTTTCTCAATCAAGGACAGCCCATGAACAAAAAAGACCTGGACCACACACCTTAAGGACCTCAACCCACGAGAAGTTGAAAAGACTGGATATTCAGGGTGTGGAAATAGCTATTGAAAGGCATAAAATAAGGATTAATAGCCTACCATCAAAGCTGTTCAAATGTAGAAGGGAACACGTAATAGCCAAGCTATTAGAACTAATCCATAAAATATTGAAGAAGGAAAGGATAACAGGTTTGAAACGTGGGTCTAATTTGTCAAAGATACTGAAATCGAGAAAATATTGTAGAAATCTTAAACTAAGGAAGCACAGTGGAGTGATAAAACCAGTTCTTTTGTAGAAACGGAGCAATCTGGGATCAGAATCTTAAGATATGAAGAACCAATAAAGGATTACTTGAGGAAACTGGACATTCAATATCTCGTGACATGAAGATAAAAGGAGCTTAAGATGGACAGAGCATGTAGCTCAAAGCAATCCATCAAGATCATGTTGTAGGGCTAAAACTAGATGTATAGATCAAAAAATGGCTACAATTCCAATAATATAAATATAGTAGAGAATTATGTTTGGACACATATAGAAGTTTAAGTATTTAGAGTATTTTTAGCGAAGTTTCTGAAATTAGTTCTTATAGTCATGTATTATATTAAAAAATGTGTAAATAATTTATTTATTTATTTATAAATGTTTTGGGATCTTCAACCACCTGTGTCATTTTCGCCCTATATTACAATTGGATCAACAACTTTAACAAATTTGTATACATAACAAAACTACAGCTAACAAATACAATTTAAAGTTTAGAAATTTAAAAATGGTTAGAGTTGAATATGATGGTACATTTGAATTAAAGTTATAAAAATTGAAAGTTAAAGATTAAAAGAAGATAAGTTAACAAAGACATTTAAATGATTTCAAGAAGATAATCTAAAAATACGGTTTAAAAACTAAAAATTAATATTAAAAGAAGAACAGTTAAAAATTACAGTTTAAGTACTAAAGATTACAAGAAGAAAGATTGAAAAACTATTAAAATTAAAAATTAAGATTAAAAAAAGAAAAATTAAAAGGTATATTAACAATTACAAGATGTGATTACAATTTTGTGAAATATTTTGATTTCTTTAAGGAACAATATTAAGTTTTTAATAGCATTGGGGTCCTTTTGGAGTGTTTCTTCAAGGCTATTACTGAAAAGATGTTGATCCCTAAGAGATTGGAATGCATAACCTTCGTTCAAGATATGGCTCACTGTGAGAGGTACATTGAGTAGGAGAGAGTCTTTCCTCATTAAATACTCGTAGGTACATCTAGTATGTCCGATCCTTAGCCGGGTCAGTACCACTTCTTCCCTTCTGGTCAGCAGGATATTTGGAGTGACTTTCAAGACGTACGGCTCCACAACCCTTAGCTTATTGTCTCTTGTCGCAGACCAAGTTCTTTGCCAAGTCAACCATGATTTTTGTTTGATTAAAGTGGCAACTTCAGAAGGTTGAGTGGTTGACCCTCTTTGATAGCTCTCTTGGCCTTACTATCTGCCATCTCATTGCCTTTGATCCCAACATGACTGGTAACCATAAAAATTTAACCATACATCCAGCCATCTCCAATGTTTTAAGATTAGTTAAGGTATCGACTACTAACAGTTTTGAGAAAACTACTGAGGGCAGATTTTGAATCTGAACAAATCACAACGCGGATAGCTAGTTTATTGTCAATGGATTTTACGGCATGGTTTAGAGCGGATAGCTCAGCGGTGTAGATTGTTCAAATCAGAGGAAGTGATAACATTAGATGATTATTTCCCATCATCACAGCAGCGCCTACTCCTTCTTTGCTTTTAGACCCATTGGTATAAATAAATGTCCATTCCTGATGGGCGTTTTTAAAGCGATCAAAATATGTTAACGGTATAATCGGTGAATTACCTTTTGATTTGATTTTGTTAAGTTTAGAGATAGGGAGTGACCAGGGTTCTATTTTTGGGTTTTCGAATTTCAGGATGGATGGGAGTGTTAGGTTCAAGTCAGTGAGATAAGATTTACATCTTTTTGAGAACGATGGGCGGTATGTTTTGTGATTATTGGGTCTAACATTTTTTTTGTATTTTCACTGGCTGAATCATAAACTATATTACCATAATCAAGTTTGCTTAAGACGAGGCTCCGGTATAGCATAAGTATGCATTTTTTGTCAGTTCCCCATGAATGGCAACTGACCATTCTTAACAAATTAAGTGACTGCAGGCATTCACTTTTGATTTTTTTTATATAAGTGGTCCGCGTCAGATTTTTTATCAAATATTATTCCCAGGTACTTAATGCTTTGAGAATATTCCATTGACTCTCCGTTTATTTTAATAGTGTTTACGTTGGGATTTCTTTATCTTATGAATAATATTACTTGGGACTTCGTTTTGGATACCATAAGCCCCTTATTTGCGAACCACGCAATGACCCTTTTAACGGTGTTCTATATAGAGCTGTGAATGTAGGGCAGATTTTTCCCACTCAGGTATATTACTAAGTTGTCTGCGTAAAGTAGAATTTATACTGGTAATTTGGGGATAAGCACACTGCCTTGGAGTCAGGAGCTGGATGATGGCCTGGCTTTTATTGAAAGCCTGGCTTTCTATTTTAGTTTTTATTTTAGCCTATAGTTTTTATTGACTATTAGGCTTTCAATAAAATAGTTTTACCACTATTTAGCCTACTTATGACTTCAACCCTGGACCATGTCCTTCCTTTATAATGCAACGGGCAACTATTAAATATTCAAAATAAATAATAATAAAACCACAAAAGGAAATTAAAATATAATACTGAAAATCAAAATCAATACTTTATAAAGCAGTAAATTTTTTTTTTCATTCTTATCTTTTAAAATATTAATATTAACATGGCAATATTACAATGCAATATTAGAGGATTCAGATATAATAAAAATGACTTAGTCATTTAGTTTTTATTATTATTATTATTATTATCACGGCGCTACAACTCGGTGACGAGTCTTGGCCTCCTCCACCAGCTTCCTCCAGTCATCTCTCTTCTGCGCGGCCATCATCCAGCTCCTGACTCCAAGGACATCCCTTGAATCTCTTCCCACACCGTCTGGACCATCTTAGTTTTGGTCTCTCTCTTCTTCTTATGCCATAGAGAAGCTCTGTCAGGATTATCCTAGGGATTGTTTCATTCTCCATTCTTGCCACATGACCAACCCATCTCAATCTTCCAAGCTTCATCCTCAGAACGACATCTTGATCATTAAAAGTTGAGCAAATTTCGCCATTTGTCCGTCTTCTCCAATTTCCACCAATCTCTGCTCCTACAAGTATTCTTCGAAGAATTTTTCTTTCAAAGATTAGGAGGTCTTGCTCAATTTTTTTAGTCGTCCTCCATGTTTCTGAAGCATAGAGCAGGACTGGGCGGATTTGTTATGCCGAGATAGAAGGCGAGAAGTGAATTCCTTGCGAAGGGCAAAGTAACATTTGTTAGCCATAAATATTCTTTTCTTGACCACAACCTCGGGTGCATTGTCTTGTGTTGCCAAATACTTAAAATACTTAAACTTTAAGTATTTTAAGTATTTGGCAACACAAGACAATGCACCCGAGGTTGTGGTCAAGAAAAGAATATTTATGGCTAACAAATGTTACTTTGCCCTTCGCAAGGAATTCACCTCTCGCCTTCTATCCCGGCATAACAAATCCGCCCAGTCCTGCTCTATGCTTCAGAAACATGGAGGACGACTAAAAAAATTGAGCAAGACCTCCTAATCTTTGAGAGAAAAATTCTTCGAAGAATATTTGTAGGAGCAGAGATTGGTGGAAATTGGAGAAGACAGACAAATGGCGAAATTTGCTCAACTTTTAATGATCAAGATGTCGTTCTGAGGATGAAGCTTGGAAGATTGAGATGGGTTGGTCATGTGGCAAGAATGGAGAATGAAACAATCCCTAGGATAATCCTGACAGAGCTTCTCTATGGCATAAGAAGAAGAGAGAGACCAAAACTAAGATGGTCCAGACGGTGTGGGAAGAGATTCAAGGGATGTCCTTGGAGTCAGGAGCTGGATGATGGCCGCGCAGAAGAGAGATGACTGGAGGAAGCTGGTGGAGGAGGCCAAGACTCGTCACCGAGTTGTAGCGCCGTGATAATAATAATAATAATAAAAACTAAATGACTAAGTCATTTTTATTATATCTGAATCCTCTAATATTGCATTGTAATATTGCCATGTTAATATTAATATTTTAAAAGATAAGAATGAAAAAAAAAATTTACTGCTTTATAAAGTATTGATTTTGATTTTCAGTATTATATTTTAATTTCCTTTTGTGGTTTTATTATTATTTATTTTGAATATTTAATAGTTGCCCGTTGCATTATAAAGGAAGGATATGGTCCAGGGTTGAAGTCATAAGTAGGCTAAATAGTGGTAAAACTATTTTATTGAAAGCCTAATAGTCAATAAAAACTATAGGCTAAAATAAAAACTAAAATAGAAAGCCAGGCTTTCAATAAAATAGTTTTACCACTATTTAGCCTATTTATGACCGCAACCCCGGACCATCTCCTTCCATTATTTATTTTATTTGAGTTGTTTTTGTTTTGAAGCTTTTGCCCACTTCCGTTGTTGTTGAGGAGCTGGAGATTCGGAATTGAGCTTGAGAGGATTTGGAATGGATTTTGTGTTGAAGAAAGGATCTAAGTTTTTTTCCATTCCGGATATACTATTGTACAGTTCTTTGTCAGATTTATCAGATCCAGTGTGTTTTGATTTGTCTGTCTGTTTTATGGTTAAATGGATTTCATTGTGTTGTGGTTGGTATGTATTGTCAGTTTTATTTTCTTCAGAATTTTTAGTGATAAGATTTGATTTGTGTTATCACATATATTTCAGAGACAGACACATTGAGCATGGTGGGAATCACACATAATTTGGTTTCTAGCACATTGATTTTATTTAACAGAGAATTTATAGTTGGTGTTAACTTGTCTATTTGTGTGTTTTGGGAAGAATTTGGAGAATTTAATACTTGGGAATAGGTTTCCCTAGAGTCCGAGACTGTATGAGTTATCGCTTTTTTTTTTCAATTATGTATGAAACCCGTTCTGTAACTTTTACTTTTGGATCTGTTTTTCTTTTAAAAAATATGGATAGGAATGAAACCACGCTGAATGTGACCCTAAGAAGTTGGTACATTTAAGATCACTGCTGCAATTATTTTCATGTTTAGGGTTACTACGTTTACCACAAATATTTTTTGACATTTTGTGGAAGTGTGGTTAAAAGCAAAGCATTTACAACATTGGAGAGGGCTAGGAATGTATGACCTTACTTTTATATTTAGAAATTCTAGCTTAATATTACCTGGGAGTTTTGGCCTTTCAAAAGTCAGGATCAATGATGGCGTAGGAACTTTCTGCTCACCTGCCTTCCGGAATATTCTTTTAACTTCGATGACTCCTTTTCCCTGTAGTTCATCCATTAGTTCCAGTTTAGTTCTGAAGAGTATATCACTCCATTTGTGTAATTCTTGATATTTCCTAGGCTAATGAAGTCTTTTTCTGAGTTTACTTCTAGAAGTACTTTTACATTTTTAGTGAATTTAATATTGGTCTGCGATGCTTAGCTTTTTAAAAATCAACATACCTTGAAAGGACTACACTCCTTGAATGTTTTATCATCCTCTAGAAAAGACATTTCTAGATATTTTTTTGTCCATCGTTTGTTGTTTAAATTAAAGTTTTTAAAGATGTCAGGAGGTTCAGATTCGCACGTATTTGTCATTTCACTTCCAACTATTTCCTTAACTGGTAGCTAGCGGTAAATTTGGTTTTGCAATGTCCAGTTTTATCTCAAAGTCTGTAACTATATACAAACATAATTAATACAAAATAAAAGTTAATAATCTGGTCGCCACTTTCCGGTCGTACGAAAGTAAATAAACTTATTTTCCCATAAATCGAACAACAACCTATTGTGCTCAGAGATTAAAACTGCAAACCGTGAAGTGCACACTTCGAAGGCTAGAAGAGAATTCCCGTGTAAATAATAAATTAGTGAAGAAGATTCTTCAACTAAATCAACACAATTTGAAACATATTAATCATTGTCAGATTTAGATCTATTTTTTGTAATTGTATTTTATTTTGGTTAGTTGTTACTACTTGGTGCATGAGGACCTGACTTATAATTATATTACAAATATATAATTATTGAAAAAAGTTTATGTGATGGATCATAATTATTTTTTCTACTTTTAATAATAAATTAGTTGTTATTTGGGAATTACATTTTTTATGTTATATCTTTGCTTTCATGTTATATATTACAGTATTAGTTGTCACATTTAGGACAGGGACACACCTGGAATGTCTCGCCTCATCAACTGTCTCATAGCTAGTCACTAGTTTGTCAAGATTTTCTATGTGAATTATCAATATTGGTGATTATTTATGCAGAATATATTATTATTTCAGACATGCCTATTCAGTCTTAGATGTACGTGATTTAAATGGTATAAGACTGTTGAGACTTCGTAACCCTTGGGGCCATTATTCCTGGAGGGGAGACTGGTCTGATGATTCTAGTGTATGGACTCCTCAATTGAGAGAGTTACTAATGCCACATGGAGCTTCAGATGGTGTTTTCTGGATATCTTTTGATGATGTTTTAAAGTAAGTATTGTCAGGTATTTATAAGTGATATTATCTGATTCAAAAGAGCTTTCCAGTGGTGGAGGATATATTCACTGTTAGTTACCCGAAGTCAGCTTTATTATGGATTGGTTATTCTTTGATTTACTGGCATTATGATGGATCACAGATTTATCTTTGTTTAACCCTTTGACTGTGGACGGGATACATGCCTTCCCATTAAGAGTTGGGTTGGGATATATGCCTTCCCGATAGTGAGTTGGGTCACTGGTGTGGCGAGGATATATTCCTTCCCACCTGAATGGTCACCACTTAAACTGGTAGGGGCAAGTTCCGCCTTCACCATTTGACTTGTGGGTTGGTCGGTGCATTCATTAGTCTCCTGTAGCTGACTCAGTGGGGTCGTTCCGGATTCTGACTATTTGTTGGAAGCTATCAGTTGCAGATTTATTCTGAACCAAAGAAATGTCCTTTCCCTGTTATTTGTGTCACATCCATGATCTTATTTATATTATATTTAAATGTATAAATCTATTTTATAGATCAAATAAATGTTAATAAGTTAATTTTATAATTTTTTCTTATTTTGGTTTTGACCGAATGCTGATTTTGGTACATGTGAATCTCTGGCTACTAAACAAATAAATGTATATATCAATAATATATTAATAATAGGTATATATATATAACAAATATATATAATTTAATAAATAAATGTAAAAATATACGTAATTAAAATGATACTTTAGTTGTTTTATCATTTTTCCATCCACCTAAAAACTATATATATATTTCATATAATATAAAAGTGTAAAATATTTTCGGAAATTTTTTTTCTCTTTTCTTCACACTCCCTTTATGCCGCATTATTTCTGTTCTTTATTACCAGAATTTTTGGAGCTTTGTTCGTTTAGATTATTTGTTTACCTATTTTTGTACATATCTGCACATAGTCTTTATTCTTATTTTATTACTTCCCTTTTTTTCATATTTCTCAATATTATTAGATTAACAATTTCTTTATTTACTTACAATGACCTTAACATAAAAGTAGGTCTTATGTTAGGTAATTTTGTCTCTTATATTTTTCTTTAACTGTGACTTATAGATTACTTTTGCAGATACTTTGATTGTATTGATATATGTAAAGTACAGAGCAATGGTTGGAATGAAGTACGATTACAAGGAACATTACCACCTCTTTCCTCGGAACAACATATTTCTTGTATTCTGTTGACAGTTCTAGAACCAACAGAAGCAGAGTTTTCCCTTTTCCAAGAAGGTCAACGGTTAGTATCATATCACTATTGTATTTAATATCCTTCCAGTCAGTATTGGTTAATATATTGTAAGAAGTATATTATCTTTATTTTCTTAGTTATTATTGTTGTTTAGTGTATAACTTGGCATTTCATTAAGTTTATTTGTTCTATTAACATATTTGTCAATTATATTCGTTACACTCCTAAGTTTTACATACATTGAAAAATTAAGCTTCTGTAAAGTTGGCCCCATTGACAATTTTAAAAAAAGATTCTTTGAGCCATGATAACCCTCCAATCTGTTGTTTCAATGCATGAATATAGAAACTGTACCATGATATCTTAAATCAAATACATACTACACCCAAAAAAAGAAATAAATTAAGGATATTTCCCATAAATAATAATAATAAAATAAACCTTAAAATATTAATCAAGTAATCCTTTTTTTTTACTAAATAAATAAATTTACAAAGTTCAGATTTTGAACTGGTGTGTGTGTGGTCACGAGTGGGTTTGTGTGCATTGGCGCGTACATGTGGATGTGTGTGAGTGGTAATAAGATACTCATTAATTTTGCTGTTTGATATTGTAGAGCATATCTCTTTGATCAAAAACTTTCTTTTCAATACTTCTCTCTTCTGCTTCGTTTCATAATATTTAGTTTCCAATTTATTGATTTTAAACCAATTTTTAATTTGGTCAACTTAATGACTACAAAGTCTTATTACTACATTTCGTCTCGTCGAGCCATTTTTAAGTCCATCATGTACCTGTCCATTATACTTCTTACGTAAATTACATGTGTCTTCTCATAATAACTAGTATCACGATTGTCATGTCTACCTTTAACTTATTATGTGTTACCCCACATGTTGTCGGTTTTTATTTCTATTGAGTGACTGAATAGCCATTTGTCTTTAAATTCTGCATTTTGTTTAAAAAATCCTACAAATGACACATTCAAATTTTTTCCAGCCCCAAATAAACACATTGTAATTTTTTTTTTTTTTTTTTAATAATTCCTGATAAATTTATGTTTATGTAAAAAAAAATCAAATAAATCTATCTAATGTTATTTCTATTTGATAAATTATTATTTTAATAAAATTAATAATTTAAAACCAAATTTGGCTTGAATTGATGAAGTGAGAAAAGTAATAAAGTAGTAGAATACCCAATAACTTTACAGTTTCATGTGGTAGAGCTTTCAGAACAGAAACAAAAAACTTTGAGTCCACACAGATTATGCTATTAGGGTAGATTTTTTGGTTAACTATCATCTATTTTGTTCTATCATCATTGACTTTAGCCCGATTTGCTCTGCTTCTCTTAACAGAGTCCGAGCAAGTCTCTCAATATCCTCTTGATTGCTTCCAGGGACAGCTATATCATCCACATATGCTAGGATTTTACGTTTCATTCCCACGTGCTCCCCTCCATCTTCACGTGATGTTCTTATTACTTTCTCTAGGGCTAAGTTGAATAGCATTGGTGAGAGTCCATCTCCCTGCCTCAAACTTCAAACGCTTCAGATACTTCTCCTAATATTAGTACTTTGCATTTAGGATAATTTGTACGTTATAATCTTATAAAGACAGTTTCTGTCCACGGAGTCATAGGCTGATTTGAAGTCGACAAATAAGGCATGTACGTTCTGATCTATTTCCCATCATTTTTCGAGTACTTGTTTTAGGATTAATATCTGGTCTATCATACTCCTTCCTCTCCTGAATCATGTTTGGTGGTCGCCTATTATGTTTTCATAATACAGATATATCCGATTTAGCAGAATATTGGTCATTATCTTATAGGCAAACGGAAGAACTGCTATGCCTCTATAATTACCACATTCATACGTGGAGCCCTTCTTAAGGATAGGACAGATCTGCCCTGCGTTCCAGATTTCTGGTATCCGTTCCTCTTCCCATATTTTATGGATTAGTTCTAATAGCTTGGCTCTGAGGTGTTCTCCCCATCCTTGAATAATTATGATGGTAGGCTGTCCATCCCTGGAGCCTTTTTTCTTTTAAGCCGGTCGATAGCTATTTCTCGTTTTGTATGCTACCCGTTCTTTCCTGATATCTGCGAAGAATTCGCATTTATTTTCATCCTGCCAATTTTCCTTGATAGTGTTGCGATCCATGAAAATCTCAAGAAATCTCAAACTAAGGTTGTTCAGTGGCGTGATAAAGCCGGTTCTGCTGTACAGCTGTGAAACCTGGGCTCTAACCGGCACTCTAGAAAGCAGAATTGATTGATTCAAAAGAAAAGCCTTCCGTGCAATAACAGGACCTATCTGGGATCACAACCTTAACACATAGGGGAGAAGGAACAATATTGAACTGCTAAAAGAAACTGATCAGTCAATATCTCTTGATATAAAGGCAAGGAGGTTAAGATGGGTGGGCCATATAGCTCAAAGCAATCCATCAGGATGCCTTTACCCAACAATGAATGCCAGTGTAATAGGCAAGAGACCATGTGGGAGGCCAAAAAACAGATAGATAGATAGGATAAACAAAGATACGGCTGAGCTTCATGCCTCAAAATGGAAAGCAGTAGCCCAAGATAGACAGAGGTGGAGAAGGTTGGTTCAGGCGGCTAACGATCTACAAGATCTATAGAGCCAACCGAAAAAAAAAAATGATATATAAGAAACAGATTTTAATAAATGTAAAGTTTCTTAATTATTACTTACCGTTTAGGAGTCGAGACAAGAACTAAGGGTCTGTGGGAATTAGTTTTGGCTGGGGGGGGGGGGTGAAGGATAAGGAAAAAAAGGATAAAGTAGGCTAACGGTCATTTAACGACTATTTAACTGAAATATTAAAAATATGTCAAAATATAATGAATCTGTTAACAGATAGTAAAAATAAAAATACATAATTAGGTAAGAATGGATGCAGCTGGTACATAAACTAAAACTTATAATTTTTTATTTTTTTATTTATTTATTCATTTATTCAGAAATATTACAATCTGTCACAATTAAGGACTAAAACTTATAAATAATGTAAAAACTAACATATATATATATATATATATATATATATATATATATATATATATATAATAACTAATACATTACAGATAAATAGTAATCAAAAAGATTTAAAAAAAAAATTAAACATAGGTTGATAGTATGTGTTAATCTTCAGAAATAAAAATGAACATGAAAAAGAGTTTAAACTAAACGTTATAATTTTAGAAGGTGGAAGATGCTGGAGTAGGTTGATGAAATTGTCTCTTTATCTACTTTATGGTTAATAGGGTCAAACATTCTAGGATTTAGGGTTCATTATGGTTGTTTTTTTCAAGGTGGTGAGGAGGCATTTTTCATGGTTAGTAACCATTATGAGGAGGGATGGGTTTTCAAAATCAAAGGATTGTTCGAGGCATATGGTATGTTCAGACAATTTAGATGCAAATGGGTTTTGCGTTGAAATACTATATTTATGTCGGGTTATACGTTTTTTAAGATAATTCCTGGTCTCGCCAATGCAACAGGAATTACATTTAGGATTAGAGCAAGGGATGCGGTAAACTAAATTGGATTTTAGTTGGAGAGTTATGGGATCTCTTAGGTTGCTATATAAGGTTTTAAGTTTGTGATTATTGTTAAAAATAAGGCCTATGTAAGGAAAAGCATAAGAAAAGAATTTTTAAATTTTAATATAAAGGGTTGGAATGCATGGAATTGATCTGTATTGCAAAGATGTTGGATGAGGTTGTGATGAATTAGTTTGAGAAGAATGAAATTTAGGGAAACTGTTAATTAAAGATTTGATAAGGTTGTCTGGGAAATCATTAGATTTTATGATCTTGTTATCAAATCTATTTGATAAGGTTGTTTGGGAAATCATTAGATTTTAGGATATTGTTATCAAATCTTTAATTAACAGTTCTCCTAAATCCCACTCTTCTCAAAATAATTCCTCACCTCTTCCAACACCTATGCAATACAGAAAAAAAAAAATTCTTGACTGTAAATCCTGACAATTTTGTTTTATAAATTGAAAAAAGAGCCATATGTTTATTAGCTAAGCCACCTGTGTTAAATGAAAGTATTTTTAATTCAATAGTTGTATTTAAATAATTTTACTCTCTTGTTGACCTGACTCACTGATTTATTTCATTTACTAATATTTTAGTTTGATGTATTTTGAAGCAACACCAGTATCAGGATCTCTCTTCTGAATTTGCTTCTGCCGACAATTTCTTTATTGCTTTTGATGTCGGTATTAGTGATTTAATGTAATTTTGTATGCCATTTTTATTTCCAAATGTTAACCTTTTTCTTTCTAAATAAATTTCTGGTTTTATATTATTTATATATAAAATATTTTTCTCTCAAAGCATTGTTTTAACTGTTATAGACATTTTCTTTTCCATTTGTCTTTATTTTTTTTTAATAGAAATTCCAGTTCCTTTTAATATTTTGGATGCTTTTAAAATACCTCTTATTTCAGATTCATTATAAAATTATGCGCAAATAATTTCTTATTTACTTTATGGTTGCCTACTATAAATTGAGCTCAATTTATAATATTTTCTGAGATACCTTGGGTAATAGTATAGAGTATCTTATTGTTATTATATATATTTGTAATTTTTTCCATCTTAACTTTTAGCATAACTAACATATTTTTTGCTTTAATTAAGCAAACTAAGTGTTGTATTACTATTATTATGTGTACCATCATTTAAAACATCTAATATATATTTATTATCTCATTAAAAATCTGACTACCAGGTGTCAACCGTTGGTCACAGCTGAGTGTGTTTAGTTAGAGAAGTTGGTTAGGAGTAAAGGATATGTACAATGTCTATATAAAAACATTTCTTACCTAATTGATTTATTAAAACATTATTTTATTCATTGTCTGTTGCTGTCATTAAATCTTTTTGTTTTTCAATTTTTTTTTCCAGGAATTCAGAGAAATCCCAAAGATCTCAACTTGATCTTTGTGTGGTTATTTTCCGAACTAGAAATATTGCTGCACCCAGTGTTGGAAGATTAGTAGAACACAGCAAAAGACAAGTTAGGGGATTTGTTGGTTGCCATAAAATGTTAGAAAGTGATTTGTATATAGTTGTGTGCTTTGCTTTTAATCACTGGCATACTGGTTAGTCTTGTTTTATTACAAATTAATTTTTCTTCTACTTTAATTAATTTCCTTACAAAAAAAGTTTTCATTTCAATATATATTTTTTGTGTTATAGTAGCTAATTAAGAAATGAATTTTAACACATATTCGTCCAGTAATTTTTTGCACTGCCATTCACAAAATACTGGCATGTCTTTATCTCTGTTTGGTAGCATTTAATTTATTTAGAATTAAAAGAACAAGAATCAATAATTTTCTGCTCTCATTATTTAGCCAGCACTTCTGCTGATTGTTAATACATGTAATTAACAGGTGCGGATTTGAAAATAAAAGTGAAATTTTTTTGTTTTTTTCTGTAATATACAAATGACAAATTTTTGTCATTTGGCTGGCTATTGGTGATTGTTTGCGAAATGACAAATTTTCGTCATTTGTATATTACAGGAAAAAAAAAAAAAATTCACTTTTTTTTTTTCAAATTTTCATCATGCGGACGAATATGTATAAATTTAAATTTTGTTTTGTTTGTTCATTATTATTAACCTATCCAATTTATTTTAAATTACCGTGTATATTACTGTAGTTAGAAATATTTAAATTTAATTGTACTTCATTTAAAAAAGTAATGTAAAAAAAAGTAAATAAGTCTTAAAATCTGGTTTGATATGGTTGATTTTTAAATGTTAACCCAGTCTCCATACAATAAATTAAAAGGTACAACCTTTGTTTTCGTGGCTTCCAGCTGGTGAGAAGGTTGGAGGTCGCCTTGGTGATGTTTTCTCTCATATATGTTCATTGGCGGGGCACGGTAAGGTTGGCTCAACGCAGTAGGTCTTCAATTAGATATCAAAATAAAATGTATCTTAAACAATTATCGATGAACTATACGCCGTGACGCCTGGAAAAGAAGTGTGGCTAAATGTTTATAGCCGGCTCTAATAAATCTTTTCTAACAAATTACGCTCGCTGCCAAACATTGCTGCAATAAACATCACAATACATCTCTTGACTTGAAAACATTGTTGTTTCTATCTATCGTATGTAATTTTGGGTTAATATTGTAATGTAAATATTATATTGTGATTTTAAATTGTGGCGCGAAGGCAGTGACTTCATGAATTACTGTCAAAAATGGACAAAGAGATAGAGAGATGGAAGGAGAAGCAAGAGCTATATGTTAGGGCAGAAGGTAACCAGCCGGTGAGTAAAGAGCATCGAGAGAAGAGAAGGTGATCAGCCGGCTAGGAAAGATCATCGAGAGGCATAGAGAGTGACAGGTGACTAACAAGTAGTGAGTATCAATAAAGAAAAATAGAAGATTGTAGAAGTTGAATACAACAATACAGAGGAAGATTCACTGCAGAACAGGGTGAGTGAAATACAAATAGAGACAGTTAGAAAGCACACCAAGAGTAGATCCCGACAAAACCAATGGAAATCCATAAATGTTATATAAAATTAATTTTTACTTTTATATTGTATAATTTAGGAATGTGTGTTTGTTGTCTCAACCCAACCTGAGAAATAATTATTGTGTAAAATAAATTTGGTTCAGAAACTATTGTTTACTTTTCAAAGGAAACCTAACCTAACAATATATATATATACACATACAGTGGTCAGAAAAACATCTTAAAACAATCCAAGTATTTAAAAAAATGATAAATGTTTCAATTTAAAAATGTTTTTATCTTCTTAATTGTAAACTGATTTAACCTTGCTTTGGCTAATGTCTGACTGTTGCCATCATATGGATTTATGGAGAACAACACTGTTGGAAGACTTTTGCTAGTAACCATGTAGAAGAAATTCAAGAAATTTCTCTTAAATAGTGAATGTATGCAGATATTTATTATTATTGCCACAGAATCCTGTTGACTGCATGTCTCAAAACTTTTCTTTCTTCCATTTCTTACCCACCAGTTTCTGGGTCATTTAAGTTATTGGCGTGGTGTTTGCTGTTTTGTGTATGTTCCAAAACCCCTTGTTAATCTTGCTCGGCATCACTAACTTCCAGAGAGTTTAAACTTCCTCTCTTACTATTGTTGTTGGAGAAATTCAACTTCAGAACCCTCAGTCTGAATTGCTATTGAAACAAGGGTTCCAACTGTTTATTGACAACCACTAGTCTAGCTCAAAAACGAAAAGTCGTATGAAAGTGAAATTGCATGTTTAAGGTTTTTATAAGCTTTCAATGTTACAGCAACATTTTCGTCAAACTGGAAGTGGAAGTTATATAATTTATATAATCGATTTAACACATTTTTATGATTTTCTCAAAAACGGCTCTAACTATTTTGATTAAACTCAGTATATCAGTGTATTATTAAGCAGTTTTTAATATAATATAGATTTTATTCTCATTAATGTTCTCTATCAGGGTTTAAATGGTTAATTTTCAATATTGGTTTCCTCTAAAGTACCTTTTTTTTATTTGAATTAATTAACCATTTCATATTGATATAAAAAAATTATTAAATATAACATATGAAAGAATTTTATTATTAACTAAAGGAGAAATAAGAGATCATAACGGATCATAGTTGTAATAGAGGAATCAAAGTAATACGAGCGCTCGTATCAAAGATTACCCGAGCTCGCCTGAAAGATTACAACATGCTTCCATACGTAACATGAGTTTAATATAATACGGACTCCGACAATATTATGTACATATACATATGCGGTTTTCATAAATGCTATCATTGGTATTATTTAATATTTAATTGTATAGAATTAAGATTTGTATACATATATAAGGGAATTTAAAGAAATAAAAATACCCACAATGAAATGTAAATAAATATAGCTTCTATAATATTAACTTTCTCTTTCCCTTTGTCTGAAAATACTTATTTCTGCTAAGTCATCAGATTTTTTATCTTTATTTGTACTACCCTCCTTCATGGATGTTTAGATGATTAAGGCTTGTCATTTATACCTAAATCACCAAAGACAAAGTAAGGGTAACAATTTTGTGATACCTTTTCATTAGAACAATTGATTTATAATATGGTTAATATTCAGCGAAATGAAGGTTCTTTGTGTAAATAATAAAGATTACCAAATAAGTTAAACATTTAGATTTATCAGTTGTGATTTGCTTTATAATTGATTTACTGACATTTATATATATATATAACACTTTTATTTCAATATACATTCTTGAGTTTATATATGAACTTAATTCTAATTTTGTGTGACATGATTAAGGATTAGGTCCAGGTAGTTTAAATTTTTTCTCAAAGATACCAACAGCAACAATTATATTTTCTTCCTATAAGAGAATATATGTTAATACCAACTAAAAATTATTATGTAACAATTAATTTAAACTTTGTTATTAATATCTAACAAAAAAAATTTAAATAGGCTGCTTATTACCGCTGGGAAAAAAAAAAAAAACAAAAAAAAAACCTCTTTTCCAACTAACATTAGTTCATTTATAAGACAAGGTAAAGTGCTTAATTGGTGGTTACAAAACTACATCGGCTTATCGCAAGCTTCTGTATCAAGCCTATAATTTCTCTGTAGAGAGCAGCTCCTGACAGACTAATTCCTAGCGGAAAAAGTAGTTAAACTATCTATGAAAATAGATCTGTTTTCTAGGCTACCTTTGTCTTCCAACTTCTTATTAAAATTAGAGTTTTTCATTTTAATTAAAATTATAAAGTTAAACAAAAATTGAAAAGATAAATTAGCAAAAGGAATTAGCTCTTTACAATTTTTCTGTATAATATAATTATTTTTTATATCAAGGAGCAATAATATGTTTAATGACTGATTTGAAATATACTTTTAAGTTGATTACTTATCAGTAAACATTCACTCATGCCATTTTTATTTTACTACTAAATAAAATTCTGTCTTTCATCTTATTCTCATGCTACATTATGTGAGGTACTCTCGGTGGCACTCTTCCTCACTACCCATTCCTGGACCTGATTCCATCTTCCATTTCCTAACCTCTTCTGTAAAATATCTATTCACTCTGTATTCTGAATTCTGGTTTGGAAATCGCTCTTTTGCCACTGAAGTTTTGTATTTTTTTCAGGTATTGAAGATCCTGTAAATTATCCTGAATATGTATTAGCCATACACAGCTCAAAAAAGTTAATTGTTGAACAGCTTTTACCACCTGCTTACATTTTAGCTGATTCCATTATTAGTCTCACTTTAGCTAAAGGTCAACGTCATGAGGTAAGTTTCTTTAAATTTATAAATTTATATATGTTTTTATATGAAGAATAGAATAGTTCATTCTAGAATAATTAACTTTTGTTATTATTATTTGTTGTTATGTCATAATGATAAATTACATGTTTGTGGTTGCAGTAACCTTATACATAACATAAGTAGAAAAAACCTCATAAAAAACCTACATAAGATATAAATGAAAAACTAGATTATAATCCTTAAAATTACAAGAAAAACAATTTATATACATAAGAAAACTATATATATAATTATAGCATTTCCAAGTCAATTTCAACCTTTTCCGAGTCAAATTCAACCTTTTCCAAATCAAATTAAACTTTTTCCAAGTCAAATTCAACCTTTTCCATTTCAAATTGAACCTTTTCCATTTCAAATTCAACCTTTTTTTTATTTATTTAATGATCTTTAATTTTTCAATGTGTGGGTCTGTTATCGTATGAGTAGTTTTTGAAAATAACCTCCTTTTTAAGATTACGTGACAGCGTTTCAAATTATTTAAGTTTTTTTTACTTATTTGGTATAAGGGTGTATTTTTATGTTTCCCGATCAGTAAATTTTGAAAATGACATCCATTTTATGTTTACGCCACTGTGTTTTGATTTATTTAAGTTTTTAGAATTTATCCAATATAAAGGTCTACTTTTATGTTTCCGGAGCCATAGATTTTGAAAACGACCTCCATTTTAAGATTAGGCCACCGCGTTTCAACTTATTTGAGTTTTTCGGATATTTTTCATATGAGGGTGTATTTTTATGTTTCCGGAGCTGTAAATTTTGAAAATGACCTCCATTTTAAGATTACGCCACTGCGTTTCGACTTATTTAAGTTTTTTTTATTTATTCGATGTAAGGGTGTATTTTTATGTTTCCGGAGCTGTAGATTTTGAAAATGACCTCCATTTTATGATTACGCCACTGCGTTTTGACTTATTTAAGTTTTTCGAATTTATCCAATATTAAGGTCTACTTTTATGTTTCTTGAGCCGTAGATTTTGAAAATGACCTCCATTTCATGATTACGCCACTGAGTTTCAACTTATTTAAGCTTTTAGAATTTAACAAGTACAAAGGTCTAATTTTATGTTTGTAGGACTATTATGTCTTGTAGATTAATAATTTGTTTTCTGTTGAGAGATGAGATGTTCTGTTTAGTAGTCTATACAGCTGACCAAATCGTCGGTTAAGCTCTTGTCTTTTAAGTCTCCTATGTGGGTTCCAAGTCAGTCTTTTGTCCAGAAGGAAGCCAAGGTATCGGACTGTGTCTGAGTAGGGAAGATTAATTGAATTAAAAAGGATTGGCGGACAGGATCTGCGTCGAAGAGTGAAGTTACATGTTTGCATTTTGATTCATTAATTTTGATGCGCCAGTTGTTGCACCACTGCTCAATGAAGGAGAGGTGTCTTTGCAGGTTCCGGGACGCTATTAGAGGATCCGAGTGGGAGGATAGGATGGCAGTATCATCAGCAAATGTTGCTAGGAAGGTATCAGGACTTGAAGGGATGTTAGCGGTGAAAAGGATATAGAGAACTGGGCCCAAGATACTGCCTTGTGGAACACCAGCCTCAATTGGATAATGTTTGGAGAGTTCAGTGCCACAGCGGACTTGAAAGGAGCGATTTGAAAGGTAAGATTTAAGGACTAGGTACAAGGGTTGAGGTAAATGGGTTTTGAGCTTGAAAAGCAAGCCATCGTGCCATACCCGGTCGAAAGCTTGAGCTACGTCCAGAAAGGCACCAGTGCAATATTGCTTGTTTTCAAGTGCAGAGGATATGTGGTCCACAACGCGAAGGCCTTGTTGGACAGTGGAGTGTCTTGAGCGGAATCCAAACTGATGGGAAGGGATATTGTGGGATTCGAGTATGGGTAGGATGCGTTTGAGAAGGATTTTCTCAAAGATTTTGGAAAGGATCGGAAGTAAGCTTATCGGTCTATAGGATGATGTATAATTAACAGGTTTACTTGGTTTAGGAAAGAGGATAATTATGGAGTGTTTCCACACCAGAGGAAAGTGGGTTGTGCGGAGGATACAGTTGAATAGGTATGTAAGGAATATAATTGCTTTTTTGGGAAGTTGTCTGAGGATCTGGGAAGTAAGGAGATCGTGTCCTGGAGATTTGCGAGGTTTTAGGTTCTTTAAAAGGAATTTGACCTCAGAGGGGTTGACGGCTGTAGGAGGTAAGGAGAGAGGAATCGATGAAGAGAGGAATTCTTTAACTTCAGCAGTATGGGAGGGATGGAGTTCAGGATGAGGAGTGAATGTGTACGATAGATGTTTAGCAAACTCTTCTGCTCTATTCTCATCTGACGAAGCCCAGGAACCATCATCACAGTGGAGGGGGTGGGAAATGGATTGGAATTTAAGGATTTTTTTTGTTGCATTTCAGAGGGAGTTATCACTTGCAGATAGTGAGGAAAGATAGGAATTATAGGATTGGGATCTAAACGTAGCCAGTTTTTGTTTTACCTGCTTGGAATAATAGTTATATGATTTCCAATCATCAGGATGCCTGGTTCTTTGCCAGATGGTCCTAGAGCATGTTAAGAAATAGGGATGTTAAGTGGTCGTTTGTTGGTAAGTCGAGTTTCAGTTATTAATGCTATATCAATGTTTTTGTCCTGTAATAAGATTGTTAGCTCGTTGATGTGATTTCGAATACCATTCGCATTCCAAAGGAGAACGGAGAGAGGATTTGATTGGGGACATTTAAGGATTTCTCGGCAGTGGGATGAGGTTGGATACAACATTGGTAAGTAAGGAAATGAGAGGAGTGATGAGTGATCTGAATTTAGAGAGAAAAGAAGTCAATAGGCTTGTGAGGTCAGTGGCATTGGGAGGAGGAGGAATGAATGTCTGGTTATTAGGCCTAGGTTCAGAGATGGGATAAGGGTCTTGAGGTTGAGATGTGAATACTCGAGGTTGAGGTTCTTGTGGCAGGGCCTGAGTTTGTGTGGGTGCAGTGTCTCCTTTGAATATCTGAGCATAGGACACTCTTGTATTTACAGTTCTAGAGGGTTGTCTTGGTGGCCTGGATGGCCGTTCTTCTCTTGGAGCTGAATAAATTCTTGCTTTTAGTTCCTTATATGTTTGGCAACCCTTGTAGTTCCTGGGTGCCCTTGATGGCATAAAGCGCATACTGCTGGTGTTCTTCTGGACTTCTGGCAGTCCTCTGTTTTATGTTGATCACCGCACCGGACACATCTAGGAATGTGGTGGCAATAGCGTTTCGTATGACCATAAGCCTGGCAGTTATGGCATTGTACAATGTCGCGCTTAGTGTAGGGCTTTTCTACAACAACGCTAGTGTAGTAAAGGCGTGTGACCTTGTAGATGTCTTCGACCTGGGGCGTTCGGTCAAGGTCAACGAAGAATAGTGGGAGCGGTATTTTATTTTTTGAGCCAGGCTGTTCTCTATCTTCCTTGAATATATTCACTATTTGGCGAACACGGAACCCCATCTCAGTTAGTTCTTTTTTAATGGCATCCAGCGGTGTTGATGGGTGTAATCTCCTGATCACCACCCTGAGCGCTCTCTCTTGGCGCAGCTGATATGTGTGATAATCCGCCTTAGTGTCAGATAAATACTTGACAATTTTTCTGTACGTATCTGGGGTGTCAGGCATTAATTTCGTGTCATTAGTGCGGCTTTGGCATAAGTATTTACCTGAGTATTATTTATTATTATTATTTAATTGTAGACACATTAATTGAAATTTTTTTATGTTTCTAACAAATATTGGTGGGGGTTTAGGTTCACTAGGGATGGTTACTGCTTCCATTTGTTCATTCTGTGTGTTTGACAACACTTGGAATGGATTAGCTGTAAAAAAGGGCAATTCTTCTAATGTACCTTGTATTGATATAGCTTGTGTTGACATATTTTGTGATGATGTGCCAGGTTGATTTTCGACTTCAACAACTGAGCTCTCTGGTGT
Organism: Nezara viridula; assembly: GCA_928085145.1. Taxonomy (NCBI): domain Eukaryota; kingdom Metazoa; phylum Arthropoda; class Insecta; order Hemiptera; family Pentatomidae; genus Nezara; species Nezara viridula. Next base: position 165,255,496 of record OV725078.1, on the reverse strand, counting down.
AGCTGGCGGGGTATTTTTTTTAGAGCGTCTAGCCCTTTTCTTGATAGGTGAACTCTTTGTGGTATTGAGACTCCTAGATCTTAAAGTTCGATTGCTACCTTTGCTCAACATTACCATGTGAAAATATCGCATCTCATAATTAATTAGAGGTAAATGTAATAATTTGCTAAAAAATGTCCTTTATCAATTACGTATATATTACGCGAGTTTGTAGAATTCTGAGTAACGTAGATGTGCTTCCGCCGAAGGGCAGCAGCCCACTGGTCGGATTAGCGAATGTATATGGCCGGCTTGTTATCTATCACTATCCTCAGGTCTATTTACACTGTTCACAATGCCGTTATAAATAAGTGATTACTCACCTTATTTATGTCCAATTTAAACTTAATTGTTAACTTAACAGTTCACAATACTTTTTCACATATAACATGAATTATTTCACTGATAATAAAGTCACTTTATAAGAAACGGAATATAGAGTGTATGTGTAGGGCTAACGCATGCGCAGAACTGATTTTATGTTTCTGGAGCAGTAGATTTCCCCCATTTTGTAAATGACCCAATTTCAAGTTTATGCCACTGTGTTTTGGATTATAAAAGTTTTTTTTTTTTTTTACTTTTTCGGTATAAGGATCTACTTATATGTTATCCAAGACGTATTGAAATTTTTCTAATCTTTAATATTTAAATTTATCTAATATTTAAGCTCCATTTTATGATTAAGCCGCTGCATCTCGATTAATTAGGCTTCATTTTGGATTTTTTCAATACAAAGTTTCATCAATATGTTTTCGAGTATGAATAAATAAATAAATAAATATTATGAAGCTGAAGTTAAATTAACCACAGAATACAAACTAAAAAGCCGAAAAGCAACTGGTAATAAATTTAACCTCAGATTTTTCAGCTAATTGTTCGAAATCTTATAATTTTGTGACAGGAGACCACAACATTAAAAAAGATAACTAAAATTAAATTAAAAATGAGACAATACATATTTTATTTATTTTGATTAGATATTTTTATTTATTTATTGAAAAATAATTTAATCCTTCGTATTTTGTATTTCGTATTTCGTGTTTCGTGGAAAAATCAAAAACACTTAAAAAAACCATAACACAGTGGCCTAATCTTAAAATGTAAGTCGTTTTAAAAAATTAGGCTCCGGCATCATAAAAGTAGATCTTCAAATTGGATAAATTCGAAAAACTTGAATAAGCCGAAACGCAGTGGCGTAATCTTAAAATGGAGGTCATTTTCAAAATCTACTGCTCCGGAAACATAAGAATACATCCTCATATAAAAAAAATCCGGAAAACTCAAAGAAATCGAAACGCGGTGGTCTAATCTTAAACTGGGGGTCGTTTTCAAAATCTACGGCTCCGGAAACATAAGAATACTCCCTCATATGAAAAAAATCCGAAAAACTCAAATAAGTTGAAATGCGGTGGCCTTATCTTAAAATGGAGGTCGTTTTCAAAATCTACGGCTCCGAAAACATAAAATTAGACCTTTATATTGGATAAATTCTAAAAACTTAAATAAGTCAAAACACAGTGGCGTAAACATAAAATGGATGTCATATTCAAAATTTACTGATTGGGAAACATAAAAATACATCCTTATATAGAATAAGTCAAATAAACTTAAATGATTCGAAACGCAGTCACGTAATCTTAAAATGGAGGTTATTTTCAAAACTAGGTTCAGGACAGCATAATACCTAGTCCCTAATAAATCCGCATAGGTACAATAAATCGATATCCGTAAGTGAAAATTCTACTTAGGAGAGCATAATAATAGACTTTCATATTGGAAGGGGGGAGAGGATGGCCATTATTTTAAAAAAATATATAAAATTTGCAAAAAATTAAAACATTAATTTGAAATGAAAACGGTTGAATTTGAATTGGAAAAGGTTTAATTTGAAATGGAAATGGTTGAATTTGACTTGGAAAAAGTTTAATTTGATCTGGAAAAGGTTGAATTTGACTTGGAAAAGGTTGAATTTGACTTGGAAATAATTGAATATGAAATAGAAATATCAAACTGAAAAAATCTAAAATGTTAAAATAAATGGATATGCAACCGCGCTCTCAATATTTTTTTGTATTTTTCAAAAGCTATGCCTTCGATAATATAGTAAGTGGCCTTCATTTTGAAAAAAATCGAAAATTGACAAAAATTCGAAAGTTGAATTTGAAATGGAAAAGGTTGAATTTGACTTGGAAAAGGTTGAATTTGAAATGGAAAAGGTTTAATTTGACTTGGAAAAGGTTGAATTTGATTTGGAAAAGGTTGAAATTGACTTGGAAATGCTATATATAACTTACGATTGTCCGAACAGAAAATGATAAAAAAAAAGAAAGAAAAGAAAGGAAGAAAGAAAGAACTATGTGAAATGACTCACTCGGTTGCTCGATAAAGACTCTTTATTCCCTCAGTAATGCTATATATTTACAACTCCTGGATAGGATTAACTATTATACAACCTTACATCTAACCATAACTCCCCCCGCCAGTTTATGAACATTCCTCATAAACTAATGCAGGGTTACCGACATAATACATGAACAAAATACAACAACCAAAAAAAAAAAAAATAATCGCCGTTGGAGTTCCTAGAACAGCAATAGTAATAATAAAAATAAAATAAAATTAAAACACATTCTTATCTTACAACATATTCGAACAACAAAAGTGAAACAAACTCAAATAAACCTTCTAACGTCTGTCCCTAGCTTGTAGGGGACAGAAAAGAGGATATACCACTTATTTACTTTGGTGACTCCGCCTCTATCGGGAGTTTCCATTGTTCTATGTGAACGGTCCTCCGTTTGCTGGGATCGTTAAGACTCTGGATCATACAAATATTGTGCTCGCGAAGTATAATTACTTTGAATGGTCCATCGTAGCGCGCCAGTTCCTTCCCCCTATTAGATCCCACCCTACGATAGACTATCGTCCCTATTCTCAATTCCCCCATTCTATCTCTGACATTCAAATTGACCTTCTCCACCCTTTTCCGTTTCTCTCTCTCTATCTTCCCTTTCGCTTTTTCCCAAACTTTTCTTATCTCCGGTCTATTACAGATTATCTGCTGAGCCTGTTCTACGTTCTTGACCGTTTCCTTCCAGTCTCGTCACCGTATATTTACCCCGAACAGTACCTCGACTGGAGAAAACCCTATAACTGAGTGGATCGAATGGTTGTAGGCTGCCACTGCCCTTTTCATGGCTATGTCCGCTTCTAATCCCTGTTCCTCTTGGTAAATACGTAGATGATCGCTTAGGGTACTATGCAACCTCTCGATACTTCCCCTGCTCTTTGGATGTCCCGGTGTGTTGAAGTGCCAAACTATATCCAATCGCTTAGCTTCCTCTCGTATAGTAATGTTGTCGAACTCTCTCCTTCCGTCCGACGTTATGCGATCCGGCACTCCGTAGAACTGAACCCATGTTTGGAGAGCTCCCACAACAGCCCCCGACGACTTATCCTGCACCCGATGTACCATCGCTACCTTACTGAAGAGGTCTATCATTGTGACCCATTTAAAACCCCTCCATGTGAACGTATCGATTTGCACATCCTTCAATGGCGTATCTCCTGTAGGGGTTTCCTCCTGTAATCTTTGAGGTGGCCGTCTATCGTACTTAGTGCACGCGCACAAATTAAAAATTGCTTCCATCGAGTGACTCTCGCCGATGATTCCTTCAGGTTACCTACCCATTGCAACGGTCTGTGATCGGTATGCACCTTAAACTTCTGGCCAAAAATGTATGGTCTAAAATGCCCTACCGCCCATACTATGCCCAAGAGTTCCCTTTCCAGGGCGCTATACCGCGTCTCCGCTTCTGTAAGTCGCCGACTTGCATACGCTACTGGCTGTTCCCCATCAGTTCCTTCTTGAGTAAGTACCGCCCCCAACGCATACTCACTTGCATCTGTTGTTACGATGAACGTTTTCGCAAAGTCGGGAAAAGCAAGTACCGGCTTATCTTGTAACCTCGCCATGCACTTCCTTACGTTGTCCTCAATCGCTGGTGTTATCGTTATCTTCCGCCCTTTCTTCAGAAGATTGTTAAGAAGTGCTAGATACTCCGCCATCTCCGGCACAAACCGACAGTAATAGTTCAGCATTCCCAACAATCTACGGATCCCTTTAACATCTCTGGGCATCGCCATGTTCTGTATTGCCTCTACTTTCCGTTTATCAGGCCTGATCCCCTCCTTCGAAATCGAGTGTCCCAAAAATGTTATCTCGTCTTGTCCCAGAATTGACTTTCCAACCGACAACTTCAGTCCAAATTGTTTTAATCTGTCGAATACTCGACACAGATGACCGACGTGTTCCCCTTCATCCTTGCTGAAGACCAGGAGATCATCCATGTATACCTGACAAAACGCTTCGTCCAGTCCCCTCAAGAATTCGTCCATAAACCTCTGGAAGGTTATGGGAGCGTTCTTTAACCCAAATGGCATGCGAGTAAACACATAATGCCCTCTCTCGAAGGAAAACGCCGTTTTGTGCTGGTCCCTGGGGTTCATACGTATTTGATGATAGCCTGCCTTCAGATCCAGAGTACTAAAAATTGTGGCCCCGCTCAGTCTGTCAATAATATAGTTAAATTGTGGAAGCGGGTACTTCTCGTTGAGCTTTCTGAAGTCAACAACCACTCTATACTTCTCTTCTCCCATTGCGGCCTTCTTCTTCACTGCCCACAGGGGACTATTGTATGGTGACGTGCTGTCCACGATGATGCCTTGACCTTTCAAGTTCTCCAGCTCTTCCTTGATATGTCGCCGTAGAGCTTGTGGGTAACGTCTCTCCTTCACGTACGTCACCTTTTCCTGTTTTAGCGGAATCTCATGCGCCGTCCTCCCCGTTGCGCTCAACACCTCCCCGTCTTAAAAAAAAATATCCGCGTACTCTCTCTTTATCCTCTGTACCCAATGTTCCGCCTGTTCTATTGCCCCAATGTTCCCTTTCCCTTCCACTCTCAATTTCTTACACCGGTACCTCTTCCCTCCCATTCGAACAATCCAGCGCGTATCCCGGTAGTCTATTCTCGGTCTTACTCTACTTAATAAGTCACATCCTATTATACCCCCATACTCCCTCGGCATGTTCTCCACTACGTGAACCCTCAACTTCCCGCTTCCGGTCACCCATCTGTCCAAATCTAATTCTACTTCCCCTTCCACTCTACAAGGACCACCCAAAGTAATCAACTTACACTTACAATCTTTTATTTCCGGTATCCTCTCTCCTTTACACAATTCCTCCAACATCTTTCTACATAGTATTGTACTCGAACTTCCCGTATCCACCAAACACTTTTCTCTCCCCACAACACTTATAATTGGCAAACCAATGCACTCACCTCCGATATTATTTATTACCGCGTGGTTGCCACTCCTCTACCCCTCTCCTCATTCATCTGTCCTTCCTCTTCTTCCTGCAGCTGCTCCTCTTTCTCCGCTCCTCCCGCTGATTCTGCCTCCTCGAGCCCCTTTTACTACCGTCTCCTCTTCTTCGGTTCCAGATGTTCTCGATGAATCGTCTGACTCCGATGTCGATCCTCTCTTCCTCCACAATCTCTGTGCGTTTACTTCCATTGGCTCATCTCGCCTCGTGTCTCCCCGTCTACTCATGTACGGACATTGTCTCACGATGTGCCCTTCATTTCCGCATTCGAAACGTCGAGTTAGAGGGCAATTCGCTACTAGGTGACCTATCTTCCCGCACCCATGGCATTTCCTGTCGTCCTTTGCCCATTTCCTTCTTTCTTTGCCTGGCCTTTTCTCTTTCATTTCCGTCCTTTCTCTCGTGCTAAAATCCCCTCTTTTCTTCCACACCTCCGGTCTCACTACTTTGAACCTCCCAGTTCCTGCTCTCCTATATGCCACTCTGTTCCACCCATTCTCATTCTCAGTTGCGTCACCCCGAGCTGCTTCTTCATCCCGGGCGCTTGCATCAATCATATCCTGGGCACATTCCATGAAACTCTTCTCCCTCGGGAGCCCATCCTTCTTTCCCGTGTCTCTACCCAGCTGAACTTTAAGTATGGTCAATAGGAACGCCATCCTGGCTCCTGTTTTGGCCGCACCTGCTACTTCCTTAGTCTTCTCGGTTATATTATTAAACCGTGACAATAGATTCGCTGTCCATTCGTCTGGTGAGGTTGTTTCTTTTCCTGAAACATCTGCAGGATGTCCTCTTCTGGGCCCCCCTCCGAATGCCTTCTTCAGTCTATCCTTCACAGTGCTCCATGGGGTGTCCTCATCCTGGATCATGTTCAGTACGCTCCTCTTAACCCGGCATACCACAGTTGCCCTCAACGCATTAGCATCCATCGGGTCTATTAAATTTTCCGCTTATTTAGCTAGTATACGCGATATCACCCGATCGCCTCCCTTTAAGAAGTGTTTCAACTCCCCCACTCCTCCGTCAAACCTTTCCAGATCGGATATCGCTCTCCTGAGGTCCTGTGATGTCGCTGTTCTCACCTTCAGCCATTCCAACGTAGTCGCATGTGCTGATGCTAACGTCTCCGTGGGTAGCGGAGGAATATCCGTCGCTAACGCTTCTGACAGCGGAGGAAACGCCGGTGGTGGAGCCAACGGAGCAGCCGGTGGCGCATTCGGCTGTGCGACCTGTTGTTTAGTCGGCGCTGGCAGTTGCCCTATTCCGTTCGGCATCCTTTCTCTCTATTATTTCCTCATGAATAAAAAGAGTGGGAGAAAAAGAAAAGAAAAAAAACTGTCTCCTCGACTAAATCTAAAGGTCCTGGGTTTCGGCACCACTTACGATCGTCCGAACAGAAAATGATAAAAAAAAGAAAGGAAGAAAGAAAGAAGGATGTGAAATGACTCACTCGGTTGCTCGATAAAGACTCTTTATTCCCTCAGTAATGCTATATATATAGTATTATGGTTTGTTTACAACTCCTGGATAGGATTAACTATTATACAACCTTACATCTAACCATAACTTATATATATATATATATATATATATATATATATATATATATATATATATACACACCCACACATATATATATATATATATACATATACATACACATCCTATAAATATAAATATACACACACGTCCAATAAATATAATTTAATAAGAGTTTATTGTTATTTGTTTGTTAACAGAGAAAAATCCATTAAATTTTCGTAAATAAACAGATTGATTTAGACGTTTAGTAGTATGTGTTCAGTCCTTCTGTGTGTGTACCGTTTCAAAGATGTCTTGGCATAGTTTCCTATTGTTCGGATTATAGGGTTTTCAGACATTGGTGTTAGCTCAAAAAATCTCTGAGTTTTAAAATAAATATGTTGTTTTATAGTGGGAAGCTGTAACTCTGATAGCATAGTAGATATTTTGGTATAACATGGATAATTGTTTATTATTCTCATACACGTGTTTTGAATCACTTCGAGTTTTTTAGTCTCGCATGTGTAACGCCATACTGGGGCAGAATAGGTGATTAAAGAGCGGATTACTGTTTTATATAAAATCAGTTTATTTTTTGTATTCAATTGTGAATATCTATTAAAATATGGTGACATTTTGCTGATCATGTTTTAGCTTTATTGTACTTGTTATTGATATGTTGAGTGAAATTTAGGGACCTATCAAGTTGTAGGCCTAAATATTTCACAGAGTTTGACCAAGGGATCTGTACTTTTTTTATGAGTGTATTATGGTTTATGCGTGGTCTTCTTTTTGTAAAAATAATCGCTTCAGTTTTATTATCATTTATTTTTATTTTCCATTTATCAAAATACTTGCTGAGTTTTATGAATTGGGATTGTAGTCTGTTGGTTATTGTGTCGATTCTGAAAGAAGAAGTATAAATAGCTGTATCATCTGCATATAAGGAATATTCTAGTGAAGGAGTGGAAGGGAGGTCTGAGATGTATAGGCTGAATAGTGTAGGAGAAATACAGGAGCCTTGAGGGAGACCTGCAGATAGGAAATGGATTGAGGAATGGACATTCTTTATTGTAACGCAAAAGGATCTATTGTTGAGATATGAGTGAAGGAGGTAGATTATGTAAGGTGGAAATTTATATAAAATGAGTTTATGGATAATGCCCTCATGCCAAACTGTGTCAAAAGCTTTTTCTATGTCTAGGAGGAGCATACCGACGTGCTTCTTTTCATTGAACGCTTTGATAATACAGTCGGTCAGTCTGTCTAGTTGGGCTACTGTTGAGTGCTGTTTTCTGAACCTGAATTGCTCGTTACGTATCAGACTATTTTGAAATATATGGCTCAGTATTCTTTTTAAAAGAAGTTTTTCAAAAAGTTTTGAAATTATATTTAGTAGATTTACTGGTCTGTAACTACAAACATCTGCTGGGTCTTTGTTTGGTTTCGGAATCGTTATAATTTTTGCTGTTTTCCAAGCTGTTGGAAAATATCTAAAGCGAAGCATACAGTTATATGTCTTTGTAAGAAATAAAATAGCCTTTTTGCTTAATTTATTAATGGCAATTGAGGGTATAGAGTCTAGGCTGGGCGATTTTTTAGTTTTTAACTGCTTTATAACCTGTTTTACCTCTTTGAAAGAGATTGAAGGGAATGTATTTGGAACTGGTTCTTTGAAAAATCTTTTTACTGATTTTCTGATAGTTCGATTTTGTTTGTTGGTACCTAAATCAGCCGGAATATTTGATGCTGATGTGAAATAGTTTGCCATTGCTTCTGCCTTCTCTATATTAGAATAGGCGAAACTGTTTGATAGTTTGATTGGCGGGATATGGTGGGGACGATTTGTCAGAATTTTATGTATTTTCCAAAATTGTTTACAACCAGGGAATAGTTCCTTAAGAGTTTCCTGCCACTTTAAGTTCCTCCAACTGTTTAAACGAATTTTTACATAGGCATTTATTTTGTTAAAGAGGCATTTATACTTTATATTCCTGGTGAGCTGGTATTTTTTCTGGAATTTATTTTTTATAAAAATAAAAAATTGTAGTTGAGAAGGAATATTGTCGGGTTTATATTGACAGGATACCTGTGGAATGGATTTTATCATGCCAGTTTTGACAGTATCCATAAATTTGTCGATGTTCGAATCTATATCGGAGTTATTTATTATAACTGGATTAATATCTAGATTTTTATCTCTGATTTTCCGAAATTATTCCCAATTAGCCAATTTGAACTTGAATTTAGGGATCGTGCTGATTTTTATGGATTTATTTTCCAATCGAAAGATCACCGGGTTATGATCCGAACTGAGACATGGTACCGAGATGAGGCGAGAAACGTCAGAAATATTTTTGGTGAAGGCCAAGTCAATAATGCTAGGTTTGAATTTTTTCTGAGTTGGTATGTAAGTTGGCTTGTTTGGAGCATGCAGTACTATATTTTACCATGATATAAAATTTAATAATAATTTTCCATTTTTATTCGTGTTATGGCAGTTCCATTGTGAATTTTTGGCATTCAAGTCCCCTAAGACGAGTGTGTGTTTATTAAACATAACTCTAAGATCGTGTATATTTATTTTATTTGGTGGGATGTAAACTGCAACTGTGTTAATAATTTTGTTTTTTACCTTAAATTGAATTGCAGTCGCTTCCGCGTATTTTAAATTATCAATTGGCCTGTAAACGTGCGGTAGATCTGAACGCACCAGTATCATAACCCCCCCCCCCACCTGCTCTGTTCCAGTCCTTTCGGTGAACAGTGTAGCCACGGGCCGAGAATCTGTCCTGTGGAGATAAACAAGTTTCGCTTACTGATACTATATGAGGTTAATGGTAGATGGTTCATAGTAAGAAGGGTCATTTCCATTAATATTGTCTGAGAATGTTTTTTTAAACCATTTTGAGTCTGTTTTTGGTAAGGAAGGAAAATCATTTTGTCTTGGTTTGAATATTTTTCATTGTGAAGGGTGGATGGTTGGTCGTTGCTTACTGAGCTTCAATTGCTGGTTTCGTATGAAGTGTGGGCATTTTTCGTAATTTGAGAAGTGACTTTCATTGCAGTTGCTGCACTTCGGGACGAAGTCTTCGCGTATGATATTTGGGTAGTCTCTTGATAAGTGTTCCTCGGAGCACTTGAGGCAACAGGGTTTTTTTGAAGCAGTTTCGAGCTACGTGATTATATTCTTGACATAAATAACATTGTGTCAACACTTTTTTGCTCACATATTTTTCCCATGATATAACAACATTGTCACAGTATTTTATGCCATTAAGTTTTACCAATTGTTCTTTATTATTTAATATAATGATTGATAATGGCAATTTTTTTTAACACCATCTAATTTTTGGTCATTTGAAACATTTTGTAAATCTCTAAGCCTTGTTTATTTAGATCGGCCTGAATGTCTTCGATAGGATAGTCTGGGGGCATGCCTTTTAATACCACTTTGGGCTTAATCTCATGTTTAAGAGTATAGGTATGGAAATTATGATTAAGTAATTTAAGTTAATTTTTAATATTTATGAAGTCTTCATTATTATACACATAAAAAATAGTTTTATTTCCACCGTATTTGATATTTATATCTTTTACTGAATTTTCAAGTTTTGTAATTATTTCCTTATGATTTGAGAATGAGGAATTTACTACTATTGGAGGAAATTCTTGTAATTCAGGATTTTTACTAGTTTTGGCAGAGATCTCTTCATCTTCTTCCTTATCGGAGAAAACCGAGTAACTATTTTGTATAGGAATATTATATAAGGTTGACTCACCTCTTCTTCTTTTCGGAGCTGAATTAGATTGTCCATCTTTTTTGGAAGTACTAGAAGTTTCTTCTTCGTCTTCCATGTTCACTTTGCTCCCCAGAAGGGCATTCTTACTTGAAAAATTGTCACCAAAAATAATATGAATGTTCTGAGTTTATCACTATTAAAACTAAATCCCTGTTATAAATAATACTGTCTGAAAACTGAAGTAAATTAAAATAAAACAAAACAATTAAAGCAGAGGTTATAGTGTCTTTACTCGGCGGCTGCTAGAGTTAGGAGGTTTACTAGTTTAAAGAATGGTGAAATGTTGATAATCAATAAATTAAAAATAACCAAGGAAGATTTTTATTCACAATTTAACTACTACACACACATATAATTAATACCAATGTAAACATTGGTTCTAAATCTGGTGCTGAGGAGAGCTAAACTCAGAATGTGGTGATTTAAACTTGGGCATCCCCACTTTCTACAAAATTCTAGCTTTTGCTGATGACCTTATCATATTCGCTAAGGATGACCAAGACCTACATTTTAGTATAAATATCTGAACAGCTGGAAGAATGTTCTACTCACTGTGATAGAGAGGGATTCGATTATGATGATGATGATAATGTTAACAGGATCCAGATGTCCTACTCTAAAACCTTTCTTATCTCAACGTTGCAACGTCCATGAGGAATACCTACTTTCTACCTGACAAAGAGAGAGTTCTGGTCCCAATGGAGACAAATCTTCGACAATCTCTTCAGCATGTGATGTTAGGAACTAAATGTGGACTTAAGGAGAGAAAATGAGGAAGTTGTAGGAACATATGTCGAGCCACCTTCTGAGGATGAGATTTTGGATGCCATTAACAACCTTAAAATTCAACAATGCAGGTGCTGATGACTGACTACTCAAAGAGTTCCTTTGTATGCGCTTGGGACCATCTTACTAGAACCTCTGACAGGCAGCCGGCAGAATTATATAATTTTGTACTCACGTGTTAATATATAGTGTGACATTTTAAAAAAAAATTATCTTGGAAATAAATGCTTGATGAAAGAAGTCAAATTACTTCGTTTTTATTTTGCTTTTTAGTTGAATATATGATATAATACATAACTGTTTGTATGGATGTATTTTTTAAGCTCATTACACTTGTTATATTTCTTAAAAAATATACAAAATACATTACTATGATTATGTTATAAATATGATTGTTAATTTTAGGGCCGTGAAGGAATGACAGCTTATTATTTGACTAAAGGTTGGGCTGGACTTGTGGTTATGGTTGAAAATAGGCATGAAAACAAATGGATTCACGTAAAATGTGATTGTCAAGAAAGTTATAATGTAGTTTCCACACGTGGAGAATTGCGGACAGTTGATTCAGTACCTCCACTTCATAGGTAAAACTTAATAAATTTGTTTCATTTATAGTTTTGTTTTAGCTTAATTATATTGTGATAATCATAAAATAAAAATATTAATGTATTTGTTTTAATATTAAGTATTCTCATGTTTAGATCTATCCTTAATTCATAGTATAAAAGTGTGGAACTTATAGTATTTTTCAGTTTTAATTATATTATTAAGAATTTATATTCCTAAATGTTTATATTGAAATATAAATAATAAGTTACATACAATACTGACATAACAGTCATTCTCTTCAGTTCATATTTGTTGACCAATTCTATGATTTAATTGTACATGCGTTTATTTATTTATTTTTACTTATACACGTTTACTTAAAATTCTTTGTGATTTCTGAAAGCAGGAATAAATACTGGTTTTGTTTTCTAAATTGTGTTAGTGTTTTGTTATTGGGAATACATGTGGAACACATTTTTATCCCTAAAACTAATAAAAGGGACATAAATGGACTTAATGATCACAATGAATCCTTTATAGATAAACTTGTTAAATTTAAAATCTTGTATAGTTAAAAAAATTTCAGTGGTTTCTTTAACTCCAAATTAAATAATTTTTCTGTAACTCAACCCTAATTCCAACTACATTTTTTTTCTAAATTAAAGTTTCGAGTGAATAATATTGTTTGATGCATTTATTATCTGATGTTAGTTTTAATTAGCCAAGAAGTACTTTTAAAACTTTTTATAGACTACTAAGTGACAATAAGTGTATCAAACTTTGAAATTCACTCAAAACTTTACTTTAGAAAAAAAATTTAGTTAAATGATTGAGCTTGTGTTATGCCCTCTGAATTGCTCTAATAGATTCTTCTCAAAATCACCACATTACTCAAAATATATGTGTCATTAATTACTATGATTTATTCATTATTTATTATTATTCATAATAAACTCCAGTACCAAATTGAAATTGAACAGCAAAGGCTTCGGACCTACCAAGAGGTTATTATTATCATTTCTAATTAATTTAATTTTTTAAGTTTTTCTGAAAAAGGTTTAGTAAGCATTCTCTGTTCTGTTTAAGGAGGCACATTATTCTTATATTTTATACTTTAAATATTGAGAAGTAATTCATATTTATTTAATAAAATGACTATCAGGTGCACTGCAAGGTTAGTGTTATCTCCATTGTCAGTCCCCTCTTCATTCAAAACACTTAACACTTTATAATGTTAATAACCTTCTACACAACCTTTATTTTCTAGTCTATTTAAAAATCTTATTTTATAATAATCTCTGTTCTTATTTTCAAATAAAATAATCTCCCCAATTTTAGTATTTCTTATTATTAAACTTTTTAGAAGATTATTTGTTTTCTCTATACTTCTTTACATATTTCTTTTGGTAATTTGGGGATTATCAATTCATGTTCGTCCATCCCATATTTGACTTCAAGATAAGATTTAATCTTTATAATTTTTCATTATGAAGACGTGATCACTTTGATTTTAGGTTATTTAATAACCTTGTGCGGTCCTGACCCAGAGATGTCTAAATTTCCTAGACTGGTCTGGATGTAAAACTGGTTCAAATAAATAAACCAGTTCTTCTTCGTGATACTCACGCATTGTCTTTCCGAATTCATGGTTTCTAGTACGAATTTTCCAAGGATCCCTCGCCGATTCGTTCGCTTTTTATGAATGTCAGTTAGTCTATTTTTTAATGCCGAAACGTATTCCTCACATGGAGAAAAATCACATGAAAATGGAAGTTCAAATTTATGACCATATATTAGATGGTGCGGAGAGTACCCTGTTAAGGTATGAAGTGTCTCCCTGTAAGTCGCAAGAGCAAAGGGGTCCCATCGGTCCCAATCGGCAGGGTCCTTATTCACTAAGTGTGCTAGAGAATCCCATAACGTCCGATGGAGTCATTCAACTAATTTGTTTCCTGCTGGATGGTTGGCCGTAGTCTGAACTTTCTCTGTTCTTAGTAGTCTACATGTTTCTTTAAATAAATCTGATGTGAAATTCTTACCCCTATCTGTTAAAACTTTCTTTGGGGCCCCATTTCTCAAAACGATATATTTAACGAATGCTTCCATCACTTCATTTGCCATTTGTTGTTTTAAGGGTATTGCTTCTGCGTATCTAGTAAAATTATCTACAAATGTTAGAAGATCCTGGTTTCCCTTTGTGCTTAGAGCAAATGGGCCAGCTATATCTATTGATACCAATTCGTAGGGATAGTACCTTCTAACGGAGGCCTATTGGAGGGCCCAGTGGAACAGCTAACCCTCTTGAGCTTTTTCTCATATTACAAGAACGGCAATTGCAGACGTACATTGCAACATCGTCCCACAAGCCTGGCCAGTGAATCCTCTCAAGAATTCGCGCTGCCGTGCGAGTTTGATCTGGATGACATGCCCACAAGGGATCATGATTTTCTTTAATGATAAAAGTCCGCAAACATATGGGGACCATTAACTTCCATGTCTCTGGATCAGACTGATAGTCCATCCAATACCATAAACCTTTGCCGCCTATACGTAATATCGTAACACCAGCAACCCTCTTCTTGTTATCTCAGTAAAGATACTTGATCGAGAAACTTATGATTTATTGCTGCAACTCCTCTGCTGAGACCATCAGTGTTATGATGACGTACTCCAGGCCTATGAACCACGTCATAGTTATACTCATTCAACCGGAGGCTCCATCGTGCTAATCAAGCAGAAGGATCTTTCAAATGTAGCATCCATTTGAGAGCAGCATGGTCAGTTACTAATGTGAACTTCCGCCCTAATAAATAACATCTAAATTAAGCAGTAGCCCATACAACTACCAGTAACTCCCTTTCAGTGGCGGAGTAGTTTCGCTTGGCATTATTAAGTTAAAAGCTACCATATGCCACTGGTTTTTCATGTCTCTCTCTCATCTGAGAAAGGACAGCCCCTAAGGCTACATCTGAAATGTCTGTCGATAATATAAATGGATCATTAAAATCCAGATAAATTAAGACTGAGTATCAACACAAAGCTGTTTTGATCGCTTCAAAAGATATGAAGAAGAAGTTTCTTGAGTGTCTCCCCAGTGGAATTTCTCATCTTTTCTTAAAATTGTTGTTAAGGGTTTCACCATATTAGAAAATCCTGGAACAAAGCATCTATAATATCCAGCAAGTGCTAAAAATGCTTTGACATCCTTGACATTATTCGAGACTGGATAACCTACCACTGCGCCTACCTTCTTCAGATCGGGTCTAACACCTTTGCTGGAAACTAATATGCCCCAAGTAATGTACTTCTCCCTGAGCAAAGTGACATTTATCCATATTCACTCGTAAATTAGCTTCGTCTAGTCACTCTAACACCTTAGCTAATCGCTGACAGTGCTCCTCCATGGTAGCGCTGTATGCAATAATATCATCAAGATATACTAATCATTCTTCTCCTTTAATTTCTGCTAGTAGCTGGTCCATTAATCGTTGGAAAGTTGCTGGTGCATTAACTAGACCAAAAGTCATATTTTTATATTCAAAATGGCCCACTTTGGTGGTAAATGCAGTCTTTTCTTGATCTGCTGGCCAAATTGGAATCTGATGATAGCCACTTGCTAAATCCAAATGTAGTGAAGAATCGGCTTCGTCCCATGCGCTCTAGCTTCTCAACAATCAATGGAAGGGAGTACGCATTTGTTTTTGTAATTTTGTTCAGACTACGAACATCGGTACAGAACCTATAATCCATCTCCTTTCTTTTTTACTAGTACTACTGACGCTGACCATGGGCTTTCAGAAGGTCGTATGATATCTTTCTCTGACATATTTTGAATGTGGTCTGCCATTGCAAGTCGCTGGTGATAAGGGAGGACCTGTCAGGGTCGTTTTATGACTGGTCCTTTTTACGTCGTTTGGATTCGGTGATGTACCCCTAATCCACAGCCTTCCTTTGCAGGAGATTCGAACACTTGTAAATATTTTTTCAAGACCTCTAAAATATTTTCTCCTTCAGTTGAGGTAAAATGCACAAGTAGATTTTGACATTCTTTGATGAGATCTTTTGTCCCTTCCGGGTTCACACCTAAAGTCTGCACCAAATCCACTGAATTTTTGTTGAATATTCGGTTCTAAAACCGCCGTCGGAGCGAACTCTTTAGCCAGACCTAAACATTGCCCCTTTGGTATCACCACTTCCTCCTCAGACAAATTGATTAATTTTATGCAGGCTCTTTTACTATCAACGTTGTTAATACTGTGCGCAGCTCTGATACCATATTGTGACTGTACGACTGGCTCCAGTAATATATCGCCATTGCATTGTTCCTTCAATTGACCCTTAACGACAATCTCACTAAATTGTGGAATCACAACTTTATTTACGGCGTGAACCCGAATTGTCTCTTGTTAGATTTCCTTTGTAATTAATTCAACACCCCACTGTTGATTTCTATTAGTTTGCACTATAATCCCCTTAGCAGCATCAATAATAAGTCCCAATTTTCTCATAAAGTCCCATCCCATTAGTTCATCCCCTCTTGATACAACATCGGCAACTACAAACCAGTGAGACAACACCCTTAATCTATTCAACACTCTAACTCTTGCAATTATTTGAGTTGTAAGGTATAACCCTGTATCAGTTCTTTTATTATTGAAATTTCAGAACCACTATCCACCAATGGTTCCCGGTGCTGCCCCTTAATTTGAACTATTTGAACTAATCTAACCAATCTCCTTCTCCTCCT
Source organism: Nezara viridula (assembly GCA_928085145.1). Lineage (NCBI taxonomy): Eukaryota > Metazoa > Arthropoda > Insecta > Hemiptera > Pentatomidae > Nezara > Nezara viridula. The sequence continues at coordinate 165,238,662 of OV725078.1, read as the reverse complement.
CTGTAAAAAACTTAGGAATTACCATTGATCAAAACCTATCATGGAAACCCCATATTGCTCATATCTCCAGAAGGTCAATTGGTACACTTAAACTATTTCATCGTTCTCGTCAGCATCTCCCACAACCTATCCGCAAGCTCCTCGTTTCCTCATTGATTTTCCCCTGCTTTGACTATGGCTGTGTGGTATATGGTGGCCTCTCGTTGGAGTTTGAGGACAGACTGAAGAGAATCATGAACTGTTCTTTAAGATTTGTCTTCGGCACTTCGAGATGGTCTCATGTGTCCCACCTGTATTCCGAGTCAAAGTGGCTCTTCCCCTCTTCCCGCCGCCTATACTTCCTTGGAAATTTCTTATATCAAACGATCAACTCCCAGCACCCTTCCTACTGTCTCCTATCTACTGTCTCCTCAAGCCGAAACCTTTAGTCCACTCAATAAAAACGAGATCCCGTGATTCTGACCTCTATATTCCATCACACAAGACAAAAACCTATGAACGTTCCTTCTTAGCCCGCTCCGTCACCTATTGGAATTCTTTGCCATATAACATCCGTCATGCCTCTTCACTGTCAACCTTCAAATACCTCCTTTTCCAATATCTCCTCACATCCCAAACAGATGATTCGCAACCATAAATTTCATTTTATGAACTGAATTTGTGAGAAGTAACTGGTGGTGCTTACAGTTTAAGTCTTAACATAAAACAGCAATGATTTTTTACTATTATTTTTACTATTTATTTGTATTTCTCTTCACCTCAGGTTGTGCTTTTTCTTTCATGTATATATAAGTTTATACTTTATACTTTTTGTCTCACTGTGTAGCAATATGAGTAAGTACGTATATATAGTTCCTTTTTTACCTTTATACCACAATTATTCCTCAGATTTTATTTTATCTTAGTGTTTGCTTATTATTTTATGAATCACTGTAAATATTATTACATTTTGTATTAAATTATGTTTCTATTAGATAGCTATTATTGTGCAGTTATGTATATATAGATATGTAATTTCTTTTCTGTCTTCTTGTTTTCTTTTTTTTTTTATCGTAATAATAAGTAAATTTGGAGAAGATTGTATGTTCATTTATGTATGTATGTATGTGTATGTATGTATATATATGTTTATGTGTGTGTATGTATATATATGTGCGTGTGTTTATATATGTGTATATTTTTTTTTTTGTTTATTTCTCAGTGGTTACATACTACTTTTTAAATAATGTATATTACGTTAGAATTTTTTTAAGTTAGTTTTTGGCCAGATTGGTATTTTATTTTGTATTAATTCATCTTTGTTATTCTAAGGGGACTTAGTCCCAGAATAAAGTTCTATTTTCTATTCTATTCTTCTATTCTATCTGCAATATTCCCTTTTTATTAAAAGAGAAAACGTTAGGAACAATGTGGGTGGCACCTTTTCTGGTTGGGCTTATGATGGTGGGGCACACATCAAGCCCGTGGCTTTTGGAAAATTTTTAATCTGTTTGCTAGCATTAACAGCTGTGGTAGTGCGTCTCGGGCAGGCTCTGGCAAAGTGGCTTTTAGAACCGCAAACAAAAAAATTCGATGATTAAAATCTTCCTTTTGTGTATTGGTTGGTCTAGGACATTCTCTGGCAAAGTGTCCTGTTTTACAGCATCGGTAACATTTTTTTCCATATATAGGTGGTCTCTGATCTGACCGATCGTTAGAAGATGGTTCCCGTTGAATAGCCCACACCTCTTATGACAGAGGATCATCCGCGAGCACTTCGTCTACTCTTGCCGCCTTATTTACAGCCCCTTCAAAGGGCGATGGAGGCCCAAACTGGAGTTGCAGCCTAATATCTGGTCGCAGATCCTTTAAAAATGCAGCCTTAATGATATTTTCATAATGACTCCTAGTCCAGCTGGCTTCTTCTACTGATAATGATTTTGGGGTTGCTAGCTCTCCTAACCTTTGGCACCTATCGGCATACTCATGCACTCCTTCTCCGGGCATTTGTTATGCAGAATTTAACTGGAATAGTTGCTGTTCGAGTGTAAAAAATCTCTTGAAACGCTTGCGGAGTATTGTCGCTATCTGATCAAATCGAGCGGTGGATTCTAATAATTCTGGATAAGATGCATCACATCCCTTCTTGGGTTTGGTTAATTTTGATCAACAGATTAGCATCTTCTCCTGTTCGGTCCAACCCCCCATAGAAACTACCAGATCAACGTGTCTTAAAAATGTATTTACATCATCATCATTATCAAGTATTTTGGTCAGTCAATGTAATATTGATAGTTTATAAAAAAGACTATTTCTATTTATTTTGTCAAAAGCTGATTAAAAATTCATGAAAAACAAATAAACTTTTTGATTAGATTAAAATTGTACTGTATAAAGTAAAAATATTATCTACTGTGCTGTAACCAGGACGGAAGCCAGCTTGGCATTCATTAATTATATCATTGGTTAATGTCAATTGGATAAGCCTATTAAGGATTAAGCCAGAATAAGTTTTTGCAATGGTGTCGATCAATGAGATGCCCCTGTAGTTCTTTACATTGTTGATCTCTCCTGTTATATAAATTTGCATAATAATAGATTTAGTGAAATTATACAGTATTTTATGTCCATTCCAAAATTTGTTGAAAATTACAATCAAAGAACTTAAGATCTCTTCGGGGATATTTTTCCAAAATTCAAATGGGATCCGTTCCCGGCCTGGGGCTTTCTTCTTTTTCTGGGCTTTCTTCCCAAAATTTGTGAAAGTTCCTCTAAAGTAAAGTCCGTGTCGTAAGTTTTCATCTTTTATTTGAGAAGGCGTGTATTGAATAATTTAGGGAACTGGAGGTGAGTTTAACAAAGTATTGAAATGGATAACCCATTGACTTGCATTAATCTGTTGACTACATACAATTTTTTTATTATTTCTTAGATAGCAGGTATTTTCCCAAAAGGATTTTGAATCTTTTGATCCCTGATTTTTTTTTATATTTTTATAATACTGCTACCTTTTAAACCAACATAAATTTTTGTAATTTATCTATCTATTTACCTCTAAATACCACATTTTCAATGTTTCTTATGAGTTTTTCTACATAAATTTAAAACTTGAATGATCTTTGTCTTAATTTCCAGCATTCCCTACCCATCCAGTTCTCTTCTTTTTCCTCCCCTCTCTTTACTACCACCCTATCTGTACAATAAAACTGAATCTGTGGTTTGGATTGCTAATGGAATAACACAAAGTTTCCAAAACAAAAATGGAGTAAAGCAGGAATGCTTACTAAGCCCAAAACTTTTTTCTCTTTACATTAATGATCAAGATCAAGACGAATTGGATGGCAGTATTAGGGTTCAGGGTAAAACTGTCAAGCTATTAATGTATGCTGATGACATTGTATTACTGGCCTCATGTGTATTAACTCTACAAAAAATGATCAATAGTCTGGAAACATAATGCAATAGATGGGACCTAAAAGTAAATATGAGTAAATAAAAAGTGATGGCCTGTAAAAAGCACCTGGGCAAGCTAAAAGTCTGAAAAATGTTTTTTTCGCAAAGAAAGAATAGAAATTGTGTCTCAATATAGGTGTCACTCTCGTATTCTCATTTTCTCTAAAGAGCCATATGAGCAAGAAGATATCAAATGCAAAGCAGACATTGAACAGTATATGGAGTGGAATCATAATGAAAGAAGAAATACCTCTAGATAAGAAAGTGACCATTTATAATGCTGCTATCAATTGTAAGCTATGCGGCCCAAGTTTAGGGCTTGAGTAGAGAAATTCAATAGGTACTTCATTCGAAAATTATTTAATTTACCGGTTGGTACCCCTAATTATATGCTCTATATTGAGACAGGTTTCAAACGACTGCACCTATATACCCTTTCATTACATCTCAAGTATATAAATTCAGTGTTCAATCTTCATGGCCCAGAGAGATACACCAACTTAACAGCAAAAATAATAATGGAAAATATATATATATATATATATACTAGTACAAAGAGCTAACAAACTTAGAACAAGTTTTGGGGATTAATTTGACTAAAAATACTCCTACACTGGATAAGCAGACCATTCTAGAACTGTGCAATAAAATAAATGAAAAATATAATAAGGATGATTTGCAAAGAGCAAGAAAAGCAGTATTTCATCCTGGCTATGCCCTGCTAGACCATAATCTATGTAATCATTATATAACAAATGATGCAAGCCCAGGTTTTGTTAAAATATTTTTCTATGCAAGGGGGGAACTTTTATATTTGAACTGTAAACACTGGAGACACGATAGAATTTCCTTGTGTTCCCTATGTAATATGAATAACCTTGAAGACACCTACCATTTCCTTAGAGGGCGGGGTGGCCGAATAGGCTAAAGCTTGTGTAACAGCACCGCTGGTTGCCTGGCAACCGGATAACAGAGATTTGAGATGATATAAAAAGTACGAGTTCGCGTCCCGGTGCCGGAGGGGATTTTAAATTTTCCCGCCCTCACCCCCCGGCCCGGGAAAATCCCGTATAGCCTAAAAGGCGAGGTAGGGAAGAACAAAAAAAAAAAAAAAAAAAAAAAAAAAAAAAAAAAAAAAACCTACCATTTCCTTGCCATTTGTCTGATCCCAAGAGATACAAGGATTTCAACACTTTCAATAACCACTAACCACGAGAGGAAATGATAGAGCTCCTTAACAGTAAAAATTGGTCTTCACTTTATAATTATACAGTTTAAGTCTTAGAGTATAGGAAATATTTAGTCGAACAATTTAATTTTAATTGAACCTTGGATCATGATATATAAATATAGAATTTATCACTTTATATATTACTCATTTTTTATTATTTATTGGCCATAATTTTAAACAGTTCATCAAGTATGAATAGCATAAATACAAACACTTAGTAATAGATTTGTTATTTGTTATCGTCATTAAGTAGTAGTTGGTATTATCATTGAGTGATATGTTTTCTCAATTTTGTTTGTATAATTATAATTATTATGTAATGTGTTTGTAACATGGCAAAAATTATAATAATAATAATTAGTATAATTAAACATGAAAGGCGACGACTCGACAGACGGACAATAGTCCATGTCGTGTATGTTTAAATATATATATATATATATATATATATATATATATATATATATATATATATATATATATTTATATAGATAGATAGAAAAAAAAACTTTATTCTGGGACTAAGTCCCTTCAGAATAACAATAATGTACAAAATAATAGAATATTACTGGCCTAAACGTTTGAAACAATAAATAAAATTGATAAAATAAAATAAAAAGTAAAGAAAACCTTAGGTGCACAAGCTATATACAATACAGATAAAACTATGTACAGAGCATTTAAAATTATGAACAAAACAATTAAAACTATGAACGAATCACTTGAACTATGAACAAAATTATATATAAGGGTTGAACAACATAAACATACACTTTGAGAAATGAAGAACGAAAAAGAGATACAGTGAGTTCATTTCATAGAATAAAATAAAAAAACTTTACTTGAATATATATATAAAAAATAAACAGTTAATTATAATTGAATAAAAAAAAAATGTATGTATTGAAATTCCTACGTCGATAGTAGGAAATGCATGTACTATCTCTAGTACCAAGTATTATGATTATATGATTGCTACACAATACATATATAATATTAATAGTTAGCTGGTATCTGACTGTTTTTGGAACAGGAATTGGAATAGGAGGTTTTTGAATGTGTATAGGGAAGGGGCATGTCGAATTTTGATCGGGAGGGAATTCCAAAAGTTGACAGAGCGGGCTATAAAGGAATTTTGGAATGAGGCAGATCTATGAGAAGGGATGTATAGGTCAGAGGGTCGGGATCTTGTAGTGAGGGAATGGATTGAGGACTTAAATTGGAGAAGGTTGTAGGCATAAGAAGGACGATGATCGGTAATGATTTGATAAAGGAAAGTGCCTAGGAAATATTGTCTTCTTAAGGAGGGGAAGAGCCACCCTAACTCAGTGTAGTGGTGGGAGACACGGGAGCGTCTCGGGGTCCCAATTACAAATCTTACGAAGCTATTCATAAGTCTTTTGAGTCTATCACGGAGTTCCACCGAGAGGCCATCGTACACCACACAGCTGTAGTCAAAGTGGGGAAAGATGAGAGAGGAAACTAGGAGTCTACGGGTATTTTGGGGTAGAAGATGGCGGAAGTGATGGAATAGTTTGAGGGTAGAAATTGCACGGCGGGATATATGAGAGATATGGTGATTCCAGGAAAGGGTTTGATCTATGAGAAAGCCTAAATTTTTAACAAAGGGATAGAAGGTGATGGGGTGGTTGTTTAGATAGAGTGAGGGAAAGTTGGTGTGGGACCTAAGAAGGGGCTTGGAACCAATGAGAATGGCCTGAGTTTTGGCAGCATTTAGCCTTAATCCATTTAAGTTGGCCCAGGCACTAATTCGATCTTAATCTTCTTGAATTTTGGTAAATACCACCAATAAATCAGTGGGAGAAAAGGATAAATAGATTTGAGAATCGTAGGCATAAAGGTGGTGGGAACAATGGAACAAATATATATATATATATATATATATATATATATATATAGAGAGAGAGAGAGAGAGAGAGAGAGAGAGAGAGAGAGAGAGAGAGAGAAAGAGAGGGTGAGAGGGAGAGGGAGAGGGTGAGGGAGAGGGAGAGGGAGAGAGAGAGAGAGAGATTAACAAAAAAATATTTGTAGTTGTTTTTGAAATATTTGTAAGAGCTTTTTTATGTTATTCTGATTAATAATAAACATTTTTTTCTATCTATCTATCTACTGATATATCATAAAATACCTTGTTTTACAATAATAAAAGGATTGTAACCTTTTAGATGTTTGTTTATGGTCAGTATGATCATACATTTTATGGATCTTATCAATCAAATATAAACCAAAATTTGTGGACTTGTAAATCCATTTCATGTAATTTAGTAGTTTAATCATAATCATATTTTCAGTGATGTTTTTTCATTTTTCTATTCCCTCTTTAAAGGCTTCTTGATCTGCCATTAAATTTCTGATGTGGATAATGTTAACTATTTTTTAACCATTATCTTCATTTTGAAAACTTTCCAGCACTGAATTTTGGGATAAAGCTTCAGCCTCCAGTTTATTTTTCCCTTCCTTGTAAATTATATAGAGTTGATGTCGGATGCTGTGAACCATTGACATTTACTCACATTGGGGATAAGATCATCTATTTGTGGAAAGATATTTGATTACAGAATTACTGTCAAGTTTAGTTCACTGTAATCTATCCATAATGTTGTTTATTTGCAATTTTTTTGTTTGCATGTCAATGTTACTGGACTAGCGAACGGTGAATGTGATTCCTCAATTAAATTATTATCTAGCAGTTTTGAAATTCGTGCCTATTCTTTTGTGATCTGGAATGGAGCAACTGTATGGTTTTTTAGAGACATATATATCTTCTATTTGTTTAATTACTGCTTCACCATACTTCACTGATCAGACAGAATTTATTTTTAGCGTAACATACATGATATTTTTTAACTAATTCATGTATTCTCTTTTTTTATCTTAGTCCAAATAATCCAAATCTATTTGCAAATTTTCTACTTGAGAAGCTAATTGAAGATTAATAAGTGAAAAATTACTTAGTTTATCTTTTCTATGTAAATATTTTATTTTGTTTCTTCTTCTTTTAAATCTTCTTTCTGAAATGTTTCCTCCACCAAACTGTTTCTTATCCTCTTATCTACAATTGTTTTTGTGTGGTTTTGTTCTGATTTATTATCATTTGCGTCTTTGATATCTATGATGTTATTATTTGCTTTTTGTTTAATTTGTACATTTTAATTTTACAGTAATTTGAATCCTTTAATTGTATCCAAACTTAATAAACAAAGTTGCTATTTTTCAGCACCATAAAATCAAATTTATTCTTGGTATTTTCACTTTGTATGTGGTTGTATCACTGACCCTAAGCTATGCAAATTGAATTGAGATCCCACTACTCTTCACAAGTTTGTAAAGGCATCTGGCCTGTTTTAACAGAGTTTGGGACGAGGCACAATAGGTCTCAATGTGACCGCGCTCAGAGACTGGATAGAGAACTGTTGCCCAACAGCGTGCAGACAGATAGAAATTATTAGAGGCAGCCAGGGACCAGTGTGGAATGGAAGAATTAGAAGAATTATTATCACATATACCTTTTACTACTTTACGTTTTCTAATTTTACTTTGATTTTTATTAGTGAAGATGATGTCAATTTTTCTGGACGTATTAATTTTTTTAATCACTATCGTCCTGTCCCGTTTCAACGTCATTCAAATCCTTCTCTTTAACTTGATGTTCCTGTTAAATTAATTTTATCAGGTTGTGTTGGTTTTCCTTTATTTCTATGAACTGTAATAGTTGGTATCTGTATTTATTTCCAAGGGGCTGGCATAATGAACACAGTTTCTTGTGGATGATTGAAAAGTTGGGCAATTTCTTTTCATCGTCACATTTCTTATCCCCCTTGCCTTCCTTATCATCTAGTTTCTTCCTAGATATGAATCGTTGAATTTCTTCAACTCTTGCATCAAATCATCTATAGTATTAATTTGATCTATCTATTACAAACCATTTGATAAATTTTAAATTTATCTGAAAAATATGTATTTGCTTCTAGCAATAAAGGTCAAATTCTATTAAAGAATCAAAAATTTTTATTTTAAAGCTTTGACAGCACACAACATGATGTAATCTTAAAAAGGCTATCATCAGTTGGAATAATAGGGAACATATTCAATTACATCAAGCAAATTCTTTCAAATCACCATTTTAGTAAGAATAGGCTGTGAAACATTCAAGGAGCATAAACAGATCAGTGGCGTCCCACAAGGCTGTGTCCTCAGTCCTATATAGTTCTGTATTACAATAAATGACTTGGGACTTCACTTGCCTTGAGGTGTCAAACCTTTACAATTTGCTGATGATCAATCCATCATATACCACTCTAACAACATTGGCACTATTCAGCACAAATTACAGGAAGCCGTAAATATAATAAAAAACTGGTCCCTTTCCACTGGTCTTGAATTCTCTGCTGAAAAAACAAAGTGCCTCCATTTTAGTAGAAAGCGAAATCAGTCACAGATTCTTGGGTATGGTATTGACCTGAAGACTAACCTGGAAAAAATTTATTTCACACTTAATAATGGCCGCAACCAAAAAACTCACCATATTAAGATAAGTGGTACCTCCTCAGGTTCGGATAGCACCACCCTAAGACTGCATCGCTCATTAATATGCTCAAAGCTGGACCATATTTGTTTTATCTACAGTTCTGCACATTTCCAGTCCCTTAATAAACTTGAAGCAGTAAGCAGAATTAAGACTGGCGCGTTTCGGACCAACCTAGTTCTCAGTTTGTGTTCTGAAGTAGGAGAACCCCTCTTTTTTTTATATGAAAAAAACTAGGTATTAATTATATTTATAGGCTATACTTTCAAACTGAACACCCGACATATGAATATATTTTTAAGCCAAAATTTTCAAAAGTTTTTGAAAATAAAACAAATTCAACTCTTCCTTTGTCAGAAAGAATTAACACGGTTACTGCATTTCTCCAAGAATTATCTTTAGAAAAAACAAAAAATTATGATCTTCCATGGATAAACAAGCCACCAAAAACCATATTAAACATTTTTATTTTTTACAATAAATAAGGCCAATTATCACCAACATTTTATTGATACACATTAATATGACGTTTCGACCATACTAAGGGTCATTTTCAGATCTTGATGAGTCCTCCGTTATATGTTCATCATTAATGTTGTAATTAATATGTTCAGTGAACATTAACTTGTTATGTTATATAGGGGCTTCACCCACGTCATTTCTGGAGGGACAGTCCCTCCAGAAATGACGTGGGTGAAGCCCCTATATAACATGACAAGTTAATTATTTATTTTATTTACTTCCCTCCCCTCCTCCCCCGCAATAAAAAATAGTATTGAGGTAATTAAAACAAAGATTAGATAGGCGTTGATGACCTCGGGGTTTTACGCCTCTAAGCCCTGAAGAACAACATATTTATTTTGAAATGCTGTATGAATCATAGACCAGCCCTTTTTTTAAAAATGATCTTTTCCACATTCTCAGTCAGCTGATAATTTAATTAAATTAGCACTGTACCATTTATATAAACTGGTATCATTACAAATTTTAAAACTTCAACTTTTCCTACACCACCTATAATATGGATCTAGCATATTTTTTTCCATCCAATAGCACATGGATCCATCCAAGCATATTTTTATTTACTCTTACCTATATATGAAATACATAGTAAGGGACAGTATTGTGATCGTGAAAATTTTCGAATCTCAGTTTTCAACGGAAATACATGTTTTGAGGCCTCCTGAGTCCAAATAACCGAATTCCGCAAAATAGTCTGCATGTATGTGTGTATGTTTCTGTGTGTATGTGACAGGTCTAGCTCAAAAACAAAAAGTCTTACGAAAGTGAAATTGCATATTTAAGGTTTGTATATACCTGAGAGGTTAAAGCAACTTTTTCGTCAAAATTGGTTTACCGGAAGTGTCCCTTTATACCATCGATGAAACACATTTTTACTTTTTTTCTCAAAAACGGCTCCAACGATTTTGATTAAATTCATTATATCAATGTAAAATTAAGCAGTTGTTAATGTTATGTAGATTTTATTCTCATTGATGTTCTATAACAGGGCTTAAATGGTTAATTTTCAATATTAATTTCCTCTAAAGTACCTTTAATTTTTTTTATTTGAAACAATTAACCATTTCCAATTGATCTCTAATATAAAAAGTAGTTAAATATAAAATGTGAAAGAATATGATAATTAACTAAATGAGAAATAAGAGATCGTGACAGGGAATAGTTGTAATGAAGGATCCAAAGGGATATGAGAGCGCGCCCGAGCTCATTAGGCTTCCATAGTAACATGAGCTTAATATAATACGGACTCCGACAATATTATGTATGTATACCTATGCGGTTTTCCTAAATGTTTTCGTTGGTATTATTGTATATATTATTTGTATATATAAGGGTACTTAAATAAATAAAAATATCCACAATGAAATATAAATCAATATAGCGTTAATAATTTTTACTTTCACTTCCCCTTTGTCTGAAAATACTTGTTTCTGCTAAGAGGGTGATAAGTGAAATTATCAACCAGATTTTTTTACCATCATACTCAGATATTAAATACTACTTATTAAGTAGTACAAATATAAGTATTACAAATGATACTTATTTGTCTTAATGATGTTCACATATAATCTTTTCTTCTATAAAACCATTCTTTATAATTGGTAAATATTTAGTATTCAATGTAAAAGATGTTAAGCAATCCTGAAACAAGTTTTATTAACTAACATTAATTAAACATCTAAAATACTTAATTTCCATAAAATAATCAAATAGTACCTAAAACAAGAATTCTGTAACAAACCGTTACTATATTGCCTTAATCAAAGCACACAGTAACCTATACAATAAAATAGTAGCATATAATATTTTAAAGGTTTATGTATCATATGGTTGATAGTTAAAATTCTCAATTTTACATATATATATATATATATATATATATATATATATATATATATATATATATACATACCTATATATATTTGTGTGTGTGGGTGCGTGTGTGCGTGTGCGTACATGTGTGTATATAAACACATATTTATAAACTAGTAAAATTATTATATGTTATGAAAACAAAAAATTCAATATATTTTTAAGATATTTTTTTTAAAATAACATATTTATAATTTTTTTTGCAGACAAGTCATCATAGTTTTGACACAATTGGAAGGCAGTGGTGGATTTTCAATCGCTCATAGGTTAACTCACAGATTAGCTAACTCAAGTGGTTTACATGATTGGGGTCCACAAGGAAGCTGTCACTTTCCTGCTGTGGACAAACAAGTTGAAGGATTACATTCTCCAAGACTAATTACTTAAATCTGTTAATGTTATTACTTTTTAATAAATGGGTGTCCTCAAAAAATGACCCTTTTTCTGTTAAAAACTATAGTATGTTTATCAAACAATAATATAAAATAAAGTATAGATCTAATTGTAATAAAATTAGAATAAAAAATGTTTGACCATATATTGTAAATTCAGGGTATTTTTTTTTTTTTTTTATAGCTTCTTCCAGTTGATTTCATTTAGTTTATTTTTTATGACATTTTAACCAACATTGTAGGTTATCTTCAAGAACTAAAAGGTAATGAGGGAGAAAGGAGTAACTATGTAAAAATAGACAAGATAATACTAGCTATACAGATAATGTGAAACTTTGTTTTTAAGGACATACTTCTTTCATTAAACTTCTCAGTGGGAATTAATTAATTAATTAATATAATGATATAATCTAAAGTCTTTGATAAAATATATTTTTTCCCAAGAGTTTTATTTCTTTTTTATGTTTTGTTATTTATGAAAACAATTAGGATTAAACAATTTGTATGCTGTTAATATATATGAAACCATGATGGAAATGGTTGGTTTTTATAGGACACCCCATAAGCTGATTTTTGTCAAGATAATAAAACTAGTTTTTCATAAAGCAGTGCACTCTCTCCAATCCAGCAGAAAATTTTATAATAAAACTTTTTGATACTTTAATTGATAATTTCTCTTCTATAGTAAGATGCCAAGACATGGCCAACTAATTACTAAACATTTCTATCAGCAGCTATTTCTTTCTGGCCTTGTTCCACACATGTTATGTAATGCTGCCATAAGTGATTCTTCTATCATTAAGCTGCTTGCTTTCTGTGGAGATGCTGAAAATATGCAGTGCTGGATTATGGAGGAATTAATGGTTTCAATGCCATTTTAATAATTTTCAATGCAATTGGTTGGCTGTTCTCCTAAATGGATTGCAACAAGTGAGTTCTTAAAGCACAGGGATTGAATTTTCCATCTGGATTAAGAATCTCTTATCATTTTCCCTTACAATACACTGATGTTGAGAATTTATTAGACTTGAATTTTGCTCTCAATCCTGGATGTTATATCCTGTGATATATATTAATTAATATAGATTGGGGAATTTGCAGTCATAAAAACTCATTTCTGTCATTTTCACTACTTTTTTTTTTTTTTTATAAAAACTTATTTTAAATAGAAAAACTACATGGGTTGCTCATAGAAAACATGAAAGGTATTCCTGAGATTAAGTAATTAAATTAAAATTTACAACAGTGTATATAATAATCTGTTTCAGTGAAAAAACAGCCCATTTCCTTTTTTTTTTTACTCCCTCCCATAGTCTAAAGTTTTTCCTAGAAATAATAGCCACATGGAGATGTTAGATAAATGCAGTGTTGGGTTATTGAGGGAGCAATGTATTCATTTTTTATTGATCTATTTTTATTTTCTGTACAATTTCTATTTTTATTTCTAATAGTGCAATAATAATAAAATATGTAGTATTGTTTTCCCTTTGGTGTCTGTCACCTCTTCATTTAATTGAGGTTTGATACAAAATTAATTAATTTAGTGTGAAGAAAAATGGAAGTAATAACTGAAAAGATTGGAATATCAAAGTCATTGTTACTGATACAAGTATAGATTATCAATTCAAATTTGTGTTCACACTTTCTGCTGATGCCTTCAATTGAACTTTTATATTAAAAAATTACAAAAAGAAAAAACAATTAAATTAAGCTAAATTTTTTTTTTTTAAAATTATATGATTACATTTTGGTGCTTTTATGTTATTGAAAGCTGGTATTCACAAGTTCCATTGCTGAGCAACTATGATCTTAAACTTATTATGGTTCATTTAAAAAAAAATAGGAGTGATATCATTTTTCTAATTTAGTATATTTGTCAACACTCGTGTTATTCTGGGCTCAATTAATTTATATTTTGTTAAGTTAACTTATTAATTGCAATGACATATTTATAAAAATTGATTAATTGTAATACTTTTTTAATTAGTTTAAGAAAATAAAATAATTCTTGAAAATATTATATATCAGTTCTATTTAAATACTTATTATGGTTATTTTAACTTTCTGTTATTTACTGAACTTATTTCTTTGTTTTATTGTTTATTGTTATTATCTGGGTGTCTTTTTTAAAAAAATCAAACTTTCCTCTGGTGTTTCCTTATAATTGAAATAATTATAATTATTACTGTTTTTATAATATATATTCCGGAAATAAAGTGAGAAACATGTTTTGTGGAAAGGCTATTTAAATTTATTTTTGATGAAAATTTGTAGAATGTATGTGGTCTCCTTGAATAACCATTGGTTTTGTTTATTATTTATTTTTTAGTCTTAACCAGCTCTAAGTAACTTTTGTCAGATAATGAAAATATCAATTTAAGGTGTTAATAATAGTAGTTTTAATGAAGTTACATTGGATATTCATGATTAATGTGAAATGCATCTATATTACATGTAGGTATGGGTGATAGTAGATAGGTTTCACTAAATATAGTTCAATAATATCGACAAAAAATATTGATAATTCAGAAAGTAATCTCCACAGACTTCAGAAGGATTTATTTTTTCTGTATTCTTTATTTATTTACCTTAAATGCTGTGTACACTTCATCACAATAATTAACATTTATGTTGGAATACATTCTTGATTATGGCGCTAAAAATGATTAATTAACAAACAATGAAAATCTTTATTGACAGGAAAATACATTTATCTAGAAAAATAAATTATTTATGTCTATGACTTTGATATTCAATAAAGATACGACTACATCAATTTAGTATTTTTTGTACTACTAAAAAAAAAAAAAAGAACAATAATATGAGAGAAATGCATATGTCCTATAATTTCAAATGTAATTTTCTATATACTGTTTGATAATATTACATTAATATGTAATTAAACTGTTCTGCCATCATTGCAGATTTTATAATTTTTATGAAAATAAAAAGGAGAAATAAAGGTAACCCTTGTTTTTGTTTTTTTCTATAGACACCAGTGGGGATTTAAAAAATTGCTAAGAAAATTATTTGAGGTTATATTTCTTTTTACCTTGAAAGGCTCTAATAATTATAGTTTCTAATTCTAATAATAGTTGCTTCTACTTCTCTTCAACAGTATTTTCCAACTGTCAACAATTATCCACTATCAAGAAATTAATTTGTGTTTGATTGGAGGAAATGAACTATTGGTTCATAGATAGTCTCTAGGACTATTGATAGTTTTAAACTATCGACTATCACCCATCCCTAATTACATGTACCATGTTAAATGGAATCTATATTATATGCATAAGTTAAATGTTATGGAGGATTAATTCATAAAAGCATTACAAGATCAGTTAAAATATTATGTATACCTTTTGATATTTTGTTTTGTATATAGACAGTTTTCTAAGTTCATTTTGTACCACAAAAATTAAATATAGGTAAACCTAGCTCTCTTTTTTTGGTTTTAATATATTTTTTTTCATTTTGTGATTATTTGAAGTTTGATTACTTGATATATTCATTCATTCACATTATTATGTGGTAGTTTTACTAAATTAATCCCTAGATTTATTTTAATTTTAACACTTATTGCTGCCTCCTCATTATCATTTCAAGCAATTTGAAAGTGTTTTAAGATTGCTTAAACAAGTTTCTTGTTTATATTAAAATTTTATTTTGTGTTTTAATTGTTTCTTTTATAAGAAACAATCTTCTTTTATAAGGAATAATCCTATAAAGAATGTCTATTAGGAAAGTTAACATATTACTTGCTGATGGCACAGTTACAATGGGCATGCCAATGGTATACTTTCAATATGTGATAAAAAATGCCATTTGTTGTTTTATGAATCTTAGTTTTAATATAAATAAGTTTTATAGAAATATGGTAAAAAATAAAACTAAGCCAAAAAAAAAAAAAAAATATATGAAATATAACTTTCCTCAATAAAATAATAGAATTAAGTTTTCTACAAACAAATAACATTATATAGAAATAATGGATCATTATTATGTATATTTAACTATTTCAATTGGTGGAAAAAATCATTTCTGCTTATTTGTTCAGTATATTAAAGCTATAAGGTACTTTAATTTATTCCTGGTTTTTATATCCAATCTAAGATTTATATTTCTCATAACAAGAACATGCTCATTGTTGATTCCAATATTCAACCCCTACCGGTTTCAGTATAGTGTCTATATTAGCATTTTTTATCTGTAACTTGTATAACTTTCCAAAACTCCTTGTAATAATGTGGTGAAGAAAATAAACTAAAATTTGAAAACAAAAATATATGTTTATTTCGAATGTTTTATTTTGATGATAGTCAATATTTTTTTCATCAAGTAATACTTATTATTGAATAATCCGTATGAAATCATAAGGCTTTATCTTTATTGTTTTTTATCCACCGATTATCATAACTTTTTACACTCTAATAGTTAATATGATAACATTATCACATTGAATAGAGTTTGGTATTTTACCATGCACATGGAATTTAAGTATACACTATTATCCAGATTATCCTAAAACAAATTGTTAATTTCATTGTAGATTATTATAGATTTACATGAATTTATTTGTTTTTTTATACATTTTATTATCATTCACTCTTGTGAATCGACTTAATTCCCTTATGATACCAACTACTTTTTTACAGTATAATTTTTGTATTTTATTTATTTCTTTTTTTTTTTTTTAATTTGTATACATCTATATTTATAAACCTATATCTGTGATCATTTTATTTTCATTTTAACATTGCAGTTATAAATGATATATATATATATCATTATTAACTTTTTATTTTATGAGAATATTTTATTTAAGTTTTGAAATTCATATTGCTTTAATTTTGACTGATTTATGTAACTATCACTGTATTATTTATTGGTAACTTATTCAAATCATTTTAGTATTGATTAATTTCAAATGATGCTCATGGCATAGAATAGGATTTGTTCTAATTTAATGTTTGTATTATTTATAAGATTTGATATATATCTCATTTTTGTACCTTATATTGATCTCATAAGTTAAATGCGGAAGCAAACTGTTTAGAAATGACACTTTTTAGATTTGAGTATTTATATTATACTTTATATTTAATGAAATTTAGTATATTTTATAAGTAAGATTGTGAACAGTTTATACATTTGACTGGTTTCATTCATATCTTTATCTGTAGTTTGTTTATAGGGCATAAAAGATTATTTAAATTATTTTATATATTTTAGACTGAATGCTCTTTGACTGTTATCCTATCTGTGCTTGAATTTCTAGTTGTATTACATCCTATAAATTGGTAATCAAAATTATTCATTTTGAGGAGATGATATTGAAAAAAGTTTATTTAAATGGGAGGTATATTGCATTCATAAAGTAGTATTTCACTTTTATTATTTTATGTTTGCATATGTAAAAGTTAGAAAAAAAAGCTTCTAGCTCAATATTACAGTGAGCATGCATATGTTTAAATACACAAATTTTACCTAAAACAAATTTAATGTTGACATTCTATTAAATTATAAATTGAAAATAAGTTTCATGCAGCATAGAAAATGCAATGTGTTCTTGTGGTCATGATGCTAATTTGCATTAATCTTTTTTGTTATAGCTAATTTAATATGATAAGTATTGACTATGTATAATGGTTATGTCACAGTTTGTTACCTATCTCGTTATTTTTTAATTATTTTTTTTTTTTAAACAGCAGTTCAAAAATCTTTTAATATTGAATTGATTTTTAATGGCTTACTCTTACCACTCATTATTCAAATATTTTGTTACACATATATATATATATATATCTGTACATAATTTTGGTATTTAAACAAAGAATATTTGTACAGTTTAATATTAAATTGTGGTTTTGTATGAATGGTGGTATATGGATGTGTTATTGTGTTATTGTTAAACACCTCTCCCACCCATAATCCATATTTTTTTTATGATTATTCTGTAGAGTTTTCAGACTATTATAATTTTGCAAATTGTTAGTTGATAGTACAATATATCACAATGCGGTAAATTCAGAAGTGACCATTGCAGTAATGTCTTGGGATTTGATATATTTTTTTTTAATATCAAAGTCAGGTTTTGTAGTGAAACATGACTTAAAATACATTTATTTTATAAACCCAAATCAACCTTTTCAAAAAGTAATTATATTAAGGATCATAAAATTAACACTTTTAAATTAAATCACTCTCTCTCTCTCTCTCTCTCTCTCTCTCTCTCTATATATATATATATATATATATATATATATATATATATATATATATATATATATATATATATATATAAAATTTATATATAGATTTTTTTAAATATATTTTAGTAGCCTGATATCTGTTCTGGAAGGCGATGCTGTGGCTTTCAGCATACTGCCTGGCTTGGGGATCAATGCACACTTTAAAATATACTCAAAAGGATCCCATTATTAATTTAAGAAAATGGGATCGAAACTATTAATTTTTTTATTTCTTAATGGCATTTAAAACTGTATTAAATAAATACATCTAGTAAATTTGAACATAATGGATATAATGACATGAAAACACTTGCTGAGTAACTACCCAATGGTAGCACTCTAATTAAAACTATTAATAAAGAATAATAAGAATAAACACAGAAATTATTGTAGTTTATATATATATATATATATATATATATATATATATATATATATATAGTTTATGTATTTATATAGTTTATGAAAACATCTAAATCTAAATGACCTATTACCTGATTAGAATAATTATCTTAAATTATAGTATTAAAGGTCAATTAAAAAAATGTAATTGTATATATATATATATATATATATACAATTACATTTTTTTAATTGACCTTTAATACTATAATTTAAGATAACTATTCTAATCAGATAATAGGTCATTTAGATTTCTATATGTTTTCACAAACTACAATAAACTCTGTGTTTATTCTTTTTATTACACGTTTCGATCCCATTTTCTTAAATTAATAATGGGATCCTTTTGAGTATTTTAAAATGAGCATCGATGCCCCACGCCAGGCAGCATGTTGATAGTCAGCATCGCCTTCCAGAACAGATATCAGGCTACTAAAAAATAAAAAAAAAGATCTTTCACCGCGAGATGTTGTCTCCTAGACCACATCTCGATTCCAGATCTAAGTACACGGGGGTAGGGTCATCAGTCCAACGCCCGGTCGGTGTGAGTTGCCTCCAGTAGGCTGACGGGTCTCACAAACTCGGAAGGGTATCGGGCAGTGTGGCTTTCCCTGGTGGACGGTCACCCAAATCGGGCGGTCACCCGTCCAAGTGCTAACCACGTTCGGCGTTGCTTAACTTGGTTACCTATTGCAAGCGCCTTAGCCCGCACAGCTACTCTAGCCCACATATATATATATATATATACATATATATATATATATATATATATATATATATATATATATATATATATATATATACAAGTTAAGCTACGCCGAACGTGATTAGCACTTGGATGAGAGACCGCCCAATTTGGGTGACTGTACACCAGGAAAAGGCGACGCTGCCCGAGATTCCTCCCTCTCCACGTTATTTTAGGCCCGTCATCCTACTGGAGGTAACTCACACCGGCCGGGCGTAGGGCTGATGACCCTACCCCGTGTACTGAAATCGGGAATCGGGATGTGGTCTAGGAGACCACATCTCGCGGTTAAAGCTCATTATGGTCTGTTGCGCCAATCGGAAAAAAAAAATATATATACAAACACACACACACACACACACACATATATACATATATATATATATATATATATATATACACATCAATAGCGGATTCAGCTGGGGGGCGCGCGCTCGCCCCTGGAAGCCGGAAAAAACATTCCAGAAAAAGTTCCAAAAAGCAGCTAATTAAAGAAAAGAGAAATGTATAGAAAATTCATCCTCAAACACGGATTTCACAATGTAATATAAAAAAAAAAAATATCGTCACCAGCACTAACAAATTCTGCCACTAGGAAGTGGTAGGGTCGGAAGAGAATGGTTGGGGAATTCATCAGCCAATCAGATTCAAGGTGAATGGATCTATTCGTAAATCGTGTATGACATCTATTCTTCCATCTTATAATGTCCAGAACACTATATCTCTCCTTTCACAGAATCACGTTGTTATTTTAATAGTTATTACGACAGAATCACATTTCATATTGTTTGTTAAATTACGTTTTAGTTGTTTTCATCCTAATAAATTTCAAGGAAAATATGAGGAACATTAGTTTAATGAAACTTTTAGCACATGACATTTTTATTTAGGACATTTGTTTTTATATTTTAGGTGAATTTATTAATTTTATAGACATATAATTTTCAACTGTTTTAGTCATTTTCAAGTTTTTTTTGTTTTGTTTTTTCATTGATTTCTTAAATATTTTAACTATAATGATATCAAGACCAACCAATTTCATCATCTTTTAATTAGTTGATTAATTGTTTTATTGGTTTGAATTCAACCTTCAATTTTTCAACATTTAGTTTTTATTTATCTATGCAACAATGTTGTTTGATTTTTTAGATATTTGTTTTTAACCTCGTTTTTCAAATTTCTGAGAGTGTATAGAATATCTGTTACATACACTTTTCACCGTTTTTCAATTGATTCTTGCAGGGCAATATATATTTAAACCACCAGGAACGCTACATGGATACTAATAATGTTTATGGAAAAACCTAGTAATAGCTTTTCATTAATGTACATATGGGTTCCTGGCAGTCCTAAGCCTGTGAAAAAGCGTAAAGGAATGTATACTGCTTATATAAATATATAAATTATTTTCTAGGAGAAATTAAATTTTTACGATGGGAAATAACACGCACGCACGCACGTCCTGATGTCCTGATGGCAATAGCTCATAGAAAATAACACCCTTGAAATACCACCATATGGAAAGCATTATCTTCTTTGGATGCAATCCGGGTTTTGACATTCTTCTAGGAGCCTCATTACTAGGTCTCCAAGATTTTCTACGGACTACATTATCGTAAAATATCCATTTTTCATATCATTTTACCAATCGTTAAAAAATGGGCCGTTTTGTTGCCGTTTCCGTAGTGAATCAAACAGAAATGCGTGTTGTCAATTTGCCTTCGGTTAGAGAGTGAGGGATCCAAACATTAATCCTGTAAACATAGCCGAACTTGTGCAAATGGTTTTCTACGCTTGTGTGCGACACATTTAGAGCCATAGCAATCTCTCGCACTGATTGGGTGAGATTTTGATCAACAATGGCCTTAACATTGCTCGTTTCAATTTCATGTGGGTGACCAGAACCGCTGAGTATCATTGATATAAAAATTTCCTGAATGAAATTTGGCAATTTTGACAGGTGCGTTCGGTTAAGGCATCATCCCTATAAGCACTGCAATTTTTCTATGAGCCTCTGCAGCACGCTTACCTTTTTTAAGATAATACAACAAAATATGACGATAATGAATGATATTTTCTTCCATACTCACTGTGCAATAGAAAACACAATACTAAGCTAGTTTCAACAAGAGTTAACCGATATAGTTGTTGACATATTACAAACAGGATAAACAATTCACCTACGGCATTAATTCATCAGATAAGAAGTGTATCATAGTGACATAAAAATAAACAGAAAAACCGAAAAGACTTATTTGTCAACCCAATATCTAGAGTTGTCGGGGAAAAGTATTTGTAGTTTTAGATGTGTGGCAATATTTAAAAGTAATTTTCCATTTTTATCAGCAAC